>OY728127.1:1212946986-1213571986 GCA_963277665.1 Viscum album
ATCAGAATTTCCCACAACAACACATTATCATTACAAAAAGGTGTCTACAACTAATTGGATGTTTACCAAGAATCAATACTAATCCCATATATAAAACAAGTGAATATCATTATTATCTAATAAAATATCTCAAAACATCAAAAAAATTCTAAACACCCCAATTCTATAGTAACACCGGTTTTTCTTCCACTCAAGACATCAATCAATAATAAAAATAAAAATAACATCCTATGAAACCTAATTCACAAAACATTTCAATAGAAAAACCCAATAAAATCCATACAAAAATCATCTAAAATAAACCAAGAGTAAGTTGCTATACAATCAAAAACATTATTTCAAATTCATCTATTTCAATTAATTATAGCCATAGTTATGGTAAATTGCCCATTAATTTTTATTGTAAACTACACACACTGAAACCCATTTAATAGAAACATATAATTCATGTAATTAAAATGATTTTAAAGACATAAAATAATTTAAATTAAAACTAATAACAATGATCATGTGATTTTGCACAAAATAGAATTGGTAAAAATACCTTAACAAAAGTTGACAATAAAGACAAACCATGCTTCCAATCCCAAAATCCTTCTCCTCAGAGCCTCCTAAAATCTTAATAAACAAAACCCTCATTAATTGATTGGGTTGAACCATGAATGGGTGACACCCCTATGTCAAAATCCTATATCCAAAGGGAATTGCAAAAGAGGAAGAGAAATGAGTAAAATTTCCTTAAATTGCAACCCATATATTCAAATATTCATGGTAGAAGACACCTGGTGGGAGATATCCACCAAAATCACCCAAGGAAGGACCTATCTCATATGGGGATTGAAATTAGATATATTCTATGGGTTTTAGGTAAAAATAAAATACTTTTGAATGAGATTCACCACATTACTACATCACCCTAGGGACCTTTCATCAAATATATATTCTTATATATATATAACTCCAACATATTGTGTTTTTTTTAAATTAATTTAATATTTTCAATATTTTTAATTTCTCACAACATTGAATATTGATTTTTTATACAAAATATCTCAGTTTGTCTTGCACAACACCATGTTAATATCTAACTATATGAAACACTTTTATTATCTTATGTTACACATAACACAATGTTTATATTTTCTTTCACACAATACCATGTCTGGATTATATTTTGTGTTAGAGACAATGAAGAGTTTTAAAGAAGTACAATATACTATTAAATTTTTTATTAAAATATTATTATAGCTACCATAGAGCCATTATAATGGAAGTTATAATTATGATTGAATAAATTTTTTTTAATATGATATAGAAAAGAATATAAAATTAATCCTTTGGTTATCTATTGATATAATTTAATGTATGGACTATTTTAAAATGAAGAAATTTCTTCTCTAGGAAAACTATTTTTCTATGTACAAACACAGTTTTATCATAGTAAATTTAACAAACCAAATTTGATTAATGTATTCAATAAAATATATATATTATATATTAATTCTATATTTTCTATACTCATCCAATATATTTGATATGTAGAAGAAACGAATAAATCAAATATTATGAATAAACGATGTATTTTTTCTAAAAGGTAATTTTACCCCTTTTAATAGAGAACCAATTTTAAATGTATATTTGGACACATTTATAATTTTATTTTAATAAAATAACATTCATTTTTTAAAGTGGAAAATCAAAAATTAATTTTGATAATTGTTTTTTATTTTTCAAAGAAGTTTCATTATTGATGAATATAAAAAAAATACTGAATTTTAATTCAAAACAACTTTTTTGTCTAATTTATTTTTATAGATAGATTATAAATTAATTTTTTAAAAGTATAATAAGATTAGTATACATAATATATTGTAATATAGTTTATTTGACCCAATTTTATATTATAATTGGATATAAAAACATTCCAATATTTTGGAATTTTTCGCTTTGAAAACCCGATTTCACAACATGTCTTGAGGATTTATTTTAAATTAATTTATGCCACTTATATGGATAGAATTTTGAAAATTACATTAAATATTAGGAATAATCATAAATTATAATTTATTATAACTCCAAATTATTTTCATTTATACATTAGTAGAATTCAATAAATTAATTATGGAGATTAAGAGAATAATTAGCTTAAGAAAAGACTAAACCTTTTGCCCAAGGCGAAAATTGACATAAAAACTACTACAAAAAAAATTTGTGTTAATATTTATACCCTATATTTCCTTGTATTTAGTTTTTACCATTATTTGATCCACATTACATGGGAAAACGTGGTTGGAATTCTATTTTAAAAAATTTACAAGAATGGCACTTTTCCTCGGCTATAAAAAGACCCTCAGCCCTCCCACTTATTCAGCTATATAAATCCCTTTTCATGGAAAAATAATTCCAAAATATCATCCCAAAATACCTAAATTCGTATTATAATCATCCCTTTCGGATGGAATCCAATCATGGAAGTCCTTTGGTGCAATCCAACAAGAGTTTCCCAAAGAAGACATATCATCCTTCGACAAGCTATTTTGTTTAATTTTCTTTCTAAACCCCAAAAAATATTATTATTAATTGATTATATAATAAAATAATTATTATTAATATGCATATATTTTTTAATGGTTTTAACTACACTTACACAAACTACTTTCAAATGGTCAATGAACTTACTGTTTGTGTGTTCGGTGGACTACCGCCTATCAAAACGTTATTGTTCATTTTTTCATTACAACCTCTCATGGGAGGGAATTATGATGGAAGTAATATTATTATATGATATATATTATATATATGACTAATTTATGATTATGAAATTATTATATTAAATATACCTTCTTCCTTTCCAATTTTTTTAAATATGATAACTTTGTTTGTGGATGTGTAGACTACCGCGTCCTTGAAGCGATGTGATTAGTTAACACATTAAATGTAGATTATTAAAGTTGGTTTTTCAGAATTTATATGACATATATGAAATAATTATAATGAAATTATAATATATAAAAACATATACCAATATTTCATTTAATTGTTTGCTTCTGATGCGACAAGAAAATGAAAACAAATGTTCATGTGTACGTATGATCTACCATCTCAATGAACGATGTAGTCCATTTCACATTTATATCTTCAAAATATTATTATAAATATTAATATATTAAGTATATATTATATTAATACCATTATTTACATTCTATAAATAATTATATTGTGATCTATGTATGAGGATCATGAATAACAAGTCAAAATATAAACGAAAATCAACACGGATATTACTCAAAACGTAACATTAAAATGGAAAGGTTAATAAAAGGTTAATATAAAGTCATAATAAAATAATATATGGTACTAGATATACTAATATGGTTCTATGTTATATTTATAAACAAATTATATTTATTATACTAGAGGATTTCATGAGTAGGAAGAAATTCAAGACTTATGGTATGAGAATTTAATCTAAATTTTTATTTATGTGAGATACATTCCATATTCACCACTTGCTTCTATCGTGTGGGGTATATACATCATTTTGGAATGTTATATAAACAATTTATATTATTTAATGATTTTAAAATCTTTAATTGATGTTATTCATTCATGGGGATCACAAATCAAAAGTTAACCAACTATTAAGGGTTTTTTCATCTCACTTTTATTTCTATGACACTTATGCCTTATTCACCACTATTTTATTTTGTGTGATGTATATACATTACATTAATCTATTAAATGATTATTATACTTAAATTTATGGGTATTTACATCTGTATTTGATGATATTTATTCCATGGTGTTTACGGTTCTAAAGTTATCATATCATTCAAGTAATTTTCTCACAATTTTCCTTATTTGGTATACATGCCATGTTATGCACCTATATTTTTCTCTGATATGTGTATGCTTACCTTTGACATGTTATATAATGAATCAGATTTTTTTGAAGATATTTTAAACTCCATGAAATGTTATTTTTTTCTGGGGGTTATTATTTAATGTTACAGAAGTGGAAATAGTTTAATGCTACAATATCATTATTTATCGAGACTGTTTATTATTGTGATATAATTAATGAAATGTTATAATATATGTCTTAATAAATCTTGAGAATTTTATTCTCATCAGTTTTTCATTTTATATCCCTAAAACATAGAAAATTTTACACTCTTTGGTACTTATGATAATTAAGAATAATTTTTATTAAAATCTGACTTTATTTCTCCTTTTGGTCGGGAATATGTATTTTTTGAAAACTGTGCTTTCTAAAAAAAATTTCAAAACTGCTTTACTATTATGCTGTGGAATTTAAAGGATATTTTTACCCATGTTTAACATTTTTATAAAAAATTTATAAAAGTAATATTCTTGTCATTTTTTTGATCAATGAACATTTCTATACTTCTTAAGGTGAAAAATGAATGTTCTTCATGTATATACTTACCTACTATTATGACCATCATTTCCTTGAATCAATATTCATAGGTGTATAATGTTTTTTGTAAAAATAAAATTTTCTAATATAATGGATTTTTTTTCATTTTGAATTGGTTTTCCAAGAAAAAGATTTTTGGGAAAAAAATAGTTTAAAAAGTGTTTAAATGATTTTAAAATCATCCGTTTTCTATTTTGAAAAGTTTATTTTAAATGAAATGAATTTCTGTGATTTTGATATTTCATTATAATTTTTCAATTTATTTTTCTATAAAAACGGTTATCAAATTGATTTCAATCCTTTTTTGTGTTTTAAATTTATTTTCAAAGGAAAATTTTTTCAAAATATTTTAAAGCCTTTTTATAATTTTTCAATTATATTTTAAAAGAAAAATGTTTTAAAAATTCATTATGTTCTAAAAAAATTTTAAAATAGGATAACATTTTTTCCTCAATAAATTTTTTAAATGATATTGTAAATCATTATATAAATGAAATGGATTTTTTGAATGGTTTTATGAAAATGATTTTAAAATAAATACTATTTTCCCTAAGCAATGTTTCATGTGATCTTTCAAAAAAATTCTCTATATAATATGACATGATTTGTTATAGTAATTGATTTAATGTGGACATGATCCAAGTTTACCATTCATATTATTTCTGGAATGTTTTTTTTATGGAATGATATTTATGGAACCTATTTCTATTTCATGGGTTATTATCTTTTCAAACCCACTTCTTTTGATGGGTTATGATTTGATGAAATGATTATAATACCTATCCATTTTCTATAGGTAATAATATGATGGAAGGATTATGGTACGCATTTCATTTCATGGGTTATGATATGATGTTTTTGAGACCACTCTATTTTTATGTGTCATGTTATGATACAGGTTTTATTATCTTGTTGAACATGTATGTATGATTTTATCATGTGATGGTTGGAAACCAGATCACCTTGAAATGCATTGGGTAATGATTATATATCATGCCATGATTATGGGAATCAAGTTGACAGACATTATCCATTGTGGAATATGGGGAAAAACGGATCCTCTATAGGAGATGGGGAATCATGACCCTCTAAGGGAAGATTTGAAATCACGATACACTATATAAAGATGGGGAATCCCGATCCATTATAAAGAAAGGTTGAAACTAGGGATGGTGTTGTGCCCTTCCCAGTAGGTGTAGTCCCCATGAAGTTCCCTAGTTAGGTTTGGAAATGATACCTGGCATATAGGGAATGTTTTTTAATATTTATATTTATGCCACATGCCTTTGCCTTTGGAAAATTTTATTCTCAAACAAATCATATTAATTGATATCCTTATGATTTATGTATTATGAAATTCTATATTTTATTCCATCACTCATGATTATGGTCTTTAATAAATAGGGTATGATATTATATTGTTAAGATAATGCTCTTATACCTTATTCTCATGTAATACTTACATATCTCATTTTTTTAACATTACTAAGCATAAGAGATCAACCCTTTCCTATGTTATAGTTCTGAATGTTATGAAGAAAGGTTTTTTGAACAATTAATAATGGAGAACATATTTAATGGATATTTTTATAATCTTTTACCAAGTTATAAGATTATGTTTCCATGTTTCCAAAGAAAAAAACTATTATGGTTCCTAGTCTTGTATTTTTATAGTGGGCATAATATTCATCTAATATTATGTAATATACATGTCTGTGGAGTCTAGGTCATTGTAGTTTGTATCTAGGGGATGGTTTAGTCAACAATTTGAAACTATGATGACAAAACTTTATTGAGATCCCTAGGGATAAATCTAAGGAAAATTCTTTGAATGTCTCAAATGATAAGACTAAGGTGTCTTAGATGTAACATTCCAGGTAAATAAAGGATTTGATATTTTCAAATTTATTAATATTTTTTAATTAAATATTAATTTTACTTTAAAAGGGATTCTATGTTAGATAGTGTACCTGATACTCAATGATGAGTTTCTTTGAAATCTTACGTTGCACACAATGTTGCGTCATACTGAAAAATAATAATATAATTTATTTCTAATGGTAGTTAACGACTAGTCATTATGTTGGAGGGAATGAACAGAACTAACTAAAATATGATTATACATGTTTGTTAAATGTTTTTACATTTATCTAAAAAATTTTAGAGGCTTAAAATGTGAATGAATCTAATTTTAACCATAAATACTTTAATATTCATTAAAAGGTAGATTTACCACCTTTTGATGGTGAAGCCTCCTTAAATAGTTTTTTGGTCACATATATATATTCAATTTGAAAAAATAAAACTCTTCTTTATAATTGGGACATAAAAATTTACTTTGGGTAAATTTTTGGTCTTTTTCTGATAAAATTTAATTTTAATGAATAGTGAAAATACTTTTTTTTAATTCAAAACTGCCTTTTAATATAATTTTTTATATGGTTAGATTATATTTTTAATTGGTTTTAAAGTGTAATTATATTATATTTTTACCATTTAATTCAATGTTGGTCATTGAAAGTAATTTCACTTTGAAATTGGTCATAAACAAGTGTCAATATTTTGATAGTTATTATTTCTTAAAAACACACCTTTTATTTTGAGAACATGAATTAATTTTAAATTAATTAATGAAAATTCTATGTTTTGAATTTAGTAAAATAGACATCATTTTTGAATTTGTAATATAAAATATAGCATAGGATGAATTTTTGGTATTTTTCTGAAAACCTTCAATTTTTGATGAATATTTAAAACACTAGGTAGTAGTTAAAAAACCGGCTTTTTCAAGTAAATGAAATTTTACCACTTATGAATTTAATTTTGAAAATCTGACAAACATTTATTATTAATTTAAATGTGTTTCAATAAGAATAAAATAATTTTGGTGAATAGTAACTTTTGACTTTTATTTACCGCGGTTAAAGGTATATAGAGCAATTCAAGGTAAAAATAAAATTATAATAACATAAAATTATACTAACTTATGTCCTAATTCTATTGGCTGATACATTTCCGACCATGGGCATCTTTGGATCTATTTTGGGACCACATGGGGCCACTTAAGAGTGATAATGACAATTTATATTAGTTAATTAATAGACAAAAATTACTTAAACATATTTCTTTTAGTAAATCAATTTTTAAATGGGGATATATTAGTATTATCTTGGACTATAAAAATTCATTTGAAATATAATAAAATTTCCAACATCATGGTTTTTTTATTATTTTTAGACATCATATAAATTAAATTATTAATGATAGAATAATGATGCAGTGTTTATCTCATTAATGAGTGATTTAAATAAATAAGATTATAAAGATTAAAAATATATCCAAAACCTGTCCAATTACTATTGAATGATTTTTTTTCGAACATTAGTCATCTTATCTTTGGCATTAATATGTTTTGGACTTTTAGAAACTGAGAATCATTATATAATATAATAATATCTTTAAACTTTCCTAAAGAGCCCATCTTCCCCCTTATAAAAAGCACTCTCCTCTAACCGATTACTCTCTCCTCTCAAGCCCCTTTTCTCATCCAACCTCTACCGAATAAAGCTCCCTACATCCCTCTCTTTCACCTAGAATACTTCCCCTAGGCACAAGGAAATTCAAGTAATTCTTTTGGTTCAAACCAACTGGAGATACCTTATTTAAAGGTAATGTCTTCCCTTAAGTTCTTTTTTTATTTTACTTCTCCAACCACATAAACTATTTTTATTACTTTATTTTATAACAACAACATTATCCTCAATATATTAAGTTTTTTTATGAGAAGGATTCGAACTATGCTCACACACACCTCCATCTAATGGGTAAAGAACATATTGAATCTATGGACGGCCAACTACTACATCACGAAACAATGATTATTCACTCTTCTATACCTCCTCATATGGTGTCCATTAATAAGGAAATATATTTATATGTGATATTTATTATATTTATATTGTTTCAATGCTTCTGTATTTTTCATTTATAGAATACCATTATGGTTTCTATAATGGGTAAATACGACAATTTCATTTGAGGAAGTACAGATTACCGCCCCTCAAAGTGATATGACTCGTTAATGCCTTATGTTGAACATATAGAGGATGGAGTTAATGAAATTATATATTATATTATACTGGAATTATAATATACCTATGTATCATTATTTTTTCATTCCATTATATATTAAATAGGAATGAAAGTAGTGTTCATGCGTGCGTATGACTTACCGTCACCATGAATGGTGCATTTCATTTATTACATCAAAATGTTATGTACTATTATAAATACACATATATAATGGATATATATGATATATATGATATCTAAATCATGAATATCATTCTGGAGACAATATAAATTTGACCACATGAACAACATTTAATTATAAGAAGTTTATTTTTGACTCAAGTACCAAATATCGACCAAACGACCATTATTAACTTAAATGATAATATAAGGTTTATAAATGGTAATAATTAGTATAACTGGAATAATAAACTTGAAATAGTTCTTAAGAATGTGGAAATTAACTTTAGTTTATTATTTAAGAGATTAAGGAATGAAGGGGTCAAGTCGGACATGAGGTAATGGACTTCGTCTCAATCACCTTTCACTGCGGCATATTTTGTTTTATACACGAATTTATTTTATACAGTGTATAAACACCTTTGAATTTTCATTTCATTCAAAAGGAATATATTTCTACGAGTCGTTTTACTAAAAGACAAAAAAGAATGTTTCTTTCTAATGTTAGAGGTGACAATGACCTTTCTTCCACGGTGAGAATTATTTGTTCTTTGGCTTCCTTAACAAACCGTAATGTGTTTAAAAAGAAAATAAATACCATATACTGTTTTACATATTTTGGTATTGAAAGTGGTTTTGATAATGGATTTGTTATGTCAACATATTTAAATGATATATTCTGACTGAAATGTGGAAATTTTATCTTTCCTTTATATTTGTTTTATGTGTTATGAATACGTTATGATTCTTGGGCATTGTTTACGTATACGGGTGGTTCCGTGGTAAACATAGGGTGGGTGAGCCCAAGATAGCTCTCCAATTCATTGGGTAATTTGAAAGAGGTAAATTATAATGTTTCTCCTAAGATATTTAGGGAATATATTATGATGGGTATTCCAAATATAAATCCCTATGTAGCTGTGAAATATACAACATAAGTTTGTTATGGATGCCACATATTACCTTTATGATTTGTTATCACTATGTCTAATTCATAAATTTAATGATTTCATGAGTTATGTTAATGATCTTATTCTTGGGTTGTATTAATGGACTAATGTTTTATTTCAATATTTTGTAATCCATACTGAGCTTTTTATGCAAATCCAATGTTTTGAAATGTTTTTCACAGGACATAATGATGAATAGGGTCAAGGATGAGATCTAGGAAAAGTCATGTTTCCTAAAACATGAAACTACACATGGCTCTTTTTTCAAGAGTTTTTATTTTATAAAAAATGAAAACTGAGTAGAAGTGTATACTTATTAATTTTGGAAATTTAATGCAATATTTATGGCTTAATTCTCTTAAACTCTAAACCTGAAAAGATACTCAAGGTAAATTATTCATTTAATTCAATATTATGTAAATGTTTAAGGCTGAGTCCTTATAGTTGATATTAGAGTTCGGTTTAGACAACTTTAGAAGTTAGGATATTATTAAATTAATGTCTATAAATTAATTTATTGTATGATTGAAATGATATAGAATTTACATATTACAATTTTTCTTCACCTAAGATATTTCTATGTTCAGAATGGTTTTCCATCGAGGAAACAGGGTAGCTATAATGGGTCAAAATCAGAAGGAAGACAACCTTCAAAATCAGCAAACTGAGATGGTCATAATCGGAACTGAACAGTTTGTTGCAGTGATGGAATAGTTGACTCAGGCTATAAATGGTAGTGGTATCCATGTATTAGATCATCTAGATTGACCAAAGAGGCACAAGTTAGTAATGGATCATTTAATGAGGCAAAATCCCCCATCATTCAAAGGATCATCTGACCCTATGCATGATGAAGGGTGGATTAAAACACTGGAGATGATTTTGGATATCATAGGGTGTTAGAACATCAAAAGGTTATGGGTATGGATTGGCTATCTATTAACCATTATAAAATTGACTATAGAGATAAAGATGTTTCTTTTCAGAATGAATTTCAGTTTTTGTACTAGAACAAACCCTTACTTTTTATAACTTATCTGGAAGCTGACAAACAAGATAATGATGGAAATGAATGATACCTTGCACATATTGTTGAAAATAATGGAACCGTTCATATTAATGATGTGATACTGGTAAATGATTACCTTGATGTTTTTTCTGATGGGTTGCCTAGTATTATACCAGATTAGGAAGTTGAATTTACTATTGACTTAGTTCCTGATGCTAAGATAATTTCAAAACCCCCTTATCAAATGGATCAAATTGAACTTTCAGAGTTAAAAAAGAAATTTCATGAGTTATTAGATAAAGGTTTCATTCGACCTAATATATCAACATGTGGTGCTACAATATTTTTTTCAAAAATAAAGATGGTTAAATAAGACATTGAAATGCGTATAGAGCATTTAATAACATCATTGTTAAGAACATGTATCATTTTCCTCATATCAATTATTATTTTGATCAGCTCCAGGGAGCTTAGTATTTTTCAAAGATTGATTTGAGGTTGGGATACCATCGGTTGAAATTAAAGGAAGCATGTAACAACATGAGATTTTTTGAGAATTATTCTTTTTTCATTGATGTCTTGTGTTGTACTCTACACCAAAATTAGCTTGCGCTATATGCAACACCGTATTATCTTGTCGTATACACAACACTATTCTTGGCTCGTGTTACACACAATTTCATGTTTGTTTTGTAGAATTATTCTACGGAAAATTAAGTATATATTTTGTTTAATGTAAAAATGATATAAGTTTTGATTATGTTACATGCAACCCCAAATGGAGATTTCACTACATGCATCCCTGACAAGGCTTTCATTACACGCAATCACGACCTTCCTCGATAGCGTGTGTAGTACTCAATTCCATGTTTCACTAAACGATGATATATTATTATAATATTATGAACAAGCCGTTATGAATAGTATTATCTAAATTTTTAATTTTATAACATTATTATTCATCTTACACATTTTCTATAACATGGTATGAGAAAAAAATAATTTTTCAGGTAAAATAAGTATTTTTCAAAAAAATGCAGTTTTGCCGCCTTTTGATGGTGCACCCACAATAAATCTTGTTTTTGACATGTTTATAAGTTCAATTTGACAAAATAAAATTCTTATTTGGAATCAGGATATAAAAATTTACTTTGGATAAAATTTTCATATTATTCTGATAACATTCATATTTTAATTAATAATAAAAATACGATATATTTTAATTAAAAACAAAATTTTTCATCGTAATAATTTATATGGTAAAATTATAATATTGATTGGTTTTAAAGTATAAATATAATATATTTTTACCATTTAATATAATTTATGTCATTATCATTTATTTTAAATTAAATTCATTGGTAAAATCATTTCAATCGTTTGAAACGTTTTATCTTTTAAAACCCATATTCTCAACAGTGGGATTAATTTTAAATCAAACACTGCAACTTTTGTGTTTTGAATTTGGAAAAATGTATTTCATATTTTGAATAATTAGTTTCAAATTATGTTAATAAGCTACTATTTATTTTTAGGCATTTTGAATAGAAACTACGATAAATTTTATTTACCATAGTTAAAGGTAAATCGGGTAATTAGGGGTAAATATAATAGTATAAAATTACCCTAACACTTTTCCTAATACAATTTGATGATTATATTTTACCGTAAATCATACTTGGGTCGAAATGGAATTCCATTGGAACTCACTTGGATGTGATTAAGTCCTTTAATTTATTTTATTTTAAAGAAAGTGAAATATGCCTCACTCAAACATTAATAATTAAAGCATTTTTAATATAAAATTATATATAATATAAATTCGATTAGAAATACACATTTGAATTCTAAAATGTTTTTCTTTGTTATGGTGATTTATTTGTAGTTTTTATAAGATATTTAATTACCTTAATTGTTTATACATTAATGATGCATAAATTATTTATTAAGTGAAAAATCAGTAGTATAGTTTTTAATGAAATAATAATACCCATTAAAAGGCCCACAAAACTGACCTAAATTTATTTTTAGTGTATATATACCCCATAATCATCCAATTACCGAATATATGACCATTTGGAGTCTTATAAAAGAGATTATGACAATTATATTATTTTATTTTAAATTATGTCAAAGTTTTCACCTTCATAATTTAATAAATATAACATTTTAAAAGTTAGGTGTTTTAGAAGATAAATCCCACTAAAAGTATTTTTATGAAAGATATAAGATTTATCTTCATTATAGTATTTTATTTTTAATTTTTATGTAAACAATATGTATATTAAATAATTAAACAAAAATGTTGTAGTAATTATTTTATTAAGAGAAATATCACATAAATGGTTTTAGAAATATTAAAATAAATATTATATGAACTATTTAATGTTTTCCACGAATTTTCTAGATAAATATGAAATTTTATGAAAATATTAAATATTTTAGTTCGAACATATCTTCTTTGTGGATTTTATTTAACATCAAATAAATGAATATGGTCAAAATTGACCCTATTGTTATTTTATAAAAATAACATAATATAAAATTGATTAAAAATCACAAAAAATATTTTAAAATTATAAATTGAAATTTATATTGTCTAAAATGTCCTAAATTATCCAATTATATAGAATTCAACACACATAAGTAATTATTTATAAAAATTTAAAAATTAGAATCTAATTACAACAAATAAAATTAAATATATTAAATAAGGATAAATGTAGTTGATAATGTTTGAAATAAATTCCCAACATGTCTAAATTTTATTGTTTGATGCGATTACAACCCTATATCATCTAATCGTATTATATGAGTAATTTTTTGAGGTTATGAAGTGGGGTTCAAATTATTATAAATTAATATTTCTTATGTTTTCAATGGTTCCCCTCTCCTCCCTTATAAAAGGGAACCTCCTCCTTCTCCACTTCACAACACCTTGAGCCTTCATGCTCGGCCAGCCCCTACCCATTTCACTTCTCCACTTCCATAGAAACATTCTGGAGGTTTTGGTCTTCTCAAAATACCAACTCTTTTGCCCTAAGAAGAAGTTTAAAGGAGGTGCGTTGAAAAAGACGTAATCTCTTCTACCGATTCTTTCATGTTTCTTTCTTCTTCAACAACTTCTTATTTAGTTGTTTAATGATAAAGTAATAACATCAGTATTAATTATATACTAATATGTTATTATAAATATGAAAGAACCCTATTTCACCTTCTATCCATCCTACGGAAAACGAAATCACCGCTTGTGCATACGTACGGAATACCGTCTCCACGCCGTGCTGTAATCTGTTTTTCCACCACCACCTTACTTGGATAGGTGTAATGGTGTAAATAATAACTATATATGGATATTATAACATCATACGGATTATGAGATATTATATCATCCACCCCAATTCCATTCAATAATTATGGGAATGATATCATCGCTTGTGCGTACGTACGGATTACCGTCTCCACGACACGATGAGATTCAATCTCCATGCTAACCATTAAAGAGTAATTATAAAGTATATATAATGAATAATAATGGTATATATAACATAATAATGCTACTGGATTCATGTATATGTTATTTACTTACTTCCATTCAAGTCAATAAGGAAAGTAAAACATTGTTCATGCATACATACGGCTTACCGTCTCCATGAATTGTGTGTTTCATTTCATTTATCTGTCTAATATATATATATTTATATATACTGAATATATATGATATATAAATCATTATTTACATTATGGAAGTAATTAAATAACGATATAATTAATAATAATATCAAGGACAACAAGTCCAAACACGTACGATAAATAAAACAATTTTACCCAAAACGTTGCTTTAACATGGAATTTACAAAAGGACGGGTAATATAAATTCATAAGTGAACCATATATGATATCATACAAATGAATATGATTCTTCAATAAGTCAATGACATTATTTTAATTATTATACAAGATTTTTGGATACGTACGAAGCATATTGGACCTAATGTAAGGGATAACTTTTCCAATCTCGTTTTTATCCGAGATTGTTTATTAGTAAGTATTTATTGGGGTTATATTTATCATCCATGTACCTATTTTATAAAAATGGTTTCATGTATGTTTAAAGTCATTTTTACCCATTTTTTACTTTTACTACATGGTATGTAAGGAATCTTTCTTTTACGAGGTACTTTTTGACTTCTCCGGCAAAAGTATGAGAAGAATGTTTTTTTAACTTATACAGCTTGAATGAATTTTTACGGTTTCATAATGATTTTTATTTATTAATCTTAATCTACAATATTTCATGATTATTTTCAACAAAATAATTTTCTTTTAAAATTGAATGGCATTTTTTGAAAAGAAAATAACTTTGAAGAAGAAAATATATTTTCCACAAGAATTCATTTCAAGTGTTTTATCAAAACTATTTTCCATCTATGATGACATTATGATTATGTTTCAAGTATAATGTATCTATAATTTACATGGTTTGATTCTTCTTATGATATCCATTTTTTATATGGATTACGTTATTATGGGATTATGAAACCCATTTTATTCGTTGGGTAATGAAGAATGAATAATATATATTTTGTGGCACAAGTAAAAATGATTTCATTATGAGATAGGTGGGGACTATATCTCCCTCTAATGCATTGGGTAAAGATTTATATCTCACGAGATAGACATGATTGGAATGGTAAGTTAATATGGTTCAATGTTATAGGACTGGAATGAGGAGTGAACTCAATTCTGAAAGGGACTTTTTCCACTAAGATGGTCTTGGCAGTAATGCCTTGGGTACTATGGAAATCATACCATGTTCTTAATAGATGCCAAAATTACATGTTTTATTCCCATGCTTGTTTATCATGATTAATGTTCCTTTATGATCTTTTCTTTATGTACTTCCAAGATTTATGTCATTGCTCTTGATTTTGATGTTTAGATTTTATGTTCATGTTTTTTCATTCAAATGTTTATGGATTGTTTTATGTTCTCTATGCTTACCCTTACTAAGCATTTGAGCTCACCCTTTATATGTTTTATTTTCCCCAGGATTCAAAGAAATGTTTTAGGTAAGAAAACAAAAGAGGAAGATCTTTATGGGAGATTTTGAAGATCTTTCACCATGATTAGAAGATTATTTTTCGAGTTTCCAAAGACACTAAACTATTAAGGTCCTTGTGTGTCTGTTTTCATTATGTATTATGTATTCTGAAAAAGTAATGTAATGTACATGTACATCAAGATTTGGGTATCTACAGTTGGTATCAGAACAAAGGTTTAGTTAACCTTGGGAAACTACGATGCGAAAACTTTAGTGAGATCCCTAGAGATATTTCTATGGTATGTCTAGGGATGTACCTAAGGATATGTATAAGTATAGGTTATAGTCCTAGAATTACGGTAATTATATTTGAATTAAACCAAAAATGTTAGATATTGAAGGTACCCCCCCCCCCTTATTATGTTGTTTCCCTAGCTTGATTTTTGCCTATCACACTATTATTTTTGGGTTTTAGATGATGGATGGAACCCGAAGGAACCGTGTTGATCGATGTAATTGACAATGCAATGATTGTCCTCCTAAACAAACCAATGTTATGGGAGATGGAGTGAAAAATCTTATTGTTATTCTTACACAATCTATGAATCATTCTGGACTTCCAAATGAGTAGAGAAGGGAACAATATTCTATTGAGTCCTTCATGAGGGAACTTCCACCTTCTTTCAGTGGGTCTTCTGATCCACTTGTTGCTGAACAATGGATCAGTACCATTGAAAAGATATTTTCCATACATCACTCTTTGGAACATGAAAAATTCATTCTGGCTATTTACCCTTTAGAAGGTGAAGCAGATGAATGGTGGACACTAATTAATAATATGAGGCCCCAGGATGAAATTGAATGTATGGAATGGGGTGAGTTCAAGAACTTATTTTCCAATAAGTACTTCCCTCATATTCTTCGAACAAAGATGGAAAAGTATTTTCCTTGAGCTTAAGCAAAAGGATGATGAATCTGTTAGTATATACAGAGCGTTTTATTCAAGGCTTTCAAGGTATGCATCTGGCTTTATCATGCAACCTGAAAGTAAAGTTGATCGATTCTTCAGTGGCTTAAAACCAAGTCTTCGAAGGGCATTAGCTATAAGAGAATTCAGAAGCTATGAAGAAATTGTGTGTTGTGCTATCAAGGTAGAAATTGAAGTTGGTGTTACATATCCATCCCATGGTTTTGACAAGAAACAAAAGATGGAGTTCAAGTAGAAATCTCAAAATAATCGTGAAAAGAAGGTGAATGTTTCTTTATGCCCAAAGTGTGGAAAGAAGCATGGTGGAGATTGTCTTAAAGGGACTAGAAAATGTTTTAAGTGTGGAAAAGAAGGTCATCGAGCAGCTGAGTGTCGAAGTAATAAAAAAAGGGTTTCTAATGATGTGAATAAGGAAAAGACTGCTGAGAATGCTCCACCAACACTTCAATGCTTCAAGTGAAAGGAAATGGGGCATTATGCTAATCAATGCCCTAATCCAAGGGTTAATGATGATCAACTTGAGCAACCACTTAAGGCAATGAATAAAGGTAGGTCACATGAGATCACTATTTTTGATTTTGAGTATGACAATGATGTTGTGTAATGATTAAGTTTTATGTAATGGGATTTCAAAATAGTATCATGGAATCTAATTTATGGTATCGTTTAATTTTGGAATATCTATGTATTGTTTTCAATAATTATATGGTACCGGTAACCAAGAAAAGTTATTGAAATATTTTTGGAAAGAAGATTACATGCTCATAATGAAGGGATAAAGAAAAAATGAAATGAGCTCATGGCTGATATAAGGACAAAGTTATATCATGGTTTGAGTATATAGAAATTTTGGGATTTTGGTATGTGGAAACAGTTAACTTTTGAAAGCATTCATGTTTTCACTAATGTTCATTGGGTATTCATTTTTCAAGAGAATACATGATTAGGGTATTCATAGGTTTGGAATGTGACAACCAAAAAGATATATCATAATTTATATGGGGGAAAAATGAATGAATTCACATGCTTGGTGGATGAAATTTCTAGTAATTGGACAGAAGTATTTTCGTTAAGCCTAAAGGTTGGAATGGATTAAGTTGGACATCAGATAGTATTGTTTAAGGATAGAGCTTTTTGATATCATGATAGTATAGTTTTAGAAAAAGGACAACATGTAGGATGGGTGACAACTCGCCTCATCGGACAAGGTTGCGGGAATCGAACCCTCAACCTAATTATGACAGGGTTTCATCACCTACTACTAACTTACAGGAAGTCCCTGGTTAGTAGAAACTAGTTTTATTTTATTAAGAGGTATGATAGATGAAGTATAAGTCCATTTTTGGAACCATATATGATTAATCTCACCATAAATGGACTTATGTATATAACTTTTGCTAACCTTATGTTTGAGACAGATGAAATGACCTATCATTATATCGCATGATCTGCTAACACTTCAAGGTAGACAAATTCAACTTCTTTTCTTTAAGAGATGAAGTGGAAATTGTTCAAGGCATGAACAACACTGAGATTGTACCAAAATCAAGTAAGAATTTCATTTAACTTGAAAATTATTAAACATTAGGGAAATGAGCTTGAAAACCAAAAATGTTGTCCTAGTGCTCTTATATCTGATGAATCAGATGGTACCTTAGATCATCAAAAATTTATGGCTTTGTGATTGTTGGATTTTTCATAGCTATGTTCTCTACCACTCTCTATCAGAACTTGATGGTTAGATTCTTCTTCCATATCCATATTTTCACCTATGTTCTCCTATGTGGAAACCCAGTGATGAGTTACTTTGGGTAATCGTTACATTTCATACTTTAGTTTTTAAAATTATGTTTTAGTATTCCTTTTAAGATGTGGGTTTCTATGAAAGAAACATTCAAGTAGTAAACCATTTATAACCCCAAACAAATTTTGAGGGAGAAATTCATTTTAAGGGGGGTAGAATGTAACAACCAGATATTTTATGAGAATTATTCTTTTTCATTGATATCTTGTGTTGTACTCTAAACCAAAATTATCTTGTCCAATACACAACATCGTATTAGTTTGCCGTATACGCAACACTATTCTTGGATCTGGTTACACACAATTTCAAGTTTGTTTTATAGGAATTATTCTACGCAACATTAAGTATAGATTTTGTTTAATGTAAAAATGAAATAATTTTTTATTATGTTACACGCAACCCCAAAGGGAGATTGCACTACACACATCCCTGACATGGCTTCTATTACATGCAATCTCGACCTTCCTCGATAGCGTGTGTAGTACGCAATACCGGGTCTCACTAAACAATGATATATTATTATAATATTATGAACTAGCCGTTATGAATAGTATTAAATTTTTTTTTAATTTTATAACATTATTATTCATCTTACACATTTTCTAGAACATGGTATTAGAACAAAATAATTTTTCAGGTAAAATAAGTATTTTTCAAAAAGATGCAGCTTTGCCGCCTTTTGATTGCGCACCCACATTAAATATAGTTTTTGACATGTTTATAAGTTCAATTTGACAAAATAAAATTTTTCTTTGGAATCAGGATATAAAAAATTACTTTGGATAAATTTTTCATATTATTCTGATAACTTTTATATTTAAATGAATAGTAAAAACACACTATATTTTAATTAAAAACAACTTTTTTTCATCGTAATAATTTATATGGTAAAATTATAATATTGATTTGTTTTAAAGTATAAATAGAATATATTTTTACCATTTCATATAATGTATGTCATTAGCATTGATTTTACATTGAATTCATTGGTAAAATCATATCAATCTTTTGCAACATTTTAACTTTTAAAACCTGTTTTCTCAACAGGAGGATTAATTTTAAATAAAATACTGCAAATTTTGTGTTCTGAATTTGGAAAAATGGATTTCATATTTGGAATCAGTAGGTCCAAATTTTTTTAATAAGCTACTTTTTATTTTTAGGCATTATGAATAGTAACTACGGTAAATATTATTTACCATAGTCAAAGGTAAATCGGGTAATTACGAGAAAATATAATATTATAAAATTACCTTAACACATGTACTAATATAATTGGATGATTATATTTTACGATAAATAATACATGGGTCTAAATGGAATTCAATTGAACTCACTTGGATGTGATTAAGCCCTTTAATTTTTTTTATTTTATAGAAAGTGAAATATGCCTCAACCAAACTTTAATAATTAAAGTATTTTTAATATAAGATTATACATAACATAAATTTGATTATAAGTACACATTAGAATGATAAAAAAAATTTGTTATGGTGATTTATTTGTAATTTTTATGAGATATTTAATTACATTAATAGTTTATATATTATGATGCAGAAATTTTATATTAAGTGAAAAAATCAATAATATAGTTTTTAATGAAATAATCATACCCATTTAAAGGACCAAAGACCTGACCTAAACTTATTAGTAGTGTATATATACACCATAAGCATCCAATGACCGAATATATGACCGTTTGAAGTCTTATAAATGTTATTATGACACTTATATTATTTTATTTTAAATTATGTCAAAGTTGTCACTTTCATATTTTAATAAATATAACATTTTAAAAGAGGGGTGTTTTTTAAACTAAATCTGACTAGAAGTATTCTTATGAAATCTATAAGATATATCTTCATACTAGTATTCTATTTTTTATTTTTATGTAATAAATAAGTATATTAAATAATTATACAATAATGTTGTAGTAATTATTTTATTAACAGAAATACCAAATAAATGGTGTTAGAAATATTAAAATACATATTATATAAACAATTTAATGTGATCCATGATTTTTATAGATAAATATGATATTTTATGAATATATTAAATATTTTAGTTCGAATATATCTTCTTTCTGGATTTTATTTAAAATCAAATAAATGAATAGTGTCAAAATTGACACTATTGTTATTTTATAAAAATAACATAATATAAAATTGTTTAAAAATCACAAAAATATTTAAAAATTATAAATTTAAATTTATATGGTCTCAAATTTCATAAATTATCCAATTATGGACAATTCACCACACATAAGTAATTATTTATAAAAATTTAAAAATTAGAATCTCATTACCACAAATAAAATTAAATATATTAAATAAGGATAAATCAAGTTGATAATGATTAAAATAAATTCCCAACATGACTAAATATTATTGGTTGATGATATTACAACCTTATCTAATCTAATATTCGAATATAAGTCATTTATTGAGGTTTTTAAGTGGGTTTGAATTTATTATAAACTAATATTTCTTATGTTTCCAAAGGTGCCCCTCTCCTCCCTTATAAAAGGGCACCTCTTCCCTCTCCACTTCACAACACCTTGAGCCTTCATGATCGGCCAAACCCTGCCCATTTCACATCTCCACTTCCTTAGAAATATTCTGAAGGTTTTGGTCTTCTGAAAAGACCAACTCTAGATCCCTAAGAAAAAGTTTAAAGGAGGTGCGTCGAAGAAGAGGTAATCTCTTCCCAGATTCTTTCATGTTTCTTTATTCTTCAATTTCTTCTTATTTAGTTGTTTCATGATAAAGTAATAACATAAGTATTACTTATATACTGATATGTTATTATAAATATGAAACAACCCTATTTCACCTTCTATCCATCCTACGGAAAATGAAATCACCGCGCGTGCATACGTACGGAATACCATCTCCACACTGTTGTGTAATCTGTTTTTCCACCACCACCTTACATGGATAGGTATAATGGTGTAAATAATAAAAATATATGGACATTATAACATCATACTGATTATGAGATATTATATCATCCACCCCAATTCCATTCAATAATTATGGGAACGCTATCATCGCTCGTGCGTACATACGGATTACCGTCTCCACGACGCGATGAGATTCAATCTCCATGTTAACCATTAAAGAGTAATTATAAAGTATATATAATGAATAATAATGGTATATATAACATAATAATTCTACTGGATTCATGTGTATTTTATTTTCTTACATCCATTCAAGTCAATAAGGAATGGAAAATAGCATTCATGTGTACGTATGGCCTACCGTCTCCATGAACGGTGTGTTTCATTTCATTTATCTGTTAATTATATATATATATATAATAAATATATATGATATATAAATCATGATTTACATTATGGAAGTAATTAAATAATGATATAAGTAATAATAATATCAAGGACAACAAGTCCAAACACGTGCGATAAATAAAATGATTTTACCCAAAACACTGCTTTAACATTGAATTTACAAAAGAACGGGTAATATAAATTCATAAGTGAACAATAAATGATATCATAAAAATGAATATGATTATGTAATAAGTCAATGAAATTATTTAAATCATTATACAGGAGGTTCAGATACATACAAAGCATATCGGACCTATGGTAAGGGATAACTTCTCCAATCTCGTTTTTATCCTAGATTGTTTATTCGTTAGAATTTACTGGGGTTATATTTATCATCAATGTAACTATTTTCTAAAAATGGTTACATGTGTGCTAAAAGTCATTTTTACCCACTTTTGACTTTAACTACATGGTATGTAAGGAATCCTTCTTTTACGAGGTACTTTTTGACTTTTCCGGCAAAATTTCGAGAAGAATGTTTTTTTAACTTATACGGCATGAATGAAATTTTATGGTTTCATAACGCTTTTTCTTTATTAAGCTTACTCTACAAGATTTCATGATTATTTTTAACAAAATCCTTTTATTTTAAATTTCAATGGCATTTTGTGAAAAGAAAATGTATTTGAAGAAGAAAGGATATTTTCCTCAACAATTCATTTCAATTGTTTTGTCAAAACTATTTTCCATATAAGAAGATATTATGATTATGTTTCAAGTATAATGAATCTATTATTTACATATTTTTATTCTTCTTATGATATACATTTTTTATATGGATTACATTATTATGGGATGATGTTTATGAAACCCATTTTATTCTTTGGGTCATGATGAATGAATAATGATTATTTTTTGGCACAAGTAATAATGATTACATTATGAGATGGGTGGGACCTATATCTCCCTTCAATGCATTGGGTAATGATTTATATCACACGAGATAGACATGGATGGAAGGGTAAGTTAATTTGGTTCAGTGTTACAGGACTGGAATGAGGAGTGAACTCGATTGAGAAAGGGACTTTGTCCACTAAGATGGTCTTGGCCGCAATGCCTTGGCTACTATGGAAATCATAACATGTGCTTAATGGATTCCACAATTACATGTTTTATTAACATGCTTGTTTATCATGATTAATGTTACTTTAAGATCTATCCTTTATGTACTTCCATGATTTATGTCATTTCTCATGATTTTGATGGTTAGATTTTATGTTCATGTTTTTGCATTCAAATGTTTACGGATTGATTTATGTTCTCTATGCTTACCCTTACTGAGCATTTGACCTCACCCTTTATATGTTTTATTTTCCCCAGGATTTAATGAATGGTTTTAGGTAAGAAAACAAAAGGGGTAAATCTTTATGGGATATTTTGAAGATATTTCACCACGATTAGAAGATTATTTTCTGAGTTTCTAAAGACACTAAACTGTTACGGTCCTTGTGTATCTGTTTTCGTTATGTATTAAGTATTCTGAAAAAGTAATTTAATGTCCTTGTACATCATGCTTTGGGTCTATACAAAGCATACATTCCAAAGACAAAATTTCATACTAGATATGGCCATTATGAATTTGTGGTTATGCCTTTTGGGTTAATTAATGCAACGGCTGTATTCATGGATCTTGTTAATAGAATTTTCTGTGAGTTTTTGGATAACTTTGTCGTTGTGGTCATTTATGATATTTTGGTTTATTCTAAAATTAAATAGGACCATGAAAGTCATCTAAGGGTTGTATCGCAAACCTTAAAAGAAGAGAAACTATTTGGAAAATTCAAAAAGTGTGAGTTTTGGTTACAACAAATTTCTTTCCTTGGTCACATTGTTTCAACAAAAATGGGATAAATATTGATCCTGCTAAAACAAAAGTTGTGTAAGAATGGCCAAGTCCCACAAATATAACCGAGATCCATAGTTTTCATGGTTTATCAGGTTATTACTGGAGGATTGATTAAAATTTTTCACAGTTATATTCCCACTAACTAACTGAAATTGAAAATGTTTTAAGTTCATTTGGACAAAATAATGCGACGATTGTTTTCAGGAATTGAAAAAAAGATTTTTAATGCTTTAGTTTTCACACTACCTTCCAGAAATGGTGATATTTTTATCTACATTGATGCTTCGTTGAAAGGACATGGATGTTGTCCTTATGAAAAATGATCGGTTAATTGCTTATGATTCATGTCAGTTGAAACCTCATGAGTTAAATTACTCTACACATGATTAGGAATTAACTGTTGTTTTTTGAATTAAAAATTTGGAGACATCATTTTTATGGCTTAAAATGTGAATTATATACCGACCACAAATGTTTAAGGTATATATTCACACAGAATGAATTGAAAATGAGAAAAAGAGATGACTGAAATTAATCAAGGATTATGATTGCACGAATCTTTACCATCCATGAAAGGAAAATAAAGTGGCTGATGCTTTGATTTGAAAAATTAATACTTCATTAACATCAGTATGTTTGGAAAAATATCCTTTGATTAAAGACTTAATGAACATTGGAATATAAGTTTTTGGTGTAGTAAATTCCTCTATTTTGTTTCAAGTTTTAGTGAAATCATCTCTTTTAGATAGAATTAAAAAGCACAGAAAGAAGACAGTGAGTTTTAGAAAAAGGTAGAGTTGGTTGAGAAGGGTATGTTCCTGAATTTATCATTTATAATGATTGTATTTTGAAATTTGGCAAGATATTATGTGTGCCTTGTGATTCACAGTTGAAGAATGAGTTATTATGTAAAGTTCATAGTTCTCTTTTTTCAGTTCATCCTTGCAGTACTAAGATGTACAAAGATCTTCAAGAGTATTACTGGTTGGATGGAATGAAAAGAGATATTGTTGACTTTATTGTGAAGTGTTTGAGTTTCCAGCAGTTTAAAGCAGAGTGGCAGTTACTAAAAGGGATGCTTTAGTATTTTTCGTTGCCAGAGTGGAAATGGGAAAATATACCCATGGACTTCATTGTGGGATTACCAAAGACATCTTGAGGTAATAATGCAATTAGGGTTATTGTTGATCGATTAAATAAATCTTCACATTTCCTTCCAAGTCGAGATACTTTGTCTCTAGATCCACTCTCTAGGTTTTATGATAATGAAATTTTCAGGTTTCATAGAGTTTTCCCCACCATTCTATCTTATAATGATCCCAGCTTTACTTCTTACTTTTGGAAAGGCCTTTAGAAGTCATAGGGTACTGAATTAAATTTTAGTACATCTTTTCAT
Organism: Viscum album; assembly: GCA_963277665.1. Classification (NCBI taxonomy): domain Eukaryota; kingdom Viridiplantae; phylum Streptophyta; class Magnoliopsida; order Santalales; family Viscaceae; genus Viscum; species Viscum album. The sequence continues at coordinate 1,212,972,071 of OY728127.1, forward strand.
CCTCAATCTGATGGGAAGTCAGAACGGACAATTCAGACCTTGGAGGATATGATACGTGCTTGTTCACTAGATTTCCAGGGAAGTTGGGACAAACATCTTTCTTTGGTTGAATTTTCATATAATAATAGTTTTCATTATAGTATATAGATGGCTCCATTTGAGGTATTTTATGGGAACCATTGTCGAACTCTAGCTTTTTGTGATGAAGTAGGTGAAAGGAATCTGATGGGATAAGAATTGGCAGAAGATATGGTCGTAAATGTTTAGTTGATTTAGAAGCACATGAGAATAGTTCAGAGCAGGTAGAGAAGTTATATAGATAACTAGAGAATGATCGTTATTATGAGGTAGTTGATCATGTCTTTATCAATGTTTCTCTATGGAAAAGTGTGATGTGTTTTGGTAAGAAAAGAATGTTGAGTCTGACATTCATTGAACCTTATGAAATCCTAGAGAAAGTTGGATCAGTTATGTATAGAGTGGCTTTAATCCCAAGTTTATCCAAGGTATACAATGTTTTTCATGTTTCAATGTAGAAAAATTCTATGTTAGATCCAACTCATGTTTTGAGCCCAGAGGTAGTTCAATTGGAAGATAATCTCTATTATAAGGAACTACCAGTCTAGATTCTTCACCGAAGAGAGAAAGTGTTACAGAATAAGGTAATTCACCAGGTAACGGTTTTGTGAAAAAACCACATGGCTGAATAGGCAACATAGGAATTTGAAAATGCAATGAGAGATAAATACCCACATTTATTTGATAATTTAATAAAATTGTGAGGACGCAATTTCCAAAAGTGGGGAAGGATGTAACATCCTTGAAAAATAAATTATATGATATTTTCATATTTATTAATATTTTTGAATAAAATATTAATTTTAATTTTAAGGGGGTTCTATGTTTTATCATGTACTTGATATGCAACAATGGGTTTCTTTGAAACCTTAAATTGCACACAATGTTAGGTCATAGTGAAAAATAATAATATCATATTATTTTAAATGACAGTTTAACACCTAGCTGTTGTATTGGCGGAAATGAACAAACCTAAATAAAATATGATTATACATGTTTGTTAAATGTTTTTACCTTTATACAATAAAAGTTAGTGGCAAAAAATGTGAATGAATCAAATTTTAAGCATTAAAACTAAAATATTCTCTAAAAGGTCGATTTAATACCTTTTGATGGAGAACCCTCTTTAAATCATGTTTTGGTCACATTTATATGTTCTATTTGACAAAATAATATTCTTATTTATAATTAGGACATCAAAATTTACTTTTGTTAAATTTTTGGTATTTTTCTGATAAAATTTATTTTTAATGAATATTGAAAAATACTGTATTTTATTTCAAATATGCATTTTAATCTAATTTATTTATATGGTTAGATTATCTTTCTAATTTTTTCAAATTATAATTAGATTATATTTTTACCATTTAATCCGATTTTGGTCATTTTATGTAATATCACTTTGAAATTGGACACAAACAAGTGTTAATCTTTTGATAGTTATTATTTCTTAAAAACACGCTTTTTTTCTTTGACAACAAAAATTAATATTATATTAATTAATGGAAATTATATATTTTGAATTTGGTAAAATATAAATCATTTATGAATTAATAATATCAAATATATCTTAGAATTATTTTTTTGAATTTTTCTGAAAACCATAAATTTTTGATGAATAGTGAAAACACTGATTAGTAGTTAAAAACCAGACTATTTCATTTAATGAAAATTTTACAGCTTCTATGAAGTGAATTTTGAAAATTCAACATATATGGTTTTTATTGGTAAGTAAAATTTGGTTCAATAAGATGATAATTATTTTTGGTGAATATTAACTTTAGACATTGGTTTACGGCGGTTAAAGTAAAATAGGGTAATTCAAGGTAAAAATAATATTATATAACATAAAATTATCTTCACATATGTCTTAATTGTATTGGTTGATACATTTCCGACCATGTGAATCCTTGGGTCGATTTTTTTACTCCATGGAACCAATTTAAAGTGATTATGACACATTATATTAATTAATTTAAATCAAAGACAAAAATTGATTACATATATCTTTTATTAAATCAATTTTGGAATGGGGTTATATAAGTTATCTATTCAATCAAAAATATTCATTTAAAATATAAAACTACTTCCTACATCATGGTATTTTTTTTAATTTTTAGACCTCATATAAATGAAATTACTTATGACACAATAATGATGAAGTGTTTACCTCGATAATGAATGATTTAAGTTAATAAGGTTATAAAGATTATAAAAATATCTAAAACATGTCCAATTATTATTTTATGATTTTAATTAAAACAAGTGTCATCTTCTCTTCTACATTAATAAGTTTTTGACCTTTATAAATCGAGAATACTTGTATAATAAAATAATATTTTTAAACTTTACTAAAGAGCCCCTCCTCCCCCTTATAAAAAGCCCCGACCTCTAACCCATTACTCACACCTCCCATGCCCCTTGGCTCATCCAAAATATTCCCAATTCAAATCCCTAAATACCTATCTTCCACATAGAATCCTTATCCTAGGTATAAAGAAATTCAATTAAGCCATCTCGTTCAAACCAAAGGGAGATGCTCGATTTAAAGGTAACATCTCCTCTCAAGTTCATTTGTTTTATTTTACATCTACAATACAATAAACTCTTTTTATTCCTTTATTTTATAAAAAAACCTGTATAATCAATATACTAGGTTGTTTTTATGTGAAGTATTCTATCTACACTTACACACACCTCTATCTAATGGGTAAAGAACATACTATTTCTGTGGATGGCGATCTACTGCCTCACGAAACGATGATTGTTCAATCTTCCCTACCACATCTTATGGTGGCCATTAAGATGGCACTATATTTATATGTGATATATATTATATTTATATTTTTTTCTATGCTTCAGGATTTTTCATTTATAGAATACCTTTATGGTTTCCATAGTGGGTAAATACTATAATTTTATTTGAAGAAGTGCTGACTACCGCCCCCTCAAAGTAATATGACTAGTTCATACAATACATCGAACGTATAAAGGATGGAGTTAAGGAAATTATATATTATAGTATACTATAATTATAATATACCAATTTATCATTAAATTTTCATTTCATTAAATATGAAATAGAAATGATGTAGCATTCAAGCGTACGTACAGATTAACGTCTCCATGAACATTTCATGTCATTTCTTACCTCCAAATGTTATGAAATTTTATAAATAAAAATATATACTGGATATATATTATATATATGATATTTAAATCATGAATATAATTCTGTAGATAATGGAAAATTGACCACATGAACAACTTGTAATTCTAAAAGTTCATTTTTGACTCAAGTACCAAATGTCGAAAAAATAACCATTATTAACATAAATGATTACATAATGTTTATAACATGGTAATAAGTAATATAAAAGAAATAATAAAATTTAAAAAGGTTCTTAAGGAAGTAGAAATTAACTTTAGTTTATTTTTAAAGAGATTAATGAATGAATGGGTCTAGTCAGACATGAGGTAAGGGACTTTATCTCAATCTCCTTTCATTGAAGCATATTTTGTCTTATACACGACTTTTTTTTATATGGTGTATAAACACCATTGACTTTTCATTTCATTAAAATGGAATCTTTTTCTAGGAGGCATTTTACTAAATAAAAAAAAATTATATTTATTTTTAATGTAAGTGGTGACAATGTCATTTCCACCGATGCAAGTAATATTTGGTCTATAGCTTCATTAACAAGTCGTAATGTTATTATAAGGAAAATAAATACCATATACTCTTTTAAATATTTTTTTATTGAAAATGGTTTTGATAATGGGTTTGTTAGGTCAATATTTTTCATTAATATATTTTTATTGAAATTTGGAAATGTTATCTTTCCATTATATTTGTTTTATGTGTTATGAATATGTTATGGTTCTTGGGAATTTTTTACATACACGGGTGGTTCCGTGATAAGACAAGGGTGGGTGAGCCAGAGATATCTCTCCAATGCTTGGGTAACATGACAGAGGTAAATGATAATGTTTCTCCTAATAGATTTTGGGAACATAATCTGATGGGTATTCCAAATGTAACTCCCTACGTATATGTGAATGTTACAACGTAAGTATGTTATAGATTCCACAAGTTACCTTTATGATTTTTGATTACTATGTGTTATTTAGATATCTTTTGATTTCATGACGTATGTTAAAGATCTTATGCTTGGCATGTATTGATGGAAAAATGCTTTCTTTCCTTATTTTATAATCTTTACTGACCTTTTTATGCTCATCCCATGTTTTGAAATATTTTTCACAGGACAAAAGGTTGAATAGGGTCATGGATGGGATCAAGTAAAATTCATGCTGTCTAAAACATGGAACTAGACATGGCTCTTTTTTTCAAGAATTTTTATTTTTTGAAAAAAAATTTAAATGAATAGAAGTGTCTACTTTGTAATTTTTGAAATGTAATATAATAGTTACGGATTAATTCTACAAAAATCTAAACCTGAAAAGATCCTCATTGTGAATTAGTCATTTAATTAAAGATTATGTAAATGTTTAAGGCCGATTATTTATATTAGATTTAAAATAATGGGTCATAATTTAGACATACTATAATTTTTTTTGATGATTATGTGATTATACAATATGATAAGTGTTTCTCACACTATTACATATTTTTTATGTCAAATATGGTAACTATAAACAACTAGGTTAACATTGAATGTGACTTACAATTTGTCGATGAGTGTTCAAATTTGATAATCATTGTAGTGAAGAATGTTGTGAAATTTCCTATTTAGTTTTGATGGAACTAGTTTAACAAAATGAACCCTAACCAACTATAAGACTCAATAAAAAAGAGAATGAAGGTTTTAATTGATATTTTGGGTAATGTAGACCCTGATGGAAAAAAGATTCAGTTTCCTTTGTGTCAATAATGTGGAAAGAATCACTCAAGGTAATGTCTTAAAAGAACAGGAAGATGTCTTGATTGTGGAAAATGACACAAATAAAATAACTATAAATGAAAAATGAAGGGTTTGGTAATCTTAATATATGGGAATATTATCCTCCCTAATATACTATCTAAGATTAAATTCATTAAGTATGGAATGAATGGTCACTATGAAAATCAATGTCCCAAGTGGAAAGAATAAGTAGATAATCAGGACAGTGGTATGAGTAATAGTTATATTGCTGGTGATGATGACGTGACTACATGTGAAATATGAAAGGAATGATGTATTAAGTAATAGGATTATGTATATGTGTTAGTGTATTAAGGAATAAGTTGAATAATAAATGTTTGTATATATTTTATTTCATTAATTATGTTATATTAATGTTAAAATATATAAGGATTTTTTTAATTTATGTTTGTTTGATAATGATTTAAAAGAATATGTTTAATGGTTCTGATAGACTAGAAAAGTGATTTAATTCTATGGTGATGTTCATTGGGGACAAATGATTAAGGGAAGATAACCCACAATACATTACATGTGTTAAATTAATGATGTTTGGATAATGATATATTGGATATAAATAATTAAATTGGAAGGTATTGATTACCATGGAATTTAATAAGTATTTTCTAATAATCGGATTATTATATCATTAATGTTGTTTAAAACATTTTTGCATCTATGGAATATATTAAATAATCATAGGAATTAGGAAACATGCATGTTTTCAATATTTATTTTTATTAATTCACATTATTATCATGTTTCAATAGAATAGATGATGAAGTAATTCACATGTTTGTTAGGGGTCAACCAAGATACATATTATGATATATGGGGGATCAATGATAATGTTTTTTTTGAGAAATTTAGTGGCATTATTTCTATAATTCTGCACATCAATCATTTAAAATAGATATAAGGTTAAACATTTATATAATGATTTATGTTGAACATTGGAATTGGCTTCCTAGATTGAAGTATTATATATCCATGTAATTATTTATTCATTTTGGATAACTCGTGATAACCATTTTGTTTTGACTCCAACTAAAGAGAGATGTAATGGATTATCATTCAAGCTCAGAACCTATTAGTTCTTCATGAATAAAATATTCACCATTATTTCTTAGACTAAGAGATGAAGTGTAAATTGATCAAGGAACAAAAAAGGGAGTTATAATCCTAAAATCAAGTAATTATATCCTTTCATTAAAATTATTCATCTTTAGGAAAAGGTTATTTAATTAAAAGTTTTTCCTATTATCTTCATTTTTTTATGATATCAATAACCTCTTTCATTCCTCTTATATTTATTGTTTTGTGGTTATTAACCTTATCCTGATCACCAAAATTATTTTGATAAGTGACCATTATCAATATCTATGATTATTAATTCTTTTTTACCATGTCCATGTTTTAACATGCCACTACTGTTCTCCAATGTGGAAACCTATTCATGAGTTACTTTGGGAAACTGCAATGTTTCGAACTTTCATTTTTTTTAATAAATTTTTAGTATTAATTTTTATGAATTGGATTTCTATGAAAGGAACTTGTAAGTATTAAACCATTGATTAACAAAAATAATTTCAATGGATAAATACACTTAAAGATAGTAAAAATGTAACACCCCTGATATTTTGTGAATTTTTTTTTCAAATTAATTTAATCTCTCTAATATTTTTCATTTCACACAACATTGAATATAGTTTTTTAAATGAAAAGCACAATGTTTTTCTTTCACAAAACCAATAAATATTTCAGTACACTTAACACATAGATTATATTTTGGTACATCAACCACTATTTTCAGCTTGTATTACACTGAATACTGAGTCCATTAGGTAGCCTATATTTCATGATAGACCATGTTTTACCAAACTATAATACGCTATTAATATTATTAGTAAAATATTATTATAGCTACCACCTAGTCATTGGAATGAAAGTTTCAAATAAGATTAAATAAATTGTAAAAATACTATTTAAACATTAATATAAAATGAATCATTTGGTTATCAATAAATATAAGTGAATGTAAGAACTATTTGAAAATAATTAAATCACATTTCTCGGAAAACCCATTTTCAATGTACAGTTTTTTTTTATTTTAAAAACATTAAAAATATAATTTTTATTAATTTATTTAAAAATATTAAATATTACATATTCAATTAAATTTTTTTATACTCATCCAATAGAATCTATAGTAATTTGATAAGAATAAATCTAATTTTATGAATAAAATATGTATATTTTTCTAAAATATAGTTTCAAAACATTTTAAAGGAGAACCCTATTTAAATATAAATTTTGACACATTCATAAAATTTATTTAACAAAATAAAATTAATTTTTAAATTATTAATATCTAAATTTACTTTGGGTATTTTTTTATTCTTCTAAGAAGTTGAATTTTTTATGAATAATTAAAAATACAGAATTTTAATTCAAAACCACTGTTTCATCTAATTTATTTTTAATGTTAAATTATATATTAATTTTTTTGTTAAGTAAAATTATAATAATTATATATAAATTTATCCAATTTGTTTTTCATTAAAACCAATTTTACATTGAAATTTGATATAAATACATTTCAATCATTTGGACATTTTCGTTTTAAAAAATCGCTTTCAGGATAGGTCTGTGTGATTAATTTTAAATTAATTTCAACCCCTTATGCATTTATAAATTGGAAAAGTGGATTAAATTTATAAAATAATAAAAATTTAAAATTTATAGTGATGTAAATATATATTTTTACCAAAAATATTAGTGAATGTTATTAAAATTAACTAAGATAGTTAAAAGAAAAATTTGCCTAATAGAGGACAAAACCATAAACATAACACCCAAACTAGCCAAGAAACTTTTCCAAAATCCACTAGATGTTAATAGTTGACCTTCTCCTCCATTTTATATTATTTATACCATTATTTTATCCACATTACAAGGGGAAAATGTATTTCGAATTCCCTTTAAAAAAATTTACAAAAATGCCACTCCTCCTCCACTATAAAAAGACACTCAACTCTCCCCCTTATTCGAACATATCAAGCACTTTCGCTCAGAAAAAATCTCCCCAAATATTCTCCCAATATATATAACTTCATTCTATAATCCCATAATTGGTAATAAATCCAATCAATGCATCCTTTTGTTGTAAACCAAGTGGAGTTACCCAAAGAAGTGGTGCATATTTCCACAGGCTCTTCGTTTTTATTTTCATTCTGCACTCCCTAAACACTTCTTATTACATGATTATATAATAACCACAAAATCATACATATAATTATATATTTTTTTATTTTAATGTTTAAACCTACACATAAAAACACTTTCATCTTATTGGAATGGAACTTACCGTTTGTGTGTACGGTGGGAAACCACCTCTATAAATGATGTTGTTCATTTTTCCTTTACCACCTATCAAGGGTGGGAATTAAGATGGACATAATATTTTTATTTTAAATATATATAATATATTTATGATTTATTTTATTCATGAATTATTATATAAAAAATAAATCCAATCATTCTATTTTGATTAATATGATAACTTCATTTGTGGGTGACTAAACTACTTCCTCCTAAAAGCGATGTGATTCTTTCACACATTTTATAAAATCTATATAGGATGGGTTTATTAAATGTGTAAGATATAAATGAAATAATAATTATACTGTAATGATAATATATATAAACTTATAAAAATATTTCATTTACTTTCTTTCATTATGTATGATAAGAAAATAGAAACAGCATTCATGCGTACGTACGACCTACTGTTTCCATGAATGGTGTATCCCATTTAATACTAATATCAGTAATAGATTATTATAAATATATATATAATGAATATATATGATATTTATATAATTTTTTACATTCATTAAATATGTTAATTATTATCTATGTAATAGGATTAGGAATAACAAGTCAAAACTTATAAGAAAAACAATGCGGATATTACCCTAAATGAATCATTAAAAAAGAAATATAAATAAATGGGTAATATAAAGATATAATAAAATCATAAATTTTATTATATATAATAATATTTTTATGGGTTTTATGTATAATAAAATTATATTTATTGTATAGGAGGTTTAAATGTGTACGAAGAATGGCCAGACTTAAGGTAAAAGAATTTCATCTCACTTTTTATTTCCATGAGATACATTGGATATTCACCACTCGCTTCTATTGTGTCGTGTGTATACATACCTAGGAAATTTTATATCATTAATTTCATTTATGTAATTATATTAAAATCATTAATGGATGTTATTATTTCTTGTTGGATAGGATTATAAAGTTACTTAGGTAGTAAGGGTTTTCTCATCTCACTTTTATTTTTGTCAGACATATGCATTATTCGATGATCTTTTCTTTTTTTGTGGGGTATTTATTTCCAATTAAGTTATTCATTGATTATTATAATTAAATTTATTTTTATTTACATATATGTTTTTTTATATTTCTTTCAAAGGTTTTACCATTCAAATTATACCAAATCGGTAATGTAATTTTATCTCAATTTTCTTTCTTCAGGACAGATTCCATGTTAAGAACCTATTATTTTCGATGAGATGTGTATAATACCATTTTATATGTTATATAATGAATATAATTAATTTAATGAAATATTTTGTTTTATTTAATGTTATTATATCAATGGTACTATGATATATAATCACTAATGTTGTAAGAGTTTATTACTCTAGTCTCATCATTTATAGGGATTGTTTACAATTATGAATCCATTAAATAAATTTTAAAATAATTATATTAATAAATATAATGAATTTTTGTCTTTTAAATTTATACTTGTTATATCCAATTACAGTTACCATTTTTCAAATCATTGGTAATAATGATAATTAAAAAAATGCTTTTATGAAAATATAACATTGTTTTTCCCTTTTAGTCATAAATTTGTGTTCTTTCAAAACTAGGCTTCCAAAAAAAATTTCTAAAATGTTTTTATATAATCATGTTTGGTGAAAAGAATATATATACTCATGTTTTAAAATTAAAAAATGGTTTTAAAATTAATCTTTTTTCCATTTTCAAATCAAGGATCATTTTTAAACTTTTCACGGTTAAACAAAAATAGTCGGCATGTAATGACTTACCAACCGTCATGACTATCATTTCCATGAAGCATAATTTTTAACATTACAAGTTTATTTTTAATTAATTGTTTTCAAAATATTTCATATATTATTTTCCAAATATTTATGTTATTTTTTTAATTTAATTTTTTATCAAAGAAAATGGTTTTCAAAAGAGTTTTGTGTTTAAAAAAGAGTTCTAAATGATTTTCAATGCTTCCATTACATGTTTTCAAAAGGTTATTTTTAAATGAAAATGAATTTAAAATATCAAGATTTATTTATAATATTTCTTATATGTTTTCTATAAAATATTTTTCAAAATTATGTCAACCCTTATTTTATTTTGACAAAGTATTTTCAAATAAAATGGTTTTCAAAATGCTTTCAAGATTCATTTATATATTTTCAAACCTATTTTAGACGATTTTTTTTTCCAAAATGATTTATTTTTTAAAAATAATTTTTCTAAGATGGAATTATGTTTTACACATGAGTAGTTATAAAGGAAATTATTAATCATTATATATAATAAAATTATTTTAAAATTGGTTTTATGATATGTATTTTCAAAGAAAGACTATTTTCATTAATAAATATTTCATGTGAACTTCCAAAATTACTATCCATATAAGTTAAAGTACTTCATTATAATTTATTCTTTACTAGGAATATTATTCGGGAAGAAATTTAATATTCTTTCTTTAATGGATCATATTTTGATGGAATTATTTTTATCAAACATATTTTCCTTCCATGGGTTATATGCTTTTGAAATATTCTTCTTTTCATAGGTTATGACTTGATGAAATGATTATGAGTCGTATACCTTTTCGAAATGTAAGGATACGATGAAATTGTTATGATAACCATTTCATTTCATGTTCTACTATATAATGTTAATGAAAACCCTCCCTTTTATGGGTCATGATATGATGCTAGTTTCATTATCTCATGGCACATGTATGTACAATTTTATCAGGTGAAGGCTGGGAAATATATCTCCCTAAAATTAATGGGTGAATATTTATATCACATGATATGATCCTGGGAATCCAGTCAATATGCTTTATCCACTATCTAAGATGAGTAATCCCGATCTACTTTGGTAGATGGGGAAATTGGATCAACTCTGGGAAGATGGGGAAACTCGATCCCATATAAGGAATAGATAGTAACTGGGGATGGAGGTGTGTCCATATTAGTTTGTATAGTCCCCGTAAAGTTCCCTAATAGGTTCTGGAAATGATCCATTACATAAAGGGAATATTTCTATATACTTATTTTTAGGCCACAAGTATATGTCTTATGGAAATTTTATGCACACATAAGTCATGTTATTTGATTTCCTAATGATTTAATTCTTATTAAATGCCAATGTTTATGAAATGAATCATGATTATGATCTTTGATATGAAGGGTATGATCTTCTATTATTATGATCATGTTCTTATACCCTTAATCTAATGATATTCTTACATATATCCATTATTTAGTCATACTGAACAATTGAGCTCACCCATTTCTTTTGAATCCATTATTTAGGTTATAAAGAATACTTTTAAGTAGGAATACTAAAGGGGAAGATCATTAAGGGAGATTTTGAAGATATTTCATAGGTTATATGATTATGTTTCCATGTTTCCAAATACAGGAAACTATTACACTCCTCAAGAAAATATTTTTATAATGTCTATAATATTCATTTAAAATGATGTTATATCCATTGAGGTTAATCTTGGGTCATTATAATATATCTAAATTCCTATGCTTCATAGGATTATGGTATATAATCGAGTTACTAATTATCATCATTGAATATGATACTACAAAAATAATCATGAAAATTCGTGACCTAACTATATTGTCATAATTACTGTGCATCAACCATGGACCTCTCCCTAGATAACCTCCTAAGTTCTATGGTATGAATGTAATATCCTAAAGACCATGCATCAATTGAAAAAACCCCTCAAGACACCCAAAATTCACCTTAACTTATATGTAAAATCATCATAACCCCTCCAAACACTTCCCTATACTTCCCTGACACATACAAAAACATTTACACACTTGAAAATGAATTATATTATAACACAAGATAACTAAATAAACATATTTTTTTCATTCAGAAGACCCTGAATTATTATTCTGCACACCTAAAATATTTTCTATCCTTAATATATATGTATAGTTTCATTCCTTAAACAATAACAAAAAAACAAGTACATCAATTCTCTAAACGATGTTTCTTTTCACCCTTAAAAAGATGTTCTGTATCTAAACTGAAAACTCCCAAATATTAGAAATAGTGAGCATCCAGACAATCCCTCTCATCAAGGATCTTTAATACTGCCAAATTAATCTATTAGTTTTGACCACTACCTTTTTTCCTACTATATTTATAGTTGATATTTCGATTTCATATCATATCATGAAGTTTCTACACAATATTTACATGTACTCATGTTAAGGGTAACTGAAACCAATTCCCAAAAGACTATAAGACCAAATACAACCTAAATATCCCCTCAATAAATACATTAACCTCGAACCTAAAGATATTATTCAATTTTATCATAGTTAAATTAATTTAAGATGAATTTTATAACCAAAATGTTGCATTTTTATAAAAAACTTCACCCAAAATTCTTTAAGCCATCTTAACATGGTTTGTATAATCTAAATCTAAAATGATCATAGATGCCACCCACCCATTATATTTTTTAATAAGATCATTGAAATATTAATTAATTGATATTCCACATTAAATGATACCACCAATGAAACCACAATATATTTATCCCACAGAAAACCCATTTCATCTTACTGAAAAAATAACTAAAACTACCTTTTATAATCAAAATGAATCACAAGTACCTCAAGTTTTCAATTTTTGGTGCACTTCCAAAAAAACACTTAAGACAAGGTCACAACCAATATATGGTTCCTTACCACTAAAACCATTAGTTACACTTTATAAAATACTCAAATGGATCCCATACCAATTACACGCTATTCATATTTGGAGTGTGATTCAAAAACTATAAAAAGAACCATAGTCTATAAGGTCATCTTCAAATCCCAAAACATTTGATACCGGAAAAAAAATTGTATATTATTCAAAATTCAAAACTCTCACACCATTAAAATGATTACTATTACAACCCACTTATAGTGATCTAACCACATATACGTCAATCATCAACTTGAAAACCATGGTATGTATCAACATTACTATAAAAAACCAATAAGTTATAACTTTCACTCACATTTTATAACCCATTTAAAATAACATGTTTATATAATTCTCCATGAATAAAACAAAATCATTTAACAATTGCATATGAAAATAGATTCAACCCATCTGCTATATCAATCCATCCTAGGGAAATAAAAATCAAATCAATAGGGAGTCCTCTTTGGTTCCATCAACAATACCATTACTTATATAATAACCTATTATAAATCAATCAAACTGATAGAAAATTAAATATATAACTTATATAATACAATATAAGACAACCTAAATAGAGAATATGGTTTAATAAATAATATATAAAAACTATAAAAAATCATTGTAAAAAACAATTCTCCAAAGGGCTTGTAATAAAAAAAACTAAGGTGGGGTAATTGCCTGTAGTTATATCCCCTCTAACCACCCCATCACCAAAGAGTATCCACACATAAATTAATTAATTGTATCCTTATCCAATACATTATATATGGATCTACTATAAAATAATTTTACGTGAAATTATATATGCCTAGAAAATCTACCTTGTGATAACATGATCGCTAACAACTTGCAACTTCTGAGAAACCAAAATCCACTGAGGGTTCATCTTATCATTATAAAAATAAAATCATTGGAGAAAACTCTCTCTACTGTAGGCCAACCCACCTACTAGTAATACTGAAATCCATTCTGACAATCACTTCTAAACTACTTTAGTTACATTCAAATATCAATAAAAATCAAACATGTAAACCATATTCATAGAAAAACAACATATATTACAAAAACTATTGTTTATAAATCAAAAAAATAATCAAACATTCTTTGGAACCATTTTTAAAAACATTAAAAATTATCAATATTTATTTATGAAAATTAATGAAACAAATGTTAAACTATTTGATATCAATGTTACTGATAACCAATATATTATAGAAACTATTCTTCTTTTAACACAACTCATACCATTCATGTAATAAAAATCATTATCCCTAAACATTTCAATACACCAGCCCAAATTCATGATTTCATTAACTCATTTTTTAAATATTCAGATGTGAAAACTACATTAACATAAAATTAATTCACTATAAGTGTTTCATGAAAATAATTTTACATGATAGTCTTATTCTCCAAACCATGAATACATACAAAATATATAAATAAGAAATACAAATTTATTTTATTGTTCCAAAAGTCCTTGTGTTTCCCAAAAATTAATTCAACTGAAAATTTAATTTTAATAAAAAAGACAACATTTGTTGCCATTATAGAAATAAAATCCACAACTAAAAAATGAAAAATATCATTTTTTAGCTAATACCAGATGAGATAAGATATTGTAAACATCCTTTTTTCTTCCGATATACAAATAATGTAGTTAAAAACTACATGATCAAAAAACATTCACAAAAACCATTTTTATCCTTCTTTACAAAACCAAGATAAAAAAATTATTTATTTTTTAAATACCTCTTTCAATGTATTGTATAAAAAATTACCACCCATTCAGTTGTCAAACTATGTTTTATTCAAAAAACGTTAATTAAAAATCAATTAAAATGAAAATAAAACATCGAAAATATTTCTCAAAAAATAATCCTTGAAAACATACATTTGCATATTTAAATCCATGAAATAAATTTCCTTATAAATAGGGACCACAATAAATTTTCATAAAAAATAAACAAAATTAAGTACATTCATTACATAAATTTAACCGGTTTCATTTACCTAATTTAGACACCAATAATAAAATTTAGCCTCTTTCATGTATCCTTTTATTGAATTTTAAATAATTTTTTTATCCCGCATTATGGAATCCTAATATCAATTATTATGATTAATTGGTAGTTATCAATATAACCTATAATTAAATAAAAACTAATATCAAAGGTACCAACCAAATAGGAAATCATTAGCCATATGAAATGGTATAAAACAATGAATAAATTTACAATCATATACCTTTCGAGATGTTAAGTATGTTTCAGTTAACTATAAGTTCATTTATTAGAATTACATTCCCTAGAATTTCATGCATTTGATAATGGATATTTTTGATGTTCCAGTTGTAGTAGCATGTATTCTCTATGGGAAATAGGGTCGTAAGATGTTTTTAACTTCTTATAAAGTTGTGATTATGCACCAAATGGTATTGAAGTCTGGTATAACATAGGGGTCACCATTTTTTTTTCAAACTAACTTGTTCATACTATTTTTACTATAATGTTAGGGGAATATGCTTAAATTAATGATTATATAACACTTATTATAAAATATTGTAGGACCATATATATGAGAAGAACTTATAAATATATTATTGTGTGAATTTAATGATGACTATTCACTTTAGAGTGATTAAATATTTTGTAGGTTACATTTACTTAATAATATATTTATAATCTCTCGTATCCTTTTTTGAATACAAAGTTTGTAATAATGTGTCTATTGTGAAAATTGAACTTATTATCAGAATCATTTTAACCTCATTTTTTGGAATCTCTCAAATTTATATTCAATTTATTTATATTTCCATTAATTTTGGTGACTTTTATTTTGTGTGAAAAGATTATATTGTGAAGTGAGTGGGGTGTAATGTCTAACTATTTCTGGAACACATTATCGATAGAAGGGAAATTTTAGAGGTATCAATTATATTATGAAAAACATGGATTCCATAATGTTCTAGGGGAATTATGATCTTACATCTGGGTTTTTTTTGAAGTATAAGTGGTTATCTTTGTTTCATCCAAACAAGTGGTCGTAGAGTTAGGATCAGACTAGCTAGTTGTAATCTCCCTTGATGATATATTTATTTCAGTGGTAGTTCGTTGTCATAATTTTATATGGATACATATTATTTTAGGGGTTGGGAAGACTGGTTTGATGATATAGATTTTAGCTTCTAGAGACGTTTGATAGAGTTTCATCTGATTCAAAATCAAATGGATTCTCAATTTACTTGTGCTTACCCATAGAATATAAAAAATTTTGACTGGGTACAAATGGATAGAAAAGTGATGAATTTTGTAAGGTTTTCTATATATTGGAACTTTTAATTCAAAATAATAAAATTAAATGAAACGGTGTATGTAATGGATGTTTTGGAAGATGTGTATGAGAATTATTCCACATTAAAAAAGTGTTCATAGTGCAATAGTTGTTTGGAATATGGATATCATAAGAAAGAAAATTTTAAGATGACATGATTTATTTCAATATGATCTTAGGGATGCTCAAATTATTTAATGGTATGTTCATGGATGATATGTGTGAACTGTAATTACAATAATTCCTTTTAGATAGTTGGGATGTGATGGTGACAACCATAACTAACTCTTGTATAAAAAATAGATTTGATTTTCAATGAAATTAAAATTTTGATTCTCAATGAATAACCTCGTTTAAAGAAAGTCCAAGAAAAATCTGGTAGTTCATTCAATGATGATGAAGGCGGATTGTCCCCTCAATAGAATGTATAATTTATGAAACCATTAGATATTAATCCAGGGGAGATGATTTTTGTAAATTCTACTAGTCTTGGTCCTACATATTGAAAATGAGTGAATAAAGGACACGTTAAAAAGTATTTCATGAGTCAAAATGAAATATCCAAAAGAACATCAACATCTAGAATCTCAAATTATGTATCTAAAATAGAAGGGGGTAGTTAACAGATAGTCAATTTCAAAATTCTTATATATAAATGGGTGGTTTGCGGGAGAGAAACATTCAATTCAATAAGAGTTAATAGATTAATTAAAAATTATGTATCAAGATGTATTATAATATTACATTTGGAAGAAGATTAAGATTTGTAAATTTTTAGAAAATGATATGTGAGCATCAAGATGAAGAGTGGTGGATTCATTAATATAACATAAGTTTGGAACATTTCAAGACTAATGAAGATTACTATTTAATTTAGGAAACAAAATGAGGTACTGTATGGTACTAACTTTCCTTAAATAGTATATAATGTAACTTAAGGTTACGTGGTGCTTTAATGATGAGATAAAGATATAATTATTTACTTTCATGAAATTTTAGACCAAATTTCAATAGAAAAAATATTGACTTCTAATGATCCTAATCTAATGTATTATTGGCTCATTCATCCCAGTGAAAAGAATATAAAAGTTCAAAGTACAAAGGGAATAATTTAACATGATCACATGTGTTTAGGACAGTGTGAATGTTTTTTGATGTGGAAAAATAGAATAATGTCTTTAACTATAGATGGATTGAGACTATGATCATTTATTTTAGAGCTAGTGAACTCTAATATTTGGGGACATTTCCCTATTTAGTTACTTATATATTCACTCTACATTGTATGATTTATTGATGACTCTATAGAAAAATTTGGGTTTGTTTTTAAATGAATAATTCTAATGTATTTCATGTTTTCATTAAATTGAAGAATTTGGTAGAATGGTGATGCATCTTGAAGATAAAATTCATTACCACAAACAATGGTGTTGAATAGAATGAATATAACTTCAGGAATCTATGTAAGAAGAAAAGTATAATATTTGAAAATATAGTCCTCATAACTCCACAACATAATGTATTTGATTAAAGAATGAATCTAAAGTCGATAGAAAAAGATTTGTGTATGAGGTTTTACATTGTAATGTCCAATAAAATTTGGGAAAAGGATCTAATCATTTTATTATGCCTTTTAAACAGAATGTTAGTATAAGAAGTTGGGTAAAAATATCTATAGGAGTTGTGGTTCTGTAAAATTCATGAATTTAATAGTCTTAATGATTTAAAAAGTAAATCATACATGATTATAAATAATAAGGATAGTGATAATCTTGAGAAAAATTATAAGGATTTCCTTTTAATTGGTCAAGGTAATGAAAACATAGAAAATTGACTATAGGATAATGAAAAGCACCAAATCATTAGAAACTAATATATCCACATTAATTAAATGATATTGTGTAAGGGAAAAAACATAGCTGAAATATAATTTTTTTATCAACAAACTATAAAAGTCCATTTTTTACCTATGTAAGAGAACTAAAAGTTTAGTAATTATAGAGAACACAATTTAAAGTGTCATAAGTCTAGAGGTGAGACCAGTGGAAGATGAGATATAATGTTCAAGAATGGTTGACGTTCTAGTGGGAGTACAAAATTTTTTTATCTTCATATGTTAGAGTGATGAAATAAAATATATAGAAAGGAAGACCCAATATAAGTAGTATATTTTAACTAAATCTGTTTAGAATATAATCTAGATTTATAAACCCAATTTATAGGTTTTTGGATGACAAGATCTTCATACATTTAATAGATGTAGGAGATCCAAAGATCTCGAAAGGTGAAGCCTCACTTTGGGATTCCTATATGTGAGAATCAACAATGCATAAAATAATGGATTCATTAAAAACCAATAGAACATGGGATCTTACTAAATTATCATAAGTGAATAAGGTAATATAAAATATGTGGTTTTATTAGTTTATAGGGGAATATTAATGATAGAAAATTTACAAATCATGACTATTGTATAATGGATTTCAATATAAGGAAGGTATTAATTTCTAGGAAATATTCTCACCATTAGTAAAAAAATACAACTATCTAGACACTGTTAAGCCTAGTATAATATAATTATCTTTAATTAGATTAAATTATTTCTACGAAAGACTTTAATTAATTTGTGTTATAGGAATTAATTTATATGAAGTATCTTGTAAGTTTCTTGATTTAATGTCCCCAACCCCGAATCCACTAAACCGGGGCCACGAGTCGGTTGGCCACTTGACCTCTGGCATGCCTCCACGTACACCAAAGGATTTTCACTCATGCTGAGGATCTGATAGATCATGTGGGGAGAATATACCCTGTAAGGACCCAGTCGAGGTAATTCCCACAGAGGGGGGGGGGGTGAATCAGTGGCACCTCTTTTTCTTTTAAGTTCCGATAGTAATAAAAACCTTTGTTTATTGTTAAAGACAACATCCCGGCTGAAACACAGTCAAGCACACATCCACAGGAACACAAGTATTTACAAGGTTCACTATTCAACAAGATTAGCTACGTCCTTGGTATGGTGGGAAACAATCCTCGACCATACAATCCACTAAGAAAACAATCCTTGGGACTACAAATAGTAGGATATACCCTTACACTCGTGAAGCACTTGGAAAACAATCTATAATCGCATGAGAACCCTTTTAGCACAATAGGAAAATGGTTCTTTCTTTTGTAACAACTTATGTTACCTACACTTCCTTAGAGTTACACAAGTGTAAGAAAATCAGCTCAATTCTTCACTTACCCAGAAGAGAGGTAAGGAACACCACGGACTTATAATTCAAATGATGTCCTCACTTCCATTATGAAATCCCATTCCGAATTCTCCCTTCCGAATCTTCATTCCGATTTCTCTATTCCGAATTCTCATTCCGAAATACTCAATCCGAACTTATGCTTTAGTCAGACTCAGTACGATAACAAACCGGCACTGGAATCCCGTTCCGAAAATCCGCTCTGAACTTCCTACTCCGGAAACTTCTTCGCTTTGAACTTCTTCTTCACACACGATTCTTATTCACTCAGAATTCGTCGATCTGAATTCTTCAATCTGAAACACCACTCTGGATACTTCAAATGTCTTCAACCCGAGAAGCTTGATACGATAACAAACCATTATCAAAGTCTTGTAACCGAAGATGCAATGAAACTCTTGTTCGTCTCGCACTTCTCCACTCCGAACTTTTCTTCTCTCTAGATGATCATAGCTTCTCTCTCTAGATTTTTAGTAATCATCATCAATCAAAGTAATGCACAGTGATCGCCTTTTATAGGTGGCCCAAAAATCATTTAGGCGGGAAACCAAATAATTATCCCGCTTAATCAAATTCATTCAAAACTTAACATCCCCTGAAATCTCGAAGCAATATTTGACTTCGTCAATGCTTCTGGATTCTTCTCGAATCTTCTACCACCTCACTTGATTAAGGTTCTGGCCCAATTCCGGATTTGCCTTTATTACACAAGTCTTTCGGTATCACATTCCCGGATCCACTTGATCCGTCTTCTCGGCATCACATTCTCAGATTCACTTGCAGTCAACCTTCCTCATCATGACTCCGCATCACTGATTACGAACTTAAGGTTAGGAGTGTGACTCCGAATTCTGCCACTCATAACTTTCGACAAGGCAAGTCGATACCGAACTTCCCCATTGCATGCAGACTCTGAATACTTCTTTCTGACGACTTCGGACTTTTGATTCAACATTTTCAACTCTGAACTTCTGTCACTCCAAACTTCTGACTCGGCAGGTCGACTCCGAATCTTCCCCTATGAACTCTTCATTAGGAAGTTCTCATTACGAAATTCTTCCATCAGGACGTCGACTCTGATCTTCTTTATTACGAACTTCTACCTTGTAACGCACTTCTAACTTGTTGGCTCTGAACTCCTGACAACACATTTCTTCAAGACAGGTCTGAACTTCTTCAGGATGACTCCGATCTTTCGTTTCCACATGCCGACAACAAACTTCACTATTACGAACATCCAACTCCGCAATGTCATCTCTGAACTTTCAACTTCGCATGTCGAACACGAACTTCTCCACTACGAACTTCCTCAGTACGAACTTCTCATTAGGAATCTTCTGGTCACTTATCTCCCTTTGAAATTCACTTCATGATCAGACGATCAAGTCTGAACATCTCTCTATGAATCTTCTCTTCAGCAAATCAGCTCCGAAATTCAGACATGAGAGGTCGACTCCGAATTCCTCCGCTACGTACTCCAGCTTCATCAAGTCTACTCCGAACTCCCGATTACGAACCTATTTATCAGTATGCCGACTCCGCAATTCGCTATGATCTTTGATATGAACTGATGTGGTACGATCTTCTCAGTACGAAAGTTGAGTTCACTCCGAACTCCTGACTTTCATAATGGCATCTTTGAATTTTTGTCATCACTTCACGTTACGAAATTCTGCTTGGTTTTTCCAGTGAGTCACTCCGGACTTCTCACTAAGAACTCCTCGCACCGGACTTCTACTTCAGCAAGTCACTCCAAGCATCTTCATTACGAACTCCTGATCCAGATAAGTCGGCTCTGCACATCAGCAAGCTACTCCGAACATCTGACTTCTCATAACGCATTAATAAAACTCTGGAATGCCTTTTTGTACCGACATCTGCGTGCATGTGAATACCAGCATGTACTCACAAATTGGAAATAAAAAATAGAAAAGCATCATCACATTTATTGAGTCTTCCAAATCAACTCTGAACACCGCAGTTCCAAACTCCTGCTTCTCGGTTCCGAACTTCTACATCTCGGTTCCGAACTTCCAGATTCCCAGACTCCGAATGTTCAACAAGCACCAGGTTCCGAACTTATTCTTCTCGGTTCCGAGTCTGCAAACTCCAGCTTCACCCAACAGGTTCCGAACTCTCAGTTCCGGACTCTTGATTCCGAACATCACACATTTAGAATCTGAATGTTCAATAAACACCAGGTTCTGAACTCCTCTTTCTAGCTTCGATCAACAGGTTCCTGAAAGTCAGATCCAAAACATAGTTCCGAACTTATGACTTCATTAAGCTTCCAGCATTTTTTCAATCATCTCGATCCTGCACATCAACCTTCCAGACTCCAAACGTTCAGCAACCGCCAGGTTCTGAACGACACTTTCCAGCTTCGACCAAAAGAATCTGAATTCTTCGTTCCGGATTCTAGGTTCTGAGCTTCCATATTTGTTAGACTTTCAGCATACACAAAGCATTTATGAAAACATTCTTCAACAACAAAAGACAACCTTCAACTTCATTCAACTTCGTTCAGCTTGGTCCCAACAATCTCCCCCTTTGGATTTTGTTGTCAACCAAGTTTTCATAAATCACCAATATTCGTAACCTCAAGCAATGGGTTACTAATCAATAATTCTAATCCTATGTGAGCTTACTCATTGTAGGAAACAAGAATTATTGACAGAAAAACCATGTTGTCCATAAGTAGTGATTATGACTTTTTCAACATCTTCCTTCTCTAACAACTCTATTTTCCCTGTCAGCAAACTTAAAGAACATTCCTACACCCACTTCAACAAATGGTTAGAAAAGTTCACACACATGGCTGAGTTCACAGCTTACCCACAACTCTCTCTTTAAATAATATATTTATGATTACAATTTCTCCCCCTTGACAAAACAATCCAAAGGTAATAAGAGAGAGGGGACGGAACAACATACCTTAGCCATGAAGATAAAGAGGTTGAACACCCATTTGCAACCTCAATTTTGAGAATGAGTCTTCATGCATGGCTTGAGCTCGTTCTGAATTCTCAAAAGCTTCTTTAATATCATTTGGTTCCACATTGGAATACAAGGAAGTATGTGATATTGAGTTACTTGTAATTCTTGTCTGAACTGTGTGATGTTGATCACCAATAGTATTCTGAGCTTGTACTTGCTTCATTAGCCTTGGATAAGTTTTTCGTGTTCCTTCCTCATCTCTTGATATGGTTGAATCCAATTATTCCTCATCTTTCCTCTAAGATACCTTTTTCACATTTCTCTAACACATGTTCCCAGGTCTTCTATGCCACAACTGATTTTCTTTCTCTCTACTCATGTAACAAGAGTTTTGTGAATTTTTTACCTCGAACAGATTTCCTTTATTTCGTTGTCCTCTTGTAACAATCTCCCCATCTTCCTCACTTTTCACAACAAAACCATCTTTCTTAAAGATAACTTTGTTACCATTATCACACAATTGTGATACACTCAGCAAGTTGTGCTTCAGCCCGTCAACATACAGAGTTTTCTTAGACTTCAAATTTTCTTTCCCAATGATGGCTGATCCAACACCTTTGATTTTTAATGATTCATCATTGCCAAATGTCACATTTCCTTTAAACTTCTTCACATTCTTTAACAACTTCAAGTCACATGTCATATGTGAAGAACACCCACTATCAAGTATCCAAGGGCGTTCTTCCTTTGTAACTTTTAGTGTTGTTTCAACAACAATAGCTTTTTCCTCTTTCACATCTTTCATCAACTTCGGCTTCTGAAGATTAAGAACTTTTTGTTGATCCAGAATCACCACGAGACATCCTTTTGCAAGGTGTCCAAATTGTTCACATCTTTCACAAAAGATCTCCACGGACTGAAACTTGTTTTCTGTCTTGATTTCATTCTTCTCCTCTTTCTTTAAGAAAACTTTCTTAAACATCCTCTTTTGAGGAGATTGACTCCCCTCAATCTCTTCCCTTCATAACTCGTTGGATGATGATAATAATGTTGTTTGAACCAACACATATTTGTTTTATGACCAAATCCACCACAGTACCAACAATACCCATAGAAGGAGTATTTTCTTTTGAAGTTTTCGTACTGATACTTTGTTGCTATTTCTTCTTCCCTACCAACCATTCTTATATTAGTAAGATTTTTCCACTGGAATTCTCCCCTTTATGATTTTTATTTCACTTCCCCAATGTTAGACATGGATATCTCAGCAACTTCAGAGTTCCTAGCAACATTGTTCATAGCCACATAAGTAACTTTCTTAGCTTTCTTCTTCACAGCAACAACTTTTTCCTTCTGTTGAACTTTCTTAGAGTTGGCTTGTTGGGAGCATTCACCTACACAAGTAGTTGAGTTTTGGAAACGTATGTTTCATGACTCAACTTCTGAGAGCTTCTTTTGATCATCCTCTAATTCTTCCTCTTTTGCCTTCACCATAACAATCATGTGATCTTTTTGATTCTTCTCATCTTCAAGAGACTTCTTCAAACTTTCAAGTTCTTTCTCATGCTCTTCCTTAACATTAGCTTGGTTGCATACTGAGGAACATTGTTCTTCCAACTTTTTGTTATGCTTCTCCAGCCTTCTGATCTTCCTTAAACATTTCTTTCAGTTGTTCTTTCAGATACATCTCAAGCTGAGTTTCTTCTTTTTCCGAGCTGCTGGTTCCGGAATCTTCATCATTCACTGTTGCAATGAAAGTGTTTTCAACATTATACACAACTGAACTTTCAGATCCAGCATCACTTTCTTCATCTTCATCTATAGACAGAAGACTTTTCTTAGACTTGAAGAACTTGTTTTTCCCTGACTTTATTTCACCACCATTTCTCTTCCATAACCTTCTAGGCTTTATTTCTTCTTCTTCCTCACTATCTTCTTCATTCTCCCTTCGAGTAAAGTTATCCACAATGTGGCCAATGCCACCACATTCGAAACACTTCAAGGGAAGTTTTCCCATATATTTACCTGTCCCTCTGTTAACATTATTCGAAAACAAGGATAAAATATCATTGAAATTTTTACATACCTCGCTTTCGGAATTAGATTCACCAACATCTTCTTCAACAAAAACCTTCTTAGACTTTCCCGTATTCATGGCTTTGAAAGACATCTCCCTGTCAACCTTCGTTTTGATTTTCATAGCCTTTTCCCTTCTCATCTCGTAAGTAATGAGTGTGCTATGTAGATCATCGAGAGATAGAGTCTCTGAGTCTCTGTCTTCTAAAGAGGAAACCTTGGCATCAAATTTATCAGGAAGAATACTAAATATCTTTTCCACCATGATAGAGTCTTTCATTTCTTCCCCAAGACATCTGATGGTGCTAACAATATCATTCACCCTGGTGAAGAAATCCCCAACAGATTCTTTCTCTTCCATCTTCAGATCTTCATACTTCAATCTCCAAATTTGATGTTTTGCCTTCTTGACTTTTGTATTGCCTTCGCATATGTTTTGCAATTTTTCCCATATATATTTGGTTGTGGCCACTCCTTTTACCCTCAAGAACTCACTTTCAGAAAGTAGAGATAGTATAGAATTCTTAGCCTTTCCATCATTCTCAAGAAGCTTCTTGCTAACAGGTGTAAGTGGAACATTTTCATCAATTGGGGGAAACCCAACTGTTACAGCTTCAAGAACTTCGTAACTGATAGACATGAGATACGGAAGCATTTTATCCTTCCAGATGTGATAGTTTTCCCCATCAAGTATCGGAATGCCTTTGCTATTCACACAATTCAGAAACTCCATTATCAAGGAAAACAAAGGAAATTTCCCTCTGATACCACTTATAAGGACCCAGTCGAGGTAATGCCCACTGAGAGGGGGGGTGAATCAATGGAACCTCTTTTTCATTTAAGTTCCCTTAGTAAGAACAAACTTTGTTTCTTGTTAAAGAAAAAATCCCTGTTGAAGCACAATCAAGCACACATCCACAGGAACACAAGTATTTACAAGGTTCACTATTCAACAAGAATAGCTACGTCCTTAGTATGGTGGGAAACAATCCTCAAGCATACAATCCACAAAAAAAACAATCCTTAGGACTACAACGAGTAGGATATACCCTTATAATCGTGAAGCACTTGGAAAACAATCCCTAGGCGCGTGTGCACCCTTTTAGCACAATAGGGAAATGGTTCTTTGTTTTGTAACAACTTATGTCACCTGCACTTCATTAGAGTTACAAAAGTGTAAGAAAATCAGCTCAATTCTTCACTTACCCAAAAGAGAGGTAAGGAACACCACGAACTTAATATTCAAATGTTGTCCGCACTTCCATTCCAAAATCCCATTCCGAATTCTCCATTCCGAATCTTCATTCCGATTTCTCCATTCCGAATTCTCATTCCAAAATACTCAATCAGAACTTCTGCTTCAGTCAGACTCA
This sequence comes from Viscum album, assembly GCA_963277665.1. Lineage (NCBI taxonomy): Eukaryota > Viridiplantae > Streptophyta > Magnoliopsida > Santalales > Viscaceae > Viscum > Viscum album. The sequence goes on from OY728127.1 coordinate 1,212,998,132, forward strand.
GTACGATAACAAACTAGAACTGGATTCTGGTACCGAAACTCTGCTCCGATTTAACCACTCTGAACATCCTGCTCCGAAAACTTCTTCGCTTCGAACTTCTTCTTCACACCCGATTCTTCTTCACTCAGAATTCGTTGATCCTAATTCTTCAATCTGAAACACCACTCCAGATACTTCAAATGTCTTCAACCCAAGAAGCTTGATACGATAACAAACTGTTATCAAAGTCTCGCAACTGAAGATGCAATGAAACACTTGTTCGGCTAGCACTTCTCCACTCCGAACTATTCTTCTCTCTAGATGATCAGAGCTTCACTCTCTAGATTTTCATTAATCATCATCAATCAAAGTAATGCACAGTGATCGCCTTTTATAGGTGGCCCAAAAATCATTTAGGTGGGAAACCAAATAAATATCCCGCTTAATCAAATTCATTCAAAACTTAACTTCCCCAGAAATCTCTAAGCAATCTTTGACTTCGTCAACGCTTCTAGATTCTTCTCGAATATTCTACCACCTCACTTGATTAAGGTTATGGCCCAATTCCAGATTTGTTTTTATTACACAAGTCTTTCGGTATCACTTTCACAGATCCACATGATCCGTCTTCTCAGCATCACATTCTCGGATTCACTTGCAATCAACCTTCCTCAGCATGACTCCACATCACTGATTACGAACATCAAGTTCACGAGTGTGACTCCGAATTCCTCCACTCCGAACTTTTGACAAGGTAGGTCGATATCGAACTTTGCCACTGCATGCCGACTCTGAATACTTCTTTAAGACGACTCCAGACTTTTGATTAAGCATTGTCAACTCCGAACTTCTGTCGCTCCGAACTTCTGACTTGGTAGGTCGAATCTGAATCTTCCCCTACGAACTCTTCGTTAGGAAGTTCTCATTTCGAACTTCTTCCATTAGGATGTTGACTCTGAAATTCTTCATTACGAACTTCTACCTTGTAACGCACTTCTGACTTGTCGGCTCCGAACTCCTGACAACGCATTTCTTCAAGACAGGTTAGAACTTCTTCAGGATGACTCCGAACTTTCGTTTCCACATGCCGACAACAAACATCACTATTACGAACATCCAACTCCGTAATGTCAGCTATGAACTTTCAACTTCGCATGTCGAACACGAACTTATCCACTACGAACTTCCTCGGTACGAACTTCTCATTACGAATCTTTTGGTAACTTCTCTCCCTTTGAAATGCACTTCTTGATCAGACGATCAAGTCCGAACTTCTCGCTACGAATCTTCTCTTTAGCAAATCAGCTCTGAAATTCAGACATGAGAGGTCGACTCTGAATTCCTCCGCTACGCACTCCAGCTTCATCAAGTCTACTCCGGACTCCTGATTATGAACCTCTTCATCAGTATTCCGACTCCGCACTTCACTACGATCTTCGATATGAACTGATGCGGTACGATCTTCTTAGTACGAAAGTTAAGTTCACTCCGAACTCCTGACTTTCATAATGGCATCTTTGAATTCTTGTCATCACTTCACGTTACGAACTTCTACTTGGTTTTTCCAGTGAGTCACTCCGGAATTCTCACTACGAACTCCTCGAACCGGACTTCTACTTTAGCAAGTCACTCCAAGAATCTTCATTACGAACTCCTGATCCTGATAAGTCGGCTCCACACATCAGCAAGCTACTCCGAACATCTGACTTCTCGTAACACATTCATCAATCTCTGGAATGCCTTATCGTACCGACTTCTACTTGCATTTGAATACCTGCATGTACTCACAAATGGGAAATACAAAATAGCAAAGCATCGTCACATTTATTGAGTCTTCCAGATCGACTCCTAACATCGTGGTTCCGAACTTGTTCTTCTCGGTTCTGAACTTCTACATCTTGGTTCCGAACTTCCTGATTCCCAGACTCTGAATGTTCAATAAGCACCAGGTTCCGAACTTCTTCTTCTCGGTTCCGAGTCTGCAAACTCCAGCTTCACCCAACAGGTTCCGAACTCTCAGTTCCGGATTCTTGATTCCAAACATCACACATCCAGAATCTGAATGTTCAATAAACCCCAGGTTCTGAACTCCTCTTTCCAGCTTCGATCAATAGGTTCCTGGAAGTCAGTTCCGAAACATGGTTCCGAACATATGACTTCATTAAGCTTCCAGCATTTGTTCAGTCATCTCGATCCTTCACATCAACCATTCAGACTCTGAACGTTCAGCAATTTCCAGGTTCCGAACGACACTTTCCAGCTTCGACCAATAGAATCTGAATTCTTTATTCCAAATTCTAGGTTCTGAGCTTCCATCTGTGTTAGACTTTTGTCATACAGAAATCATTTATGAAAACTTTCTTCGACAACAAAATACAACCTTCACCTTCATTCATCTTCCTTCACCTTGGTCCTAACATACCCTATTGACATATGTTAGCCACAAAATATGACATATGAAATAAATAAAACAATAAACCAAAAAACAGACCATGCATTACCAACCATTTCCCAAACATTGTACAAACCACAACCCAAATATAAATTTTCCTTGTCAATCTAATAGTGAAAAAGTGATCAAACCCCAAAATAAGGAAAAAAAATAAATACCCAAAACAGATCATGACTCCATGTTTTGATCCTTGTCCAGGAACATACCACACCCAACTCAACTCCCTAGTATAGGGCCTTTTCCACTTCCTAACCACCAACTATGAAATATACACATGTAACCAACAATGGCATGAGTATGGTGTGAGTACAACTCAGTATGCCTCCCATAATGGTGTCTAAAAAATATATATTCCAAAAATATATTTCATGAAAGTATGAAATAAATATCATGGTAACAAAGAGACATCACGAGTTCCATTAGATTCCAATATCCACTTTAATCATTTCCAATAATATTTCCATTTTCACCACTTATATCATCTTCATTACTCACTTCATATTCATCACATGTTCCATGTGATAGGAATTTACATAACATACACAACATCCTGAGAAGGTCAATTATTATGCATAAGTGAATGAATCAAGTTCTATATCTCACTAGGTATCAAATTTCATAATCATGTACATTAATCATACATAGGAACCTCAGCCCAGGTAGTCTCATAAAATGCGTATGTTAATGGTATAGAGCCTTCGTCACCTTCCCCAACCTATGTGTTATGGTGTGGGTTTTAGGGCCTCAGTCTAACCTAAATCATGGGCATAGATCCTAGAGTATAATAATCCACAACAACCAAGCCATGTGGAAATTATTATTTATCCATTTACATATATATCATATCAGAAACCATACATAACCAATACACATAACATTCACATTTAAAATTTCATTTAACACATAAATCACCATTTTTCTTTGACACAAAAACACACTTACCATTTACATAAAATAACACATTTAACCCATTTAACTTTTCATACAATAACCCATTTTTCATATTCAAAAATTTACATACATTAACTCATTTCAAATGGTTCATTATGTTAACTTGAATTATCCTCTTTATGCAATTCTATTACAACTCATAACTCATTTGACACATTAAATATATTCCATTTAACCCCTTTTCACATATTTCCAAAAAATACCTTATATCAATACCAATGAATAGACACTAATATAATTAGTTCCCTATTATAAGTAAAACTAATCATATCAACATATTTATGGAGTCCTCTATTTCAAAAAAAGGAAACTCTAAGCTTAACATTTCAATTATCCATGTTTGGGAATATTCGTGCACCCCATGGGTGGCCATAATATGGTCTAATCAACATCAAAATATCCCATGGGGACAATAAGGAGACAAAATAAGCATTTAACCAACCATTTCACAAAATATTACTCATGGAAACCCAATAAAATCAATAGGAATGAAATATCAAAACTTCTCATGCACAAATCTACAACAAAATTATGGGATATAACTTGTAGACCACCTAACTTGAATATGAATTTTAAATCATGCCCAAACTTATCCATAAGTCCTTATTTAAACACCATTTGAATCCCCATCCAATGATATAATAGAAAAAATGAGGTTTTGAGGGCTTCAGAAGAATAAAAAAAACTAGAAGCTCTAATCCCAAAAAGAGACAAAAGAGAATTTTAGACTTCCCAGATCTTTGATACACACCCAACGACACTCCTAATGTCCTATAATCGAATTATAATGATCCTTGGGAAGTCGTGGTCAGAATGGTTCATCACTAGGGTTGCTGGAGAAGAAATTGGAGGATAAATTAGGTGAGATAATTAAAATACTGTGGAGGAAAATTTGTAAATTTTCAATTTTTATTGGGGCACATGGTTTGGCCACATGGTTTTCCAAACTATACACCAATTGAGCACCATCATTTTTCCTAGAGGCTCCATGTCACATGATTACATATTAATCCCACATAGTTGGAATAACTATTTTCTAACCTTGAAAATGCCTCTATCAAAGGGTTCATGGATTGGCTTTCCCCTATCACATTATGCACTAATTAAGAGTCAACCATGAGATATTCATAGAATGGCCTGATTTCCTTTATTTCATGTTCTGAACCCCCTAAATACCTCCATGATTCCTCATACTCTTGGAAAGAATTTAATTATTCATTTATAATGGATTCAAACAAAAATATAATCAATAAAAGACCTCCATGAAATTTTGTATCTTACAACCTCCCCACCTCATAAAAGCACATCCTCAAGCTGCTCTCCCCATGCATAACTAAGATTTCAAGGTAAAAATATTGGGCATGTGGGATCACATTTAGAATATCTATCTAATGTATATTCCTAAACACTACCTTGTTTCCCCAAAACTAGAACTAAAGGTTCATTCATTTTCCACAACACTTTTCATTGTCATCCATAATATGAACTGGATTCTCTTCAAAGGATGCATCTACCTCATGAACAAAATCCTCAAAATCAATCACATTAGATGGTTCAGGGTGATACTGAAGATTTTGTGACACATGAAAAAACATCATGCATACTAATATACCACTTTGGATTAACCAATATGTATTCCACCCATCTGATCCTCTTCACATTGTCAAACAACCTCACAAACCTAGGCAACAACATGCCTAGTTTCTAAATTTGATGGTGACTCAACCACAGAGACACCCAAAGAAACACACAGTCACCCAAAAAATCTAAAGTGATATACAATAGTAATAAATGTATGAAATTCTCATACTGTAATCCATTTCCATTAATTTTTTTATTCGATTAAACTTGTTCTGACATATCTTGTACGAGACATTATCCCAATAATTCTGATTCTACAACTTTTATCAAACATAATGGTGATCTATATGGTCTAACATAGAGCACCTCATACGGTTTAAAATGAATTGTATCCTGATAAAATTTGTTTTAGGCAAACTCAAGATGAACCAAATTCTTTTTTCAAGATCTTATAAATTATAAGACACAATCCCTCATCATGTTCTCTTGTACATGAATAGTATGTTCTGATTTCCTGTCAATCTATGAATGGAAATTAGTACTCAAAAGAACCTATGTACCAAGTAACTTCTACAATCCCTACCAAAAACACAACATGAAATGAGGATAATGATCCAAAAAAATATTTCAGGGTACCCCATGAAACTACACTACCACTCCAACATAAATCTCACCCAACTGGTCCACATTGAATGTCTCTCGAATTAGAAAGAAATGACCCACATTAGTCAAATGATTCACAAGAACCCAGACCACGTCATTCAGGGGAGGCATCCTTTGGATAACCATAACAAAATTCATCCTCACCTCATCCCATTTATATTTAATAATGGGAAAATTTTGGCACAAACCACATGACCACTGATACTCTTATTTTAACTACTAGTAGGTAAGGGACCACACCACAAAACTTTTATCCTCTTTCATTATCCATCACCACCAATAACTCCTAGAAAAACCACTATACATTTTGGTCAAACCAATATGAACTACTAAATTTGATTCATGAAACTCTCTAATCAACTCTTATCACATACATGTTAGCACAACCACATGACAAAGAACATAAATGATCCTATTAAAACTAATGGCCCTACTAGAAACTCCCCATATTTTAGACTTACCTTTAAATCCATACAATTAGGATGCCCATAATGAATCTCCTTAATTTTTCTCAGAATAATGAACTCAACTACCAAGTATTCAAGGTTCATATTCCCTTGGACATAATTAACCTCAAGATGCATCTAAATAAAAAACTCCATCATCTCCAACTCTAAACTTGATTATGTAACCTCCTAAGTCTATGTATTCCAAAATAATTCATCTGCAACACTATTTCCTTTTCCCGATGTTTAATCCAGCTCATAATCAAAATAATTCTTGTAATAAACCCATATTCTCTGATGAATATTCAAATAACAAGAATATAAGTTGTAATTTAGTATTTTATAATTTTTATACACCATAAACCATTCCCCCAACAAGTAACGTTTCCAAAATTTTAAGGTATCAACAACCACGACTAATTCAAGAACATGAGTTGGGTAATTTCTCTTAGGAGGCCTCAACTATAAAGACTCATATGCAACAACCCACTCAACCTGCATCAAAACCGCCCCAAGACCAACACCTGACGCACCAAAAAACAAGGTATACCATTTTCCTAGATCAGGTAATACCGGAATCGGTGCGGTTTTCATCCTCTTATTTAACTATTGTAAATCATTATCACATGCTTCAAAACACTAAAGAATGATGTATTTCTTGGTGAAAAATTAATGTGGTGCTTATAATTAGGAAAAATATTGTATGAACCTTTTTTAGTAGTAATAAATCTCTGAAAACATCAATCATCTGAAAAATTCATTAAATTTTCCTAAGACAGAACTGCTTGAATTTTCTTTGATTCCGATGAAAAGCCTTCATCTGAGATTATGTGACCCTATAAATTCACACTATTGATCTAAAAATGATATTTGAATAAATTAGAGTATATTCTATGATCTATTAGTGTACTGAGGATGCTGTCAAGATATTTTTCATGATATTCATGAGTCTTAGAGTACACAAATATGTCCTCAACAAATATGACTATGAACTAATCTACGAAATGGTAAATGAGTTAGTTCATGATGTCCATAAACAATACTAGCACATTGGTTAACCCAAAAGGATTAAAAATAAACTCATAAAGTCCATACCTTCTTCTAAAGGTTTTCCATGTTATATCATAAGTTCTCACCCTCAGATGATGACACCCTAATCTCAAATCAATCTTAGAGAACATAGAAGCACCTCACATTTGGTAAAAAATATCATCGATTTGAGGAAGATGGTATCAGTTCTTAACCATCATATGACTCATCTTCATATAATCAAAAGATAACAGGAACAATACATTATCCTTTTTGTAAAACATCACTGGAGATCCCCCAAGTTACGTACTCAAAAGAATGAACAACTTGTTCTCAAATTACTCCAAATGTGTTTTGAGCTCCTATTGTTCTTCTTGTGTCATTATATATGGAAGAATGTAAACTGGTTATGGCCATGACACAACTCTATCAAGAACTGAAAATCTCTCTTGGGTTGAAGCCCTGAGAAATCCTTAGGAAACACATCCTATAACTGATCCACCACATGAGTAATGACATTCTACTATACTCCCACATCTTCAAGAAGAAGACCAGCCACATGGGAAGATAGTTCACCTATCTGCTAATAAACAGGTCTGACATGGCCATCCCACACATCCCATTCAGCATGATGGACATACATGTCTCCCACAAGAGATGTAAATGTTACCCAATAGAGGTAATATTCAATATGGTCTTAATAAAAAATTATCCAATCCATACCCAAAACTAGATCAAAACTCTACATCTCAGGCACAAACAAGTCCCATAGGAAACATTACCCACCAACATCAATAGAACACCCCATACACTACCATATATTTTCTACTAGCACATTTAATAGTGTATCAATTGATATAACCCAACACATATGCTCCACCACTAGGCCCAACAAAACCTCGCACATAGTAGATATAAATGGATGTGAAGAACCAATGCCAAATAGAGAACTAGAAAGTGTAGATTCTATAAGAATCATACCTTGATGAGTTGACGGCACAGTCACACCACCCCTAGGTGTAGAATGAACCACATGATGCTTACCTTCCACTTTTACTTGGGCCTATGTCTAAGTTCTCAGTGATGCACTACTGTGTTGATAAAGATGCTCTTGCCCAAGAGTATCGCATCTTCCACCCCTATTGGAATGACCAATAGAGCTCAAACTACCTACCAAAAAGGATCTAACTAAACCCCTTCCTACACTCAAAATCATCCTTGATCATCCATTGTTTCCCAATTGTTGATGGTTCCTACAAAACCCCTACAAATGCCCCATTTTGCCACACATTCGGCACTCAATCATTGGTTGGGGGAATGAACCATGCATGTTTCTTGGCCTACAACATTGATAGAAAAACACTTTGTCACCAATCTAAGAGGCTAGTCCCCTCTTTAATCCACTCTCTACAATTACACCCTAGTGGAAATTTATATTACAATGGTTCCTACCCATTGAATTTTCACCAAACGTTCATCCACTGAAACCAAATTCCCACAACCTTATACCTCTCTCAAATTCCCTTATGAAATAAGGTCTTGATACACTACTTCTACAAACCTCATTAAAATAAAGATGTTTTCATGGCAATTAATTTCTTGATTTTTACCATCCTAAAAATGCCTTACCGTAGTGGCCTCATCTCCTACCAACGTTGGGACAAAGCATTGAAAATATGTGAAATGGCCCATGCAATACATCACTAACATAATTCCCTACATCATCCTCATAAACTATCCATCCCATTATAGTCTCAAAGTATTTATATAGAAGTCCTCCAGAAAATTTTCCTATAAGTCCTTCGATAGAATACAATCATCATGGTGAGTCTGAACCAAGATATCCCAGCAATATTTCATCAGTCCCCATAATATGAGGGATTCCATCTTGACTATCTTCTCTATATGAGTCTTTAACTGATCCAAAATCATCTAAATGGACTCTATGAGGAATTTTGTTACCTTAGTTAAACTCTCTCCATAAAATGTTAGAGTATTCTCTTACTGAAACACTCTGGTCAAATTAAACATACTAAGAATGGCCTTATCTTTGTCCCTGCTTTCCATAAAGTACTCATTTCTCTGAAACAATCCAAACAGATATCATCAGATGTACAACAATAACCTCAACCATCCCTACCATGGTTCTTGGTCAACATTGAGTAAACCAACCTACATAGTAACATGAATTTCATTAAAAAACCCTTTTAATCTATTTCAACTTTGACAACATAAATCCCTCTCTCATGGGTACCCCTCCTCTTTTATAACATGTTACGGCCCAAATTTTCACTTACGTACCACCTTTAATTTATTGTGATTCCTTAACCACTATTTAAAAGTCTTCCCCAATATACAATTAAACCATCATTATTAGGCACCATTTTTTTTAAATTGACTAGTTTGTAAAATTCATCATACCATTCATGCTATACACACCATTTCCTTGTGTGATTACCCGGATAAATGCCACATATATCCCAAGGTGTCAAAAATGATGCTTTAATGGACAACCTTGTGTCATTTCATCCATGAGAAAAATATCGTAAATAGTCATATCACAAAACAAGCGCATCACCCAATGTTGAAATATTATTCAACTATAACAACACACATAAAAAAAATTCCCACACTGGGTACTTGGATTTTCCATTATATATGGATTAGGCACTCCCAAGAACAAGCTCATTTCCAAGGCTTGATTCTCATTAATCTCTTGTATACCATTACCAAATAGTAATTCATAGAAGTTAACCACTCTGATAAAAAATTGTATCACCACCAACTCATAATGCACTAAATCGGTTCTATGAGATGGGTCACAACATGACCTCAGGCATGCCTCCCCTTACACCATAGGTTTTCGACTAGAAACAAGGGTTTGGTAGACCATGTGAGGATAATATACCCTCTTTACCATAGTAAGCCACATAATATGAAATATACAGAATGAAAAAAATAAACCAAAAACAAAAACATTCATTACCAACCATTTCTCAAATAGGTTACAAACAACAATTAAACAATAAATATGTAATGTTATGATAATAATTCCAAAGTGAATAAAGCCCAAAATAAGGAAAACTATTGAATCAAAAAAATGGATCTCAAATGAAATTCTAGAACCTCATTCATGCACATTATAAGCACAACTCAACTCCCTATTATAGGTCTTTTTCCCTTCTCCTGACCAGCAACCATGATATCTGCTCATGTACCCAACAACTTCTCGAGCAAGGAGTGAGTACAACTTCGTAGGCCACCATCAATGGTGTCAACAATATATCCACTCTAAACAAATAGTACATGTAATTAAAAAAAATTATGGTAACAAAGAGATATCTCAGGTGACATTAGTTAAAAATATTCACTTTAACCATTTCCAATAGTATTTGAGTTTTCATACTTATACCATCTTCATTTTCCAATTCATTTTCATCACATGCCCCATGGGCTATGAATTTACATTTTTTATACAACAGCCTATGTCTGTAAATTTTCTTGCATAAGGGAATAAAACATTTTCCCTATCTAACTTGGTAAATTATTTCATAATCAACTACATACATAATATGGAGAATCAATTTAGGTGTCCTCATCAAGTGCATCCAATAGGGGTATAGATCCACAGTTACCTTCCATAAACTATGCATTATGGGATTGGGTTTAGAGCCTCAGTCTAACCTGACATGTGGGCATAGATCCTCAAGTCCAATAACCCACAAAAACTAATCCATGTTCACATTAATATTTATCCATTTACAATATATTACATATCATAGACTATACATAACCAATACAAATAAATTTCACATTTCACATTTCATTTGACACATAAATCACTATTATTCCTTGACCCTTATTTTTTTACCATTAACATTGCATAACCCATTTAACCCATTTCACTTTTCATGAAATAACCCATTTAGAATATTCAACAATTTCAATATATTAACTCATTTCACATGGTTCATCAAGTTCACAAGAATTATACAATTTATGCTTCCATTAAAACTCATGACTCATTTGACACATTCACTTTATTATATATACCCACTTTTCACATTTTTCTAGAGAATCCCTCAATCCAATGAAAAAATATGGACATGAATACCATTAGTTCCTATTTATAAATCAAAGTAATCATGTCAAAATATTTATCAAGGGACTAATTGAATATAAAGAAACTATAATCTTAACATTTCAATTTATCATGTTCTGGAATATTGGTGCAACCCATGGGTGGACCTAATCCAGTATAATCATCCACAATGCATCCCATGGGGATCACAATGGTACTAAATCATCATTTAGAAAAAAAAATTCCCAAATATTACTGAAGGAAACATATGAACATAAATTGATCTATAGATGATATTTTAATAAATTGGAGTATAGACTATGATCTATTAGTGTACTAAGGATGATGTCAAGATGTTTTGCATGATCTTCATGAGTCTTAGAGTACACGAAGATGTCATCAACAAAGATGACTATGAACTGATATATGAAATGGTGAATGATTCATTTCATTAGGTCCATAAACATGATGAGCACATTGGTTAACCCAAAAGGCTTCAAAATAAACTCATAAAGTCCATACATTCTCTTGAAGGTAGTCAATGTTATATCATAAGGTCTCACCCTCAGATGATGATACCCAAATCTCAAATAAATATTGGAGAACATAGAAGAACCTCTCATTTGGTAAAAAAATATCATAGATTTGAGGAAAATGGTATTAGTTCTTAACCATCATCTGATTCATCTTCATATAATGAAAGCATAACTGGATCAATCCATTAGCCTTTTATAAAACATCATTTGAGATCCCCCGAGTGACGTACTCAAAAGAATGAACAGTTTGTTCTCAAATTTCTCCAAATATGTTTTGGTCTCTTGTAGTTCTTCTAGTGTTATTCTATATGGTAGAATGGAAATAAGTTCTGGCCCTGACACAACTCTATCATGAAATAAAAATCTCTCTTGGGTGGCAGCCCTGAGAAATCCTTAGGAAACACATCCTCGAACTAATCCACCACATGATCAATGACAAGCTACTATACTCCCACATCATCAAGAAGAAGACAAGTCGCATGGGAAATTAGTTCACCCATATGCTAATATATAGTTCTTGCATGGCCTTCCCACACATCCCATTCACCATTATGGACATACATGTCTCCCACAAGAGATGTAAATGATACCCTATAGTGGAAGTAGTCAATATGGTCTTACTAAAAAAACAATCCAATCAATACGAAAAACTTGATCAAAACACTACATCTCAGGCACAAACACATACCACAAAAAAATACCCACCAAAATCAATAGAACACCATGTACCCTACCTGATATTTTCTACTAGCACTCCTAACAGTGTATCAATTGATATAACCCAACACATACACTCCACCACTAGGCCCAACAAAACCACGCACTCAGAAAATGTAAAAGGATGTGAAGCACCAATGTCAAATAGTGAACTAGAACATGTAGATTCTATAAGAATAATACATCTATGAGTTGATGGCCCAGTCCCACCACATCCAAGTGTAGAATGAACTAAATGATGATTACTTTCTACTTTTACATGCTCATATTTCTATGTTCTCGGTGATGCATCGCTCTGTTGATAAAGATTCTCTCGCCCAAGAGTACTGCATCTTCTACCCCTACTAGTATGACCAATCGATCTCAAACTACCTACCAAAAAAGCTAACTAAACACATTCATGCACTCAAAATCATCCTTGATCCCCCATTGGTTCCCAATTTTCGATGGTTCCTATAAAACCTCTACACATGCACCATTTTTCACCATGTTTGTCACTCAATTGGTGGTTAGGGGAATGAACAATTCATGTTCCTTACCCTACAACATTGATAGAAAAACACATGGTCACCACTCTAAGAGTCTAGTCTCCTCTTCAGTCACCTCTCTGTAATTACACTGTGTGGGATATTTATATAACAATTCTTTCTACCCATTTAATTTTCACCGCAGGTACATCCACCACAACCAAATTCCCACCACCTTAAGCCTCTCTCAAATTCACTTATGAAATTTGGTCCTGATACACTACTTCTACAATCCTCATTAATGGAAAGATGATTACATGTGAATTAATTTGTTGATGATTACAATCCAAAAAATTCCATACCATAGTGGCCTAATCTCCTACCCATGTTGAGACAAAGCAATGAAAATCTCTGAAATGGCCCATGTAATACATCACTAACATATTTCCCTACATCAACCTCATAAACTTTCTATCCCATTCTAGTCACATAATATTTTGATAGAAGTCCTCGGGAAAATTTTCTTATAAGTCCTTCCATAGAATAAAATCATCATGGTGAGTCCAAACCATGATATCAAATCAACATTTCATCGGTCCCCAAAACATGAGGGATTTCATCTTGACTATCTACTCTACATGAGTCTTTAGTAGATTCAAAATCATCTAAATGGACTCTATCAATAATTTTTTTACCTTGTTTCGACCATCTCTATAAAATGTTAGAGTATTCTCTTACTAAAACAAACTGGTCAGATTAAACATACATAGAATGGCCTACCCTTAGTCTCTACTGGCCATAAAGAACACATTTCTCTCACACTACCACAACAAATATCTTCACATGTAAAACAATAACCTCAACCATAACTATAATGGTTCTTGGTAAACATTGAGTAAACCAACCTACATGGTAACATGTATTTCATTAGAAAACCCTTTTAAAACCATTTCCACTTTGACAACATAAATCCCTCTCTCATGGGTACCCTTCACCTTTTGCAACATGTTACGACCCAAATTTTATCTTATTTACAAACTTTCATTTATTTTGATTCCTTAACCCTTAATTAACATTATTCCCCAATATAAAATTGAACCATCTTTTTAGGCACCATTTTCTTTAAATTAACAAGATAGTAAAATTCATCCTACCATTCATGTTCCACACACCATTTCCATGTGTGATTACCAAGATACATGTCGCCTATATCCCTAGGTGTTGAAAATGACGCTTTAATGGACAACCTTGTGTCATTTCATCCAGGAGAAAAATATCGTAAAGAGTCATATCACAAAACAATTACATCACCCAATGATGAAATATTAGTCAACTTTAACAACACACATAAAAACAATTTCCACACTCGGTACTTGGTTTTTCCATCATATATAGATTAGGTACTCCAATGAACGAGCTCATTTCCAAGGCCTGAAACTCATTAATCTAATGTATACCATTACCAAATAGTAATTCATAAAATTTAACCAATCTGATAAAACATTGTAACATCCCCAACTCATAATTCACTACATTGGTGTTGTGAGGTGGGTCACCCTAAGACCTTAGGCATGCCTCCCATTATATCATAGGTTTTCGACTAGAAACAGGGGTTTGATAGATCATGTGGGAAGACTATACCCTCTTTACCATAGTATGCCACAAAATATGAAATATACAAAATGGAAATAATAAACCAAAATCTAAAACATTTATTACCAACCATTTCTCAAATAGGGTACAAACCACAGTTAAACAATAAATATGTAATGTTATGCTAATATTTCCAAAGTGAATAAACCCCAAAATAAGGAAAAACAACTAAATCCAAACAAATAGATACCAAATCCAATTCACGATCCTCATCCATTCACATCATAAGCCCAACTCAACTCCATATCATAGAGCCTTTTCCCTTGTCCTGACCGGCAACCATGAAATCTTCTCATGTACCCAACAACTTCTCAAGTAAGGAGTGAGTTCAACTTAGTAGTCCACCAACAATGGTGTCTGCAAAATATCCACTCTAAATAAATAATACATATAATTACAAAATAATTAAAATGGTTACCAAGGGATATCTCAGGTGACATTAGTTAAAAAAATATTCACTTTAATCATTTCTAGTAGTATTTCAGTTTTCATACTTATAGAATCATCATTTTACAAATCATTTTCATCACATGCCCCATGGGCTATGAATTTACATTATTTATACAACGGCCTATGTCGGTCAATTATCTTGTATAAGGGAATAAAACATCTTCCCTATCTCACTTGGTAAATGTTATCATAATCATCTATATTACACATAACATGGAGAATCGATCCAGGTAGTCTCATCAAGTGCATCCATTAGGGGTATAGAGCCTTAGTTACCATCCATAAACTATGCATTATGGGTTAGGGTTTAGAGCCTCAGTCTAACCCGACCTGTGGGCAGAGATCCTCAATTCCAATACCCCAAAAAAACCAAGCCATGTTTAAATTATTATTTATCCATTTCAAATATATTACATATCACAAACTACACATAACCAATACAAATAAATTTAACATTTCATTTAACACATAAATCATTGTTATTCCTTGACCCATATTTTTTTACCATTAACATCGAGTAACCCATTTATCCCATTTCACTTTTCATGCCTTAACCCATTTAGAATATTCAACAATTTCCCCATATTAACTCATTTGACATGGTTCATCATGTTCACAATCATTATCCAATTTATGCTTCCATTAAAACTCATGACTCATTTGACACATTCACTTTTTTCCATTTACCCACTTTTCACATTTTTTCCAAAGAATCTCTCATGCCAATGAATAACATGGACATGACTACCAATAGTTCATATTTATAAATAAAACTAATCTTTTCAACATATTTATCAAGGGATATATTCAATATAAGGAATCTCTAATCTTAACATTTCAATTTATCATTTTCTGGAATATTGGCGCAACCCATGGGTGGCCCTAATCCAGTCTAATAAACCACAATTCATATCCTAAGGATCACGATGGGACTAATCATCATTTAGAAAAAAATTACCATATATTAATAAAGGAAACACATGCACATCAATGGATAAGAAATATAACAGCCATCCATGCACAAATCTACAAAAAAACAATTGGATATAACTTGTAGACCACCTACCTCGAAGCTAAAGATGTGCGTATTTCCAAACTTAGACATAAGTCCAGATTCAAGCACTATTTGAATCCCTAAACAATAATATACTAAAAAAATGAGTATTTTAGGGATTCGGAAGAAAGAAACCAAAATCCCTAATATAGAAAAGATATGGTATAGGGATATTAGAATTACTAAGAGCTTCAATCCTCACCAAATGGAACTCCCAACAAATTAGAATTGTTAGAGAATGATATATGGGAAGCCTTGGTCGAAATGGTTTGTCACTAGGTTTGTTGGAGAAGAAATTGGGGTAGAAAATGGGTGTGATACTTAAAATAATAAAGGGGAAATAGATAATTCTCACTTTTTAATGGGGAACATGATTTCATGGCATGGATTTCCAAATGGTGCAACAACCATGTGCCAGCCTTTGTCCAAGATGGTCCATGTCACACAGTTACATAGGTATAAAACACGGTTTGAAAAAAAGTTTGATAGACATGTGAAATGCCTCTATCAAAGGTTGCAAGGCTTGTCTTCCCCCTTTGCGTGGTTTTTAGTAACCGTACACCAACCATATGACAAGAACAGTATGGAATGACTCCCATAACTTTCATGTCATGAATCCCTAGAACACCCCTGAGCTTCCTCATACACTCAATAATCATTTAATTATCCACTTCTAAGGAAATAAAACCAAAATTTAAACATGATCACACCTCCATGATATTTGGGATCTTACACAAGTAATACGATAACTAGAACATGGTATGTACGTTTAATAAAATAATTTATGGCTTGAATAAATATATAGTGCAATGAAATATAAAATTCAACTCATTTATTTTGTAAGAAGGTTTCAAAAAATGAAATAAATTTCATTATTGTTACTAAAATGAGAGGAGTGATAGAATATTGATTATCCAAATTTTTATGTGGAATACATCCATAATGTATTTCTAATATTCCAATATATTAAAGATATAATGTTTATGTTTTTCAGATGATTTGAGATGATAGATTCTAGGCATTCTAAAAAATCAGGGGGATGTAAATAAATAGGGATATGAGATCCTGAAATTTGATTCTATCTCAAATGGAATACATCAGAAAGGTTGTCAGATGGTTTGGGATAATAGGTTTTAATATGGATAAAACTCCTTTAGTAAAATATTTTATATTTTCTAATGCATAGGCACCAAAACATAAGATTATGCCAAGTACATAGAGATAGTTACTTATGAATTATTGGTTGAAAGTAAACACTATGTTATGATGTTCACTCAGTCAGACATTGCAAATGTACTTTGAGATGAAATTAGATTTATGTCAAATCTAAGAAAGGTAAACTAGAAGGATATAACATGGATTATTATTTATTTTAAAGAAAAATAATCTTAAACTTTGTACATCATGTTGAAATATATGTTTGATGGATTTTTTGATGTGGACTACTCTAGAGATTCGGACACATGAAAGATAACAACTATATTTGTGATTACCTACATAACAATAGTTGTAAGATATATATAAAAATTTTAAACTATTTTTTACTTTTATTACAATAGACTAATTTTATTTAGCTGTAATATAATCTGGGATAGAAATTTTTTGGTTGATATAGTTTTTTTAAAGAACATAGAATAATTCAAGAAGGATAATTCAATTTCAGTGATAGCCAATGTTCGATAAAATTGAATAAAATTTTGGTGTTTGTTTCTCAAACTAAAAATATTGATATGAATTACAATTTCATTATAAATTTTATTGAGGATAAAAAGATAGAGGTAATGGATATAGTTGAAATCCAAAATGTAACATCCATGTTCACTAATATGATAGTTCAAGAACGTTCAAAGAAATATCATGCCTTAGTGGGACTTGGGTGAGTAGAATATGGATATAGAGAAAAACTACTTTTTTTGGAAGGATGTATTCCCACATAAGTGTTTAAAACATTAAAATATTCCCTAAATTAATCCATTACGTGGGTTATTTTTTGGAGGTAAAAATACTTTTAATTCACTAATCTTCATCAATCAGAATCACATTGAACAATTTTTTTACATAATATTATGGTTGGATGTGATGTAAATATAGCGGAAGTGGGAGATCTATATTGGTATATATACAATTTAAATATCAATTATTTTTATGGTGTTACAATGTGTTACTCAAATTTCTTGATGTTTAGTGAAAATGTTGGGTAACCTGATTGTTTTCCAAAATTAAATTCTTATTCTGTGTTGTCCATAATTTTTGGGGAGTAGGATTAACTTGATAAAAAGATAAAACATATAATATAATTCCATGGGATCATCATCATAAGAGAAACATATAAATAGATTAAGGAATGATGTTCAAGTGGAGTTTTCAATTCAAATATATAAAATCTTGTGCGGGTTCATTGTATAGAGTAATATTGTTTAAATCTCCTATATCTTCTTGTGAATATAATGTAAGGAGAAACGTATCTCCTAATTATGTAGGACTCATTTTCTTAAGCATGTTCATCTTCTATATTACTTCCTATATTCTTGTATTTCTATTGAAGGTATTTTTTGTTTCCTTGAATGTATGCGAATTTGTATATGTAATCATTGGATAACTTTGTGAGATTAGTAGGCTATTATGTCTACCTACATACATTACAATCATTTTAAGGAAAGTAAATTTTACAGGTCTCATTTTTTATTTACATTGCCTCTCTCATTTTGAGTTATATTATACTGAGGATCCTCCTTCAATTGATTTTATGAGATGTACAGGAATTCAACCCAATTTCATCCCAATAATACCTACACCAAAGATTCCATTTTACGTGTTATCCAAACATCATGATAGTAAATATCACATACCAATATCAATTTACATTAGAAAATAAAAATAAAAAATTGAATAAGCCTTCTTTTTGAAATTTTTTAAATTCATTCTATATAAAAACATAAAATAATTTCACTCATAGTAAATCATATTCCATGTAATTGCTATCATATTACTATATAAATAATGACACATAGAGCTTTTCTTGGTCTATTTTGGGAAAGATAGGTCTATTGGGAAAAACCAAACCATAGTGACTTTTCTCAAGGAAAATTAAACCCCACATTCCTGAAATTCTTTACAATATTAGGTTTCACAATAAATATTATTATTAGGTATTTAAATAGATTAAATATTTAGTATCAGCATATCCTGTATGGACATCAATTATACTTGAGTCAAAACACGATTTTTTGATTTGTAAAATCTTTTCAAAATATTTCTATTCAAACCCAACCCTAGTCTGATTTATAATGATACTTTTACCTTGGAGAATTTAGTCAACCAACAAATGCTTGATATGTAAGTATAATGACTAATATAAATCTAGGGGAACTCTGTATGACAAAACATAACTACCAACCACATCCCTATGGAACACAATACATAGAATAAATACTATGAATATAAATGATTATATAGTCATTACATTTAATGATAATATATATATATATATATATATATATGAAAATGAAATATAACATAACACTATAATCATATTAACATCACCATCCTTTTTTAGTCACCACTAAATTATTTCCACTCATCTATCTCAACCAACTATGAAAATCACTAGGAAACATAAATCTCAAGAAACATCAACTATAGATGAACTGTAATTCTCATGTCGGGGATGAGTAAAAGGGCCAATAATATATCCACAAGACTCACAATACACCCAATCAATGTAAAAATTTAATATTTATTAAATTATTTTATAAATAACCCCTAACAATGTTTTATAACCATCTTATAGATTAATTAAATCAATAATAATGTGAAAACATATGATAAAATACCACCAACACAAAGGTCTATTCACAATTACCTAACCCAAAAAATATACCCTAATTTATAGAACCAAACCCAAGGGTTCCAATAGATCATGAGAAATATAAAATTATGTGTATCACCAACTCACTTGTTGAATAAATACCCTAAAACCTTACCTTCGCATTATCCAACAGCACTCTCACCCAAGTACGAGTTTATCAAAAAAATTGCCTCATTATTACCATCAAGTTCCCCACACCCATGTAGGAGTTTTCTATGACCTCTCCTTATCATTACGACTAGGTATCCATGACCTTGTGAAAGCTTTGCAATGTCATGTATATGCCAAAATCTAGATCAATTTTATATCATTATTAACCAATCACAAAACATAACACATCATCCAAAAACCCAATACCCCAATTACACAACAACCATATACTCATTGAAAATAATTCATCAATCTATAATAATAACAACCCCCATGGAACTCAATGCAAAAATTGTCAATAAATTATAATCCTAATAAATCTTTTCCATAATCATCAACAAAAACCCAAGAACAACAAATTTTTCAATAAAAACCCCAAATTAAATTATTTCATTTAGAATTACCACATTTTTACTTTAGAATACCCACATGACCATAAAATCACCCCATACAACATTTATTAGAAACCACTCACATTGTAACATATTAAGAATAAAAATTTAATAAACATGATAAAATAATTTTAATACTACAAAATAATTGTACTTAAAACTGATATCTAATATCATGAAATTTTTAATAGGATAAAATAAGGGAGAATACACCTTCTATAACCACATTATTAGTCCAAATAATACTGAAAATCCCAATATAATTTATCATTATATCCTCTTCAAATACATTGAAACCAAAAAACCCATCCATCAAATGGATTTCTCTATTCCTTAGTGGTAGCCCCAATTCAAAAACATATATATAGAAAACAGTTCAAGAGTGGAAGAAAAATGAGCTACATAAAAGTGATCTAACACAAAATATTCTATGTATGAAACAAAGAAGACATTTTAAGGGAGACATCAACAAAAATCACCCCAAATCACCCAATCAATGAGATCTATAACATTGGGATTAAAATGCGAGATGTCAAATTGGTTTAGGGTAAAAACAAATTATGATTTTTTTAAGGATGTATGGACTGAATACACTGTATTAGGGACAATGATGTGACTATGCAATTCCCCCTATCCAATCTCATAGGTTTAATGTTATATATACTAATCATCGGGTAATAATTAGTTAACTATTATGATACATTTATTTTTTAAAAACATGAACATGGACGTTATGATTGGAAAACATTAGAAACCATGCTTAAACCTAAAACCCCCCCTCTATTTAATGACATAGGATATATGACCCTATTCCACAATTCCATATACTATGCACCGACTTTGAAACTCCCCTAGGAACCTAACATTCACCTTGAACCCTCTCTAATCTCCTCCCAATTCCATTAAAGACTTCCTTATAATTATCCCAACACATCCAATGGCATCCAAACATCACAAAAATATTCCCACTATTTTAACCTAGATGAATACTAATACTTTATCTTCCCCCTACACAACCCATTCAATAAAAACATCATGTAATAAGGTGAGAATAAATGGACCTAGTCCAAATTTTCGAGGATCATTAAGTTGTGTGGTTGTTTTTTTGAATATAGTAGAGATTCATTAATTGTTATTCTTATATATTTCTTGGTAATTTTATTATCATTAATGAAGTAATATGAGTTTAAATCTGTAATGATAGTTTTTTCAAATAGTCTTGATATGGTGAATTATGGATAAAATTTATTTCATATCTATTTTGAACGTTTTTAAGGGATAGTTGAGAAATTTTACAAATTTAGGTATTTAAAGGGATGATTACAACATATATCTGGAAGGAATACATGTAATAGAATTATAGCATTATAGGTAGGGAATCATGGTGGCTAGTGGACTATCAATGAATTATGTTTAAAAAAGTGGATCATTTTTAAATTTTAATGTTCATTATTATTTTGAATATTTTCATTGTTAAAATTTAATATGTGGTGTTTATATATTCTTTTAACCCACTCATTTGCATCATAATCATTTTTATTAAAACAAATTAGGTAAGGGTATAGCTTTAGACTCATCACTGATACCATATTTGATTGTTGTTATTAATATTATAATGTTACCCACCCATTAATTCATTTCTAAGGATTGGGTCTTAATATTAGAGAAATAGTGTTCAAACCTCAGGGGTTTCAAATTTCTTAGATAATGTAGTCTCCATATATAAAATATCGTAGCAGGTACTATAGATTGTACTATTGTAGGCCTAATAGGATTATATAAAGTTATTTGGAAAGGATCTTTGGGCCATGTTTATATGTCCTTCAGGCCCCAATGTGTTGTCCAAGTTGAACATTGTAATACATTCAGGTAATTAGAGCTAATTTGTCCCATGGGGTGGCTTAGTGGTCCATCAAAATTAAACCATATGTGCTTTTTTCAATATTTTCTTTTCTTACAACTCCAAATAATAGTAGAAATTATTATTACTATTTTTAAAAACAATAATTTTATCTTTATTTTTTGAACATTATAAATGAATATTTTATTTTCTTATTTTTTTAATTTAGATTATATGGGTGATATTTTTAATGCCAAAAAAATTATTTAAAATTTATATTTTTATTTTAAAATATTAGACATTATAATTGGAAATGAATCAACCATAGAAAATTTTATGAGAACTATCTTATCTATTTTCTCATGTATAATGTAATGGTTTCCTCTCCTGAGTTATTTGGATATCATAAGATAATGAAATTGCTAAAAAATATTTTTTATATTTAGGGGGAAGACTAGTGGATTTTTTAATAACTATAAGATTTGAGGATACAATATTGGAACCCATAATAAAATTTAGTTTTATAATTTCTTATACTGATTACTCATCTAGATTAATATTTTTTTGTACTTTTATAAAAAATAATTTTTGGTGTTATGTGGGAACCCCCAAAATAAAATTAAAATGTAACCAAATATGACACTAATAGAATCATTCTAGAAGGAACTTTTAAAATTCAGAATTTATATAGTGTAAATAACTTCCATGAAGCAAAGTCACAGGTCTTAAGGTAGAGTCATGTCAATGCATTGATCTTTAATCTGGATTCGAGAGTGACCTCACGCCGCACACAATTATGTGCCACATTTAGTAGAGAAACAACCTAAATTGAGTATTTTATGATGTTATTAATGATGAAATTATATGATAAACCATTAGTAAGTTGTATGCACCAAGATGTGGAAAATATAGTTTCTAAATTTTTTAATGTGATTAGACATATGCCTTTATTATGAAATGGTAATATCATTTCCATATTGATAGTGTGGAGTTGATGTGTTTATGAATAAATCACATTGTATCATTGTTGTGGTAATGATGTTTGATTTAGTTTAAGGTGGAAATTATTCTTGATTGTTGTTCTATAGTTTTATCGGTGGTGTTATAATATTTGGTTCTCCATCATTACAAATTATAGTATGGTTATGTGTATTGAGTGTGGGGCTATCTTGATTGGTGGAATTATATAGTGGTTCATAATTTCAACATGACTAGATAATTGAGAAGTGAATGACAATGTCTTGATATTCCATTGCTGAGCATGTTTGACTTATTGGATTTTCATAGAGTTTTATAATCCCTATGAAATTCCATGTGATAATGATATAGACTACTTGTGATGATGGCATGTGGATAGTTTAAAATATATGTATCTACATAAGTTGAGAGTAATTTTTTATTGAGTCATGTAGAATATTATATAGTCTACTTAATTTGTTATATTATCTTAACACCATACTACCACGTGTACCTTGACATTATGTTAAATAATTAGGTGGTGCATGATGGCGATGTGGTTGGTATGATGATGGGTTACACTAGATCAATATTGAGTATAACATTATGTGAGTTATAATTTTATATTTTTCATTTATTTCAGTGATGGGGGTACCATTGAATGAAAAACCACTTCATGAGAGAGGTTTTCTTATGTGGGACCCAATACATGGTTTTTTAGTAGACTAATCATTTAGTCACCCAATTATTCCCCCATCATTGCACATAGGTGGTATTAATATGATAGTGGGTTATTGATTGGCTGTTAGTTATCTTGTAATATAGAAACATAGTCGTTGGAGTTCATCTATGGGGTCCTTTTATATATTTTTTTCGTGTCTATTATATTAGAAATACATTGGTATTTGGTGAGTGATTCTTATGTTGATATTTGTAATCGAATACATTGATAAAATGGAATTATGAATAAAGACGTTGAAACTTATGAAATCTGATAAACCCATGTCTAGTGTCTTATGAGACATTTAGAGTGAGATAGTTCACTAGATATTGATTTTCCATGATAAACCATGGGTGATATTGAGAGATGAATAAATAAAAATATATTATGTTATAATTTATTTGATTATTATTCCTTCACGATATAGATTTTTTTGTTCCTCATTTGGGTATTACCTATAGAGTATTTGGATATACTCCCCTCGAATATTACCTATTGGATTTCTAGATCATGTTGGTAGAATTTTCAGGTAGAATTAGCTCAATAGATGTGATTGATAATACAATCTTCATGTTTAATGATTTTTTTATATAAAAATGAGGTATAATGATATTTGGGTGTTTATATATTTTAGGGATTAACTATTTTTTTCAATCAATATTGATATCTTTCAATTTTTTTATGTTATTAGACGTCATTTTTTTATTATATTGATCATTGTAGATTGATCTTGTTCTACTATTCATTGTTATGTTTTAATTTTATTTTATAGTATTCTGCTATGTTCCCTATAGGGTAATGTATACTATTAGAGTATTGAAAACCCCATATGTTAGTCATCTACCCCCCATAAAAAATAAAATTTTATGTGTTATTAAATATCATTGTTCAAGGTGTTTTTGGTATATTAGTTCCAAAATACACCTTTAATCATTTTATATTAATTTTTAGTTTATATTTTAATTTTTGTAAATTATTTGTTTTTATAAATAAATTCAGATCATTTTTACTATTTATTGATTTTTTAACTCAATAAATTCTTCAAATTATGAAATACTTTTTTTAAACCAACTATTGAAGGAGTTACTCATTCATTAATTTCATTATTTTATAAATGTAGGCATGTATCTATATATCTATGTATTCATATAATATATATATATATATATATATGAATTTGTGCATGCATGTGAATAGATATAAGTATAGATGGGTGAATGGATGAATGTATACATGTATTGATTGATATATAGATAGTTTAATGGATTGATTGACTGATGGATTGATGGATTCATGGATGGATTCATGGATGTATCTATTCAACCATGCAAGTATATGTGTTCGTAGGTATATGTATATGTATATGTATTTATGGATGGATGGATGGATGAATGGATGGATGGATGAATGGATGGATACAAGTATGAATGTATGGGTTTGTGTCTGTGTTGTAACATGAGGTTGTTATTGGATTTTTTTCAATTAGAATTCAATTGGAAGTGTATGTTTAATATTTTATTTTGTGAATTTTTTGGATACATAGTGAGTCGATTAGGGAACTAATCATTCACTATACTATTAACAACATCTTGGGGTGTCTAGATATGTCATGGTCAATCCAGAATCATATAGACAGAAGAAGTAGTGGATCTTTTTGGAGTCCACTTCATACTAAATGAATTTATCTTTGAATTAACCATATTAAATATTCTTTGGTTGATAGAGCTTCAATTAAGAAGTTTAACTATGGAAAATAGTGAATATTGTATATTCTGTTGTCAATGTTGTTGTTTCATACATGAATTTTTCAAAAAAATAAATGAGGTTATTCATAAGATACTTTATAAAAGACATCATTCCCCATAATATATGATAAAATCATGAAACACATATATGAAGTTTGAGTAACAAGTGTATTCTTTTCTAGGAATAGAGAAATGTGTAAATGAATGAAAAAATTCCCCATTTGTGTAATATATTTGGTTATTCAATAAGATATAAATGGAGTGGAGTGAATTAATGTAAACAAAATGGGGGGAATAATTTCATCATGCATTGGGGAATATGGAAAATTCATGGTGATATTGAAACATACAGAATATTGATTCCATTGCATGAAAAATGGTTTTTTCATTAAATGAGTATATGTAAAACATGTGGACGCCCATAACAATTACCATGGAACCTATATTGGGATTACAAAATCCTTATAAAATGGATTCTTTTAGAATACTCATGTATTGGATGACATAGTTTTAGTCAACAAGATTTCTGAAGTTGAAGTGGGAATAAAATATTGAGCAAAAAGCATTGTATTTTTAATGTTATTTCTTCTTGAGAAGACCAATTACCCTCTATTTGGAGTGATATTTTAGGGTTTATCTAATGTGGTTTGTAAACTAGTTTTTTTAATAGACAACATTTTCTGGTGTTTTAAAAACAAGATGTTATATATAGTTTTGTTGATTTGGAACTTATTCAACTTCTAAATGGTTATGGAATTAATTTCAATAGTTATAATGGAATTCAAGGTTGGATATATTCATGAACATTATATAGTGTTTTTATATTATGAATAATTATTTTTATGTTCATTACCAATTTAATTTGGAATTTGAGATTCAAAATTCCCTAGATATATTATACATTGTTGAATAAAAAAATATTAACATAGAGAATAGGGGCATTTAATAAGTGGATGTAGTGGAGAGTGATTGATATGTGGATTTTAAAATATAACTATAATTTTTTAGTGAAATTTAATTTTTATTGATTCTGATCATGATTTTATGTAAATATTTGTTGTATATATCAGTGAAAATTTGGATTTGATGTGAAGAGAATCATGGAAAAACACATTTCTACGAGGTGTTATTTCTCTTATTGATATCATTATAAGTTCGAAATGTGTGTCAATATATTCTTTTGTAACCCTATTAAAAAGTAGTTTTCTGAAGACTGGAAGATGTTATGGACTATGTATGAGTATTTTGATTATGCTAAATATTATAATCACACCCTCGTGGAGTGGTGATTATTTAGTAAATCGACGCATCGTTGATATATTCTCCCTGAATATATCCATGTGTGGGTGAACCAAGTAAAATCATTTTGACCATGAATCATTAGGTTAATTTATTTGATTTTTATTTATTTTTATCAATGATATTGACTCAGGGTGTCTTTTCCTATGCTAATAATTGATATAATTTATCCCAGTAATTGAATGATTACAAATTACCATAATTCAATGGTTTTGATGAAACCACTTAATGAAGAGAAATTGAATCGGTCTAAACATAATCATCTTCATGATTAAGCTAGAATAGTTTCAATAATTGATATCTTCAATAATTTTGATGGATTATCAACCCTCTCCCTTTCTATTCAATGATTTGAAACCACTCTTATTGTCATAGTGATTCTACCTTCTACACTATATTTTTTATCCAATGGTTCTTTGGATAATTTGTCTAGAGAAGAGTAGTCTCACAGATTTTCTAAATGATTCATCTTCATTCTTGTTATATAATTTCAATAACATCATCCAAGCCTGGTTTTTTCTAGAAGATGACGTAATTGATTAGATTTATTAAGGTTAGTATCATCCTTCTTGATTATGTAAAATTTTAATGAACACTGTGGTTAATGAGGAATTATACTGATGTTTTCATCAAGACTCATCATAGATTTTTAGAATTAAATTTTTTTAATAGGTATTAAAACAATAATAATGTAAATTAATCTCCTATAATTTCAATCTAGGGTGGTTTTACAAGTATTTCATTGCATATTTTCATATCATATACTTCATTTTCTATCACAAACATTCTTGATAACCCATTAAAAATGATTGTTCCACCATTGATATTTCAAGTCCTTCTGTCAAATATATCTTTATTGAAATTTAAAAATTAAAGGAACTCCACTCATGTTTTTAGATATGAAAAAGGGATCATTACTTCTTCTATGATATTTTCAATGAAAATATTTTTTTCTTTTGTACTCAATGTTTCAAGTGTGATCATCTGGTTACTGAGTGTATATATTGGTTGTTAAAGAATTTTTTTCTTAATATAAAAGTATCTATAATGAAGGAATCTACTCCTCTTAATTGGCACTCTTCTCACGTAATTTCATAGACCTTAATAAGTCCAAAAATTTAGTTTCATGTTTTTTATGGAAAACGAGAATTCATTACCACAAAAGGAACATTGAGTGTTTTAAATCACTAAGGTATATGTGGGTATTGATTCCAGAGGTAATTTTCAATCCTATGATATTTATAGTGCTAAAGGTGACTATGTCATACATGGAATTTGTTTTTTTTTCACCACTTATAGACCCATCTCTGCCTCTCAAAAACCATGGAGATCAATAGCGGCCTTCACATTCAGATAAATTAGTTGAGTAGTCTAAAAATGAGCCATTTTAATTCAAATAAGATAATTTTTTTAGGACAAATTATACAAGGAGATGATGGACTGTGTTTTTTCTAATCCTTAAGTTTATCCTACTAGTGTAGTGATGATAGGGGAACAATTTTCTATTGTTTTTATTGATTGGGATGTATATAGGTAGATTTTTGATCTGATCGACGCTAGGGTGACTGTAGAAGAGGATAGTAATTTGTTTTTAAATTAAGAAGTGTATGATTAGAATTTTTATTATCAATCAAATTCACGAAAATAATTGAACCTTGGTGTTGTTATTTTTTCAAAAGATGATTGTGTCTCAAAAATCTTCCAAGGAATCCATTGTGGATAGGTTTTATCATCCAAATAATCACAAGTTAGTGAATCAAATCATTAATACTAGGGGATTTAATTTATATCATATGATGAAATTATGTACTCATAAGAATTAGTCAAGAACCCAATGATTGGTTATTAATTGATTATTTAGAAAGGAATCTATAATAATTGGATTATATGTAACAGTATCTAAGAAATATAAAGATATAACTCAATCATAATCGATTTTAATTCTGTTATTAAATTTTTAAATAAATATTAATAGTCCATTATCTTTCAATGTAAAAAGAATTATATTTAATCATATGATATTTCAAAAAAATATTAAGAAAACACTCAAACATGATCATTTAATATATTTACATATAAAAAATTCTTTTTACTAGTTCTAATAATGTAAAATTTATTAGAATAGACGATTATATATTGGTTTGGTGGAAATTTATTAAATAATTATAAGACCCCATTTAAACTCTCCTAGATTTCAACCCCAAACATCTCTTTTGGGAATTTTATGTAGACCATAAAGCTATTAATTTATCATTTAAGGGTAAGATTAAAGGTTCATAATTCCTTTGGTTCATTATATTTAGTTGTACTCTATTATACTAAAGTATTCATAACTATAAGTGAGGTATTTATTCACTTCCATTTCTTGTGAAAAAATCATGTCATACTAATCCCCCATATAGAGTATTCTGTGGGACCTCATGGTATAACAAGTGGTATCAGATCTTGTGTTCATTCATTGGTCAGTCTATTACAGGAACCTATCAACCAATATAATGATGTAAATGAAAACAGAGTACACTTATTTGATGGTATTAATTATAATGTTTATAATAATAAAATGTTATTATATTTATGATCTCTTGGAATTGACACTTACCCAACAATAGTTAGAGGATTTAATGTTAGTGATCCAATTAGAAAAATTATAATAGGTATAGGCAATAATTTTGATAATTGATGATGTTAATACTTAAAATAATAATTCAAATGAAATATATAATTAGATATATATATCTAAAATTGATGGTTCATTCAATATATAGTAGAATATAGGAAAAAATCATTAATACCTGTGAAGGAAAGAGAATAGTAAAGGATGAGAAGTGTCAGGTCTTTAAAAAAATTATTTGATGGCTTGGAGATGAGTTTAGGTGAAATTATTGATTGTTTCTTCAAACATATTTTTATTGTGATGGGATCTGTTCATGGAATTGTTCATGAGCTGAAATAAGTTGATGTAGTTAAAAGGGTCATATATACTTTACAACCATTTTAAAATAAAAAATGTTTCATACATAATGAAGTAAATGTTGGTGTAATTATCAAGTGGTGATTTACATAAATAATAATTCACTTAATAAATTTGAGAGAAATTTTAATTTTCATTAGAACACTTGTGTAAAGTTGTTGAATTTAAATCCTTAAAGAAGTTGGAATTTCAAGAGACTGATGTTTAATAACATGTTAATGATGATTTCATACCTATTATCATAATAATGTTTAATAGTTTGAAGGTATGATTTGAGGGAAGTCTATCCCTAGCATATTTTCACTTTGGGAATGTTGGACAAATAATTTATGTGTGTGGAAGTAGGTTTCATTGAGAATAAGGTAAGTATGATTTTTAATAAATAAAATTAATAAAGTTTCCCTGTATAAAAAACATTAATTTAGAAAATGAATGTTGAATGAAATTCAATGAAATGTTTTGGTTAGAAATGAGGAATAAGATACTATGGAAGATCCTACATAAGGTTCTCAAATTTATTTTATCTTTTACACTAAAGATGTTATGATGGATTCTATAGGTAAATCAAAATTAGTTATAAAATATGATAATAAACCAGTGGGAGTTGTTGATATCATGGTGTAAATGGAATAATATCTTGATTATATTAATCTATAAATAATGAAGAATATGAATATTGGATAATTACTAAATAAATACAATAGTTATGTTTCTGATCCTGAATTTTATGTTTTCCACCATCAGAAATATGTTTATGAACACCTTAAAAATTTATTAAATCCAAAATAAGTTGTGAAATACATATTGAATATTAAAAAATATAAAAATATCATATATTTTATTAATATTTCCCTGAAGTGGGAAATTAAATAATTAAATCTCTCAAAGTGGAAGTTATATATATGAGAAATAAACATGATTCATAAATGAAATTAGATGGATCAATAATGAATCTACAATTTTTGTTGTTTTTAGATTAAATAATGATGTAAATGGAAAAATGAGGCA
Organism: Viscum album; assembly: GCA_963277665.1. Lineage (NCBI taxonomy): Eukaryota > Viridiplantae > Streptophyta > Magnoliopsida > Santalales > Viscaceae > Viscum > Viscum album. Next base: position 1,213,029,142 of record OY728127.1, read on the forward strand.
CATTAACATTTGGGGAATTGTGGAGTTCTAAAAGGGACAACATCAAGTGTAAAGGTTGTCTTGTATTTCATACTCGAGCATCAAATCAGTGAATAAAATTTCTAAATGAAAATTGATGTAGGTTAAAAGATAATGTTATCAATCCTTGATAACATTCCAAAAATCAAGTTGTTACTCAAAATCATAGGATTTGTGGAGAGATGTAAGTAACAAGATATTCCCTCTAATTAAGATCCAATTATGTGGCTACTTAAGACCAATAATGTCTTCTTGAGGTTAAGCTAAAGGACACATAAGTGGAAAAGATATTGGAATCTTAATATGGGAATATAAATATATCATATTTATCAAAATAAAAACCCATTTTATGGAAATATTTAACCATTAGACATTGGGCCTAAATCAATTAACTATAGGAAGAGAAGTGAATTTTTCTCCTCTAGGAGAAAAAAGAAGAATTTGTGTAACTCAATAAAATTCAATTGATTTTGGAGAAATGTCTCTCCCATTAGAAGAATAAGAATATGACATGATTATTTATGATAAGTATAATAAGAAGAGACATAGATATGTTTCAACACATTATAGTATTTGTTTGAAATTAAAGAAGATGGAAATGAAAGTGAAATCTATTCAGGTATATAAAAATTTAAATACTATAGTGAATAATTGTAAGTAGACTCTTAAGAGTGGTTTTTCATCCCAAATGATGGATAAAAAGAATCTATTCATGAATGTGAAATTAAGAGTTGATGAAACAATTCAGTTTAGAAATTTCAGAGATTCGAAAATCAATGGGTTTAGTAATACCCCCCAAGATGATAAAAAATTGAAGAACACTATTATTCTCTCTATTTATATAACTCCTTGAAAATTTACACTGTAATCTAGTGATGAAAATCACACCCATTATATAATGGGGTTGATGCCAACCGATACCTCATTTCGGTAATCATCCCATAATTATGAGTTTTATTACAAGTGTTTCACTTTCTTTCACTTCTAGGATTTTTTAGGTATAGAGTATAAGAGTATTAGGAAAACCTTTCTAAATTTGTAGAAAATATTTATTACTCAAATTTTCATCTTCTATTACAACATCTATCTTATCATAGTTATATTTAAATAATAATATTTCATTTCATTTATGCTCTTTGAAGTGTGTAGTGCATGATATAGAACATACTACTTACTTAAAAGGATATAAAATAAAATATAAGGTCGTTACATTCCCTCATTAAAACATAGTACTCATTAAAGTATGTGTTCCCTAAATACATTACCACATGGATGATAAAATTGGATTAAAACATTTGTAGACTCAAATCCATGGAGAGGAATATAGATAAATATAATTTGAAAAATATCTTTTAATCCACACTGATAACATTTCCTTTTGAAAATAATTTTAATATCCATCTTAAGACTAGGAAACCAATATGTTACTAAATATTAATTAATCCTTGAATTTACCATTGTGAGACACATACTTTCGATGTAGTTTCCAAAAGAATATATTAATAATTGAGTGTTATTTTCAACATAAGGATTGATATATTTATCTTCTATGTTCCTTGAGTATATATTTCATCATATAATATAGAAATATGATAAAAAAATACATACATTATTTTTATACATAATTTCATACTTTTACATTTTTTAAGACGATTTCCAACTCAACATTATATCATATTCTAATAAATAAATTATTGATTTTTCAAATTTGAAGCACGAAAATTAACAATCAAGATATCATAAAAATACCAAAAGGATAAAACGTTATTCCTAATAAATCTTTTCATTCTAAAAAATAAAAATATTCAGGATAAGCACGAATAAACTATTATTGATGGATTAAAAATTTATTCACTAAAACATCAATAATAATACACATTATAAAACATAAATCATTTCATATATAACTAATTATAAAACTTTTCAAAGTGTCACTCCATGCAGCCTTACCATAATTTGATTCCCATATGTCCAGGGGTGATTGGCGGTAATGAAATTCCATTTATTATTCATATCATGTTGAAGAATTATCCATAATTAGGATGGGAACCTTGGATCATGATTTTAAATGATACAAACTGTCACTCCATGAATCCTTACCACTTCATTAACATAAATCATGGAAAGTTATTCAAGAGATAAATCATCTCGAATAGAGATAAAATGGGATGTATTTATCAGAGAGCCCACTAAAAACCAAATCGCATTTCATCCTTTCGATATTCTTATATGACTAGTGACACAGTTCAATGTGATATTGTCCCACTTATATGTTGGAAGGGTTAGTGGTTGTAATACCCCTTTCAGAATATTCTCTATGCCATCACTTGTTGACACGCTGGGAACCTTATAGTATAGTCAACAATCCCCCTATTCATTTTATCCCACCAATAATGATCCTGAAGGTCCCTAACCATTTTTTTCTTCCAAGATGTATAGAGAAAGTAGAGATATGAGCTTCATGCATTATTTACTTCTTTGTTTATGGAATAGGTGGAACAAATAGTCTTCTACAATATTTTAGTACACCTTCTTGATCAATATTAAACTCATGAAACATTCCATTCATCCCATCCTCTATCTTCATCTATAATATAGGATCTTATCTTAGATATTTCTCGATCTTGTCTAGTAATGATGGTTGAGAAATAATTTGTGATTGGATTGATTATGTCCCTTCCCTAATGATTCACTTATCCAATTTTACTTGGTATTTGATCAAATTATCTCCTTAAATCATCATCATTTCTAGAACAACATGGTCTTTGCTACTTAATGTATCAATGACTTTTTTTCTCATCTTGGTTGATAATGAATTAAAAAATCATAGTCTTGAAAAAGTTTCAACCATACCCTCTTTCTTATGTTCAATTCCTTTTTTGTGAAAATATACTTCAAACATTTTTGGTCTATGTTTATATCACATTTCAACCCATTATGACAGTTCATTCATATCTTCATAGAAAACATAATAGAAGCTAGCTCTCGATCATGTGTATGATAATTTTTCTGATAAGGCTTTAAATGTCAAGATTCATAAGAAACCGTCTAGTAATTTTTTATGTGGAAGAACCCAATACCTTTCATAGATACATCACTAAAAATAACAAATACTTCTTCGATAGAGGGTTGAGTAAACAAAGGAATAATAAACACTATCCTATTAAGCTCTTGGAAACTGTCATTACACTCCTTTTTCTAGATTAACATAGCCCCTTGTCAAGATAACATTGTTAGTGGGTTATAATGTCATGAATTTATTTTAGAAACCTCATATATTATCCTGCTAAACCATGGAAACTATGAATCTCAATTACTTTTGAATGATGAGCCCACTCCTCCTTTATATTTATCTTATAATGGTCAAAAAATATTATTTCATGGGTTACAATGTTCACTAAGAAATAAATGTGTTCAAACCAAAATTCACATTTGGATAACATTCAAAATAAACTCTCCTTCCTCATTTTTCTCAATATAACCCTTAAATGATTCCCATGCTTCTAAGGAATTATTTATTATATAAAAATATCACCAATAAAAACATCCACAATTTAATAAATGTATTTTTTAAAGACTCTATTAATAAAATCCATAATTATAGTCAGTTAATTTTTTAATCCAAAGGGAATAAAAAACTAGTAATGACAATATCATAATTGAATGGAATTTTTTTTGGAATATCTTCTTTATTCACCCTCAATTGATGATAACAAGATCAAAGATAAATCTTGTAGATTAATTAAGCCCCATGAAGGTGGTCAAACAAATCATCAATCCTTGGAAGATGGTACTTGTTCTTCTATGTGATCACATTATGTTCACTATAATCAATGCATAGCCACAATGATCGAACTGTTTTCATCACAAATAGTACATGTGATCCCCTTGGAGACACACTTGGTTGATAAAACCAATCTCTAAAAAATCTTGGAGTTGTTTAATTAATTTCTCTAGCTCCACATTTTACATTATATAAGGGTTCTTTGATATCAGCATGGATTCGGGCAGGAGTTAAATGGAGAACTCTACCTATCATTATGGGGGAGGTCAAGGTAACTCCATAGAAAAGACATCAATGTATTTGAGAATGATTTTGGAATTATCTATTCTAATACCTTTATTTCCTTTTTCATCTTTTTCAATCTTTTTTATAAAGAAGGTTGTGGGAGGTGCTTCTTGAAAAATATTAGGTTGATATATCTCTCATTTGAAAACTACAATTGGTTTTCAATTCATGAGTATTAATATTTCCTTGATTATACAATTTGTCTTAGTATTAAACTATGAGATCCATTCAATCCCTAGTATAATTTATAATTATAGTATGGGAATGCATACAATATTTGTGATGAGATTATTATTTCAAAATTAAATATTATAGTTTCTATACATTGTTGATGCTTGGATAATCCATTTAGGAGTCTTGACTAATAACAGTACTTCTAGTAGTCTGGAGAATTATTCTATTATTCTCTACCTTGTATGAAATAATGGAATTTATAGAACCAGAATCAAAAAATTACTTTCTAGCATAGAGGTAAAAACAAGAGTACCTCCCATCACGTCATTTAGAGAATCCAATTCTGCAACCATGATTGAAAAACAATGTCCTTCCTCCATTTTCCTATGCTATATTTCTTGGGGATTCCTGTCCCTTGTCTTCTAATTTCGATAATGATTAGAAAAGTTTCCGAAAAATCCACACTTGAAGCATTGGACTTTAGGATGGGCCTACACCATATTTCGTTTTTCAATAATGTTGAGAAGGTGACGATTCACCTCACTATGATATTTTTATGAAAAATTTCCATTTATTTCACACATAAAGAATTTACTTCTCCCAAACAATGAGTTCCTCAAATGCTTCATCTTATATATGTTTCATGTGGAATGTTACACTTTATATACTCCTATTATGTGATAAAAGTTTCTCCAAAATCATGGTTCCTTTAAAATTTTCTTTCAATTTAACATATGGGACCAATACATCTCTCTAAACATTAGTTCAACTTTAATAGTAGTATGCACTATCTCCTCATAGTTTTCATAGTCTTGATTGACAATATTATTCAATAGATGGGGTCTTAGTCTACTGAATAACCTATCAAACTTTTAATTAGAATCCATGAAAAAAATAGAGGTGCAGTGAAAAAGACATGCAATGTTCATCCCATTGATTCCCATAGATTCATTTTCATTTTTCTTTAGATATAGGAATTCCTTCTCCATTATTGTTCACATTGAATGGGGGAAAATTTTTTGAAATTTTTTTTAGAGTTCATCCAAATCCATAGCATCAATATACCTTATTAGTATCATTTTTTTAATTAGTTTCCACCACTGATGAGCTTCTCCCTTTAATAAGTACATAGCCAGGGTGAATTTCAATTATTTTGAATATTGGAGTACAGAAAAGGTAATTTCTTTAGATCTTACACATTGTTCAGCAACCAATGGGTCAGTAGATCCACTGAAAGAATGTGGTAGTTGATCCATAAAGGAATCAATGGAAATTTGTTCCCTTCATGGTGAATCTGGTATCTCATCTTGTTTTAAGTTATTTTTTATAACAAGAGTTTTTTTATTCACAATTATAATGATTTTTTTCATTTCTACTTCGATCAGAGGGACATTAGCACATGGTCCATTTCGCTCACCATTTACGTGGTCACTCCTATTTCCCTTTAGTTTTTGAAAGAAGAAAACCATTGTGAGAAACATGTTTATTTTATGAATCTTATAATTCTAAAGAATTTTTTCTATTAAATCATAATTCTTAAATATGTTATTCTTTAATAACTTTTAGATTTTATAAAAATCATTCACAATGGTTCACAAAAACATGTAATTAAACAAATATATCCTCCATGACTGTCCAACCAGGATTATAGCAAGGCTCATTGCCATTCACCAGTTCCTATTCATGTCTATCTCAAAGAGGAATTTTTGGATTTTACCCCAAGAAACATTTCATCAATTTCCACATCCACTTGTTCATATCGAGATAAATATTTCTTTATTCCGAAACCATTAACATGGTACGTCACCAAAATATCATGATTTTTTATTATATTTTAACTTTTCCCTAAGGTTATTATTATTATTTTCAAATTTTAATTTCCTTAAATTACTAAACCTTCCTTTGATATCAATTATGTAATCCAACAGTTTTATAAAATAACTTTTCATTACATTGTACAGAATAGAGGATCATTTAAAGTTTAGTTTCCTAAAAAGATGGTACATAATACATGAATACATGAAAACATAAAAATATACTTATAATCCACATTAATGTGTTTATAATAGATTCATCCAATTTTCATTTATTACATCTCATAACATGGGGATATACATCAAAGGAAACGATGATCATTAGGCCCATTATGGGGAAAATAGGGGAAACAGTTTACATGTGATCTTAAGGAATATCAATAAGAACATGATCCATAATGATAATTCATGAGAAAGAGGCATATAATAATAAAAATATCTTTAATAATAAAATAAAAGTGTGGAAAAGACATTAAATATTACATTCATAATGATATCACAATGTTTTTGGACCATGGTGTCATAAAAACTACCATGGTTATTCCCCATAGTATCCTAAAACATGTCATCTCTAGAGATTAACTTCTTTACACAATTAATTGGAGCACTATCAGGGTATACCCTTCCTATGTATTAAATTTTATATCATCCATATAAATAATAATATATCATTTCATAAAAAACCTATAGAGAATAAAATAAAAAGGGTTTCATATCAAATACACTATGTTTCAAAAGTTCCTTAAAATGATCATTATATTATTTTTAAACCACAAAAGGGAATGTAGGTTTTATGCATTCCAATAAGATAATTAAATAAATAATTTCTACATATTTTTGAATAAACCTATAATAAAAGAGGTTTTGGTACTCAATGAAATAAATAAAATGTAATTTCCTGAGGATAAGAGATAAATTTAGGGAAATAAAATCAAAATAATAATTATTATAAATTGTGGTTTTATAAAGGGTAAAAACACAGGGGACATGGGAATTCCATTAATAAAAGACTCATAATATAGTAAAGAGTTAAAATAATTTGGACATAAGAACATAGTTTGTATATTTGAATGAAATACCACATAAATAGGGAACTTGAAAGGAAAAAAGAGAAGTTGAGATTCCCCTTACCTTGAAGAGTAACTCCTAAAACTCAATGATTGGGACCTTGGAGGGTTAAGAAAACCTTGGGAGGACTCCTTAGGAGGTAAAAATATCATATATTCATGGAGGCTGAATTATTAGGGAATGTAAATGGAGATATGGGTGGATATTTATTGATTAAAAGAAGTATTTTTTTATTAATTTCCTTAGGCACCTTGGCAGTGGTAAATGTAAAACCATGAGATTGACCATGTATTTTACCATTGTATTGGACACTTGGGAAACCTATTTTTTAATTTTAATACACATGAGTATAATATAAGTTTATATTACTTATTACATCATCAAGAAATAATTATGATGTTGTTAAAGTTATCAAAAAACCCAAACTATGTTTTCACTATTCATGAAAAAATAAAGTATTTAAGAAAATTGTCATAAACATTCCCTAACATAATTTAGATGAGCTCACTTCAAAAATATTATTTAGTTTATTATAATAATTATATAGATATGGTAATTTTAACTTTTAAATAAAAAATCCTTATTTATTAAAAATAATATTTGATAGAAAAAGAATAGTATAATTTATGACACTTGAAAAAATTGTTTTATCATTTATATTTAAATTATATTGTTTTAGTCATACAATTTAATTAAAATAAAAAAATTTAATAATACCCTAGTTTATAATAATAATAATATTTTTTTAAAAAGTTCAATTTTTGTCTTAGAAATCAATTTATCATATTCATTATATTTTTAGGAAAAACTAATCTCAAAACGGAATTAATGGAATAACAATTTTATTTATAAAAAATATTACACATTAAGTAACTAAGGTATCGAAACATAACCACTTTTATATCCCACATACAACCTAAGGGTAAGGTGTGCAATGGAGTTATATTCATGGGGTGGCTCGGCTAACATTTCCTGAGTGATAATTTCCAGTAACTTAAATGTCTCATGATGGTAATTCATTTCAAGCCTCAGCTATTGAAGCTCATATTGGGATTTCTCAAGAGATAAGCCTAGTGATTCTTCCTCCCTTCAATGTTCTAACAAAAGGGCTTCATGCGGAATGAATCTACTAGTTGAGACCATTGTTTCACATTTCTTAAATAATTATCATTTTTCATTTCTACTTATAAATACTAATTAAAACATTAAAATTTTTATCAACAGTACTATTTATAATGGTTATATCGACCAATGGTAATAATTGAAAAACCTTAACATAACTTTCAAACCCATATGGTAACATTTTAAATTATATTCACTTAATTATTAAAGGTGTATAATTTTGTTGAATAAAAAATAATATAACACACACATTTATTGAAACGATTATCATTCAAAAAGATCTGTTTGTTATACGTTGTTTAAATTATACATTAACGAATAACCTTTAGGGGTTACCAAATGAAAAAGGGAAATAATATTTTGGCATAAAAATTTTCATTCTTTAGTGGAGAAGAAACATATCAAGAGGAGTCAATGCACTATTTTTTGAAAATTAATATATCTTTGAAAAATGATCCAAATATTCGTAGAAAACATTTTTATAGGGTAGAGAATTGTATATCCTGATAATGAAAATTGAATGAATAATTAAAAGATATTTTGGGCACATAATAAGAACATATATATCGAAAAAAAACATCAGTATTTGTGATAACAAAAAATTTATGAGGTTAGGTGATAGAATCCCCTTACCTTAGATAATGGTTTATTTTTCACCTTTGTTTTCCCATATATACATAATATATATTTATTAAAACATATAACTGAAAGTTAATTACGTTCATTTTTATACAATTGATCAATTATAATCATTGGATTATATTCCATAATTCTTTTTTTCAATGGTGAATTGTTTTTATATCATTGTTTTCTTAAAAATTCCCATCTTGATTAAATTTAATGAGATGGATTTACTTATTTTTATTTGTAATTAATATTAATTCTATAATTTTATAAATTCTTATATTAAATTAATTTAATATTATAAATATTTTATTATTATCATCTATAATGGTTGTGATGATTAGAGAGTTTGTAACCTCCTCGTGGGTGGTTAACGGATCATTGACGATACATTGTCAAAATAGGTGGAAAGAGAAGTATGCGATATAAATAACTCATAAATATATTAAATATTGTATTTTGGCAAAATTAATAAAATTTTAACATACAACTACATTAATAAATAAAGCATGTTTTCATAAATTAATCATGATAAATATTATTTACTTGAAGTTTTACAATTTTTAGTTCAATTTACTATTCCCAATGGATTGGTTACTATTCCTAATGGTGAAGATATTATTCCAATCGACAGTTTACTATTACAATGGTCATATTACCTACTCTAAATTCCTCTTCATTCCTTCATACATAATTCACTAAAATTAATTCTAAAATTTTATATTTTATATTTCTAAAATGTATATTGCTTTACTAAGGTTTTTTTCTTTACCTGTAGTGTTGTTTGTGGGGGGGATTAATTTTGAAGATCAATATTATTCTAAATTTTCCAATCCCATTTTTTCTGTTTTTTTATTTCTTATCACATTTTAATATTTAATATTATCATTGTTTTAGAAATTAAATTATGAAATGATATCCTTTAATGAAATAAAGTATTTTTTATTTTTATATGTGTTGTATGTTTATAATAATATATAATATAACCAAAATTTATTTAAGAAATAGTGATCATTAATAATTTTTTCGTTGTTATATTTTCCCTGCCTTTATAAATTTATTCACATAAATGTCAAGTCATATTATCGGTTTAAAATAAATCAGTTTAGTTCTATTTCATTATTTCCACTTGTTACCATGTCACCAAATCATATTTATTTTATTTCCGCAACATTTTTATATGGTGAGTAGTCTTATGGTATAAAACAATATCTCTTTGATCCAAGATGTTCGTCGAAAACTCCAAAAAGAGAGAGGGAATTTTCTAGTTGTATCGACTTCTGAATCAATACATCTGTGGGGTGAATTATGTACTTTCTCATAGAGATACATTGAACACAAAATGTATTTGATCCATGTTTGGTGGAAGTACTAGATAATAGGAAACTTCTCTTATGCAATCCAGGATTCCAAAGGGTCCAACTTACCTAAGGGTAATATTTATATTCTTTTCAAACTATATGAATCTCTTATATGATGGTATTAAAAAGAAATATTCGTCTCCAGATTCAATCTACATGTGCCTTCAATGGTTTAAAACATCAATTTTTTGCTAACTATGAGAAACAATTATATGTTATTGGATTGATTTAACCTTTCATAGTATCTCATTAAAATTATCAGGTCTATATTGATTTTTTTACCTACTCCATCCCAACATATAAGAGTTCTACATTTCTTCCCATTTAGATCTTCTTATAGGGCAACATGAATACTCTAGTTGAAGCTATATTGGATTGAAAAATCAACTAATATGATATTTTTATCTCATAATGATTTAAATTAAAATTTGTAATATCATAGTATGTCCTCAGGTTTCTAAAATATACATTATCATCAAGATATTATAAATAATACTATAATTCAATTTTATATTCAATGTCTATTGGATAATTCTCCAAAATTTTTATGTAAACCTTGGATAGCGATAAGAGACAATCAAAATTGGTTCACCATATTTCGTCACCAATATCATCATGTATATCAGACTATATGCTCCATGAAATAAGTCTTCCAAAATATTGATGATATAGTAAGTCATTATGAGTTGATCCTACACAACCAATATCACATTTCATTATATGGATGTATTTGGGAGACTAGTGAGAAATACATGGTGGTGTTCTAACGTCTCAATGTGGTTATGGGGAATGATTACACCATCCCATTTAACATATATCTTTCCATTTTATCTTACTTAAATTATATTCCATAAGAGTTGTAATCAATAGTATCCTTCTCATTTTTTCCTATTATAAGTACTCTCAAAGATAACATTACATCACGGTACTTCAAGAATGGATGAAAAAAAGAGAAATATGCATTATCTAATAGTTCATTAAATATAACAGTTGATAAAGGAACATAATTTATAGTTCTAAACTAAATGAAACCTTGTTAATCTATGTGGAATTCATGAAGCTACATTTCCTTTAATGTTTTCACCTAATTTTGATGGTTTAAATTTTCATACTATGACCCCTTGGTGTTCTTAGGGATAAATGGTTGGCGAATAATTTAAAAAAGTAATATGTCTTCCATACCATTATTAATTACAGGTCCATCCTTTTCATATCCATGAAGATAGAGACTTTATTAATCCACATAATAGATAGTGTATATGATTCTTTTATTATAATATCATTAACTTACTTATTTTACATTTATAGATTGTAGTGAATGGAGATATCATAATCTTTGTTAATCTCTATCCATCATTGATGGTGCATATTGAGCTCTTTCTTTTTGAATATATAATTTATACTCATGTGATATGTATATATTCCACTGTTCGTACCATAGAGTTTTTTGCCCCAATTTTTCAAAGAGAAGATCATTACTTCTAACTCTAGATCATCTGCCTGGTATTTTTTCTCATTTATCATCAACTATCATCAAGAATATGATGTCATTTTGTCATTTTTCAAGAGTACACAACCCAATAATTTCTTTTAAGCGACTCTGTATATCAAAAAACCTTCTCCATTTGAGGTTAGTGTGAGTATACACATAGTGATTATCCACTTCATGATATTCTTGAAGCTTTCCTCACATTCTTCCATTCAAACAAAATTTACTGCTTTTCATGTTATCATAGTTAGTAGGCAAGGAACTAGTGGGAAATTTCTCACAAAATATCATAGTAACTAGTTAATCCAAGGAAAAAATGGATTCCTATGAAACATTAGGTTCTATGAAATTTCTGAATTACCAACATTATGTATCCATACAAATTCCCTCAATTTGGATCATGTTCCCATGAATGTGACCTTTTTTGTCCAAAATTCATACATTATGAAGTTAGAATACATTTTCACCTTTTTAAATGTCTCCAATAAAATCCTTAGAAGATTATGATCCTCCTTTATATTTGAGTAAATGATAATATAATTATTAAATACTATAATTTTAAAAAAAATTAGTCTCCAGGGACTCTATTCATTAAATCCATGAAGATTGAATGGGAATTAATTAGACGAAAGGAAATATCAATGATCTCATAGTGCCCATGCATTTTAGAAAAGACTATCTTCTAATTATCTTCTATTTCACCATCTGATGGTGGTTTCTAGAATGAATATCCGCATATGAGATGTACGTATTCCATTTAATTTTATCAAATAAGTCATCAATATTTTACAGCGGATACATTCTCTTTATGTTAATAAATTTGAGCTCTTGTTAATTGATTCATAGCCATATTGATCAATCTTTTTTCTTGAAATACATAATGGGTGCACCCAAAGGTGATACACTTGTTTATATTAATGTTTTTTTATCAATTATCTTAAATATTCTTATTTCACTTTTCATTTTCTATAGGGGTCATCTTATAGGGGTATTTAGATATATAAATGGCTCTTTGTATAATCTCTATTTGACAATTTTACCACTTATTTTGGGGAAGGCCTAAAAAAACTTTGGTAAATACATCATTATATTCACTTAGAATGGTAATTACCTCATGGTGAAAATTTCCTTGAACTCAACCATCTGTGAAGGTATTCTAATTCACTAGTTATCAGCACTGACACCATTGAGGGATTTTCCAAAGGGGATTCATGATCTTTTTGTAATTTTTATAGGACCATGGGATGATTCTATATATAGAAAGATATTTCTTTTCCCAAAAATTGATGTGAGTTCTATATAACAAGATTCAATCCATGAATATTATAACATAAAATTCCACTAATGGAAGGATTATGAGATTCCATAGAATAATCTTCACAAGAATGTTGTCAATATAAGAATCTAAAACATGGGCTACATTGATTACACCCCTAAGAATTTGTATGGATGTATCTAATTCAAGGTAATGAGGATGGAATTAAAAATTTCAATAAAACACACTTGATATAAATATTGAGTATAAATAGAATCAAATAAAACTTTTTCCCTTCTTGAGTGAATAGGAACTCTACCTTGTACGACTCCATTTTCATGTTCCGCCCCATTAGTGGTGATTCCATATGCTTTCCCTTAATCTGTTTCACTTTGTGTTTATTAAAATAAATTTTCTTTGAAGTCACAAAGCTCGGTACATTAGCTAATATAGTAACCTTTCTCATTGTAGTTGAATCATATGTCCATGGGTGGTGTAATTGGTGGTATCTTCCTTTGTACATTGCATTGGATGACATATTCTTGTCCCCTAAATATTCATGAACATTTTGGACTTCTCTCATGAACATAAAAAATTTCCTTGTACCATTTAGGAAATTCATATTATATCCCATTCCACCTCATTGACATATGAGATGTTGGATCATAATTCCTACTTTTTCATTCGATTCACCAGCATAAAACTCCATTCTTTTATTCATATATCCACGTCCATGGGACCATATTCCAAAAACCATATCTTCATTGAGAACCCATTGACATAAATATTTATAACTCCTAAAATATCAATTTTATATTGTAATTTCTAGGTGTGGTTTAAATTAACTATTGAATTTAAATATTTTTTATCTTTTTTAATGAAAAAAAATTAGGATGGTCAAGAATGCCTTATGAAATTTTCTTTATAAGCCATGATGAATCCACCCTTCTTATCCTTATGCTCTAGGAATTATCTCTCCATATTATTTCGAAGAGTTTAAGGTAAATCGTTTTTAATAGAAATATTTGTAATGTCTTCTAACACAATTTCGTCCATTTAATCATTTGACATTGAATTATTTTTTAACTCCCATCATTGATCATCCTCTCCATCTAAATGATAGGCAACCATGTTATGTTCCCCCTTCTTGGAAAAGTGGATCCAAAGAATGATATTCTAAATAGAGTTAACTCTTTATTCTATGAAATATGTAGTGAATGATCTAAAAAACATCAATTGTCATTGATTCCTAAAATACTCTATGTCATGTTGATCTTTCTTCATTTATTGAAGTTGTTATACCTTGTTCGGGTTGTTGATCATAACCTGTGGGTTATGGTTAATAATTCCCATCAAGATTTGAACTCCACCTCCCATTTCATTGGTAATGTTATTTTAAAAATCATTAAATTATCCCTCATAGAGGTTGCTGATATAGTTTCTTCTAGATTCCAAAAATTTTCTAAAATATAATAAGTTTTAAAAAAAATTCCATAAATAAAAAATACATTTTTTGTGTGAGAATCAATTATAAATTCATATCTTATGGGATCACTATGTTAATCCATTTTCCCAAAATATTATTCTAGAATGATTTTTTCTAATCATTTTATAACTATAAGATGAATAATTTATTTAGTAATATATCATTTATAATGGTTTTTATAGTGTGTGTGATTAACTAAATCATATCCCTCTGGGAGTGTCGAACAAGGTTTTCAACAAGGACACTTTTTTTGGGAACCTTAGGATGATCAAATAAATACGAAATCCACCAATTTTAGGGTCATTACCCCATGTAATATATGTTTATGAGACAATTCAAATTTTATTATACAAATAGATATTTCATTTCGAGGAATCCACATGCTCTTATACTTTATCATAACATATGGATGTTTCCCTTAAAACATAGACTTACCCCTTGGGTTTTCACCATCATCCTCTGTCCTAATTCCAAAATTTACATAAAAATAATCTAATAGGAAATATAAAAATCCAAATTTTTATTACAAGACAATTACACTGCTTTAAATATTAATAATAAAATAGTATTAAATTCTATAATCAAAATTTTTAATATCATGGGAAAATTAAATTCATAAATCTCTTATACATAATAAAATAGGTATATTATTTAAATACTTAATATAAGTCATCCTAAATTCTATTACAGTATACTTAGTACATATAATCACCTTATTAAATACATCAAATAAATTTGTAATCTAAATTCTCAGTAAGGTGAGGAATAAGATTCGACAAATATGTGACATGAATCAATAGTACATGGGTGGTAGTAATCATAATCATCATAACATAAACATATATTAATCATCATAATCATGGAGTAAATATCTTAAAAAAATTAATATGGAAAATTCATTATAATGAAACCTAATAAAATAGTGTTCAAATACCACATATATTTGTGAACAAATCTAGCATCATTTTTCGGAATAACATATGTCCACAAATCATAAAATCCTAATTGTAAAAAATTACAACATTGAGTTCATGAATAACACACATAATCTCATCATATATATCACATTAACTAATTAATTTAACTTCTATATAATTTTATCCATCTATTAAAATCATAAAATGTTCATAATCATTCATTCCACATGGCAGGAAAACAAAAAATCATAGTCATCAAATAAACCCATGAAAGGGAATGGGTTTCATATAGGTTGTGTAAAGAATAATTGAATAAATAAACACGGGGTTCCCAAATGAATAAGTGAAATCATATTTTTGAGAATAAAACACCATTATTATTGAGTCGAGAAGGACAAAATAACTTTTACACAATGTAATGATTTTTTGGAAATTAACACCTATTCAAAAAAAATCGATGTAGAATAGAAAAAAATTAGAAAGTGTAGAAACATGTATATAACTAGAATGAAAAGCTAGAGAATATTTAAAGAATATATAAAGTAAATTAGAGGAATATCCATATTTAAAATAATGTCAAAATATGTGATAACCCAAATGAGATAAATTTTGGATCAAGAATCCACTTACCTTATATCCTGGTCTATTTCATAAATTTTTTTCGCCCAAATTAATAAATATAAGTCTATTAAGATGTGGAAAAATATGTTAATTATATTATTTTTTGTCACTACTGATAAATTATAATAATTTTATTCTATTCCTCAACTCCCACTATTAAAGATGAAATGATTTGATATCATATTTTCCTTAAAATATCCTGTATAGTTTTGATTTAATGATATTTCGTTATTTCTATTAAAAAAATTAAGATTAACACCAAAAACATAGAAATAAATATGTTTATATATTTATATATCAAAAATAATATATTATAGTAATCCATAATTGTTGTGATAATTAGAGAGTTGGTATTGTCTTTGTGGGCATTCAACCGACTATTTAGAGGACAATTTTCAAAAGAGGGGGATTGAGAAGTATGAAACATAAATAAGTTCTAAATATAATAATTATAGAAGGTTGAAATAATAAATATAATGTTAACATACAACATAAATAATCAAATAATATTTGGGTTTGAAAATAATTGATACAAATAGAAAGAGAAGAGAAAAAAGAGGGGAAAAGTTAATGAAATATTTCTCACTTATGGATGTTATTTCATTTCTATGACACTAAATTTGTTGAGTTATTGGAGATGATTTAATATAGAAAATAATTAAGGAATCTAAAGGGATCAATATAGATATTTGTGAATATATTTTCCTATTTTAAGTTCCCTTGGATAGGTTTTCAAACTAGATGGAGAGGGGGAATTTATACTTAAAGAGAGGGGTATTTTTAGGATCAAATATTTAATAAATCATAATTTCCATTATAAGCATTATAACATTGATATTATTAAAATTTTAAGTAATATTTTAATAAAATAAATTTATTTTATGACTTTTATGGAATTCTAACAATAAAATCATTATTTTATTAAAAAATTAGGTGGAATGTTGATAAATTGTAAATTTAATGAAATACATCAGACTTTAGTCTTTGGGAAATTAATTTTATGTTTAGAAATGAGTTTATTGAATTTAAATGAATCATAAATAAAATTAAATATATATTTTTATCCAAATTTTTTTGAATTGATTAGGTCATTATTACATCATGAATGTTTACATTTAAAACATATTGGTTATGAATAAACATTTTTTTCTATTGTCCACAAAATTGATGTATTTTAGAAAGGTAAAAAAATAATCCTTTGATAATTTGGATGTGATGTTTTCAGAAATGAAGTTAACTTTATAAAAATAATTTACTATCATAGGTAATTATTTCTTCTAATATAAATAATTATTATTCTTTTAAAATAAATTAACATACAGTTTACTAAAATTGTTCTTATAGTTTCTTTATTTTTTGAATATGATATATATTTTTATTGAATTATAATATTAACAATTTATTAAATTAATCATTAAAAATATTATTTATATTATATTTTACTATTTTAATTTTAATTTAATAGTCTCAGTGGTCACTTTACTATTCATAACATTCTGATTACTATTCCAATAATCACCATATTATTATAACTGACATGTTTCTGAATATAAATATCTCCTCAATCCTTTAAAAATTAATTCACTGATATCCCTCCCACTGTTATATATTTTCCTATTAAAAATTTTCAATTGGTTTTCTAATATATTTGTTGTTCCACTGTGTTGTTGAAGGGGAAAATTATTCTAACAGATAAGGATGTTCACAATTTTCCCATTCTAATTTTTCTATTTTCTATTTTTCTCCATTTTAATTTTTACTATTTTCATGGGATCAATTTTTAAATAATGTAATGATCACCATTAATGAAATCAAGTGTTTTTATTTTTTATATTTGTTGTATGTGTATATTACTATATAATATAACACACATTTATTCAGGGAAAAATATGATTAGTAAATCCTAGTTCATTAAATTAGAGAAATTGATGATAAAAAATCTATGAGTAGAGAATATTTATTTTTTAAGGTAATAAATGTTTTTAAAATAAATAAGAAAAAAATTATCACTGACTACAAAATTGGATGAATATATTTTTCCTACCTAGGCTAGTATATTGTTTTTCCATGAAATATCAATTAGATATTCTTGGAGAGGTGTTATGATAACTATAATTTATTTAGTGTGACAACAATAGCTCCATTAAGTTAATGAATAATATTCTACAAATTTATAATAAAAGAAACATAGGAATATATTATCACATTATAAATGAGAAGGTGGATCAAAATATTGTGAAATTAGTGATTTTTGGAACTCAATAATAACATGAAGATATTTTTATTATGTCATTGGATATAATTGTTTTAAAAAATACTAAATTGAAACATGGAGTTCAATAAGTCACATGAACCTAAGGATAATTAGTAGACCCCCCCCCCATTATATATAGTGTTCCTTTTGAAAATTAGTTTTCTATGTATGAAATTATCCATTTTTTGAAGTTAGAAGATACGATAAGACATTGTCTAACATATTTTTGTAGGAGAAATAAGATTTGACAAGAAAAATATATATTAAATTGTAGAAATTAATTTGTCCAATTATTTCCTATAACCAAATTTGAAAATCATAGTACAAATGATTTACATAATAACCCTTTTCAATTTCATTGGTATAGAGGAACTAGTCATATCTAGAAAATAATTACACATTAAATTTTATAATCCATGGGGGATAAATAATATAGGGGAGAATGAGGATCATTTCACCTACAAGGGATGTTTTATTTGAATGATTTAATGTGATAAGGGAAGATTGAAAAAAATAAAAGTGGTATAATATTTAAACAATTGGTTGTTATTTGATTTTGGTTAATTGAAATACTATTTGAAGTGGTTGTTTAGTATTTAATGTTTTATGATTTCGCATATAGTTAGTGCATAAAATAGTGAAAATATAATCATGACACTATTTACCACTCTATTATGAGTCTTGATATGCCATGGTGAATTAGTAAATGGATATTAGTAATATATTATGATAATTTTTGATGTTATTCTAAACTATATTTGTTTTTGTATGAAATTATTATGTATTCAACAATTAATTATATTATTAATTAATTTCAGTGTTTTCAAATGGAAAATTTAGAGTAATAATTATTTCGAGGTCAAATCTATAATAGATAATATGCATTTTTGAAAAAAATTAAATCGTAAATTTGTATGATTCTTTCTAGAATGAATCACATCATAGAATAGTTAAACATGTCTTGATACATAAACTAATAATCCTAAAAACATACATTATTTTTATAAGAATAGAGAAATGGAGAATCTGTGAAAAGATTAATAGTATACATAATACATTAATTTTGTCCAAAAAATGGAAAATTCATGGAGTTATAAAAATTAAATGAAATAAGGAGAAGATCTTAATCATGTCATAGTGAACCTGGAAAATCCATGATGGATTTAAAATATATATAATATTACTTCCATGCCATCAAATAATGATTTTTTTAAAGATTACATTTTAATCCTAGATAGTCCCATAATTGTCATTATGGACCCTGTATTGGGAGTGAAAAATTGCTATGAAAAATGTGTGTTTGGAGAAGTACCATTCTTTAGAGGAAATTATTTTTTGAATCATGTTTTATAGAGTTGATGTCGAATATGAAAGTGATCATGGAGAAAAAAAATCTGAAGGTTGTTTCATCTTGAATTGTTTAATTTTATATTATTTGGTTTGACATCCTACAGTTGGTCTGATGTGGTTCCGGGAAAGAGTGTTTTGAATAAAGAACATTTTAAGATCTTTAAAAACATCCAGGTTACATCATGTTTTTTTTTTGATTTGGAGCTTCCTCTATTTCTTGAATGTTATGGAATGAATTTAAATATCTATAATGGAATTAATTGTTGGAAAACAACATGAAAAATAATCAATGGTTGTATTTGAAGAATATTAAATTATAATTTTATTAATATTTTTATGGTTAAATTTAAATTCAAATTTCTTTAAATGTATTTCCATATTCCATATTGGAAAAAATCCACACAATGTATATAGATATTGAATATCAATAATGAGTTTAGATTGATTGATAAGTCAAATTTATTGAGTATCTATACTTTTTAAGTGAAGTGTAATCATAATGGAGTCTATTACAGATCATGATTTGAATTGAACAATTGTTGTGTAAGTTACTGACAAAAAATTAAATTCATTATTATTAAAAAAAATTAAGGGAATATGAGAAACCACATGTTCCAACATTACAACCAAAAAGAAACCATAATAGAGAAAAAACTGGAAACTAAAGATTCCCCTCCCCAGCAATTTCACCGTGACGATAAGACTTCACCAAAGCATGACATCTGGCTAGCTATCCCGGGCATAGAAGCACGGGCATGGAACTGATGGCATAGTCATACCCTCTCAATCAACCCAATCCAAATGATATGCACCAATGAAGGATTCTTGCTCTGATCCCCATCTGAAGAATCTCCAAAATCCACCATAAAAAATAGTAGAGATATGGACCAAGGGTAGATAACCCTAACAAGAAAAGATGCTGGAAGAAGTGTTGAATATGTTTTGGTCCTTGTATGAGCAGAGAACTTGTCCTAAATAGTTTTTTCACATAATAGTAAGGTATTTATTATTGGGCATACCAACACATTATTAATATGTACTCCTTGGAAATAATGTTATACATGTGAACTAAGTAAAATTATTGTTTTCATACATATATATGCTAATACATTTGGTTGTTCTTGTGTGTGATGAATAAGATAGATTCATGGTGTCTTTTTCATACTTCTTTATGCATGTATATATGTATATATAAATATATGGATGAATAGATGGATGGATGGATTATTTTATACATATAAGTAAGGATTAATTCTTGGATTAAGGTATTTTTAAATTTATACATGTATGTTTCTATGGAAGGATGGATGGATAGATTGATTGGTTAATGGATGGATGGATATATGGAGAGATGTGTGTATAGATATATGTAAGGATGAATTTAGGGATTTATGTATTTTTGAATGTATTCATGTATGTTTTTATGTATGTATGGATGGATTGATTGATTTCTTAATGGATGGATGGATATATGGATGCATGGATGGGAGGGAGGGAGGGTGGATGGATGGATGGATGGATGGATGCATGGGTGGACGAGTGTATGAACATATTTACATATGGTTGTATTCACTCATGAATGTTGGGATGTATGTATGTGTGTGTATATATTTGAATGTATATACATAAGTGCATATGTACATATATATATCTGTGTGTGTGTGTGTAACTATATAGGTGTGTAAATATGTATATAAAGGCATACATATGCACATATGAATCTATGTATGTGTTTATGTAGGTATATATGTATATATGTATGTGTGTGCGTATACATGGATGGATGGATGGATGGATGGATAAATGAATGGATGGATGGATTTAAGTATATATATGTATGTATGTATGTATATTTATATGGATTGATGCATTTTTTCTTGCATTGTAAATACTAATTTTTTTAAAATACAATTTTGATTTTATATTTTATATATTTTAATATATATGACTAGTTTTCTTATATAATCTGTGGAGAGGAGCTCAAAATGGTGTATCTCTATTCATCCTGTGAGTGTAAGGGATTTAAAGATATAGGTGGGTTATTCTATTAAAAACTCTACCCCAACCCATGTTGATAATAGATAAGGATTGAGACTCTACTTGGTCAATAACAATTAATGAGATTAAATTAACTTTTCATTCTTCTTAAACATAATTCATAATTTTTGAATCATAGTTTCATATACACTATATAAAAACTCCGACTCCAGCTCCTTGGACCTGGTTCCTTAGATTATT
The DNA here is from genome assembly GCA_963277665.1 of Viscum album. Taxonomy (NCBI): domain Eukaryota; kingdom Viridiplantae; phylum Streptophyta; class Magnoliopsida; order Santalales; family Viscaceae; genus Viscum; species Viscum album. Next base: position 1,213,051,002 of record OY728127.1, read on the forward strand.
AAATTGTAATATATAAAAGATTAAAATCCAAAATGACAAAATATTTTAGCAGTTTTGGAAGATCGGATTACATACATGACATCATTGTTACATAGGTAATAGAAAATAAAACATAATACTTTACAATAAAAAAAAACTTCATGCTTGAAAACTCATTCAAATATCCCTTCCTTATAACCTGGGGAAAGGAAAAAAAATAAGGGTGAGCTAAAATGATTAGTAAGGTTTAAGTAGAGAGGATGAAATAGTGTTTCAATGTGCATAATAAATATGGAATGGTAAATAACTAAACACTAATTCCATTTAAATAACTGGATAGGGCATAATCAACATGGAAATATATATAACTAAAACCAAACCATTTAATCATTAAACTAAAAATTAAATGTATCCATAGATTTTTTCATAGTGAAAATATAATTGATAATAATAACTTAATACGGATTGATGGTAATGCATAATTATTTTATGTCATGTGTCTCATTCTCATGATACCTTTACAGTCAATATATATCCTCAAGACATTTTAAAACATACTGGGTGAAAAACCATCTGATTTAGACAATTGATTCATCTCATGAGACTACTGATTCATCAAGGGGATTGCATTAACTGTTCCCTAACTAGTGTCTTGTATTTCTAAATAATTCCTTCTATATTTAATGATCAATTTAATTTTATGAATAATGATACATATCAAATATGTGTATTAAGTAATGGATACTAATTAATCAATACTACCAAATTTATTCAAATAACAATCATGGTAAAAACCATAAGTAAAAATGGTTTACGGTTTAAGAAATAAAAATATCCATTACAAAAGAATATTTATATTTTAAATAAATTTAATTAAAAATTAAAATTGATTATAATAAAGTTATATTTCAATATAATTTTCATGATCACAAAATGTTTTAAATAACTTTTTTTCACATGGTAATATACAAATCAAATTCCCTTGGATTAAAAAATTCAAATTGAAACATAAAATACCATTATGAATGAATAATTAATTATATTACATGTCCAAGGGGCAGTATATACACCACAAAAATATAAATTAGTGTATCATAACTAATATTTTTCAATGGAATGTAAATTGAGACGAAATCACATACCTTATACATCTTTTTAGTTGATCATCCTTATCCCTCTTATATAATGGTTCTGATCCTGTTATTATATTTTTCCATGTCCATATTAATATTTATAATATCATATATGATCCTTTTATAAAATCTTATCACCTTTTTGTTAATATTTTTTTATTATTTTCAATGTTTTGAGAGTTAATTTCCCTATTTTTTATTATGTTTTATCCTATTATTTTGTATTCCACTTACATTGATCATGATTTCATAACATAAATAATATAAAACAAGATTTTAATATCATATATATTCAGTATATATAAATTTATATTCATCCCAAATATTCAGTGATAGGAAATTAAATACACCTTTCGTGGAGACGGTAGGCCATACGTACGCATGAAAGTTGTTTATATTTTCTTGTCATATTCCAAGAAAGAAATGTAAATGGTATATGTATATATATATATATTCACTATATTATCATTATTATGTTATATATATCACATATTTTTACTAAAACTATCATTAATATGTTTCATTTAAGTGTGAATGAATCAAATGGCTTTGTGAGGTGGTAGTCCGTCGTACGCATGAATGTCATTATCATATTCCCACAAAATGGAAAGAATGAAGTAATATGTTATAAAATAATTTAAAAATAATTTATATATAATATATATATAATAAATATATATATTATATTAATAGTATTTTGGTCATTATTTCCATCCTTTAAAGGAGGAAATGGAAAAAACAAATGGCATTAGTTCGTGAAGTAGTAGTCCTCCGTACCCACGAACGATGATTTTGTAAATTGTGTGATGGAAGTGTGAGAAGAATTATTTCATAAAATTATCATAAAAACATATATGTATATTTAAAATATTGAGGTTATTATATAAGAAATATATATAAACAATTTAAAGAGTTGGATAAGGAAATAAAATAAAAACACTTTTAGAAAAACAATACTTCTTTTTCAGGTATCCTTCATAGGTTTTCACTATTGCCTTCCTATGTTAGATTTATTCCCAATATAGGACTTATAGGAATATTTTAGTTAATTTTTTATATGATTTGGGACTTTATTACTCAAAAATTGGTTTTATATGTGTAATGATGGGAAATAGGGGGTCTACTTTTATAAGTGATGGAGAGGACACATTTGACATTTTAAAGAAGAATTCAGGTGTATCGATATTTTTATGAAAAAATAAGATTCCATAGTTCCCCAAATTCTACCCTATATGGGTAATAGTCTAACTAATTCCATCCAATGGTGGTTTGAAAAATTTTGGGTAATTCCTACATCTTATATTCTATGTTTAACAACTAAGTAAACTCATTTTTCTCTTAATCCCTTTAATTAATTGTAATTTCTTTCACTAATGATTTTGGTAAAAAAATAAGTTGACTGTATTTGAAATTTTATATAATTATGATTCAAAATAATGAATCCATTTTTACATATTTAAATCATATAAGTGGAATAAATTAATTTAATATTAATCCCATATCCAATCTGACAAAAATATGTCTTAAAGTGAAAATGTTCAATTATTTACTTTATTTTTATATATTAATTCAATATAAAAATGATTTAAATTAACTAAATTACATAAATTAGATTAATATATGTATAATTTATCTAATTTTACTTTAAAATCAATTTAAAATATCATTTATCATTATTAATTATTTAGATAAAAATTTATTTTTCAATTGAAACTCTGTATTTCTCAATACTCATAAAAAATTAAACTTTTTAGAAACATTTAAAAAAGTTACCTAAGATAATTTTGAAATATTTCTTTCCAAAATAAATTTTATATTTTCAAATTAAATTTATAAATATTTCAAATATATGTATAAATCAAGCATGCCATTAAAAGGAGGAAAAATTCCTTTAGAAAAATGCAGTTTATTTACATAACATTTGATTTGTTCTTATCCTATGCCAATAAAATATATTGTATGAATTTAATTTGTTTTATTATTATATATATATATATATATCAATAATATAAATTACTTTTTGTAATTAATTTCATTTATTATGGTTAAACACATTGGGTACATAATAAAAGCTTATTTATAACAATATTGTTGCTATATTCAATTGATTTTTATATTAATTTATAATTAATTTGTAACAAATGAATTAAACCATATATTTTTATAATTTATTTAATAATTTTATTTAAAATAATTTATTTTCATGGAGGTAATTTTCACTTTTATATAATAATATTAATATTGTCTGTTAAAACTTCGTCTTGCATGTAATGCAAGCTATTAAAGAAAGTCGTTGTTGTGCGTTACACAAGATAACTCAGTATTGTGTGAATTTAAAGATATATGAAAGATTGAATTTATTTTAAATAGTAAATATATGGTAAATTCTTGAGTTTTTATATTCTTTTCTATGATAGGTGTTGTGTATCATACTCGTTATCGAATAAAATTTTATTCTTTTAGAATTTAGTGGTGTTACACATTAAATATTGAGTATTATAACCCATGTATCACAAATATATAACATATCATAAATTATTATATAAATAAAAATTAACAACATGGTTTATTATACTTTCCAAAAATATTTCTCAAAATATTTAATCTATACACAGTTTCTGAAAATGTAAAATATATAAAATTTTTGTTTCAAATAAAATTCATTTACATTATAAAATTACATAACGGAATGTGTCCCAAATATATTATATGATCCATGAATTTAAATAGGGGTATGTAATAATTCTAAGGATCTTCAGTCATCAATTTAGTTTCAATATGCCTAATAACCACTTTCTTAGCTCTAACTTGTTCCCTTATAGTTATGTAAATAAATGGAAAGAATTTACTTTAACTGCCACTTTTATTATTCATAGACAAAAAGACAATAAATGAATTTTAAAAATATAAAATCAATGCATGGTAAATAAAGTATATTAATTTAATCCCTAATATTAAATTTCATATCCACACACCATGGGGAGTGATCTCAAAATATGATAAAACTCTTGTTTCGCAGTAGAAGTCTGTATCAGTGTCAATTTAACATTAATCCCTAATACAACTCATAAATATGTCATAATAATGTACCATAAAGATGATTTTCATGAATAAAAGAAATCATAAAAATATATATCTATGTACTCAACAACCTGCAAGTTATATTTCTTCCAATATATAATCATATATTCCTTGGCCCCCTAAAATTATATCACAACCATATTCAAAACATTAGAGTGGTCTATTTGTGGATTTCTATGATATCATCCAAATATTAGAACTGAAAATTCAGTGTCTAGCCTTGCATAGAAATATTTTTATATTAAAATTACAAATGATACGTCATATGGTATAGATTTTATTTTTTATAATTCAATATCTTTTAAAGTTCTGTTTGTAAGAACCTTTGTTTTTCGAGACTGTGAATTTGATTAGAAATTTGAATTTTGGCATTCACATGCCAATATGGGGTAAAACGGTATATTTTTTATAGAATTTGGTGTCAGATAATTTTTATGCCCACCCCATTAGTTTTTAATTGGTTTTTTTCACTAATATACTATTTTGGTAGAATTATTAATCATTTAAATTTTTGTGGAAAAATTAATAATTAATATTTTATTAATTAAATGTTAATTGATTCACACAAATTCATTCAGCTATATTTTTTTATGGAGTATATGATTGAGATTCAATCTCTTCCATTGAGTTTTAAAGTGTAGTTTACCTATTAAGGGAATAAACTCATATTGGTTTTTGAGGCTGATCCATTCCCCTTTTACAATATCTTCTCTTTTAATCATTTTCTTTTTCTCTTTTCTTTTAATCTCTTTCCCTTTGGATTCTTTCATACTCTTTCCCTCCCATTGGGCATCCATTTTCACACTATCAAGGGAGATAAATGTATCGGGGGATATAGAATGAGATAGGGGGATGAGAGGTAACTACGTGGAGCTCAAGACAAGCCAGATCATTATATGATAGCCATGGATATCGGGAATGGGTGATGCTTCAGAAAATTCCACCCAAAGGTAGGCCATTTTAATGATTTCCATAAATCTACAAATAATTTCCATTTTTATGTTTTATAACCCTATTATTCTTATTTAGTACCCCTTGTGGGTTTTTCATTGGATTTTGGAGGAAACCTTGGGGTTTTGGACGATTTGAGGGGTTTCCCATTCAGAAATCATGATCACACAGTGTATAGTTTAGTGAAAAGACATCTTGTGTTCTTTTTGTTTAGGGAAATGATATTTTTCGTACCCATAGTGTATATGGTATACATGTCATTTACTGGAAGTCCACCGTATAATGGATTACCTTTTCAAACAAGCTGTGTAGGGGAACATGGTCATCTAAAGGATATGGCCAGAACCACATGTGGGTTGCACTCCATGTAGAGATACATGTATAAGTGAAGTAAATATCCAAGCTATGTGATGTACATGGGTAGGTAACCCATGTAAGGAAAACTCTATGTACATGATCTACACGCTATGTACATGAGATTTTCATGCCCCGTCTCATTGGAAGTACACACCAAAGTGGGGATTTGAGGGAACATTCCATGTATTATGGTACACGTGCCATGTACTCCCCCCTTGATACCCTTTTGAGGGTTTTCCCTTATTATTCCTTGGATCCAGAACTGGACATAAACGAAGTATATTATGATATTTTCTCCACATAAGTCATAAGGGTACATCCCTTGAGGTGATTTAAGGACTCCGGGGAGGTGTTTTGGTCTTTTACTTAAATGGATATATTCTACCTCTAGTATTCAAATTTAATAATCTCCATAGAGAGAGACATTAAAATTGAATAATAGGATTGGTGTTTGAAACAACCCAATTTTAGACGTTGATTTGAAATTGATCAAGAGTTATCTCCCTTGACTGATGCTTTTATATCATTCCCCTTATGATCATTGAGGTCATCTTTTCTTCTAAGCGATATGTAAGATGCCTATATCATACTACTCTTTGTGAGGGTCCCAAAAGGGATTCATTCATCTACATGATAACCTATTGAATCCCTTTTATTATCCATTCAATTGTTTTCTATTTTCATTGATCCCATGTTGGATGCCTCTTATTACATTCACTCTTATAATGGTTCCAACATAGGTAGCCTCTTATTATGTATTTTTATGAAGATCCCATGTAAGATGAATCACATTTCTTATCTTTAGATGATCCCATTTAGGATTCCTACTTATTATTTCTATTTTTATGATCCTATGTAGGATTCCTCTCTAGTGTTTGACTTGAGGGACCCAATGGGTGCCTTGATATTTGACCAATCATGAGCTATTTCATTCTAGTTTTGGGTAGAGATAGTAGGGGGTGTCACCTTAAAACCCATAAAAAACATGTAAAACATTGAGGATCTGGTAATAGTGGTGGGTTTAGGAATTCGAGCACCCTCACTCTATGTTTATAAATTCACCTTGTTGTTATTAATGCATCGATGACTGCAATAGGTGCTTCCTAGTTTGTGGCTAATGAGCCTGATGTGTTACATCTTTACTTATTTTTAGGATTCCCAAACATGATTATTATTATCCATCATATTCATTATTTGAATACCCAGATGTGTTTCATGGGATCTGGCTTATGAGCCTTTGATTATAATATTATTATTATTATGATATCCATACATGATTTCTGAGATCCAGATTGTGAGCCATATATGATTGGATGTTCAATAAATCCGAGTTGATTCTATTGATATTGATTCATTTCTCCTAGATTTTTTGTATGATGAGCATGATTTCTCTCACCTCGTTCATTTTTATAATTAGGATCATTCCTCCCTACTCATTTTATTTTAAAATGAGGATAATTATGATCCCCTCAAATTTTGGTTTAATGGGGATGACTGTTATCTCATTTATTTTGGCATGGAATCCCTATAATGTTTATATATGATCATAGAATCCGTATTGATATACTCTATTAATATTACACTCTCTTATGTAATGGGGATGATAAAACTATCCATAATATATTTTTAGATCATATATTTGGGCATCGAATTTCAAATAATTCGATACTCATGGGTGATTACACTCCCCTGAGTGATCGTGATGATTCCAATCTCCATAATTAGTGAAATCAGGGGGCATGGAGTTTCACCAATGATCTCTCCTTATATATTTCCTCAGGTTCAGATCATTAGGGTTCATATGGGTCTCAATATCATGACCACTGATAGACCAAGTACTAGAGAAGTAAAATTAGACTTGATATACCTGGTGATCATGGAATGACATAAAACTCTTTACTGTTATTACTGGAGTGTTCATTGTTATATGACAACCTTTATTATAGTGATTAGAGGTGATTACATGTAAAAACTTGGCCAGTACATGTATTCCCTATGGTGAAGTAGCTTTCTCAGATACTTTTTTGGTGCTTTTTGAAGTCGTTATTTATTATTGGGATTAAGGACCAACATATCAATTTAATTATATATGCCTTGAGTGGTATGTCAGACAGCTCAATTCCCTTCTCATAGGATGTCCAGATGATCGTGATTACTAACCTAAGGATCAGCTGCTGGTAAATTATTTTAATTATTTCACCTCACTCATGTATATGCATATTTATTTTTATATTCATTTTTGAGGTAATATATATGTGTGTGTGTGAATATAAATATAAATATACCTGATGGTACTTTTCCTAGTTGACTGGGATCACGAACATATGTATTGACAATTATTCACTTGTTTTATTTTATTTGTCTCTCTAGTTATCATGGATAGGATGACCATATTGCATGATCATACACTTATGACATCATATTTATAGGTCTAATGTTGGGGTGAAAAATAGATATTATTTCTCACCCTTATATGTGATCCTCGGTGTGCATTTATGCCTTATGGCTTCTTTTCTAGTTTATCATATATTTCATGATGGATTGGGGTAAAGAACAAAATTTCCTGGTCGGGCAGTGTCTCTTGTGTCGATTCCTATGATCAATCCGGTATAGTTCGGTGGTGTTTTGATATTGAATGTGTGGTATAGGTTAGAGTTAGTAGTGGAGACCTGTACTTTTATTTTAGTTTCTTTATTTAATCATGCATGTATGGTCAGCCCAGTGGGTGACAATTGTTTTATGAATGACATAACCATTTATGATTTTATAACATATCATTATTATTGTAGTATTATCTATTTCAATTTATTTTCTGGTTCAAAACATTTATTACTACTAAAATGGATCATGTATTTTTATATCCATTATTGTTCCACTGATTTGTGGGTATAGTCTCCCCACTGTACAACCTTAAGAAAACTGTTGTTATACTGCATCCTCTGGTATATGGGAGGTGAGTTTGGGGAATCATAATGAACTCCCTCAAGACACAATTTTAGTGGAATCTAGGTCAATATGTTACAAATTGGTATCATTAATATTGTTTTCCTATTTTATTACTATTTGAGATATAGTGGGTAAGAGTATTTGGAATGTGACAAAACATTTGATGGATATCAAACAGGTGCCTCGAGAACACCTATTCCGGTAGGAAGTCCTTGTTTATTGGGATATGGGATTGTTATTCTAACTTATTATGTTACAATTTCATATTATTTTCACTTTAAATGATGCATATATTATGTGTACATGTTTATTTAGTATGTATTTATGTATCTTGGACCACTAGCATGAGGCCAATGATTGATTTTAACTATTCTTCAGCAAATGAAAAAGGTCTCATTCATCATTTTGGGCACATAAAATTTATATATTATAGTCCTTTGTAGTGTGAATTTATTACTAATGATAAAAGGTAAATTCATTAATTTATCAAATAAGCAATAAATGGTGTCCTCCCATATATATTTTTGGTGGAATTATATTCAATTAGGCTGACTTTCATATATTTTCATTTGATGGAAGACTATGTGAATGTACATTGAGTCATTTGATGGAGAGGTTGATTACTCAGTCTTCATAAAATGGAGCTAATGTGACTTTATTAGGTTGATAGGGTACATGATTTCTAGGTGTTGGACCCCTTTTAGGGGTTTTTATCGGTTTGGTTATCTAATCGGTTAGTATGAATCCAAATAGTGGTTTATATCAAATATTGTAGTGATATTCTATATCACCTACTTTTCTTGGTTTTCTAGTTAGGTCACTAAGTATGATATTGGTAGGTACTATGACATATCTAGGAAAGTGGACCTCGAGGTGGTATTACCATATATTGATTTTTAATGTGTGTTATCTTAGTATCTCTAATGTATTGGTATTGTGACTTCTAGCGATCAGTTCCTTATAAGGAGGGTCAAAGAGGATCTAGGCCCTTATAAAATGATGCTGATAGTTTTTAAGCTTTTATGTCTATTATAAAATTACCTCACATAGATATGTTTTATTTTTGGGGTAGGGGGTTAGACCTTCTCACCTAGTTTTGAGACTTCATCGGCAGGGCTCTGTGGGAGACCTAGCGGCCCTTAGTTTTGTCTCTAACCCTTGTAGGTTGACGTTCAATTATGGATGATTGGAACCTCTGAGCTAGAATTTCCAAGGTTGTTGGACTCCTTTTTAGGATGTGACTTTGGTTACATTCTCTTTAGAGACTGATTAATGGTAGGTGATTGAGTTTTTCGATATAGGCATGTTGATGCTTTGCATTTTGATGAAACACCTAGGGTGATTTGGTATCGATACTGGAATTGATATGCATGAAATTTTGGGTTCTCATACCAACAGATATTTATTTCTATTATCACTAATATCATCATAGTATGGTAAAAACATTCATGATTAGAATGACCTTGGGTGATGCATTGTTGTGGAATGAATTATGGCATGAGTGAGGTGCATAATTTTGACGAGGAGTTCCAAGGGATCTTCTAGATTAATGGGACTCATGTTCTATGTAAAACATTCATCCTAGCCTTTTTATGGATAAATCATGAGATCATGAGTTAGGTGATTATTTAATGTGTTGGTTATGCATTGTCCCATTTATATAGTTAATTGGCGAGTGGCAATATCTGAGTCGATAACGGATGTTTTCAAGGAATAACATGGGCATGGTTTCCCAAAATTTATGTTTAAATAATTAATGTCCATTCATAATAGTTGATACATTAGAAATGGATTGGATTTCATGAGATGGTTAGCCCATGGCTATACCGAGACACACATTTTCGAGATAAATTGTTTCAAGAGTTGGTTAAATGTATGTATAGCTTTTTTATGTGATAATATCTCAAAGTGAGCTGTGTACCCCTATTAAAGTAAAATTATCATAATCCTAGTTATAGATGATCACTCCCTATCATGAAATCATCTTGAGTATGTTGAAAAATAATTAACACTATGTTGAGATTCTTTTCTTCTCAAATGTATTTTCTTTTTTTATAAAAAAAACTTATTGAGGTTGTGCTTGAGGTGAGGTATAAGGTAATAAATTTGGAAGGGATTTCATTTTTGTCTTTTTTGGGGTGGTGAACCTCTTTTTCAATTAAAATTTGGTGACTTCCTTGTGTCCTTGGGTTGTATAACAATTTCTGAGGCAACTATAGTTGAATTCCTATATTGGGGAGTACCAAATCTGTCGTAATTATGTTTCTCCCATGTAATAGATAGTTATTGACGATATGGGACAATCTTTTGGACAATCAAGATATAATAGTTTCATTGATTCTTTGGATAATAGCATGGCTTATAGTTTTACCCCCAAGTATTTTTGGGGACAAGAAGGTTTTTTCTAGAGAGACTGTCCAGACCTGGGTTTTTCTGGATTGCGAATTTGTGAAGAAATTTCATTTTTTTCTTTTTGATGCTTATAAGGGGTAAAGTAGTAATTTTATTCTTGAAGGTAATCTCGGATAATTTTTTTAACCACTCTTTTAGTCATAAAATTTGGTTTTTACCTTAGGAAAAGAGTTTTTTAGATTTCTGAACAGTTCAAATTTTCATGAAATAATTAATATTTAATATTTAATTTTATATTTGTTTTTCTTCACACACATTGATTTGGATATATCTATTGAATGGATTATTAATTACAAGTTTCTTCACATCCTTTTTTTTTGTAATTAGATGTTTTTTCTAGGAGGTACATGAACTCATGTTGGGCGTTGGGGCTAGGGCGGACCCCTTTTTCATTTTCTTTAATTTTATACCTTTTTAACTTATATTTTCATCCCCTTCCCTTTGTATTATCAGGCATTCCCTTATATAGAATGCATGATTCATGATAACGAGAGAGATAAAGGGATATGGAGACAGGGAAAGATGGAGAGGTGAATAGATATAAGGCCCAGCCTTAAACATTACTTAATCTTGAGTTAAGTTAATAATTTGACTTTTATTAACATCAAGGATCTTTTTAGGTTTAGAGCTATAGATTATTAGGTCTAAATCATACATAACAACTTAAATATTACAAATTAGACACCTCTAATCTCTATCAATTTTTTCATAAAACAAAAACCTTTAAAAAGAAATGTGGTTTCATTTCATGTGTAAACAACAAAGCTTTTCCTTGATCCCATCCTTGACTCTATTATTCTATAAATCTTGTCAAAACATTTCAAAACGTGGGATGAGTATAAAAATATTTTTAATGGATACACAAATATGGAAAACAATTAGTCTTGTTAAAACATGTAAACCATGAATACTTCATCATAAATTAATACATTTTACCTTTAAGAAGTAGTAATTACACTGCAATGAGTATATGCTCATTTCATACCCTTTTGTAATAAAAAATAGAACCTTAAACCCTATAAAAAAGTATCTTATAATATATAAAGGTATCTTGGTACATAAAAATACATAAACATAGTAGCCATATGGTCTACCTTTACACATATCACTAAATTGAATAGCTATACAGCCAACATCCATACCCAATGCATTGGAGGTCGTAACGTAAAAATTCATCCATGGTTTATCACTGAACCACCGATTTTTGATTTATAATGTAGCCACACATATTTGGTTTATCATTTAACCACCCATAAAATGTACAAGTATCATTATATAATCATAACACACAAAAGATTTAAATTATAAACATTTCAGTCATAAAATTTCATTTTAATGACAATAAATAATTTCAAGATATTGGAATACTCCATCCATATTCAAAATAATTTTCAATACCAAAACACCCAAAAAGGGAATAAGTTATTTCTTTTTTCCTTTTAAATAAATATTAAGGCTTATAGAGGAAGGAAAATATCAAATAACGGCTATAGTGGTGGAGAAGTCATTATTGTCACATTTGTTAAAAACATTCATTTTTTCATTTAGTAGAACGCTTCATATAAAAAATATTCCCTTTTGAAAACTATTTAATGAAATTAAAATTCCAAGGGTTGATTATACACTATGTAAAAGTAGGAGGTGTATGTTATCAAAATATTCTTCAATGAAAGGAGATTTAGATGAAGTCCCATAACTTGAGATTGATTTGTCACATATAATCCATGTTCATCCTAAATAATAAATATATGTTAATTTCTACTCTCTTTAGAAAATTTTTCATATTTATTATACCATTAATATAACTTACTACCATATTATAACTAGTATATAATTATTTAAGTTCGTATTGGAATTTTGTTGGATATTCAGTACTTAAGTCAAAAATGAACATGGTATAATGTCACTAGTCGATGTCATCATAAGTCCATAATCCCCAAAATAATATTCATGAAAATATAATTTTTATACATAAATTATACACTTCAATCATACCCTGATGTATGGTTATCAAAAATGAACTATGTTATCATCATAGAGATGATAAGTCATACGTACGCATGAGTAACATTTTCCATTTTCATGGATCATTATGGAAATAAGGTAAGTATTATTTAATATTTTCAGAATGATCATTATATCATTAATATCATATTAATCATTTAAATATACTTATAAATATCATACAAGTGATATAAAAATTAAAATTGAGTCACATTGCTTCGTGGAGGTGATAGTTTACACGTACGCATGGATGTTGTTATCATATTTATGTACATGTAAGTATGAAAATAATTGATTTATTATATATTATGATAATTAATATATCATGAATATCACATATCAACAATAATTTCATTATTATAAAATGTTATGAGAGACGGTTATGGAAAACGAATTAGATCGGTTCGTGGAGGTGATAGTTCACACGTACGCACGAATGATTAATTCATTCCCTATAAAATGGAAGTGGAGATGGATTTAGGTGATGATATTAACATAATAACATCTCAGTATAATGATGACATTAGAGTTATTATCTCATCATTGTAAAAGGATATTTGAATGAAGTGCAAGAAGCAATAAAAAATAAATTCTTAAAGAAAATGATATCTCTTTTTCGGTTGATCACCTTTAAAGAACACATTAAGAAACATAAAAAGGATGTTATACCTAAAATAAGGACTTAGGAAAGTGGAGAGGGAATCTAGGAAGATTTTTGGTCATATCATGACCAATACAAAAGTCTTTGGAATTATGAGTATTAGAGAAGAGTGGGTACCTTTTATTGGAGAGGAGAGAGGCACCCTTGGAAACTCTTCAATCATTAAATTAATAAAAAAAATAAATTTATATTTAAAATAGTCAAAAACACATTTATTTATATTCTATGATGAGGTTAGTTTGAAATCCTATTATATATAATTTTTATAAATGTATTTACTTTATTTTAAACCATATATTTTCAGTTTTCATTTGTTTATTCTTTTATAATTTTAAATGTGGTAACCACATTTTAAATATTAAGTGGCTATAAATTTTACTTATATGGGTTGAATTACCCCTAAATGGATATTTTATGATATTTTATACATTATCATATACACTTTTTATGTTAAAATATTTTATGTATTTTTAACTTATTTAATAAATTATTATTTTCATAAAATATCAATTATGTCAATTTTGACACTATTCACTTTATTGAATTTAAATAAAATCCTGCAGATATATAACTTTGAACCAAACCATTTAATTGTCTTATAACATGTCATATTCACCTATAAAATTTGTGGATGAAATAAATTATGTCATGTAATATTTATTTTAATATTTAAAATATATTTTATTTGATTCATTCATTAATAAAGAAATCATTATATCATCATTGTATCATAATTAATTTTAATTATATAATGTATAAAAATTATAAATAATACAATTGATGTGGGTAATATTTTTATATTTTTAATTAATATTTATATTTTATGTTAACACTTATATAACCCCATATTAAAAAAATAGTTATAAGAGTCATGTTTATTATATTTTCTCCATTACATTAAATTAAATGTTATAAATGTCATTATCACACCCAAGTGGATACTAAAGGCCAAATTTTCCTATCATGTGTTTTCTTGGTTGGCCATAACTCATAAAATAAGATTATGATAATCTTGAGGTTAGTTTTATATTATTATAATATTATTTTTTCAATTATTTACATTATTTACCCTTTAACTATGGGAAATAAAATACTAAAGTTACTATTCAAAAAAATATTTTTATCCTATTAAAAGAAATAATTCACACTGATTATAAACATGTATTTTAGTTTTGGAAATTTCAATTTAGAGAAGTGGAAAATTTAAATTTAAAATTAATCTTGTTGATGGAATGAGAAAACTTGTTTTTAAAAAGTAAAAACCATCAAAGGATTGACATGTTTTTATATCAATTTTTAATGTAAAATTACTCTCATTGACCAAAATTGGATTAAATTATAAAAATAAAATCTAAATATATTTTAAAACCAATTCAAATGATAATCTAACAGTAAAAATAAATTAAACAAAATGGCAGTTTTGAATTAAAATGCAGTATTTTCACTATTTATTAAAATGAGAATTTTATTAGAAAAATACGAGAATATCAACTTAAGTAAATTTTGAGGACCCGCATACAAGGAAGAAGTTTACTTTTTTCAAATATAAAATATAAATATGAAAAAAATATATTTTACAAATAGGTTCACCATCAAAAGTCAATAAAACTACATTTTAAAAATATTAGATTATTTTATTATTAAAATATGATTTATTCTCATTTTAATCCTCTAAAATTTATTTGATAGATATAAAAACATTTAGAAAACATGTGTAAACATAATATAGTTAGTTTTGTTAATTTTACCCAATATAACGGATAGGCATTAAGTACTATTTTAAATAATAATATTAATAATGTATTATTTTTAGTATAACATAGTCTTGTGTGCAACATAAGATTTTCGAAAAACCCATTTTTGATTGTCAAGTATGATATTAGACAGAGTGTCTCATTTAACATAAAATTAAAATCATATTAATAAATATTAATAAATATTAAATTGTATTATTCTAAAATTACCTGGAATGTTAAATCCTACCCCCCCTTTTGGAAATTATGTTCTCGCATTTTTATTAACATATCAAATTAGTGGGGGGTATTTCTCTTTCATAGAATTTTCATATTCCCATGTTTCCTTTTTAACCATATGGATTTTACAAAAACCCTTATCCAAAAAATAACCTTATTACGCCACACATGCTCTATGAGTTCAAGAATCTAGATGGTTTTTTCCTTATAAAAAAGATTCTCTTCCAAATGAACTACTTATATACTCAAAACATGACATGAATCCGGCATATTATATCTTAAAAATTGAAACATGTAAAAAATTGGGTACCAGGGATAAAATCATAAGAAAATAAACTCAATATGAAATTGATTCAACTTTTTTTATGATTTATTATTGTCCATTGAACCTTGCACCCAACTTCCCTTTCTAACCAAAATTCATGACACTTTTCCATGATGAAACTTTTAGAATGAAATGATCACCTACCTCAAAAGAATGATCCTTCCTCTAGTGATCCACATAACTTTTCTTCCTGCTCAGATCTATTCTCATATTCTTCTGAATCATCTAAAACTTTTCTTCCATCCCTTATTCCAATTTTGGTCCCATAAACATCCATTCACCTACTTCATCCTAAAAAGCTAGAGTCTGACACTGCTTTCCATATAATGTCTCAAATGTTTCCATCTGTATACTAGAATGAAAACTGTTATTATAAGAAAACTTAACCAAAGGAATTCATTGATCTCAACTTTCCTAGTAATCCATTGAAAAGGCACATAACATATCCTCCATGGTCTGAATTGTTCGTTCTGTTTTCCCATCTAATCGAGGATGAAAAGTTGTACTAAAATTTAATTTAGTTCTCAATGACTTCTAAAGGCCTTTCCAAAAGTTATATTTGATCCTAGGATAACGATAAGATATAATGGAGTGAGTAAATCCATATAATCTAGCTATCTCTTTAAGATACAATTTAGAAAGATTATCTAGAGACAAAGTATCTCGAATAGGAAGAAAATGAGTATATTTGGTCAATCAATCAACAATAACCCAGATCTCATTATTTCCTCAACATGTATTTGGTAATACCAATTCAAAATCAATGTATCTATTTTCCCATTTCCACTCTGATATTAGAAAAGGCTTAATCATCCACTTTGGAAACTATCGTTATGCTTTCAACTTCTAACAATTCAAACACTTCACAGAAAATGAGCAATAACTCTTTTCATTCCATCCCACTAGTAATACTCTTGAAGGTCATTGTACATCTTAGTACTACCAGGATGAACTTAAAACAGAGAACTATGAAATTCACATAACAACTCTTTCATCAACTGTGAATCACAAGGCACACATAATCTCTCCCAAACCTCAAAAAATAGTCTTTATTAATGATAAATTTAGGTAACTTTCCCTAATGAAACAACTCTACCTTTTTCTAGAACTCACCATCTTCCTTCTGTGCTTTCTTAATTATAATTGATAGAGATGATTTCAGTGACACCAGAAACAAAATAGAAGAATTTCTTACTCCAAGAAAAACCAAACCAAAATTCATCAAATCATTAACCAAAGGTTATTGTTCCAAAACCCACATGGTTAATGTAGAAATATTCTTTCGACTCATATAATCGGCCACTTTATTTTATTTTCATGGATGTTAATGAATCGCTCAATCATAATCCTTTATTAATTCTATCCATATTAATTGTATCATGTTTAATTATTTTAAAGTAAATATACACATCAAACTCTTTTGACCAGTATATATTTCACACTTTATGCCATTCAAATGATGCCTCAAAATTTTTAATGAAAAAACAACAAAAACTAATTCCAAATCATGAGTAGAGTAATTTAACTCCTTAGGTTTCAACTAATGTAAATCATAAGTAATTACCTAATCATTACTTATTAGGAAACAACCAAATATTTTCAATGAATCGTCACTATAAATAACTAATTCTAAAATTTTGGAAGGTAGCATAGAAACTAGAGCATTTACCAATCTTCTTTTCAGTTCATCAAAAAAATCATCGTATCCTTTTATCTAGATGAAGTTAACTCAATTTCATGTTAACCTATTTAGTGAGATGTATATAAAATAAAATATTTCAAAAATCCATCTATAATAACCCTCTAATCTAATAAAACTATGAATCTCTATGATATTGGTAGGTCTTGGAAACTCTTCAACCATTTATGTTTTGAAAGGATCCACGGTTATTCCATCTTTAGAAAAAAATGAC
The DNA here is from genome assembly GCA_963277665.1 of Viscum album. NCBI lineage: Eukaryota > Viridiplantae > Streptophyta > Magnoliopsida > Santalales > Viscaceae > Viscum > Viscum album. Next base: position 1,213,068,737 of record OY728127.1, read on the forward strand.
CATGGAAGGAAATTTGTTTCAACCAAAATTAACTCTTACTAAACATTCCATAAAGTTTATTTTCTTTTATGTTTTTTCAAACAATCCTTAAGTGACTTTCATGTACCATATGAATTTTAGAATATATCAAATATAATCTATAAAAAAACCACAAACTAATCAAAAAAACAGATGAAATACTCTAGTCATGAGATTCATAAATAAAGTAGGGGAATTTGATATCCCAAAATTAAAAACTAAAAACTCATAATGTCATTATCATTTTTGGAACATTGTCTTTAGAATTTCATCCTCCTTCACCTTCAGTTGATAGTACCCAGACATCAAATAATTCATTGAAAAATAATGATCTACATGGAGATGATAAAAAAATCATCAATATGAGAGAAAAGGATACTTGTTATTAATATTGATGTTATTCAATGATCTATAATCAATATAATGTCTCATGGAACTATTTTTTCACACATAAAATAGAAGCACCCCATGGTAAAGTGATAGGTCGGATGAACCCTTTTTCAGGAAATTCTTGCAACTATTTTTTCAATTTCTCTAGTTCTGATTGATTCATTCGATAAGGGGGTTTAAAAATAGTCTTATTTTTAGGAACTAAATCATTTCTAAATTCAGACTCCTGGTCAGGAACAATACCAGGAAATTCATTACAAAAAACATAAGTAAGTTCAATCACTACTGGAATTTCACTTATCAAAACTATTTCATTTATTTCAACAACATGAGATAGATAACTTTCATGTCCATCTTTTATCAATATCTATTCTTATTTGTATTTTATAAAAGGTATGAAATCATTGAATAAAGATTTCAGGTATTTACAATCTATTTTATCATGATAAACTGAAATTGGATCCATACCAAAAAATATATCAAATTACACTATGGGAAGTTCAACACAATTTGTAGGAAAGACCATCCCCCTAATAATAGTGGGAATATTACCATAAATCTTGGATTCTTTAATACATCATCTTAGGGTGTTTACCAAAATTTCTATATCATATTCATGCAGTAATATTTCCAATTTACTTGCACAGCTCCTAGAAATGAAATAATGTGAAGATCAATAGTCAAATAGATTATTGGTATACTTTGAAAAAACATATAACATACCTATAACCACTTCATTTTATGGTCAAACATCCACTGTAGTCATAGTAAAATATTTTTCCACACCCTTATGCTTTCGATCTTTCTAGTTTTCACTTTGTGTAATCAAATTTGGGCACACATAGGCATGATTCCATAACTCATTGCAACTGAAACATCTTACTGATAGTTTTTCATTGCATGTCCAATCATTTTCTTTGTTGTTATGAGATATATGTCCAATCTTACCACATCATAATAAATTCCCAGATGTTGAGATACATTCTCTAGGATTATTTTTACTACACTTCTCACAAGTTGTAACTTTATTTTCTTTACCTCCAAACATCATTGATGAATTCTTTATCATTGCCTGCTAACTGGATCACATATTTTTCTTGCTCTTGTGGGGAACATGATTGTCAAAAAACTCCATCTATACTTTCTCATCACATTATACAAGTTTCTAATATATTTTAAACTCATGAGAAGCTAATTCCCTTTGATATTTTGGCATCAATAATGTGTAAAACTAATTTATCATACTATTAATATCCCAGATAAAATGTGGGTTGTACCTTGACAAAGGTGAAAAATTATTCTCATATGAAGCCATAGAATCTCCCTCCCTTTCTCTCCAATCCACGAATTTCTTTTCTATACATGTCTAATAGACTTAGGAAATTATTTCTCAAGGATGATTTTATTAAATTCATCTCTTTCGAAGGAGTCAATCTCTTCACTTCCTTTGATATTTTTAACCATTGACCACCACTGATCAGATAAACATTCAAAGTGATAAATACTAAGACAAAAATTTGGATTTTAAGAAAAAACCCATTAAATAAAATATCTTTTCTGGTTTTTTAATCCACAATTTATCTTTAATAGGGTCAGATGATCCTCTGAATGATGGAGGACATTGCCTCATGAAATTATCCAATACAAACATATACTTCTGATTAGTTTATCTTATGCATGAACACTTCAATCATTTTTCTCTTAATTCAACTAATCCATCATTTCAACAAACTATTAATTTCAGATTTTGACATTCTCAAGATGCTGATATGGAAGGTTTTTTTCCACTATGTGTCTTCCCAACACAGTTGCCTTGTTTCCTCTATGGAAAATCACTCTCAACAAACATATCTTTGATGGAGAAACATAGTAAGATTCAAATTATATTTCATATAAATTTGACTATAAAGAAAAAAAATAATTTATGGATATTATATTAACAATATCATAACCAATAAGGTTATCTAAACCGACCTCCGATACCAACTATAAGGCATTATCCTTAAATATTACTTAATATTGAGTTAGGTTAATATTTTACTTTCATTCACATCAAGGATGTTTTTAGGTTTAGAGCTGTACAAAATTAGGTTGTAACTCTTACCTAACATCTTAAATATTACAAAGTATAAACTTCTACTCATAATCAATTTTTTAATAAATCAAAAAAATTTAAAAAGAAACATGGTTTCATTTCATGTGTAAACAGCATAACATTTCCTTGATCCCATCCTTGACACTATTCTTCTTTAAATCCTATAAAAACATTCCAAAACATTGAATGAGAATAAAAATCTTTGTAAGGGATACAAAAATAATGAAAACTATTTGTCTTTTGAAAACATGTAACCATGAATACTTTATCATTAAGTAATACTTTTCACCTTTAATAAGTAGTAATTACACTTTACTAAATATAAGCTCATTTCTTACCATTTTTGTTGCCAAAATACTACCATAAAACCCATAGAAACTAAAATATAACATGTAAATGCAACTTGGGACATAATCATACATAAATGGAATAACCATATGGTTGACTTCCACATATATCACTAAATAGAATAGCCATACAGCTGACTTCCATACCCAATGCATTGGAGGTTATAATGTAGAAAACCATCCTTACATTATCAAAGAACCACCCATATTTGATTTATCACATAACTGCATGTATCTGTTTTATCACATAACCACACATCAAGTTTCCAAGTACCATTATATAATCACTACACACAAAAGATTGAAATTATCAATATTTCACTAATAAAATTTCATTTGCTATCACAAGAAATAATTTCAAGATATTAAAAGAGTCAATACACTTTCAAAACAACCATTAGAACCAAAATACCCAAAAAGGGAATAATGGACTTCATTTTCCTTTAAAAAAATATTTAGTCTTCTATAGGAAGGCAAATATCAAATAACATTTATGGTCGTGGAGAATTCATTGTCGTCGTATATCTTAAAAACATTCTGTTTTTCATTTACTGAATCTATTCATATAAAAAATATTCCCTTTTTAAAACTATTAAATGAAATTAAATTTCAAATTGTTGATTATACAATGTATAAAATAAGGGGGTGTATATTATCAAAATATGCCTCAATTAAAGATGATTAAGTCGAACTCCCTTACCTTGAGTTCGATTCGTCACGTATGTTCCTTGTTCTTCCTAAATAATAAAATTTGGATAATTTCTACTAGCTTTAGAACATTTTTCATGTTTACTATTCTATTTATATCACTTATTGTAATATTATAACAACTATATAATTTTTCAAGTTCATATTGGACATTTTGTCAATATTTTGTACATGAGTCGAAAATAAACATGGTTTGATGTCGCAAGTCCATGTGGTAATAACTCAATCAACCCCAAGAAAATATTAATGACATTATCATTTTCATACATAAATTATACCCTTAAATCTAACCATGGTGTATGGTTATGAAAAATGATCAATGTTATAATCATGGAGACGGTAAGCCATACGTATTCATGAGTAACATTTTCCATTTTTCATTGATCATTATGGAAATATGTTATGTATTATCTTAACCTTATAGAATGATCATAACGTAATTAATATCATATTATTTATTTAAATATATTATATATATCATAAAAGTGATATAAAAAATAAAAATGAGTCACATCGCTTCGTGGAGGTGACAGTTCACATGTATGCACAAATGACATTATCATTTTTATGTTCCTATAAGTATGAACATAATTGATGAATTATATCTTATAATAATTAATATGTCACGAATATCACATATGAAAATTAATTCCAATATTATAACCAGTCATGAGAGATGGTTATGGAAAAGAAATTAGATTAGTTTATTGAGGTGATAATTCACACGTAAACATGAACGATTAATTCATTTCCCATTTGATGGAAGCATATATGTATTTGGGTGATGATATTAACATAATAAAATATAATTATATTAATAATACTAGAGTTATAATCACATCGTGGTTAGATAATATTTGAAATAATTGGATGAAGAAATAAAATAGAAATACTTATTGAAAACGATACCTCTTCTTCAGTTGACCACTTTTGAAGAACACCTTAACACCTATAAGAAGGGTGTTCTAACAAAACTAAGGCATAAATAAAGAGAATATAGATTATAGTAATATTTTTTGGGTAGATAGTGACCCAAAAAAGACTTTGGAAATGTGAGTATTAAAAAAGAGTGGGTATCTATTTATAAGAGATTGGAGGGTTACCCTCAAAAACTCTTCAAATATTAAATTTATATAAAATAAATTTCAATTAAAATGATCCAAAACTAATTTATTATGAATATAATATGATTATATTTGTAAATTATTTCATAAAATATTTTTTATAAATGTATATTTTCAGTTTCCCCATAATTATTCTCTTTTAATTTTAATTGTGGTAACAAAATATCAAATATTAAAAGGCCACAAATTTTACTGATTTGGGGTTAATTTCCCTTAAATTGACCTGTTATAAACTTTTTGAACTTATCATATCCATTTTTTAAATTATAATTTTTATTAGGATTTTTAACTAATTTAAAAAATTATTATTTTTAGAAAATATCATTTATGTCAATTTTGATAGTATTGACTTTATTGAATTTAAATAAAATCCAATAGAGAGATCACATCAAACCAAAACATTGAATTGTATTAAAAAATGTCATATTCACCTATAAAATTCAGGTATGACATGAATTATTTCAAAAAATATTAATTTTACTACTTAAAATATCATTTATTTTATTCATTCATTATAAAGGAAATCACTTCATCATCATTGAGTCCTAATTAAATTTAATTATTTAATTTATAAAAATTATAAATAAAATACCATGATGTAGGTAATATTTATATAATTATAATTAATATTTATATTCCATAATATCTTTTTATAAAATCCTATATTAAATTTTTTTGTAGTAATAAGATTCATGTTTATGATATTTTTGTCTACACATTAAATTAAATGTTATAAATGTCATTATCACACACAAGTGGATCCAAAAGGCAAAATTTTCGTCCTAAGTGTTTTTAGGGTATTCCATAACTCATTAAATATGATTTGTAAAAGTGTAAGGGTAGGTTTATATTATTATAATATTATTTTTACAATTATTTACCTTATTTTCCCTTTAATCGTGGTAAATAAAATTCTAAAGATATTATTCATAAAAAATTATATTGATCCTCTTAGACCAAAAATTTTATAATTATTACAAAAATGTATGATATTTTTTGAAAATAAATTCCCAGAATTGGAAATATTAAATTTAAAATTAATCATGTTGTTATAATGAGAAAATGAGTTTTTAAAAAGTAAAACCCATCAAAAAATTGACAGGTGCTTATATCAAATTTCAATGTAAAATTACTTCTAATGACCAAAATTGGATTAAATAAAAAATAATAATCCTAATATACATGAAAAAAAATCAAATGATAATATAACAATAAAAATAAATTATATGAAAAGGCAATTTGGCATTAAAATGCAATATTTTTCACTATTCGTTTAAAAGTGAATTTTATCAAATAATTCCAAAATTTAAACCAAAGTAAATTTTGATTTACCCCTTCCAAATAACAAGTTTTATTTCAAATTTAACATATAAAAGTTAAAATATATATATATATATATATATATTAATAAAATATGTTCACCATCAAAAGGTGGTAAACTACCTTTTCAAAATATTAGTGTATTTTATGCTTAAAATTCAATTAATTATCATTTTAATCCTCTAAAATAATGTTGATGAATGTAAAAATATTTAATAGACATGTGTAAATATAATATATTTTGTTCTATTTTTTCCCACCAATATAATGGTAAAGAGTTAACTACCATTTATAATATTGATATTAATAATATATTATTTTTCAGTACGACTCAATCTTGTGTGCAACGTAAGATTTCAGAGAAACCCGACGTTGTGTGTCTGGTATGCTATCAAACAAAGTTCACCCTTTAATGTAAATTTAATATCATATTCACAAATATTAATAGATATTAAAATGTATTATTCTATTAATACATGGGATCTTACAATAGAGGTACCACCGTAGAGCTCAGGGTGAGCCGTATCATTGTGCAGTGTCTGTGGATTGCGAAAACGAGTAATGCATCGGAGGATTCCTCAAAAAGGTATCCCATGTTTAATATTTTATTTAAATCCCATGTATATACCATTTAATGATTTTGAACCCCAATTCAGATTTCATAAGACCCCTTGTGGGTTTATCTATTTCTTATGGGGATGAAACTGAGGGTTTTGTGTGATTTGAAGGGTTTCCCGTTTGGAAATCTTGGTCACTTGGAATATAGTTCAACTAACACATGTGGTTTTTTTTCCTATCTAGGTAATACTATCTTTTTTTTAATTACACTTAGTGTACAGGTTACATATTCCATTTACTAGGACTCATCTATGTAGTCGACTACCAAGTCAAACACCCTGTGTGGGGGCACATGGCCCTGTAAAGTACCCAGCCAGACCCAATGTGGGTTGCATGTCGTGTTGAGGTACATGTCTTGGTGATGCATATAAACAGACTATGTGATGTACACTAGAAAGTACCCTGTGTTGGGTACACTTTTTTACATGATCAACAAGTTGTGTACCTGGGATTTTATATGTAAATTTCGTTTGGAGTACACGCCCAGGTGGGGCATTGAGAATAAACACCATGTACTAGGTTACACACATCTTTTTCTCCTCACTTCCTACACTATTGACGGTTTTTCATATTTCATTCCCTTATGTTGTAATTGGACATAATAAGAGTTCATTCTGATAAATTTTCTAAATATATCTTGATGGTAGAGCCCTTGAGATGATTTAAGGACTCCTATGAGGTTTTTCAGGATTCTTTCAAAATGGATGGGTTCTCCATCCATTAATAAAAATTTTTCATCTTTATAGAGAGAGAGAGAGAGAGATGATATGATAATGATAATTTGAGTGTTTGGACCAAAAATTATTTAGTCCTTGATTTTTTATGGGTTATAAGTTATCTCTCCAGACCAAGGCTTTCATAGCCTTTCCCTTTTGGACCAATATGTTGTTTTATCTTTTTACCTAAAGGATACTATGTGGGATTCCTCTATATTACTAGTGTTTTTTAGGTTCCATAGTGGAAATCATTTATTTACATTTTGACCTAGGTAAGCCCATGTAGGATGCCATCATTTGTTTACTCTTTTCAAAATTCCCATGTAGGATTCCTATGCGTGCGTACACTCTTATTAAGGGTACGATTTAGGATACCTATTATTATATGTTATTATGAAGATTCTATATAGAATGCCTCAATCTTTTATCATTATAGTATTAGATGTAGGATTCCTCCTTTTACCTACCCTATAGAGGATCCCAAGTAGGTTGTCTCTCTTGTGTTTGACTTGAGGGACCTAGTGGGATCCCTGATGTTTGACCTACCCTCATCTAGTGCAAGAGATATTTGGGTAGATATTGTAATAGTTTCCACCTTATAACCCATAATGAATCATTGAATCCATTGATTTTATAGTGGTAGTGGTTGGTTTAGTAATTTATTCACCCTCACAGCTTATTTATGCATTCACCAATTTACTACTGATGCAATGATAATTACTAGAGTATCCTCTTGGTTTGTGGCTTATGAGCCTGAAACATTTCATCTTTCCTTATCTTTATGATGTCCAAAAGTACTTCTTGGGATCGGTCATCTTCATTATTTGTATTTCCAGATGTGTTTCATGTGTTTTGGCTTCTCATCCTTTTATTGTTCTATGTTTTTGTTGGGATAACCGTATATGCTTCCTTGGAACAAGATTTTGAATTTTATATGTTTAGATGTTCTAAAAATCCCTACTGATGTTGTTGAGGATGATTCCACACTCCTTAATTTTTTGTATGATTAGGATGATTCCACTCTCATTGATTTATTGTATATTGAGGATGTTTATGCTCCCCCCATTTTATTATATAATTTTGATGATTATGGTCTCCTCAAAATGTGGTTTAAGGAGGATGATTACATTTTACTCGACATTGGAATGGCATCCATTTGATGATGATATATTTAAATTACTTATCTACTAATATGCTAATGGATAATTATGGTCTCTTGAGTGATGAGTATGATTACACTCTACCAAGTTGATTAACATAACACAATGTTAGACTTTGTATTCCCCATCAATGGATAATAATATACGATTTCACTCTATCGAGTGATAGGGATAATTATGCTATCTCTAATCAAAGACCATGAGGGGTAGGAACAACATCTCAATAGTGATATCTCCTTGAAGATTCCATAAGGTTCATACCCTTAGGGTTCATCTAAGTCATAATTTTGTGACCATAGAGAGAACATGACCTAGGTCTCAAACATTGGATTGGAATTACATAGTAATCATGGCATTACTTCATGCTCTTTAACATTTTATATTAGTTTCCATTGGTATACAACATCCTTTGTTATAGTTGATGGTGGTGAGTATAAGTGATCCCAAGGCGAGGACATGTATCCCCATATGGTGACATAGATTGCTAAGAGAAATTTCTAGTACTGGAAAAGAATGAATTTTTTACTTGGATTAAAGACCCAGATATTGACTTGATTAGAAATGGATTTATTTGTATAACATCTAACTCAATTCCCTTTTACAAAATGTCTAGATGATCAGGATTAAAGACCCAATTATCGAATATTGTTGATTTATGTTATTTATTTCATCATACTCATTTATATTCATATTTATGTATATAAGAAGAGTTATGGGATTATATATATATATATGAATATAATTATAAATATACATGATTGAACATTTCCTAGTTAACTGTGATCACGATCCAAGGGATTGACTTTGGCTTCAATTGTTTTATTTTATTTCATCTTTACAGTTGTCTCTACTAGGATTAGTATATTTTATGAGTATGAAGTTGTGATAACAGATTTAAATGTTTAGAATCCTGGTTTTCTATTGATATTATTCATCACCCCTACACACGAACCTCAATGTGTGTGAAAACCTTATGTTCTCTTTTCATGATGGTCATATATTGCATGATGTATATGATAGAGGACCATAGTTACATGGTCAAGTGGAGCCACTTGTGTGGATTCTTAGGATCGAGATGGTTAAGTTCGAATGTGATTGTATAACAAGTTTATGGTGTGGCTCAGAGTTAGTAGTAGAGTCCTTCACTTTTATTTAAATTTTATTTATGTACTCTTGCATGTATGGTTGGCCAAATTGGTTACTAGTGATGTATGCATGACAAGGATTCTACATCTTTTATAGAATTACATTTATTAATATAGCATGTTTTATTGCATTTTATTTACTACTTCCACACTTTTTTATTACAAATATGGTTTATATCCAGTTATTTCTATTGTTCTTTAATTGAAATGAGGTTATAGTCTCCCCATTGTACCACCTATAGACCCAATAAGCTAGTCAATAACCTATGGTGTATGGGGAGGAATTATGATGGACTCATTAAAAATTAGCTCAAGGCACAATTTTAGTTCCATCCGGGTCAGGATACTTCACATTGTTCCTAGTTGAATTTATCACCATTAACAAGGGATTATATACTAGTTTCATAATTTTTTGCCTAAAATATCTCTACAACTTTATTTATATATGTTTATTAATACAAGTATAAAATTCTTATTATGACATAACATTTTATCTATATGGATTTGATATAGAATGCATCAACCATATCATTGAGGTCAAAGCACTTAGATAGAAACAATTTCCCCTCATAATGAAAACCTTTGTCATTAGTGATGTGTAAAATTAAATTTATGTATAAAATAATTAAATATATTTCAATAGTACTGAACTTCTAGTGTATAGATTGATTAAAAAAATTACCATTGAAATAAAATGGTTAAATTAAATCATGAAATCAAAAATACTACTATTGGGACGGTTTTTAGAAACTATAGATTGACCTTTTATTCTTGAATAATAAATGATAAACATTACTTGTGATGAATCCTTATGATTGATTCATATAACCCACCCCAAATAGATTACAATTTTAAAAGTAAATTTTTTAATAAATTTTTATAATTAAAAGTCAAAATATGTTATTAATTTCAGCACAATGCACATGGAATACTTTTTTGATATCAGAGAAAATGTGTTAGTAAAATTAATTACATATTTTTGAGTGAATACTTTAGAAACTAGTCATGAACAGTTTATCTCATTATTTACTATGAAATTTATATTGGTTTTAAAATAATATTTATATCCAATGGGTTTTTAACCAATATAAAACTCAATAAGGTCCCAATCTTTATTTGTCATCATGAGATTCAGATCCTCAATTATAAATTCGTCTAACATTTTTTACTCTAGAAAACACATATACTAAAAGAAAATATAGATAATATTCAACTATAATATTATATAAAAATATTAATAGATAAAATTAATAATTACTAGAAATTGGGAAACATTCGATCCATGAAGATTATCTTAAGGTTTCACCTTCAACATTATGAAAATTTATTGGTTCAAGTGGTTGTCTAAGAGTTTCAAATTATTCGACCACATGATTTATATAATAATCATCAATAGATTTTTGAATAATATTTTCTCAAAAAACACATTAAAAATGAGGAATGTTATGAAAAATGATCAACATATAAGATGATATTTTAAAAAATGTTTTAAATAATATTTCTTATAACTATTTCAATTAGATCATTCCCACTAATCAAGTCATTTTAAATAATTTTACATTTATTGATCCAAAATTCTAGTGTTCAAAGATAGAAAATAAATATTATATCCTTTTAAAATTTTAGAATACTAGATAAATTAAATAATACTTGTCTTCAGATCAAATTCATATTTATATTTGTCATAAACTCAGAGTTATAAAGGAAATCACACAATTTTCACACGTCACAGCCTTTGTTTGAAACCAATAAAATACAAAAAAAATTATTTTATTTTTTCTTTAATTTGAACTCAATTTAAAATATATAATTTATTTTTATTTTCTTATATCTATGAAAATTTTGGTATATATAAATTTCTAAGAATGCTGCATGACATGTTCATTAATAATTTATTTTTTCTTAGTTTCACCATTTTTATGGTTAACTAGAACTTGGGTGTTGGGTAAGAATTCTATTTTTCAAGAAAAACAAACAAATAGACCAGGTAATTGTCTATCCTAAATGATTGTTACTTATTAATCCCAAACCCTATCTTACCAAGTGATCTTAATTTATAGAATACATTGTTACATTAAATCTTCATTAAAAAATATAAAGGTGTAAATTGATTTGATTTTACTTTGATGAAAATAGATATACATATATTATGATTTTTCATCAATGACATAAATGAATAATTTATGGCCATGCTAATCCATATATGAACAAAATATTTATTTATGTATGATTTATTATATGGTTGATATTTTAGTTTCACCCTTCTTTGATTTTTTTCTGGTTTTCTTCTTCTTGATTCAATCCATAAATGTTTCAATGTTTCTAAAATCAAGTGTACAAAGTACATAATCATATACCGATCATTCAAACCATTCATTGAAAATAGAACCTAATATTTGGTACCATACCATATAAGATTTTTATTTTAATAAAAAATCATTTAATAATTGTGTTGACATGCATAAAATTTTAATGTATAAATTAATAGGGAAAATACTATATAACAAAGTACCGTATCTAATAATTTTATCCTTAAAAATTAATGAGTAAATTTTTTTTCCAAAATTAATTATAAAAACAAAAGGTACAAGCATATATAATACAATTAATTTTATAGAAAATATAGAACGTATAATTCATTTCCAAATACAATGTAAATCTTGTGTTTAACACCAGAACAAATGTTCAACAGTTTCTATATGATAGTTTATCTTAATTCATGAACAGATTCAAATATCTCTTCATATCAGTCTCATTTGGTTTTATATACCCTCTAATGTATTCATAATATTTATTTTAGAACCAATGTGAATCCACCATCTATTATAACATTAATCAACCATTATTATTTCATAACAATCCAAATAGACTAAAATAACATTATTTTTAATCCATTTTTGAAATTTTAGATAGAGTTTTTTCATATTCCCATTATTATTGAAGCAAAACAAACAATTTCTATTTTATTTTTATGTTGGGGGAAATTTACCATTCAATTTCATTATATATTTTCCTTTATTCTGATATTTTACATCCGACATTGGTTATCGGTAGAATTTTAATATATTTATTTCCCTCAATTCTACTACAAAACATTCCACTTATTGAAAACACATGGAAAACAATTCACTGATCAATTAATTATTCTTTTATGTATTATAAGATATTTTAAATGGACTATATTGCTATAGAAGAGTGTTGAGAATATATTTCTCTAGAAAACGATGATATATTTCAACCTCATGATTCTTTAATTGAGTTGTTATATCCAAAATTTTCATTACATTATCATATATAATTTTCTTGTTTGTGATTCTCATAGATGAGAACCACACTATTTTTTACTTCAAAATCATTTATCTAAATAGATATACTTTCAATTTATAGCCTCTAACAATTCATGAACATTTTTATCCTCTTTAACTGGGAAAAAATGTAGGCATATAATTTAATTTTTATGAACATTACCTTGAGAAAATTTGACCACTATAAATGTTCATATTAATGTATCTCATTTATTGTGTTATCATTGTAAATGATAGGTGGGTCCCTTGGATACATCATAGTTGAAGTGATCTGATAGGGTTATGGAGAGGTATTGGATTTGAGTACCACTAAGAACTTTCCTATCGAATTAGTTTAGGATTTTGATTATATTCCTCCACCTCCCAAGAACTATTGTAATTATTAATAATAGGAGGTTTTATTTAAAAATGATATAATTAATTTCAATCTATCCTAAAAGAAGAAGAATTTTCAACTTCAAAATTTAATAATTCCCACCCTTTAGTATAGGTATGCAATAATGAATTTCAGAAAAAAAAAGTGGTGTAACTGTAAATTCATTATATTCATATAAATTAAGAATTAAAAAAATTTATATATTGTTTCATTACTAAAATAATATAAAAATTATAAACTTTTTTTTAAGTAAAATTTTAAATTTAATAAATTTCTATAATTATTTATCAACTATAAATATATAATTTAATCCAAGAAATTATAAACAATAATTTAAGAATTTAATATTCTATATAATAAAAGATTAAATCCATTTTTCTTAATCCATGTTAGTAAATTATCAAAATTAAATTTAATATATTATCAAATTCAAATATATTAAATCTTTATATAGGATAAATCTTATTATATATTGCATATATATTATTTAATTTGAATTAATAGATATGTAATTTTTATTTTACTATGAATGTTTTTCAAAAACCTAATTATATAAAATTAAAAAACTCGCATTCAAATAATTAGATTATGAATAAAAAAGTACATATATTAAATATAATAAATTTTTTTAAATAAATATAATATATCTTCAAGTACTGTCTTTCGGAAAATCTAAACTATGGTGTAAAATATTATAGTGGTAATAAAAAATTTTATAAAATGGTTAATGTTATGAATTCAAAACATTCACAGTGAATATTTAATTTTAATTTATTTACCTTTACTAATGAGATATATAAGTAAACAATATAATATTTTATCAAAAAATAGAATACCATTCTGGAAAAATCTTAGAAATATTTACAAAAGATATGTGGGATTAGAATTTTCATAGTTTCATTTTTTTAATGTAGTATTACATTTACACAAAATTAATATAATTTGAAAAAGATCATTATTAAAAGGGGCATGAAAGTTGTATCTTGATTTTCCAAGACTACTTTTCTGACCAACACCCATGCACCTTTTTTCAACAAATATTGGTTTATAGGTCATTTAGAAGTAGAAAAATATAGACCATATTTATTTCCGTTTTTTTAAATAAAATAATGTAATTAATGTAGGAGATTGTGTTTCTAGGTGATTCATTGTTTTATGTAATTTGATATTTATAGTTTTTAGAGAGAAGTGTATCTAGTGTGTGGCTTTATTTTTTTATTTGGTATTGGTAGACATAACATGAACACTTTGATTTATAGTTATTAAATAAAAGGATGACAATATGATTATCATTGTGGATAGGGGGAAATAGTTGATGAATATAGATTTAATTATTTAGATAATATGAATGTAACTTAATTTAAGTTTGTGGTTCACAACCAATTTTGGGAGTAAATTTTTGGAAGACTATCAGAAGAAGTTTTCATTTGTTAGAAACATCTATTGTAGGATTATTTTCTTCATCAGTAACCATCCTAAAAGACCCATATAAAAAGTCTATACAAAGGATAGAAACCTTAAAGAATCATGTTAAACCCCTTATGTTCTTGTTTTTCTCTTCTATTTATCTATGGGTTTCATCATCTGAGACACAGGTTGTCCGATAAATGTTATATCAGATACACTAGGGTAAAAAATAAATACTAATAGAGATTTTTTTTCTGATTTTTGGAAAAATCATGGAACTAAAGATCAATTATAGAATCCTTATTTTTAAATCATGTATTAAGATGATCCCAATAGTTAAAATTGCATCGAATGGGATCTAAATGAGCTCAAGAGATCCAATAAACGTTCATGTAATCTACAGGGTGATATAGTCCCCTCATTCATAAAAATATTATTGTTCACATAAGAAGTAAATTTTCAGCTACTTTTCCAATTGCATCTCTTTTGTTTCATAGCAGATCCATTACATTGGTTAATCTCAATTGTTGATGTTAATTGGAACTAACATGGTCTACAAGAACAAATTTTCTATTACCCAATAGGGGATTACTCCCTTATTGAAAATTTGAGATAAATTTATAAAGTTAGTTTTTCTATATTTTAACTACATAAATGAATAAAAATACCAATAATGTGATTAATCGTTAAACTTATAATTATTATATATTAAAACAAAATGTATAAAATATTTTTTAAATTAAATGTTTATGAAAACCCATAGTGTTGACTAATGATTCCATTTTAGAATTTATTGAGGAATATTAGATAGGCATGTAATCTAATGAGAAGACTTATACCAGTGCCAATCTTGTTGAATAGATTGGTTCAAACTCAATAAGAAGTTCACTCCTCAAATCAGGCAGTGAATCAACAAGTGTATCCTCCAAAAAATCAACGAATGTGATATATTTACTCTATAGTTAAGGATTGTAGAATCTATATATTATATTCCAATATGACAAAAAAAATGATATGTTGATTGGTAAATTGGAATCATAAGGGAAAAACAACATATTGGAGCATCGAATAAAGTTTAACGTTATTGATGATCCCATAAATTCCATAGAAAAGATATTTTATGATGAGTTATATGAACTCTCGATGTTCTATTCTTTACTAAAGACGTGTGAAAAACAAGTTATGTAAATTAACAATCTAGAAACAAATGGAAATATCCTCATAAAAGTGGTGAATGATATAATGCTAAATGAAGAATCTAAATCTAATGATAAGAGATGTACTCCATAATCAATGAATCTTCTCACTTAATAAAAGAGGAAGTAGAATTTTGTAGAAGAAGTGGAGGAAAATAACATTATGGTAAAAATAAAAAAAGTGGGAAGTGATCAAAATTATAATCAATGCTCCATGTGAAGTTAAACCATTATCTAAAGACCAGAAACATCATTATGAATTGTATGAGGCTGATGGAATATAAGAGGAATTAGGAAGGTAAAACTCCAAAAAATGATTTCATAATTCTCAAAAGTGAGATCATTATTATATATAAATACAATCTCAACCTTGAAACCTAATACTCAATCGGGATGATTTATTCTGGTTCTTTCTAACATATCACTACATGAATATATATATTCTCATCATACATTTTGTGGAGTTTTATACACATGAATATGGGAAATAAAATGTAACCAAAATTACTAGTATTGTTAATATTTTCAGTAAGAAAATATTAGATACAGTTTTATGTTTATAAATGTAAGGTATGAACTTGATATTTACATCTATTTGATATCTACTTGAATCCATAATGAAGATGGATATGTTAGGTAATTTAATGTTGGAAAAGAAAATATTCCCAGATGAAATAAAATGATTTCTAAATGTAAGAGAGACATGTCTCTAGAGCTAAAAACACATGACCATGTTGAAAATAAAAAATATATATATCCAAGAATGATATTTTCACAATTTTTTTGCACAAGTGGACTGACTACATATGTGAATGAAGAATAAAAATGACTTCCATTAAATATATCCTACCAGGAATAAAAGTTACATTATTGGATACTTGTATTGATTACATGATAGGAAAATAATACAATTCATCATTTCAATGTTATTTATCATCTAAAAAATTGATTGTTTTATATTTTATACACACCAGTGTCAGTAAATGAACACCAAGCTGATAAGAGGTGTTATTTACATCGTTACCATCATTGATGAAACATATATAAATTCTTGGGGATTTTCTCTTAAAACTGAAGATATGGTGTAAGATTTTCTCATGATTTTTCATATGAAAGTTAAAATAGAAACATTCAGATGATTTAATTGTGTCTGTGCAGATAATGGGAGAGAGTACCATGGTCAATTTTAGGACTATTAAAGGGGATTTGGAATCAATATATAAAAATCCATTTTAATGAAATAGATTCACAATTTTGTCTCTATGATTTTAATAGAATATACAACAGACTTACCTGTATTCTATCAAATGAAAATATATCAAACATATTTTTGTGGGTGGAAATTAGTGTATAAGTTGATCATATCAAAATTTCTCTAAAATTTAAACTACAATGATTTCTAAGAAAATTATATTGGAATGGTAAAAATCTTTCATAAAATATCTTGAGAGTATTAAGCTACCGAGAATTTACTCATATCTTAAAATATGAGTGTTAAATTTGATAAGGAAAGAATGTAGTGAATATTCAAAGGATTTTTTTCATAAATATTCATTCAAAAAACTCATGTATCCTATCAGTAATATGATACAAAGATTTAAGGATCTGATATTTCTTGAGTACCACATAATTGATGATTTTGAAAAGTCCTAAAATCTAGATAATTCACAAAATAAGGACATTTCAATCAATCTGGAACCAATATCACCACCATATCATCCATAAATTGGGGGATATAATCAATAAACTAATGATTAATCACCACTAAGTAAATAATGAAACCATTTTAGGATATATATCCACAATATGATATTCCATAATATATCACATTGTAATCATTATTTAATACACCCATAATAGATTGAAAACAGAGTCATGGATATTATCCACATGATTATGTGATTGTCACTGATGGAAGAGATATATAATTTTATAATGATTTGATCAATAATTATTATCAGATATAATGGAAAAATTTAATGAAATTGGATATATAATCCTGACACAAAAACTACACATTTTATTTGGTAATCTTAACATATGGAAAAGAAGCACTCAATAATAAGTTAGTGTATATAATTAAAGTTAATGAAGGAATATTTAAACTATATCGTATGATGGGATAGTTATGAAGGTATTAAATCAGAAAAAAAGTATTGACATTGATGAAAATTTTCATTTATGGTAAAAATGTTTTCTATGAGAGTTGTTCTTTAATTAGGGGCATGTCTCAACGTAAAAGTGAAACAACTGGATTTAAAAACATCATTACTGCATGGTGATCTAAAATAGGAGATATATATGGATCATACTAAGGTTTATTGGTAAAATGTAAGGAGAAAAAGTGTATATAAACTTAGGATAAGTTTATATGGCTTGAAATAGGAACCATGGAAATGGAATTGGAAGGTTGACTCATTCATGGAGAAATATTAGTACAAGAGAATTATTAATAATCACATTGTTCTAGTCAAACAATTTGATAATAGTGATTCCAATATACTATTAAATTTTTAATGATATTTTGATTTTTGTTAGATTAATCATATTGATTATCAGGTTAAAGAAGGATTTATAAAAATTCTTTTGAAATAAAGGATATAGTAGATGCTAGTCAGATTCTTGGTATTGTGATTTCTCATGATAAAATGAATCACATGATTTATATATCTAGGAAATGGTACATTGAGATGATTCATGAAGGTTTAATATTTATTAAGGTGAAACCATATATTACATTACTTTTGAGTCATTCATGGCTCAAAGAAAGATAGAATCCATCTACTGAAGTGGAGAAAGTGGATATAGGTAAAATTCCATATAATTAAATAAAAGATAATCTCATGCTTCACATATTTTGAAACATAATATATATTTATCAATCAATTATCATTTTGATATTATTATTATAAAATCATGGGAAATATCATTGATGATAATTTTAATGGAGATTAAGGTATTTTAAATGTACATCCAATCATTATTAATGTTCTTGAAGTGATTATCCAATTTTTGGAAGGACGTGCAGATAAAAATATGGATTTAAATATAAACATGAGTAAATATATATCTAAATACATGATATTAGTTATAGGTAGAGTATTATCATATACATCACAATTAATTAGTGTTTTTCTTAATTAAATGTAGAAGAATAGTATATCATAGTCACTAAAGGTTTCAAGAAGATATTATAGGTAATTAAAACTATATTGGAGTTGGGACTGATTCACAATAATTAAATTCTATATTGGGATAATGTTTTTCATGTTAGAAAGAACCTAAAAATTAATTATAGCTCCAAACACATCAACATTAAATATCACGTGATCTTTAATGTGATTGAAGTTAAATTGTTGAAAATTTATAAAATACAAAACAATAATAATAAGGAAGACATGATGAAAAATATTATTCAAAAATTAAATTGAGAAACCTAAAAGGATTATATAGGTCAATATTTGTCCCCAAATATTCTTGGAGGAGATATTTGTGGGGGGAAACTTCTAATTTATAGAGTTTGTTACTAGAGGAATCTCAGTAGTAGTTTTCTTTGGTTGGAAACAATCGTTGATAGAGTATTTTCTCAATTATCAACCAGCCTTTTAGATCCATGGAATATTCAGGTGACAAGGAGAATATTAAATGTTTAATGAACCACAAAAAAACCCTTTTAATTGCAATAAAATTATTTTTTTGTAATTTATTTATACATTAAATAAATTAAATTTTTTCGATAGCTTTTCATACATACAACACCAAGTTTTAATGTACTATAGAAAACTATTAATATTATTTTTTAAACACTGCTATTTTTACATATCTATTCAATATGTTGCAATAAGTAGTAATAACAAAATTTTTAATATTAATTATAATTTTTTATTATATATTAAACACCATCATAAAAAATTACTTATTTTTTGGTAAATTTTTTATTTCTTTAAAAAATAATATTTTTTCAATAAAATGTATTTTTCTTTAATGGATAATAATAAAATAAAATTTTACTGTTTTAGAAGCTAAATTTTAAAAATATAAACTTCATTGTGGAAGTATTCATGTTATAATTATCTTTGGGATATTTTTTGTGATTTTCCTTAAAATATTAATTTTTAAATGAATTGTGAAAAAACATGAGTTTTAATTGAAAACATCATTTTCGTTTAAAGAATTTATAAGGTTAATTTTTTTTAAAAAATGGGTTTTAAAGTAAAATTAGTCTTATTTTATATAAATAAATCCAATTTAGGTCATTTAATTCATTTTCATATTGATTTTTTATATGAAAGCTTTTAAAAAATTTGAACTTTTTATTTTTGGAAAACACAGCTTCATCATTGTGTCTGCCTGTTTAATTTTAAATTAAAATTTCCCACTTATGTGAATGGAATTTAAAAAAATAGATTCCATATTTAGAATAATAATAATTTGTACTATCTAATAATGTCAAATAATTTTTGGACTATAATTAATAGTAAAAACAGAAAAAATTATTTGTCACTATTAAGGTAAAACTGGGTTTACCGAGGGTTAATCTAAAAAGATAAGGTTTAAAAGTGACCCAAAAATAAAAAAACAATTTGGATTGACATATTTTATACTTTATCATGTAAAATTATAGATATTGGTTCATTTTTTCCCTTGTTTCATGTGAAAAACGTGGGTAATCCATTTTCTTTTTAATAAATTACAATTATACCACTCACCTCACATATAAATGGCCACCCCTTCTCCACTCCAGTTCATTATTCAAAAACTATTTTCTTTTTTCCAAAGAAAATTATAATAACATCCTTAAATCCCTACCCACATACTATAATCCTTGATGATATTATTAGATTAATATAGGAAGGATTTATGTTAATCTTAAAGTGGTTGTCTAGAGTAGGGGTAAAGTTTTTAACTATATATTTTTATTTTACTTATTTATAGAAATCCATAAAATATTATTAAATTAGGATGATATAATAATACATGTATCTAACATGTACTAATATTTTATTATTTTAATTTTATAACCAATATTTTACTCTACTTTCGTCAAATGGGATAAGAAATCATCATTTCTATGTAGGGCGGACAACCGCTTTGTGAACTAATGGAACTCATTTTTCATCACCAACTATCATGGATGGATTTAATTATGGATTATATGTTTAGATATTAAATTAATGAAACTATTATAATTATTTAATTATAACTATAAGTTCACATTTTTTTACTTTCTATTATGTGGTAATACGATAACACCACTCATGTGGATCACGGACTACCACCTCACTGAGTGATTTTATTCATTCATGCTTTAAAAGGATGGTAATAAGGATTTGTTTAATGAAAATATGTGATATATATGACATAAAATGTTTTCTATAATTATAATATATTATTTACCCTTCTTTCTTTCAATCCTTCATGTAAATGGTAACGCAGTTCATGTCTACGTATGTCCTACAATCCCCATGAATAATGTATTTCATTTTTATCTCTATATATTATAAATTACTCTAAATAAAAATATAATAAATATATCTTATATTTATATAATATTTAAAATTATATTTATTATCTAACCATGATAAAATTAATAAGAAAAAATAGATCAAAACAAACACAAAAAAACAAATCATTTTTTGCAAAGAACATGACTTTAACATTGAAATACTTATAAATGGGTTATAAAATATCATATATAAATCATTTATGGTATGATATATATATTTAAATTTCAATAAAATATTTATAATAAAATTATATTTATTATACCGGAGGTTTTAATGTGTATGAACGAATTCAAGACTTAAGTTAAGGAGTTTCTATCTCAAATTTCTATCATTGGGAAAAAAGTAATATTATATTACTATATTATTATATGAGGTATATATACGTCCCATTTTAAATGTTATATCATGAATATCAAAATATTATTGATATTAAAATATTCATTTTAGCTTATTCATAAATGGGTCCTATGATTCAGAAGATACGAAAGTGGTATGGGTTTTATGATACAATCTCATGGTTTAGTGGGATTATTTATGATTGTCTTTATAATGATAAATTCATTTATCCATATCTAAATAAACTCATTATCTTTATTATCTTCTGTTTATGTCATTATAATAAACTATTTCCATATATTGTTCTCTATTTATATACTTTATAGTTCCTAAGAATTTTTCTAAGAAACAATCGCACTATTTCACTCTTAGGTCAAAAAATTGTTTTCCTTCCAATCCCATGTTTTCAAAATATTATTTTAAAAATTGTTTTATCATTTTAAAAATGACTTAGTGGTCGAATTATTACCAATTTTTTAATTTTTTACAAAAAAACTAAATAAATCTTTGTTTTGTTTTACATATAAACAATATTTGGATTTTAACAATAATGTGAATGAAATATTTGCCTTAACATGTACCATGTAAATAGAACTTCTCAACATCATGACCATTATTTTCTAGGAATATTATTTATATTGTTTTCATATTATTTTCAAAAAAATTATTTTTACAATATTTTATGAATTTTTAATTTAAAAAAATGGTTTATAAATAAATAATAATTTTCACAAGAAACATTCCAACTGGTTTTTATTTCAAAATAATTTTCCATCAATAATGAAATAATGTGATGTAATTATACATCTCTAAGGATATTGTTAATGTATTCCATTTTTATTCTTTATTTCAATGGTTTATATTTATGATGAAATTTTTTTTATGGAACTCGTTTCACTTCCACATGTTATATCATGATAAAATGGTTAAGGAACCCACATATTTTTCCACGATTTATGAAATGATTCGGATACCTATTTACTTTCCATATATTCTGTTGTGATGAATTTTTTCTGAAAACAATATTCTCATGTTATTTGATATTATAAATTCTTTATGATCTTATGGAAAACATATGTATTATTTTCATTATTTGATAAGTGGGACCTAATTCTCCCACCAATTCATTGGGTAATGATTGAAATCTAGTGATATAAATAAAAGAGGAACGGGTTGTCAACCTAAATTATTAAGAGAATTTATCCACTATGATTTTCTTATAATTGAACCTTAACTACAATGATGGTTTATGGAGTAAACCCATTCACCGATTATAGTCTTGGAAATGTTCCTTGAACTACAAAGGAAATAATTTTCAATGCATATATGTATGAAAAAAATCTATTTCTTATGTCAATGTTCTCTTCCTAGGGATCATGATCTTTGACTCCATCATGATTCATTTATTATAAACAAAAATGATTTTTGATATGAGTCAATTTTATAATCTATGATATACAAGAAATGGGTTTAAAATATAATTTTAATGTTCTTATACTCTTATTTTAATGATATGTCTCCCTTATTTAACCTCCCTGAGAATATTTCCACACTATTTCATATGTTTCTA
This sequence comes from Viscum album, assembly GCA_963277665.1. NCBI lineage: Eukaryota > Viridiplantae > Streptophyta > Magnoliopsida > Santalales > Viscaceae > Viscum > Viscum album. The sequence goes on from OY728127.1 coordinate 1,213,092,075, forward strand.
TTCCTCACATAACACCCTAAAATTTGAAAACATGAACATCATATTCGATAAAAAGTATGACACGCAACACCAAGCATTGAAAAGAATATAGCATCATGATAATTTAGGAAAAATGTACTATTTTCAATATATTCAATACATTAAATATATTTTAATGAAAGAAAAATTGATTTTTGATGGCATTACATGAAACAATGAGTTTCTTTGGAAGCTTTTGTTACACGAAAGGTCGATTTTTACCAATCAATAAAATACTATTAATATTATTATTTAATATGAAAATTATTTTCCTAGTTCTTGGATTGAAAGGAATGAATAGAATTAAATAAATTTTTAAAATATATATTTTACAAATTTCTATTAATTAACTATTTATTATTAATAAAACAATTATATTTTAAAAGGAAAAAATGAAATGTTTTCAAGAAAACATTATATTTCCAAAAAGTGTGTTTAATGAACATTTGTGAAAAAAATATATAACTAATTTCCACAAAATATTTTAAAATTTATATTTCAAAGTAAGCTTAAATTTTAAAATCTAAATACCAAAATTACCTTATGGTGAATTTTTTGGATTTTATAGAAACATTTCATTTTTGATGAATAGTGAAACCCACTAAATTTTTATTGAAAATCACTATTTTGTTTCAATAATTTATAATGTTAAACTATATTTTTCATTTTTGTTAATATGAAATTTGTTAGAATGAATATTAATTAATCTAATTTATTTCTTTTTAATCGTTTTTTATTGAATTTAGAAATAAATAGTTTGTAAACAGTTGAACATTTTCTCTTTAAAACCCAACATTCTCATTATGGATGTGAGATTAATTTAAATTGAATTTGAACAATTATTTGAATTTAATTCAAACAAATGGATAACATATTTGGAATCAAAATAATTTATAATTACTAATAAGGCCAAATAAATTTTATACCATAATCATTAGAAAAAATAGATAAAATTAATTACAGTGGTTAAGGTGAAAATAAGTTTACATAGTTGTTAAACTTAGAATATGAGGTGTAAAAATGACCCAAACATTTTATAAATCTCATTGGGTGGCCATATCTCAACTTTATAAATTCTATGATTAAAAGTGCACCATTATTGGGGCCTGGTGAATTGTATAAAAAGTTGATGGAATTCACTCTTTCAAAAAAGTACAAGTATGCCACTCACCCCTCTTATAAAAGGATTACCCATCTTCTCCTCTCTTCACACATTTAAAACCATTTGGTTCCACCAAGAACTTCCCAAATAACGTCCCAAATTACCTCCCCTCATCCTATAATCCTTATTTTTGGAATAAATATAACCTTTTGTGTCTTTAGTATAAACCTTAACCAGATACTTGAAAAAGAGGTAATGTTATTCAATGAGAGTCTTTATTTTACTTCTTTCTCAACCTCCTTAAATTTTTATTAAACCCTGATGATATAATAAAATCTTTATATTACATATAATAGGATGTTTTATAAGAATTTAATGTTTTAAAACTAGATCCACATCCATCAAATGGGTTGTGAAATCATCATTCGTTTGTGCAGTGTACTACCGCAACATGAAATGATATCATTCATTTTTCCATTTACAACTTTCATGATTTGGTTTGATAATGGATCTAAATTATATATATATATATATAATATTTATATCATTATTATATATATGGATTAATTATATCTTATATATATGTTATTATATTCCATTCATTAAAAGACGTGATAACGTCGATTATGTGTACAACAGACTACCACCTCGCAAAGCAATGTGATTCTTCTTTCACTAACACTTTACATGGAAGGTGATATAAAATAATGTTAAATAATATATGTGATATTTATGATAAAATTATGATATTTATAACGTATTTATAATTCTATAAAAATATATATAACATTTTCATTCATCCCTTTTCACTCACATAAAGATGATAGCATTATATGTGTATATATGGACTACCTCATTCACAATGCAATGTGACAACCTATTATCACCACACCACATGGATGATAAATATTTTTTTATTTTAAAAAATAATATTTTATTTGTTTTATCCTGATTATCCATTATTTGTAATATATTACTTTCCTTCTTTCTATAACGATCATTGAAAAATGGAAACATTTCTCATACTGAGGTACAACAAACCTTCTCCATGATTATAACATAGTTCATTTTTCCTAACCATCATTAATGATTGGTTTTAAAAGTAAAATTTATTTAAAAATATGTTACTTAATTATTTATTATTATTATTATTATGGATATTAAGACACTATATAATATGTGTGTGATAAAAACATTCATAATAAAACATGCAAGAGAAAACATGGTGATTAACACCTGGAACAATGAAAATGATGAATGAATAATAAAGAAATAGTAATAAGATGTTATAAAATCTCATATTTGAAATCATAAATATTAATATGGGCCTATAATATGTTAATAACATTTATAAACCCATTATTCATATGTTTAAATCATTTTCATGGAAATGGAAGCGTAAGGTAGGAGATTTTGTCTCAATTTCATTCAATAAGCTATATTGTATTGTTATGAACCTAGTATATTTTATAAGGTGTATACAACCCTTTTTAACAATTATTATCTTTAATAATTCATTCTAAATTTTATTTTAAGTTTCAATTTGAAATATTTCTCCTAAGGTGATTTGAATTAAAAGATCCCAATGGTAATGAATTTCATCACATATTTTCCTTTTATAGGTTATATGACATCTTAATAGATATTCATTGATTATCCATAAAAAGACATTTGAATATCTATTTTATCATTTAAAATTTTTTAATGTGGATTTAAATTTGACTCACATAATCAATTAAATTATTAATTCTCACTTTGGAGTTATAATCATTTTAAGGGTTTATTTCACAATCGGATTTCAATTGAGAGTGTTTATTCTTATAGATCCATTATATTGAATTAATTTTACATTATTTTATAAGACCATGAATTTTATTTTCATCTAGTTAATTGTTGTGTTTCTTAATAATAATACTATTTTTATACTCTTTGCAACTTATAATGTTTTATTAAAAATTTGTAATAAAATCTGACTTGATTTCTCTTTTTGGTCGAAAATCTATTATTCTTCAAAAACCATATTTTCTAAAAAAATAGTTTAATAAATGTTATTAACTTTTAAATTTTATTTTTCAATGAAATTTTTAAATATTTTCTGCACTTTAATTTTTCTCAAAGGAATCATATGTCATTTTCAAAATAATCTTCTTTTGACTTTTACCAAAAATGTTAAAGGAATCTTCTTATCATTTTAAGATTAATTCACTTTCCTAAAAGATTTTAGTGAAAAAAGAATTTTCTTTTTTACTTTTACATAATTTATGAAATTACCCAACATCATTACCATCATTTATTTGTCCATTCCTCTCCAATTACATGAATAAAATTTTAAATAAAAGGTTTTTAGAATGTTTTTTTAATGAAAATGATTGTTCAAAATATTTTTCAAAATGAAAAGGATATTTTCCTCAATAATTATTTCAAATATATTTTTATGTTATTTCTATTCATCAATGAAACAACCCTTTATTATTACTCTAATTTTTAAATGTTGAATTAACTATATCCTTATTCATCCACTATATGTTTTATTATAAATTGGATAAAGGAATGTATTTATATTCACTTCCTTGATTCATTATTGTAGTCAGTAACATTCCCTTGAATTTTTTACTTTACATTGGACAATAATTTTCCGATAAATATCCATATTATTTAACATGGATATTCTTATTTCCTAAAATGAATAACATTTTGACAAATGTTTTTTATTTTGACTGTTGTTTTATTAACTACTAAAATATTGAGAAATCTTAATCCATTACTCAATATAGATATTTGATAGTCCATGTTATTTATGAATTAAATCTATTATTCGATATTCGAGGACTGATTTAGACTAGTATGAAATGTTTTGTAGACTAGTTAATGTAATCCCCCTGATGCATCATTAGTCTCATGAGACAAAATCAGTTGGAAGAAAACCCTACATGTTTATAACAAGAAATTTAGAATTTTCTTTTCAAAGGAAATGAAAATCGTTTGATAAAAAACTTGTTAAAGTAATTGAATTTAAATGTATGATGTGCCTAATAATCATGGTGTCAAATAATTAATGATGAACTTCAACAATACTGTATTTATTATTATCCAGGATATTTTAACAATGATATTATCTATAGATGCATTTAATAATATTATTATTGATTATATGGTATGTGTGTTCAATTACTCACATGTCCATATTTATTATTCCTTATATAATCATATGGTAAATTTATTTAAATAGCATGTATGTCCAGTTTTTTTTTCTTTACATATTGATTATGCTTATTGATTCATGATTTCATCGGTTGTACAGAACCGTTACTGATCAATTGAGATCACCCTTATTTCGTTTCTTGTTCCTAGGATTCCAAGATGTTTATTATGAAAGATATGAGTGGTTATGATAGATGAAATAATGTTATTAATAAGAAGAAAGAAAATATGTTGTAATTTGGGTATTCAAATGTAATATAAAACTCAAGTTTCTATCTAGTTTACCATGACTGTTAGTCTATTCAGTTATATGGGATGTGATTTTGTGTATCTATGCCAATGTAATTAAGTACAACACCGACTCTAATATAATGGGGCCAGGGTATCTAGAGTTTATATCAGAGTATGTTTAGTATAAACCTAGGGAAATAGATTTATGAAAACATATATTAGGGAAAATAACCTTATGGTAGAAATTTAGGATAAGAGTAGAAAAAAAATTATAATTTTTTTCTAAGGAAGATATTATTTGGTTTTTCCTCACAATACATCCATGTATGGATTCAAAAAGTGGATGCGGTTTTAGACTACATGTACCAATTAGTAATAACCCTGATATGGGTGCCTCTTTTGTGACTTGAGAATTACATTGTAATTGATAAGAGGCCTTATTGTGAAACTGTTTTGACACTCTTATGGGATATTCTAAGGTTAATTTATATTTTATTTAAAAACTAATATAAATTACAAGAATAAATAATGTCAATGGATGACCTATTTTAAAACCAAGAATAAGGAAGGACCTATGCTGAAATAAAAATTTTGATGTATTTATATTTTTGGAATCATGAAATAAATTTTAGATGTATTTTTACCAATGATATTTTACATATAATAATAATGTACATATATGGATTGTATTAAATTTTAGATGCAAAAGTGTCTTCATTAACTTAATTGTTGTAAATACCATCACAAGTTTATGAGTTTAAGATTATTAATATGTTCAAAGTCTTTAACACATATCATTATGTTTTATGTGATGGTTGTTTACCATGGATATGGAAATTATGATGAAATTTATGTCAAGTATATGTCTTAGTGGGAAAATAATTGGATGAATAATTCCTTTACATTTTATAGACATCTGTATAATGTAATTAATAACCTTTTAAGTTAATTTGATCATAACAGAAATTTTAATAATAGTTAAATAATATTATTAGACTTTATGAAAAAATATTTATTTAAAGACATATTAAAAAGGTTGTTTAATGTCTAATTTTATTTCAGGTATGTACATCATATTTCTTTGGAAACATTATAAGAATTATAGAAATATTGTTTTAGATAAAGTAAAACTTAAATTATAGGTGATAACCCATCCCATCCATCATGGTGGTGGTCCTTGAACCCATGAAGGAAGAACAATAAGTTTTTTCACCTACCATTGGCCTATTAAATGTCATTGTTAATATGTCATTGTTTTTAGTTAAAAATTTTAATGAATAAATATTAATTATAAAACAGTGGTGTTTTATAGAGGTTTATGGATTAACATTTTAAATTATATATATTTTTATTATAATAATTGTTTCTTAAAATAATAAATGGTAGACTTAAACCCTATTTTTATGGATATTGTGATCTAATAAAAGTATATTTTAGTTCATTAGACAAAAAATCACTTTTGGATATTCATTTCATGGAGTAAGTGATGAATTAGAAATTGATCGAAGAATAACCAATGTATGAAAATGCAGTTTCGAATTAGAAATGCATCAAGTAAGTATATTTTTTATCTTCTCAGATAGTAAAAGAAGTTCGCAGCTTTTAGAAAAGTACCTTGAAAAAAATTCTTTTCCTATTACATTCATATCCAATGAATTAGATGGCCTTTTAAATCATCATGGATATATGGTTTTGAGTCCACTAACCATCTGTTGAAAATTCACTTTATTAGGATCAATGACCTCAATAATTCTCTATAATTAATTATGTTTTTACTCTATGACCATACCGTCACATTCCACTGATGTTCTCCTACTCGAAATCCTAGTTATGTGTTATTCCAGAAGACCTTTTTGTTATCATTTCTATCTTCTTAAGAGAATGTTTTACAAACCCTTCTCAATATGTTGGATTTAAATACAAGTATTTTCCAATATCAAACCACTGATTACTTATATCATGTTTATATTGTGAATAAATACTTTATTTAATATTGGGAGAATTTGACACCCCTAAAGATTAAAATATAAACATCATATTTGATAGTATGTATGACACACAAGACTAACTGTAGAAAAGAATTTATCATCCTAATAATTTATGATTTTTTTAATATATTAAATAAATTTAATAAATTCTATAGCATTAAATAGATGTGACACTAAGTTTATCTTGCATTACATGGAACAACGAGTCTCTTCAAAAGCTTGTGTTAGATGCAAGGCCGAGTTTTACATATTAATAAAATATTATTAATATTATTTTTTATTATGGAAATTATCACTGATCCATTAGAATGGAAGGATGAATAGGATTGACAAAATTTTAATATATATAGTTTACAAAAGATTATTAATTATATATTTAATATAAATAAAATAATTATCGTTTAAAAGATAAAAAAGTATTTTTGTTTTGAAAAATTGTACTTTTTCTAATGGGTGGCTTAGTCACACATCAGACACATAATTTAAAACTAATTTTTTAAAATTTAACAAAATTTATATTAATAAATAAAATAAAATTTTTAAATTTTAATAACAATATTATCTTATGGTGACTTTTTGGGATTTTTTTAAAATATTTTATTTTTTGATGAATAGTGAAAAATACTGAATTTTAATTGAAAACTACCTTTTTATTAAATAATTTATAATTTGAAACAATATTTTGAATATTTTTTATAGTAAAATTTGTTAAATTTTATATCAATTAATCCAATTTAAGTAATTTAAATAAATTTCATTTTTAATTTACATATAAAAGCATTGTAAACTTTTGATCATTTTCACTTTAAAAATCAACATTCTCCTCATTTTTATGAGATTATTTTTAAATTAAAATTTTCCATTTCTATAAATTAAATTTAGAAAACTAGATTCAATAATTTTATTCAGAATAATTTATAATTTATAATATAGAAAAAATAATTTTTTACAATAATAATTAGTGAAAATGATTAAAATTATTTACTGTAATTAATGTAATATTATGTTTACATAGTGGTTAAACTTTTAATATAAAGTATAAAAACAACCCAAAACATATTAAAAGAAAATTCTATGTAAATATTTCTACCATATAACATTTCTTTTAGATTATAAATATTTATTGGGGATATATAACATTAAAAAAATGTTGGTTCAATTCACTCGTTCAAAAAATGACAACTGTGTCACTCACCCCACATATGAAAGGCAAACCCCTCTCCTCCTCTATTCACACCGTAAAAAATAATGTTTTTAAAAATCAAAATAAAAATAATTTCCAAAATTTCATCCCATAAATCCATAATCCTCATTTTTTTCATAAATATACTATTTGAATGCTTTAGTGAAAACCTAATGAGGATACCTAAAAAAAGGTAATCCTCTTCAATGAGCATCTTTATTTTAGTTCATTATCCACCGTCTTAAAATTTTATTAATCCATTATGATATAATAAACTAAATATATTATATACACTGGGATGTTTTTATAATAATTTCATGTCCTAAAACACTTTCCACTTCTATCAAATGGGTTATGAAATCATCGTTCGTGTGTACAGAGGAGTACCACCTCACGAACTGATATCATTCATTTTTGTACTTCTTCCATTAGAGGTTGGGTATGATGATTGATATATAGTATTTATATATTATATATATGAAATTATTATACATTTGTATTCATTATATAATATATATATTTTTATCTTCTATTTCATGGGAGACGTGATAATGTCGCTTGTGTATATGGTTGTATACCTCTTTGCGAAGTAATGTGATTCATCTTTAACTAACAATTTACATGGAATATGATAATTAATAATGTTAAATATGATATTTGTAACAACCCAAGTTTTTAGGAATTATTATTTTTTGAATAAATTAAATTTCATCGATGGATTACATTTTATGGTACATGAAGTTATTCTTGCTTCAAATGCAATAACAAATTAGTCTTACGCTATAAAAAACACAAGGATTATCTTATGTTACATGAAATAAAAATAATATCATTTGTTACCCACAACAAAATTTTACTTTGAAATCTTGCATCACATGCAAGATTGAGTTTTACCAAACTATAATATACTGTAAATATTATTACATAAATATTAGTATAGTTATCATATAGCAGTTGGAATGGATGTTATGAATATGATTAACTAATTTGTGAAAACTTGGTTTAAAAATGTATATAAAATTAATAATTTTGTTACCAAATAATTATATACAGTATTAAGAACTATTTTAATATAAAGAAATTCCTTTTCTGAAAATTATTTTTCAATTCACAAACACATTTTAGCCTAATAAAATAAAAAAACCACTTTGATGAATGATATTAATAAAAATTATATATTTTATATTCAATAAAAATATATATCATTAATATTATTTTTTTTTATAGAAAATATAAAAGAATAAATTTAATTTTAGAAACCAAAGATGTATTTTTCTAAAAGTTGGGTTTCCTTCCTTTTAATGGCGCACTTATTTTAAAAATATATTTTATAAATTTTTTAAATTTTATTTGAAAAAAAACATAATTTAGGAAGGAGGAATGTAAAAAATTATCATATGGTTAATTCTTGGTATTTTTATGATAAGTTTCATTTTTTGATGAAATGTGGAAACTAATGATTTTTAATTAAACCTAACATTACATCTAATAAAATTATATAAATAAATAATATTTAAATTTTTTAAATGAATATTTAGATAAAGTATACATATATTAATACAATTTTTTTAATTGTAATAAATGTTTCATAAAAATTAGACAAAAACATTTCAAACATTTGAATATTTTCACTAAAAAACTCATTATTTCATCTCGTCTATATGATTATTTTGGAATTAATTTATTCTTCTTATGGGATTGAAATTTGGAAAAATATATTCCATATTTGTAATATTAATAATTTATAATTCAAAATAACAAAAACTTAATTTTTAACAAATAGATTAGTGAAAATAGTTAAAATTAATTAAATCCATTAAAAGAAAATAAAGAGTTTTCTAAGGGACTAAACATTAATATAACGGACCAAATGACCTTGAAACCTGTTCAAACCCCATTTTTTGGACATATTTAAACCCTATTATCCATTTTATATAAAATTTATTATTATTATGGGCATATTATGAAATGGAGACCTCCCAATAGTGTTACCCTTTTGGTATTTGAAAAAATGCCACTCTTCCACCACTATTAAAGGGAACTCACCCCACTCACTTATTCACAACACTAAATCCCTTTTCCTTATCTAAAAAATTACCAAATAAGCTCCAAATTTCCATCCTCAACACCTAGAATCATCCCTTTTCACATTAATCAAACCAAGTAATACCTTTTCTTAAAACCAAAAGGGTAACCCAAATAAAAGTCAACGTTCATCAATGTATATTTTTCTTTTGTTCCCTTCTAAAGCCCCTAAAATTATTCTTATATAAATATTATAAAAGAAACTATTGATTATAAATAAAATAAGATGTTTTTATATTATTTTTATGATCAAAACATTCACACACATACCTCAAATGGGATATACAATCATCATTAGTGTATATGGTGGACTACGACCTTTTGAACCAATATCATTTATTCATCCATTACAACCTCTCAATGATGAGAATAATGATGAAAGTACTGTTTTTATATGATATATGTGATATTTATTATGTATTTATACTTTTTAAATTATTATGTTACACATAACTTCATGATTTCCATCTTTTGGAATACGATAACATCGTTTTTGGATATGTGCATTGTCGCCTCCTAAATGTGATCTGATTCATTCACGCTATACATGGAATGTAATAAGGATGATTTTAATAAAATAATGTGATATATATGAAATAATAATCCTATGGTAAAGATAATATATATATATCATTTACTTTTTCATCTTTCAAAATACGAAATGGAAATGAAAACATCATTCATGCTTCTGTATGACCTACCATCTCTATGAATGATGTATTTCATTTCCTATTTATATCTTTACTCGATTATTATAAATACATATTTAATAAATATATATTATATTTATATCATACTTTACATACATTATATGAGGAAATCATGTTCAAAAAATGAGGACAAAAATAAAAATCAAAACATATATGAAAAACAAACCAGGTATTACCTGAAATGTAACATTAACTGGGAATTATCAATAAAAATGTAATAAAAAGTCATAATTAAATCATATATGGTATGATATTTAATAATACATTTTCTTGGCAGATCCATAATAAAATTATATTTATCTTACATGATGTGTGAACATGTATGAATAAATTAAAGACTTAAGGTAATGGGATTTCTAGTCCCACATTTATTTCTTTGAGACTTATGTCATATTCACCATGCATTTCTATTATGTGTTCTATATACCATGCATTAATGTATTATATTATTATTTTACTTAAAATTATTTTTATTTTCTCATCAATTTTATAATCTCCCTTTCATGAGGTTCACAATTCAAAAGATACCAAATTATTAAAGTAATTTTGTCTCAATTTTCCTTCTTTGAGACACATGTTATATTATTCCCCAATATTCATAAATAAAGTTTATATATGGAACATTTGACATGATATATCACTAATATCCATATTTGGGTGATATTTTATAATTTATCTATTATTATTATTTCATGGGTGTTTATATTCAATGTTACTGAAGTGGTAGGAGTTTATTTTTACAATCTCATCATTTATCAGGATTATTTATTATTATACTTCAATTAGTGAAATATTACAATCCATGTCTTAGTAAATATCATTAATATTACTATCCTCTAATAATTAGGTATATATTTAATTAATTTTATCATTTTCCATTGTTTTTTACTTATGATAATTAATAAAATAGTTTTATGAAGATCTGACGTTATTTATCCTTCATCCAGAAATTTATTTTCTTTCAAGACCATTTATTCTAAAAATTTCTTCAAGAAAGTTATAATATTATCCTATTGTATTTAAAATATATTTTTAAATGTGTTTAACTAATTTAACTAAATTGTTTTTAAAAATAAATCTCTTTGTCATTTCTGATTGAGGAACTTTTCTAAACTTTTTACGGTGCAAAAAAGAAATGTTTGGCATGTATATATTTATCCTCCATAATGACCAAAGTTTATTTCCTGATTCCTTTTATTGTTTACAAGAATATTTTTTTATATAAAAATGTTTTTCCTACTATTCTAGATATATATTTTTTTATTTATTTTTCATAGAATATGGTTTCTAAAAAAAATTTATGATTACAATGTGATTCAAATTATTCTAGAATCTTTATTTATATGTTTTCAAAAGTTATTTTAAAAAATTATTTCAATGATTTCAATGATTCCTATATATTTTTTAAAATTTATTTTCAAATAAAAAGGTTTTCAAAATGTATTATGCCCTAAAAATAATTCTTCAAAATGAAAGGGATATTTTCCTTCAGAAAATTTTTTATAATATATTTCAAAATTATATTCAATATAAGATGAAATCCATTATTATATCTTATTATTTACATTTATTATGATCCTCAGACAGCATTCATACCATTTATTTGAATGGTTTATCTTTAAGATGAAATTTGTTTTTGAAACACAATTCTCTTCCATGGGATATACCATGATAAAATGACTATGAAACCCACTTCCATTCACATGTTATTCTATTATGAAATGATTATGAAACATGAATCTATTCCACATGTTATGATATGATGAAGTGATTTTTATACCGATTTCATTTCATGGTTTATGATATGATTTTTATTAAATTAAAATCTATTTTAAGGATCGTGAAATGATTAATGTTTTATTAACTTCTAAAAAACACAAATATGAATTCATTATGTGATTAGTGGGACTTATATATACATATAATGAATTTGGTAATGATTTATATATCATGAGATAATGATGAGAAAAATTTAATGGGCTTGATCTGCTATAGGTATAATTTTTAACCTGGTCCACTATAGGGAATAGGATACAACTATGGTTAGTGGTGTGTCCCACCTAGTCGTTGTAACCCCCATGAAGTTCCTTGATATGCCTTTGAAAAATGAGCCTCAACTTATAGGGAATTATTTTATTTTTTTATGATTCTACAATAATTACATGTATTATTACTATATTATTATTTCATGTCTTATTCTCTTTATTCCCTTATGGTTCATTTTTTAATGATCTGTTAAACATTATTTCATGACTCTTGTAAATTATATTTGTTATGAAAGGTAAGGTATTCAAATTTCTTTCTCACGACCTCTTACCCTTATGTTAATGTAAGGATAATATATCTCCTTCATTTACATTTACTCGGTATTTGAGCTCATCCTTTCTTATGTTTCCTTTCCCAAAGATATAATGAAAAGTTTTAATAATGAATACTATATGGGATTATCTTTGTTGTAAAATTTTAAGATCCTTTAAAAATATAAATGAGTGTGTTACACGTTTCTAATGACACTAAACTATTATTATCCTCAGGAATTTACTTTCATAATGTACTTGATATTCATCTAAAATGATGTAATATCCAGGTATGTTAAATCTAGGTCTCTATAGTTTGTATCAAGGGAATGGTTTGGTCAACCTTTGGAAACTATAGTGAGAAAACATTATTTATTTCACAAGGTATATTTCAATTGATATGTCTAGGGATGTATATAATGATAATTCTAAGGATGTGAAATTTTTTTGAAACATTTCCTCAACTTTTGGTAAATGATAGAGTTGTTTTTTACCAGAAACACATCCTTGTCTGGATTCTAAAAGTTTATATAGATCTGGAAAAAAAATTCCTCGGGGTAACATCCCTGAAAACACTTTATTAGGATAGAATCAATCAGGAAGTACTGCACGACAATAGTTCTTGCTTCACACCTAGTTTGACACTCCCAGTGGATATGCTTTGTAAATTTATAAACTCTTCACAACCCATTATGACAGATTTAAATTGATTGAGACTATGAACGAATTATATTAAGAATATGGTGTGTTATATAAAAGAAGTATGAGTCATTATTTGGACATCATATAAGTTATTTTTCATGATTATGTGTTTTAAACTGTTATAAGCGATGCTCACACTATTATTTATGGTTAATGTAAATGAAGTGAACTAGAAGGAACCTGGTTATTGTTGAATGCGATAGAAAATTTTCTAATGAGAAGCCAAATGGGATGATGACCTGAGGTAAGGATTTTTTGAATATTCCTAATAACACTACTAGAAAAACAGGTATTTGCGACGGGTCATTTGCGACGGGATCCCGTCACAAATGACCCGTTGCTGAAAACGGCGTCACAACAACACTTATTTGTGACGGGCCCGTCGCTAAAGCCTTTTTTTGCGACGGTTATTTTCCCCGTCGCAAATAGTACTCCGTATATTTGTCAAAAACTTTTAAAATAGTATTTGCGACGGGACCCGTCGCAAATACCTTTTGCGACAGTACCCGTCGCAAATAGCTTTTGCGACGGGACCCATCGCAAAAGCTATTTTTTTTAAAAAAATAAAAAACTATTAATAAATTATTTTAATGCATATAATAATACTAGTATTTGCGACGGGCATAGTATCCCGTCGCAAATACTATAAAAAAAATAAAAAAATAAATTATTAATAAATTATTTTCATTAATATAATAATAGAATTATAATTCACAAATAAAAATAATAAATTATTTTAATTAATATAATAATAATAGAATTATAATTCAAAAATAAAAAATAATAGAATATTAATAAATGATTTAATTAATATAATAATATTAGAATTATAATTCATAAATAAAAAAAATATTAATAAGTTATTTTAATTAATATAAAAATAATAGAATTATTTTACATTCAAATATTAAAATAATTCAAGTATTACAAAAAATATAATTAAATTATAATATTATAAAATTTTAATATATATATATATTTTAATATTATAAAATATAAATAATATTATTATTCATATTAATATTGTTATTTAAAAATATAATATTATTAATATTTTATAATGAGACAAAAACTAAGAATAGAAGAAAAAAATATTTTGATTTCGCAAATTTTATAACATAAATACAAACTCTAATCTGAAGGGGGGGGGAGGTGGGGGATCTGCAGATGGTGGTGGAGGAAACTCCATCCCTAAAGCATGAGTGAGTCGGTGCATGTACTCCATCTGCTCCTGATGCTGCTGCTGCCACCGACTCGTCTGCTCCTCGTACAACTACTGCTGGCGTCGACGCTCCTCCTCATGCTGCTGACGCATCTGCTCCTCCTCCTGTCGGACACTCTCTATCTGTGCAGTCTGAGATCGCGACTGATCCTCATACTGTGTAGTAGAAGAAGATGCACGAGCTCCTCTCGAGCTGGACGCCGACATCGCAGCACTGCCATAATAATCTCCGGGAGTCATTTGAGAGCCGATACCAACTACCCGGCCCTTCTCGAAGGCATACTGGGTGTCCTGCATCCATGCCGCCTCATCAAACTGACGGGAAATGGTCTGATCTGATGACTCGGCCTGACTCTCAGGTCGGGCCTGTGACCCTGCGGCCTCATATGACCCCTATAGTTGCAATTTAAAATTAAAATTGTGAATATATTATATGTAGTTAATTTTTAAACTTGAAAACAAATAATACTGACCACGATGTGATGCTGACGATCACCTCTGAGCTCCCCAGTAGCAGGATCACTATACATCCTCCTATATACGTCGTACTCTGTAATATCGGGGTGCTCAACAGCCTATAAGAATAAAAAATAAACTGTTAATATTTATAGTTATATAAAATATTTATAAATAATGTACGTACCAGATGCTGTCTATGAGTACTGAAAGAACGACTCCCAGCTCGATGAGTCACCTCCTGTCTCCCCCGATTCTGCCTCCCCACCGATGATCTCCTCTGAAAGGCACCACTCAACCAGTGCGCACATAATCCATCCCATACATGGGATGAAATATACTCTGGTCGGTGTGCTCTACATGACTCCTCAAAATCTGACACTCCTGCTTTCTTCATCGCAGCTTTTCTTAAATTGTGCAAAAACTGACAAAGGCGATCAGACATGGCCACCTCCCATGCCTTGTGGATGGCGTCACGCATGGTATCCTCGATCGGATACCATAAACCCTACAAATAAATCAAAATATCAAGTTAGAAATGAAATAATTTTCAAAATAAAAATTATTTATTTACGTACGTACCAACCAATGGCCGAACATGGCCTGCTTCACATCAATGGTAATCTGCTCCCATGTGGTCCACGGCTGAGAGAAATAGTTGCACAAAATAGCGCTGCCCTGTCTGACTGCTATATGAGGAAAACTGAAAAAATAATAAACATTTATTATGTGAATAGATTAATGAAATCTTAGTCAAATCCACAGGTTATCACAGAGGTTATCACACCTCCGTGTGCGTGGATCAAACCCAAGACGTGGACGTCGCTCGGGGATGGGGTCAGGAATCATCAATCGTGCAAGACCGCGCCCCCTCCGCGTACTCCCTGGAGCGCCTGCAGGCTGAGGGTCATCTGTCAGCAATGCATCCGCATCGAAAGTCAGGTCAGCATCCGCCAACTCACGAAATGTGGCGTCATCCATCTGAAACAGAAAATGTTAATGTTAGCAAATAATTGATAATTACTATTATATATACATATATACATATTATGATTGTATATAAATACCATGGAATCCTATCAGTGTTCATCTTCATCATCATCTTCATATATGTCAATGTCATCTTCATATTCCTCCTCAACATCATCGATATCCATTCGAGTTACAGTTGCTTCATCTCTTACCATTTCAAATTCATATGTGACATCACTAACATCATCGTCATCACCGACTCTTAAATGTGGGGTGTCGTCATCGATACTCATGTCTCTTTGTAAAAAAGATTGATTTTGAGTACTCTCTTGAAAAACTTCAATTCTTTGCACATCAGTGAAAGCACATTCACTTTGACTAAACTGATTGTCTCGAATTTTGATTTTTATTATACTCCACCAATCAGTCAAGTCTCTTGATGTTGCACAGTACTTTGCATAATAAACTTGATATGCTTGTTGAGCCAATAAGAATGGTTCATTTACTAATTATTGGTAATTATTACTAATTATTGGTAATTATTACTAATTATTGGTAATTATTACTAATTATTGGTAATTATTACGAATTATTGGTAATTATTACTAATTATTCCTAATTATTGATAATTATTAGTAATTGTTCCTAATTATTGGTAATTATTACTAATTATTGGTAATTAATACTAATTATTGGTAATAAATACTAATTATTGGTAATAAATACTAATTATTGGTAATTAATACTAATTATTGGTAATTATTGGTAATTATTGTTAATTATTGGTAATTATTACTAATTCTTGGTAATTATTGCTAATTATTACTAATTATTTCTAATTATTGGTAATTATTACTAATTATTGGTAATTATTACTAATTATTGGTAATTAATACTAATTATTGGTAATAAATACTAATTATTACTAATTATTACTAATTATTACTAATTATTACTAATTATTACTAATTATTACTAATTATTGGTAATTATTGTTAATTATTACTAATTATTGGTAATTATTACTAATTATTGGTAATTATTACTAATTATTGGTAATTATTATTAATTATTACTAATTATTAATAATTATTACTAATTATTGGTAATTATTATTAATTATTACCAATTATTACTAATTATTGGTAATTATTAATAATTATTACCAATTATTGGTAATTATTGATAATTATTACTAATCATTGGTAATTATTGGTAATTCTTGGTAAGTATTGTTATTTATTACTAATTATTGGTAATTATTACTAATTATTGGTAATTATTACTAATTATTGGTAATTATTACTAATTATTACTAATTATTGGTAATTATTACTATTTATTGGTAATTATTACTAATTATTGGTAATTAATACTAATTATTACTAATTATTACTAATTATTGGTAATTATTCCTAATTTTTACTAATTATTACTAATTATTACTAATTATTACTAATTATTGGTAATTATTACTAATTATTACTAATTATTGGTAATTATTGGTAATTATTGGTAATTATTTGTAAATATTGGTAAATATTGGTAATTATTGGTAAATATTGATAATTATTGGTAATTATTGGTAATTATTACTAATTATTGGTAATTATTACTAATTATTACTAATTATTGGTAATTATTACTAATTATTGTTAATTATTACTAATTATTGGTAATTATTACTAATTATTGGTAATTATTACTAATTATTGGTAATTATTACTAATTATTGGTAATTATTACTAATTATTGGTAATTATTACTAATTATTGGTAATTATTACTAATTATTGGTAATTAATACTAATTATTGGTAATTAATACTAATTATTACTAATTATTGGTAATTATTGATAATTATTACTACTTATTGGTAATTATTACTAATTATTGGTAATTATTACTAATTATTGGTAATTATTACTAATTATTTGTAATTATTACTAATTATTGGTAATTATTACTAATTATTGGTAATTATTACGAATTATTGGTAATTATTACCAATTATTCCTAATTATTGATAATTATTGGTAATTGTTCCTAATTATTAGTAATTAAATGAATAATTACTAATAATTAGGAAGAATTACCAATAATTAGAAATAATAACATTATTAGTATATTTTATTATTAATATTAAAATAATATAATTTTTTAATTTATATACAATTCTCCTTTCATCTGTGCGTTTTCTATCTCCACATACAAATAATACATTTGAAGACAGCAGACACACAGATGAAAAGAGAATAGTATATATATATAAAATTATATTATTTTAATATTAATAATAAAATATACTAATAATGTAATAATGTTATTATTCCTAATTATTGGTATTTATTATTAATTATTAATATTTATTCTTAATTATTAAAAATTATTACTAATTATTCCTAATTACCATTAACTATGAACAATACTAATAATTTAAATTTATTAAGTAACAAAACAATGTAAACATAATTAAATTACAACTAATTAAGAATAATTGAAACTAATAAAAAATTAAAAATAAATATTAAATTAAAATAAACATAAATACCTTGAAAATTGATCTGCTCTGATCGTTCTTCAAATCATTAATATCAACTCCGGAGAAAAAAATTAAACTCGAGAAAAAATGAACTTTAGAAATACAACTTTGAGAGAAGAAGAAGATGGAGTTTGATAATGATTTGAAAAAAACGGATGGGGGTATTTATAGGTTAGATTATTTGCGACGGGATTCCCGTCGCAAATAGTGTTATTTGCGACGGTACCCGTCGCAAATACCTTAGCCAACATTTATTACGGTCAACGGTTAAATAGTTATTTGCGACGGGACCTGTCGCAAATAACCACCTGCTGACATACTATTTGCGACGGGGGAATATTCCCGTCGCAAATACCTTTTACCGCCGCCGGTTATTTGCGACGGGAATATTCCCCCGTCGTAAATAGTTTTCCCGCGATTTGGCGCGCAACGTGCGCCAGTTCTTTTGCGACGGGGAAAGAAATCTCATCGCAAAAGCCTACTTATTTGCGATGGGTAAATACCCCCGTCGGAAATAATTTTTTCACGGGGCTATTTGCGAAGGGATTTATTCCCGTCGCAAATAACCCGTCGCAAATACCCATTTTTCCCGTAGTGTATGTTTTTATATAACATGATTAAAAAGTGTACATTTACCAACTCTCAGACCTACCAGTGAAGATAATTAAAGATTTCACTGAGAGTTTGGGAAGTGGATACCATTGAGTAAAGAAGACTCATTTTCTTGGGAGCTGAGAGTGTCGGAAGAAAAACCCAAGTAATCCTATCAATGGAATAGTATTATGTTTTTATGATGGAAAATAAAGACACAATGAAATTAAATTTCAATGAAAAAATAAATGTTTGGTAGATTCAATGTATGGGAATAATCTATTCCCTAAGGTATCATCTAATATAAAATCTGTTAAATAGTGAATGTTTGGAGATTATGTAAATCAATGTATTTAGTGGAAATATGAGGAAGGAGATCTACATGTTTGTAAGATTAACCATCTTTCTAATGATGATGGGGAGACCATGAATGATATATGAAAGCTATGTTCTATTCTAATTGTATTTTTATAATGTTGATTAAATTGAGTAGACATGATTCTTTTTTATATTTTTATAATGGGGTATTAAGGAATATAATTATGAATATTAGTTAATGGTTTGATAAATAAGTGGGATGACTGATGTGTATTTGTACTAGAATTCAAGAATTTTTTTATTTCAATCTAGAAGTATATTTTTTCATTAAGTATTTAAAAAAATATTGAATGGTGTTGAGGACAGGGGAAAGTAATTTAATGGAATTGTGATATTTTGATAAAGGGAAGGTAACTGATAGTTTGTTTTTGATGTTGAGGAATAAAATTATTTTGGATAAAGAAATGATTAATATGGATAATGTTTACAAGATAGTATTTATGACTATACAACTATTAAATGATTTGATGGAAATGTGTATTATATTATCATTGATGAATTTTCCATCATTTTTGTATTTAAGAAATATTTCCAAATACTTTGAAATAAAGAAGAAATAATTATTTTCAATAAGTATTTATGGTAACTCAAGTTATTACTATGTTTCAATAGAATACATGATGAAGGTATTATCATGTTTTGTATGTGAAAAAAATAGAAACTTTGTGATATATGGGGGATCAATGCTAAGATAATTTTGGGAAATTTAGTAACCTTACTTCTAATGTTTTTTATTTTGATCCTTTAAATCGGTTACAAGGTTAACCATTTATGGAATGTTTTATGTAAAACTTTGAATGATATTTTATATAGTACTATGTTACTTCACCATATGATGATTCATGCATATTGGATAACCAGTGGTGACCATTTCTCCTTGATAGTATCATTAAATCTATTGAAATTTTGATCTATTAGTTCATTGGTGATAATGAATTCACAATCAATTATTATAGTAAAAGATTAAGTTTAAATGGTTCAAGCCAAAACCAATGGTTGATATTGTGATTAAGGAATGGAATTAAATTAATTAATTATATATCTTTTTGACAATTCATCAACATTAAGAAAAGGATTTGGAAAAAAAATTCCTAGTAACTTTATATCAGATGAATCAAATGGTTCGTTATATCATCAAATATTTATGGTTCTGTGATAAGATAATTTTTCTAGATCACACACTTTTTTGTTATTAGTGATCTCTATAAATCTAAATAATTATTTATTTTTTTTCTTCCATATCCAAATCTATGCCTATATTCTTATATGTGGAAAACTATTTATGAGTTACTTTTAGAAACTATTATGTTTATAACTTTAGTTTTTAATAGTATTTTTAGTATTCATTTTTGTTATGTGGGATCTCATGAAATGAACCTTAAAGTACTAAAATTATGATGATCCAAATGAGTTTATATGGATAAATTCATTTTAATTATTGAAGAAAATAACCCCTATGTTTTTAGAATTATTTTTTCGAATAAATTATTATTATTTGATGGAATGCATTGCACACTACACCTTGTTATTCTTGCATTATACACAACATGAAGTTAATATTGTGCTATAAACAAAAAAACTTATATTTTGTAACAAACAAAACTATGTTTTCCATGTGTTACATAAAACACCATGTTCGTTAGACTTTTTGTGTTACACACGAGACTGAGTTTTACTGAACTACAATATTCTATTAATATTAATATTAAAATATTATTGTTGTTATCACCTAGCCATAGGAATGAAAGTTACGAATAATATTAACTAAATTTTAAAATTATGGTTCCCAAATGTATATAAAATAAATCCTTTGGTTAACAATTAATTATAAATTGAAGTAATAAATATTTGAAAATAAGAAAATTCATATTCTGAAAAACTATTTCACTATACATAAACACATTTTATATTAATAAATTATAAAAACCAATTTTGATGAATGATTTTAATGAAAAAATATTCATTATAAATTAAATATACAATTTAACATTCATCTTATGTGTTTTTAAGATAATAGATAATAATAAATCCAATTTTAGGTAGAGAAATATGTATTATTTTAAAATGTAGTTTTGTCACCTTTTAATGGAGCACTTGTTTTAAAAATAAATTTTAAAATTTTTATTTTCCAAAAAAAAATTATTTTGGGAAATAATAATGTCTAAATTATCTTATGGTGAATATTTGTTGTTTTTTTGACAAGTTTCATTTTTTGACTAATAATAAAAATACTGAATTTTAATTGGAAACTGACTTTTTTTCTAATTTATCTATATAGTAAATTTATATTTATATTTTGATTTAAATTAAATTTTGATCAAATATACATATAGTAATCCAATTTAGTCCATTTAAATCATTTTCACATTGAAATTGGATATAAAAACATTTCTAACTTTTGAACATTTTCATTTTGAAAACCCATTGTTTCATCCCAATTGTGGGATTAAAATTAAATTAATTTATACCACATATATGATATGAATTTATTAAAATGGGTTCCACATTAAAAATAATAATATTTTTTAATTTAAAATAAGTTCAATTTTATAGAGAAAAATGATTAGTGAAAAAAGATAAAACTAATTATGGTGATTAAGAGAAACAAACATGTTTATCATGGGACTATACATTAAATTAAGGGGCCAAATGACCTAAAAACAAGACCAAAATCCATTATTTGGGAATATTTGGACCATAATACAACTTCAATTTAAAATATATCATTATTTTTTGTATATTTTGTCAAGGAGACTTCCCAATAGTGTTTACATTTTTGGAATTTATAATATTGTCACTCCTCCACTATAAAAGGAACACACCCCACTACCATATTAAAAACTATAAAGACAATTATCTCATCAAAACACTTCCAAAAATAAGCTCACATATTCTACCCCCCTAAAAAATCATCATTTTGGGAATAAATCCAACTAAGGAATCCATTTGGTGCAGACCAAAATAAGTTACCCAAAGAAGAGGTAACGATCATCAATGCGAATTTTTGTTTTGTATCCTTCTCCACCCCATTAAATTATTATTATATAAATACAATATGATAAAATAATTACCCAAAATATAATGATATTTTTTTATTTTAATGTTTATACCTACACCATAAGACACATCCATGAAATGGGATACACAATCATCGTTCATGTGTATGACAGATTACCGCCCCGCGAGCCTATGTCGTTCGTTCTTCCATTATAACCTCTCATGGTTGATAATAATGATTTAAATAATATTTTATTTGTATATATATGGTATTTATTATGTATATATTCTTATATAATGATTATATATCACATATATTCATTAATTACATTTTTTAGTAAAATAATAATATCAATTGTGGATGTGTGGACTGCCACCTCCAGAAAGCGATGTGATTCAATGATGAATTAAATAGAATGTATTAACGATGATTTTAATAAAAATATTATATATATATGTATATATATATTTGTTATATAATAATTCTAATTGAATTATAATACAAATATATATATCATTTACATTTATTTCATTCAAAATATGATAAGAAAATTGAAACATTGTTCATGCGTACGTACGACCTACCATCTCCATTAACAGTTTATTTCATTTACTATTTTTATCATTTATAAATTGTTATAAATAAATATATACTGAATATATTTTATACTTATATCATTTTTACCAATATGTAAATTAATAAATCTTGATCAATGATATTGGAACAAAAATAACAATTTAAAATATATACAAAAAACAAAGCGGTTATTACCTGAAATGTAACATTAATATAGAATTGTTAATAAAAAGGTAATATAAGGTCATAATATAATAGTATATTATGTGATATATAATATTATTGTTCTTTTTTATATTTAATATATACATATTTTTATTATACATGAGTTTTGAACATTTATCAAGAAAGTAAATACTTAAGGTAAGGTTATTTCCAGTCTCACTTTTACATCTGTGAGACTTATATCATATTCACCACACATTTATTTTTTGAGGTATATATAATTTCCATGAATTTATTATATTATTCTTATACTTAAATTTTTTGTTCATTACATATCCATTTTATGATCTCTCTTTCGGGGCTTCCGGGTTCATAAGTAACCAAATTCGTAAAGTAATTTTATCTCAATTTTCTTTGTTTGATACAAATGTTTTGTTATGAACCTATATTGTTTTAAGAGGTGTATATAATTCTACTTGGAATTATTATATCATTAATATCCTTATTTTAATGAGATTTTATACTTCATGTAGGGTTATTATTTTGGGAAGATTTTGATTAAATGTTACCAAAGTTGTAAGAGTTTATTGCTAGAATCTCATCATTTTACTGGATTATTTATGATTATGTTTAAATTGAGGAAATATTATGATCCATATATCAATAAATTTTATTAATTTTCTTCACCTATGGTTATTCATTATTATTTTATGTTATAATACCATTTAATAACTATTTATTACTTAAGATAATTAATAAAATGTTTTTATCAAAATTCATTATCATTTCTCTCTTTGATCAGAAATATATTTACATTAAAAACCATGTTCTCTAAATATTTCTTAGAAATTTATATAATATTCTCTTATGAAATTAAAACTACATTTTTACCCATGTTTTACATTTTAAAAAACTTTTTTGAAAAATGAATCTTCTTTTCATTATTCGAAAGAGGAACTTTTTTAAACTTTTTATAGCGCAAAAGGAATGTTCTAAATGTATGGATTTGTCAGAATCATGGTCGTTATTTCATTATAGAATAATTTGAGAGTTTGTAATATTATTTTGATTATAAAATATTTTAACAAATATTCTAGAATTTTTTTTTCATTTTTAAAGAAAATTATCTTCAAAAATGTTTTATGGATAGATTTTTTTTAAATGATTTTAAAACCTTCATTTATATGTTTTAAAAGATTATTTTAAAATAAAATGATTTAAATGATTTAAAATATACCTTTAAATTTTTTTCAAATCTATTTTCAATGAAAATTATTTTAAAAAAATTATGTTCATAAAAGTATTTTTCAAAGTGAAAGAGGTATTTTTTTCTAGAAATGTTTTTAAAAAAACCATCAAAATTATTTTCCAAATAAGGTGAAATAATATGTAATAGTTAATGACTTACAAGGTATATTATCCAAGTACACCATTATTAAAATTTATTTTAACTCTTTATGTTTAATAAGACTCGATATTTTTGAAACTCATTTCTTTTCTATGGGTTTTACCATGAAAAAATGATTATGAAACCCACTTCCTTTCACGGGTTATTCTATTATGAAATGATTATGAAACTTGTCTCTTTTATAAAGGTTGTAATATGATGATATTTTTATGATACCGATGTCATTTAATGGGTTATTCTATGTTGTTTATGAAATCTATTTTTTATGGGTCCTTAAATGATGAATGTTTTATTATCTTGAGAAACAAAAATATATGATTTTGTTATATGAAGGGTGTGACCTATATCTGCCTCCAAATCATTAGGTAAATATTTATATCTCATGAGATAATTATGGGAATAAGTCAACAATATTGGTCCACTATACAAAGAAGGTTTAACCTAATCAACTATATGGAAATGGCTATGACTGAGGATAGTGGTGTGTTCCGCCCAGTAGGTGTAGTCCCCATGAAATGCCTTGATATGTTTTTTAAATGAGCCTTGACTTATAGGGAATGATATTATATATTTATGTGTATATAAAAATTCCATGTCTTATTCCAATTGTATAATTTCATGGATTATGTTCTTGATTCCATTAGGATTCGTGTCTTATGATCTGATAATCTTTATCCCATGACTAATTTATATGATATTTTATATGTAGGGCATGATCTTAAAATGTTATTCTCTTGTCTTAATACCCTTATGTTCATGTAATTATTATATACCTCCTTTGTATACCCTTACTGGTCATCTAAACTCACCCTTTCTTATGTTTTCCTTCCTAATGTTATGAAGAATGGTTTTAAGTAAGAGTACTATATGAGGCAACCATGTTTGGAAACTTTCAAGATCTTTCAACAATTTAGATTATTGTGTTCCATGTTTTCAATGACACTAAAATATTACATCCCTTAGGAATTTACTTTTGTAAGGTGATTAATATTCATCTAAAATTACATAATATCGATGTATATTAAGCATGGGTTATAATAATTTGTGATATAAATGAAATAATTATGATATTCTTGATATATTTACCAATCTTGAAAAATGGTATGAATCATTATATTTTATTCCATTTTCTAATGTAAAGATGGTGACATCGTTCATTTATGTGTGTACCACCACCTTCACAAAGCGATGTGACTCTCCTTTCATCATCACACCACATAGATGATATATATATATATATTTATTTATTTATATTTAAATAAGTAATGTGGTATTTATTATATAATTATCATTATGTAAAGGTAATATTTTACTAATGATCATTGAAAAATAGAAACATTACTCATGAATACATACATCTTACATTCTATATGATCGCAACATAATTAATTTATTATAATCATCATTAATGTTGATTTTAAAAGTTAAATTGATGTAAAAATATGATAATTATTTCATGATTATTATTCTATAGATAATGAAAATAAATAATATATGTAAGAATCATAACATTCATAACAATACACGTATAAGAAAACAAGTTAATTAACACATAAAATGAAAATAATGAATGATTACTAATGAAAATGAAATAATTTGTTATAAAATGACCATTTATTAAATGATAATTATTAATATGGAACTTTAATATGTTAATAACATGTATAAAACCACAGAACGATAGGTTACAGTGCATTCAACCAAATGGAATTGTAAGGTATAGGATTTCGTCTCAATTATATTCATTTAGTCATATTGTAATGATATTGACCAATTTTATTTTATATGGTGTATATAATACAACTTTTGACATCCATTATCAATAACAATTCATTATTCATGGTATTTTAAGTTGAAATTTGAATTATTTCATCTAAGGGAATTTGATATTCTATAACTATATGTGTAAATAATTTTTTATATCTTTTTTTTATTACCAATTTTTCTGTTGATTTATAGTTACTACACATAACCTATTCAAAGACTACTTCGCACTTCGATGTTATGATCAATCTAATGGTATATTTTAAAATGTCATTTTAATCGATATTTTCTATTCTTGAAGATCTATTAAAGGGAATTATTTTTTAGTTGTTTAATAAAACCTTTAATTTTATTCTACATTGTCTATTCATTATATTTAAATGTAATAGATACATTTTTTCACTCTTTGGTACTTAAAATTTAGTCTATTTTTTATGAAAATTTGACATTATTTCTCTCTTCTGTCGGAAATCTATTTTTCATTAAAAACCATTTTTTATGAAAAAATAAAAAATATTGTTAACCTTTAAAAATGATTTATCAAAATCATTTTCAAACATTTTTTAATATTTAAAAAAATTAAATTAATATTATTTCATTTTCAAAACAATTCTCATTTGACTTTTACTAAAAATGTTAAAGTAATCTTCTTGTTTTTTTCTAAACAATTCATTTTACTAACATTTTTTAAGTTGAAAAAAATGTTCTTTTATTTTAATTTTACAAAATGTATGGAATTACTTGATATAATGACCATCATTTCTTGAAGCTTCCTTTTCATGTCTATAAGGAAGTTTTTAAATAAATTTTCTTTCAAATTTCATGTTCAAAGAATATTATTTAAAAAAAATTAATAGATATTTTATTCAATATTGTTTTTAAATATATTTTTATGGTATTTTTATTCATCCATGAAAAAACCCTTTATTAATACTCATATGGGTATATTTTTTATTGATTCCATCATTATTCTTCATATATATGGGTTATGATCATTTAGACCAATGAATTTATTGACATCACTTCCTTGATTCATTCTTATAGTCGCTAACATTCCCTTGAATTATTCAATTTCAATTGTAAAATAAATTTCTCCTTAATTTGCATATTATTTATCATTTAATGGTTTATATTATGAACTATATACAATTTTTAGATGTGTTTTTTACTTTTAGATTTATATGATTAATTAAAGAAATATAAATAAATCAGTATCCTTTAATCAATACAAATATTTGACAAGCAACATTTTTAATTAATTAAATCAATTATTATATATATTATTATTTCATTATAATGATATAAAAAGTGTTGGTATGGTTTAATTTAATACCCTTGATGCATCAGTAATCTCATGAAATAGAATCAGTTAGAAACCAACCCCATGTGTTTGTAACCAGTATTTTTAAACTGTCTTGTGGACTGTATGGATATTAGTATATTAAACTATCTTATGAAAGGTATTAATGTTAATGTTCCCATGTACCTAGGAAACATGTAATCATATAATTAATCATGTCCTTCATTTAAAATTCAGTTAATTTTATCTAGGGTATTTTCAAAATGATATTGTCTTTATATGAATTTTATTCTCAGATTTTTGATTATATGGATTGTGTGTTTAGTTATTTACCCTTCTATATTTATTATGCTTTATCAATTCAAATATTCAAGTTATTTAAATTTCAAGGGTGTTTAGAATTTTACCATTATATATTGATTGTGCTGATTGATTAATGATTTCATTCATTGTACATAACCCTTACTGAGCATTTAAAGTCACCCATATTTATTTTCCTTTCCCCAAGATTCCATAAAAATTATTATGACTGAAATTGAAGGATATTTTAGATTGAATAATGTTATTCTAGAAATAAAAATTAATAATTTGTAATTTTTATATTCAAAATTAATTTAAAACTCAACTATGTATCTGGTTTACCAAGACTACTAAACTATTTGGTCCTTCAGGATTTGATTCCATTCATCTATGACCATGTATTTAAGTACAAAACCATCTATGATATACTGAGGTTAGGGTCACTACATTTGGTATCAAAACTAGTTTATTTTAATCCTTGGGAACTATATTTAGCAAAAAATATTTTAGGGAACATACCCTTATGATAGACATTGAGGATAAGGGTTAAAGATCATCCAAATGTGTTTCTAAGGTAGATATTATGTTGTTTTCCTTGAAATACATACTTGTATGGATAGTAAATGTGGATGTGGATCTATGACAAATGTACCTATGGTTAATAACTCTGAAATGGGTGCTTTGGGCTTGACTCAATTCTTACCTGGTATACGACATACATCCCTACTACGCACATGGTTGGACATTAACGTGGGAAATTCTTAGTATAATTCACATTTTCTTTAAAACCATTATAAATTATTTGAATAGACAATTACAACAAATAACCTTGGTAAAACCATAGACCATTTGAAGACCTTTGATGAAATAAAATTGTTGAGTTGCTTATGAATTGGGATTCAAAAATTAAATTTTATAAATATTTTTACCAATGCTGTTTTGGAGAAATTAAATATGAAGCTTTTAAGGATTGTGTTGAATTTTAGAATCATGTGTCTCTTCATAAACATAGTAGTTATGAATATTATCATTGGTTTATGAGTTTAATATTTATCATACTTTCAAATTCTTATGCAAAACTTTTTTTATATGATGGATATCTACCATGACTAAGGAAAGTTTAGGGAAATTCATGGAAATCATAAGTTTTAGAGGATAAATAATTTTAAGAATAATTCAATTACATTTTACAGAAATATTTTTAAAGGTATTCATAAAACTTATGGTTAATATGATCATTAATGAAATTTTACAAATACTCAATTAAGATTATTATAATTTTTGAAAAAAAAATGTTTTATTGAAACCCATAATAAAAATTTCATTTAAAGATAAATTTTATTTCTATTATATCCATCAAATTTTTTGAAAATTTTATTGGAATTATATCAATATTGTTTTTAAAAATGGAAAATAGGCATACTAGGTGGTAACTCATTGCATCTAGAATGGCGGCAGAGCTCAAACCCATTATTGAAGGAAGATGTAGTTTTTTAACCTACCATGTCACGACCCATCCAAGAGGCGCTTGTTCGATGACAACCCTTATACCACTTCCGATATGCTAGGGGCTAGACACTATCACTAAGTAAGCATATCCCCCAAATGGAAGTAATTTTCCTATGTACATGTACACATGCACAGATCTCCAAGACAGAAATGATGAAATTTAAAAACACCAAGTAGACAATGCATGAATATATTAAAATACCAACCAAAGAGTATGCTTGTATAAATCTAGAAAGTAAACAAGGAAAAAATACAATCCCATTAAAAGAATGTTTATGTAAAACTGAACACACAAGTTTAGGAAACTCATCTATAGAAAAACCTACCTAAATGGTAGTTGTAGGACAATTTTCTGAATTTGAATGAGCACACCTCATCTATATGATTCCTCTAAGAACCACCAGGATTGGGCCCTCCTAGAGCACCATCAATGCATAGATCGTATGTACAAGACATGATATGTGTGGTAATATCTTTTTCATGGTTTATTAAAATAGTACTTAGTAGGATACCCAAAAACTACAATGGAATACCAAAAATAATAAAAAGTATACCACATTGAAATGTATGAGGTTCAGTTATCTCTACATAGGTATATTTCTATAACACATATACCATGGATTTCTAGATATACTTATAACTGACCACAAAGTAAAGAGGTAATTCACAACCATTCAACAGCCACAGGATTCTACTTAAGGAACGATCATTCCAATTGAAATCACTCCTCGAGCCATGATGTCATTGGAGACTCTTGCATAGAGGTCCTGCTAATTTGGGACTTCCCAAGGAGAATAACCTTGTCAAAGAGCATGGTATGCAGAGAGAGGATCCTTCCAAGAGAATACAGAAAACTGAATCTGTATTTTCTCACAACGTAGGGGATCCTTATCATAGAATACTGACTACCCTACTGATGCGGCTTGTAATGTAGGGGATCCTTATCAGAGAAT
Organism: Viscum album; assembly: GCA_963277665.1. NCBI lineage: Eukaryota > Viridiplantae > Streptophyta > Magnoliopsida > Santalales > Viscaceae > Viscum > Viscum album. The sequence continues at coordinate 1,213,122,725 of OY728127.1, forward strand.
ACCAAAAACCTTACAGATATAGTCCACTACATGGAGGACTAACTCCCTACGCTCTGACCTCATATAAATTGCCAAAAAACTCTAACAGGGGTGATAGAGGATCGCTTCAATCCCTAGTAGGGATACTAAAACTCTATTTGGGACTCATCCCTAAGAGGGGACTACTATCCAGTGATGTGAATGTAATGTCGTATTAAACCCTCTATGAAGGAATCAATGGAAACTCTCTACCTATAATACATTATATTATAAACCAAACAAGAAATATCAAAAGGTCTTCCTCATCTCGAGGGTCCCAATGCCATAGAGGGATCTTCGATCAGACCTTCTGTTTGAAAGTTACAACCATTTTAGTGAAAACGTATGTCTTAGGTCTTGTATGGGTCCGACCCGCCAACCTGACCTGGCACGGTAGACCATCTCGGCATAGACCACTGGGACCTCTTTTGTGTAACACCCAAAGTTTTTCTAAAAATAAATATAAATACATGGAACTTTGTTTTAAGTGGATATTTTTAATTAACCTTTAAAACATAACATTTCTACTTCTATGTTCTGGATTTCAAGAAACTGTCATCAACAATTGTGTTCAGTATGTTATTTAGAGTCTATTAGAACCAACATCTATTTTTTGGTGAATAGTAACATACCCTTATGAATAGTAATATGAATAGTGATATGACCCTAATGAATAGTAAATTTTATTATTATTTTATTTTATTAAGGCATTAAGATAATTTCATCTAGGTTAATTTTTCATTGTGATAAAGAAGTAGTTGTATAATTAGAACTGTTAATTTTTGGATTAAGAATTCTTTTTTTAATATTTAAATTAATAATATTTAGAAAATTATTTTTCAAAAATGGAATTCGTTTTTGAATTCTACACATTGAAAAATGTTTAGGGTAATATTTTGGGATTTTTCTAAAATTCAAGAATTTTTTATGAATAGTAAAATACGATAAAATATGCTAGATGCTAAATACAAGATTTACTGCATCATAGGTGATGCAAGGATGATGTAAGCCCACTTGGTTTGAACTCACATGCCATTTTTACTTTTTGGGGTCACATTAATTAATATTATTCATATTCTTGAGCATAAATATTATAATAATGATTTAAATAATGAAAAATACCCCCTCTCCTCCACTATAAATACCACCCTCACTCCCCTCTTCCTCCCACACCTCTCAAGCCTTGAGCATTGTCTAATTTCTGCCAAATTCCCTCTCCAATATTCTTCCTCGCGTCCTAGAGCTTCTTTTCTCACCCAATGACCAAAACCAAAGCCCTTAAAGAAGATCTCAAGGAGAAGAGATCAAGAGGTAAACATCATCTTTTATTTTCATTCTTTTCTTTCATTTAATGTTATTCTCTTCCATTCCATTTGTATTATGATAGGATATTTAATTAAATATCCCCCATTAATACCCATATTATGTATGAATGATGAGATATCCCCTTCTTCTCATCAAACTATTTTTATGAAATTTTAAGAGACGTCGCTAGGCTGCCGAATTTTCGTGAGAAATTTATCATTTTTTCTTTTATTTTAAGATTCCTTTCTTTTCTTCTTCATTCCTCACAGACTATTAACATAGAGGCATGAAAGCTACAGAATCTAGTATATTCTGGATTCTCTCATGTTCAGTGAAAATTCATCATCATTATTTTTCTCCTCCCCCACTTATTCACGGAGTTAAAATATTGTCCGTGATGTGTCGAAATACTGACATCGTGGACGATGTGATTTAAATTATCATTAATTCCTTCAAGTATGGTAATAAAACCATTTTTATTATTGAACCGGGTTATAATATTTGTTTTATGACTCTCCCATGGTTCTGTAATTCTTTTTTACTCATGGTTCCAATTTATAAGACAAAACGAGGTTGTTATTATCAAAGAACCACTAAAATGGTCTAAACGAACATCATTAATGTTCTAACTTATGAATCATCCTCATGTAAGAATTAAAAATGCTAAATGGAATAGTTTATGTTACTAGATATATGTAAATACTACTCAATTCCAATTCTGTAGTTTCACATCCAATCAACAAGACTGCCCACCATGAACCAATCATAGAAACCATGTAAAGAATTCACCCAAAATAGTGCAAGGGGAAAAATACTAAAAATTAAGGGTGAAGTGATGTTATTAAATGATCATATAAGATGTTATAAACTTGAAAATGCTTTTTTAAAATATTAATAACACTATTTTAACCATTATACAAGATTTTTAAAAAATTTGGAAGTAAGAAAACCCCAAGGTAAGGGAATTCTTAACCTGATTTCCATTCTTTCGGTTGACCTTCTACTTCATTATTTATGTGCTATTTAAATTGGTTGTGTGATGTGTTCTATTTATATTATGTTTTATTTTGTGTATTTACAGTATATATACATACTCCATTCACTCTAATAAGTCTCTCTTCAATTATTTGATGTTTATAAGGGTCTTTTCTTTAAAAATTCTCTTTTTAAATTTGGTTTTACGAAATTCAAAAGCAATTTTTTATGGAAGTATTCATGTTTTATGATTTTGTTTTGGTTCTTGGGAATTCTTTAGGATTAAGGGTGGGACCTATATCTCCCTGCAATGCATTGAGTATGAGTAAGTTGGAGGTCAGTCGTTTGGTTACTCCAAGTGTAACTGCGATGGTTACACAAAGTAAGGTAGTCGTGAGGGTTACAAATTATAAGGTAGCCAAGAATGGTTACAAGATTTTGTAAGTAATGCCCCAAGACACCTTTATGATTATATTTATATTCTCATGTTTTTTGTGGATCTTGTGTAACTCTCATGTTACACAAAGTAAGTATATATGGGTGACAATAATGTCTTTTTCAAATGCTTTCACATGTTACGAGTATTCATGGACTAATGTGATCTTTCTTTCTTTTCCAAACCTTACTGAGCTTTTGTGCTCATCCCAAGTTTTTAAATCATTTTTTCCAGGTTAATGGATGTCTAATACAAGGAATGAATCCATGTTAAATGTTGAATCATTATCCAGGAGTCTTGATTTATGTTTTATGTTTTATATTTTTAAAAAATGGAAACTATTTTTATGGTATCCACTCTATAATAAAGTGTAATGTCATGAATTTATTGTCCTAATACTCTAAATCTCTAAACTTGAAAATATCTTAAATGTAAAAGGAAGTGTTGTATTGTCTAAATTCAAGATTATGTATGTAATAAGGTCGGGTCCTTATAGTTGGTATTAGAGGATGCTTTAGATAACATTAGGGGTTAGAGTGATGTTAATATAATACCATAAATGATTTTCACTCTGTGTTTAATTTGAAATGGTATAGCATTTAAGGATTTCCATATTGCTTCATCTAATACATTTTTTTTCTGAATGGTTTTCTGTAGAAGAAACAAGGATATTGAAGAGGAGAGGCACCGACAGAATGACATCCTTCCGGAACTATAACCCACACTGGTAGTGCTTGGAACTGAGCATTTTGTGATAGTAATGGCTCAGCTAACGTAGGCAATAAATGGTGGTAAAATCCATGCAATAGAACCAATATATTTACCACAACAGAACATGACATTAGTGGAACATTTTATGAGACAACAGCCTTCTGCATTCAATGCATCCTCTAACCCAGTATCAGCTGAAGGATGGATCAACGCCCTTGAAAAGATATTAGTTGTTATGGGATGTTCAGACAATCAAAAGGTAAGTCTTTCCATTTATCGTTTTGAAGGGGAAGCTGATCAGTGGTTCTCAATGGAATGGAATATTAGGGTTAGAGAGGATTTTGATGCCTTGGAGTGGGATGGATTTAAAAGTCTTTTACTTGAAAAATATTTTCTTAAGGTGGTGCGACTAAGAATGGAGAAGCAACTCCATGAATTGAAATAGAAGGAGGAAGACTATGTGTCCGTGTATAAAGAAAACTTCACCTGATTGGCAAGGTATGCTCCAAATATTATTATGGATCTTAATATCAAAATCAACCGCTTTTACTCAGGATTGAAGCCAAGGTATCAAAGGGCGTTGGCCTCTCTTGAATTCAAAAGTTGTGAGAAACTTGTCTGCTGTGCTGAGAGGGTTGAGATCGAGTTTGATGATGATCACGTGCATTATGGAAATAAAGAGAAGAATAGTTCTAGTTGGCATGAAATTGGTAAGAATCAACCAATGAAATCTGATGGTAGGAAAATCCAATTTCTAGTTTGTGAAAAGTGTGGCAAGGAACACCCTGGGAAATGTCTTAGAAAAACTGGGAAGTGTTTTAAATGTTGTAAGTTTGGACATATGGCCCGAGGTTGTAGTGATAATGATCCTAAGAATAATCCTGATAATAAAACTATAAAGTGTTCTTAATGGGGTGAGATGGGTCACTATGCAAACGCCTACCCCAAGAGAGATCTGAAAGATGCAAAGAAGTCAGAATACAAGTAGAAAAGTATAGTAAGATCCTTTGAGACTATGTCAGAAGATGTTGAGCGATCCAATGAAGTTGTATTAGGTAATTTTTTCACTCATATTTTGCTAAAGTTTTGTTTGATATGGGGTCTACACATTCCTTCATCTCTGAGAAATTTTTTGGTAAATTGAAAATATCACCTCAACAAATGAGACCCAAACTTGTTGTTAAAACACCAGGGGGAAATGTTATAGCAAAGAGGAATTATAAGAATCTTTCAATTATATTCTGTGGAAAGAATTTACTTGCAATCCTTATTGTTTTACCCTTAGTTTAGTTTGATGTTATTCTAGGGAAGGACTAGCTTTCTGATTATCATGCTATGATTGACTATAGAGCTAAAGAAATTGTATTTCAGAAAGAGTTTTAGTATTTATACAAGAATAAACCCATACAATTGATAACATATCAGGAAGATAAGAAACTATTGAAATATGGATATTAATGTTATCTTGGTCATATTTTTGAAAATAAGGGAACAATTCAAATTAATGATGTGCCAAGGGTAAATAAATACCTTGATGTTTTTCTTGATGAGTTACCAGGTTTCATAACTGAATGAGAAGTCGAATTCAAAATTGACTTAGTTCTTGAGGCTAAGCCAATTTCAAAACCTCCATATCGTATGGCTCCAATAGAACTTCTTGAATTGAAAATTCAATTGTAGGATTTTCTTGAAAAAGGTTTCATTCATCCTAGAAATTCACCATGGGGAGCCCCAGTTTGGTTTGTTAAAAAGAAAGATGGTTCCATGACACTTTTCATTGATTATAGAGCTTTGAATAACATCACTGTGAAAAACAAGTATCCTTTTCCTCATATTGATGACTTGTTTGATCAGCTCTAGGAAGCTCAATTATTTTCCAAGATTAACTTGAGATACGGATACCATCAGCTAATGGTGAAGGAGGATGACATCCTGAAAAAAACCTTTCGTACTAGATATGGGCATTATGAATTTGTTGTTATGCGATTTGTATTAACTAATGCACCTGTTGTATTCATGAATCTTATGAATTGAGTATTTTATGACTTCTTGGATAATTTTTTGGTTGTATTTATTGATGATGGTCTGGTATTTTCTAAAAATAAAGAAAAGCATGAAAAACATATAAGGGTGTTTTGTATACTTAAAAAGAAAATAAACTATTTGGAAAATTCAGCATGTGTGATTTTTGGTTGCAACAGATTTCTTTTCTTGGGAACATTGTAAATTAAGATGGAATGACATTTTATCTTTCTAAAAAAAAGTAGTTGATTAATGGCCAAGACCCACAAATGTTATAGAGATTCTTAGTTTTCTGGGATAGCAAGTTATTACCGACAGTTTGTTAATAAATTTGCATGGTTATCTAGCTCGATAACTATGTTAACACAGAAAGGGGTTAAATTTTTTTGGATAGAAGAATGTGATGTTTTTTTTAGGAACTGAAGAAGATATTGGTGAATGCTTCAATTTTGGCCTTACCTTCCCGAAATGGTGAGTTTGTCATCTACAGTGATGCTTCATTGAAGGGACTTGGTTGTGTTTTGATGCAGAATGATCAGGTAATTTCCTATGCTTCAAGATAACTAAAACCTCGTGAGCTAAATTATCCCACACATGATTTGGAATTGGATGCTATGGTTTTTGCTTTGAAAATTTGGAGGCATCATCTATACGGAACCAAATTCCAAATATATATTGACCATCAAAGTCTCAAGTATATATTCACTCAAATGGAATTAAACATGAGGCAGAGAAGATGTCTAGAACTGATAAAGGATTATGACTGCAAGATCAGTTACCATCCTGGAAAATAAAACAAAGTGGAGGATGCCTTAAGTAGAAAACATCATGCATCATTAACCATGTTACATTTGGAACATGATCCCTTGATTAATGATTTGATGAATTTTGGCATAGAAGATGTTGGTTTAGGGAATACCTCTCTTTTGTTTTTGGTTTAAGTGTATTCTTCGTTTTTAGACAGAATTAAGCGAGTACAGAAGGAAGACCATGAGCTACATAAAAAGGTAGAATTGGTTAAAATGGGTAAGTTGCCAAAATTTAATCTTGATAAATATTGAGTTTTATGATTTGGAAAAAGGTTGTGTGTGCCTAGTGATTCTCAGTTGAAGAAAGATTTGTTATGCAAAGCTCATAGTTCTCCATTTTTTGTTCATCCTGGAAGTACTAAGATGTATAAAGACCTTCGATAGTATTATTGGTGGGATGGAATAAAAGGAGATATTGCGGATTTTACCATGAAATGTTTGATGTGTCAACAGGTTAAAGTAGAGCAGCAGTTACCGAAGTGGATGCTTCATCCTTTTCCAGTGCCAGAGTGGAAATGGGAGAATGTACCCATGGACTTTGTGGTGGGACTACCAATGACTTCTTGAGGTAACAATGCGATTTGGGTTATTTTTGATAGGGTAAAAAAGTCTACACATTATCTATCTATTCGAGATACAATTTCATTGGATCAGCTTTCTCGATTTTACCTTAAAGAGATTGTCAGGTTACATGGAGTTCCTCTTTCCATTGTATATGACCGAGATCCCTCGTTCACTTATAACTTTTGGAAGGGACTTCAGAAGTCAATGGGCACAGAGTTAAATTTCATTATATCTTTTCATCCTCAATCAGATGGGTAGTCAGAACGAATGATTAAAACATTGGAGGATATGATTAGAGCATGTTCGATGGACTATCAGGGAATTTGGGATCAGCATCTTTCTTTAGTTGAGTTTTCTTATAATAACAGTTTTCATTCTAGTATTAAGATGGAACCTTTTGAGGATTTGTTTGGGAAGTGGTGTCAGACTCCAGCATTTTGGGATGAAGTCAGTGGAAGAATTTTGATGGGTCCAGAATTAGTTAAAGAAGTGGCTGAGAAAGTGGGGATGATCCAGCAGCACATTAGGACAGCTCAGAGAAGGCAGAAAATTTATGCAGATAACAGAAGGAAATACTTCTCTTTCAAGGTAGGTGACCATGTTTTCATTAAAGTATCTTCTTGGAAAAGTGTGATGTGTTTCAGTAAGAAAGGAAAGCTAAGTACATGGTTCATATATCCTTTTGAAATCATGGAGAATGTAGGAATATTTTCATACCACGTAGCTTTTACTCCGAGTTTGTTTTAGGTACACAATATTTTTCATGTTTCAATGTTGAGAATGTATGTGCCAGATTCATCACATGTCTTGATCCCAGAAGCAGGTCAACTGGAAGAGAACCATTCTTATGAAGAGAAACTACTTCAGATTCTTGATCTAAGGGAACAGGTATTGTAGAATAATGTAATCCACCAGGTAAATTATTTGTGGATAAACCACATGGTTGAAGAAGCAACATGGGAGTCTTAAAATTCTATGAGGTAAAAGTACCCTCAATTATTAATAAGTAAATAAAATTATAAGGATGCAATTTAAATAAGGTGGGGATAATGTAACACACTAAGTTTTTCTAAAAATAAATAGAAATGCATGGAACTTTGTTTTAAGTAGTTATTTTTAATTATCCTTTAAAACATAACTAATCTACTTTTACGTTCTCAATTTCAAGAAATTGTCATCTACAATTGTGTTCAGTATGTTATTTGGAGTCTATTGGAACAAACTTGTTTTTGGTGAATAGTAACATACCCTTATGAATAGTAATGTGAATAGTGATATGGCCCTAATGAATAGTAAATTTTATAATTATTTTATTTTATTAAGGCTTTATGATAATAGCATCTTGGATAATTTTTCATTGTGATAAAGATGTAGTTGTAGAATTAAAACTATTAATTTTTGAATTAAGAATGATTTTATTTAAAAATTAAATTAATAATATTTATAAAATTATTTTTCAAAAATGGACTTCATTTTTGAATTCTACATGTCAAAAAATGGTTTGGGGATATTTTTGGGATTTTTTTGAAATTCAAGAATTTTTTATGAATAGTAAAATATGATAAATGCTAAATACATGATTTACTTCATCATAGGTGATGCAAGGATGATGTAAGCCCACTTGGTTTGAACTCACATGCCATTTTTACTTTTTGGGGTCACATGAATTATGATTATTCATAGTCTTGGGAAAAAATATTTTAATAATGATTTAAATAATGAAAAATACCCCCTCTCCTCCACTATAAATACCACCCTCACTCCCCTCTTCCTCCCACACCTCTCAAGCCTTGAGCATTGTATAATTTCTACCAAATTTCCTCCCCAATCATCTTCTCCATTTCCTAAAGCTTTTGGTCTCCCCATAAGTCCAAAACCAAATCCCTAAAGGAGGATCTCAAGGAGAAGTGATCAAGAGGTAAACATCCTCTTTTATTTTTATTCTTTTCTTTAATGTTAGGTTATTCTCTACCATTCCCTTCGGATTATGATCATATATTTCATTAAATATCACCCCATACTGCCCATATTATGTATTAATGATGATATATCCCCTTCCTCTCATCAAACTATTTTTTTTAAATTTTAAGAGACGTTGTTAGGCTGCCGAGTTTTCATGAGAAATTTATCAAGTTTTCTTTTTTTTAGATTCCTTTCTTTTCTTCTTCATTCCTCACCTCCTCTTAAACAAGTGACATGAAAGCTCTAGAATCTTTTATATTCTTGATGCTCTCATTTTCATGGAAAATTCATCATCATTATTTTTCTCCTCCCCCACTTATTCAAGGAATTAAAATATTGTTCGTGATGTGTCGAATTACCGACATCGTGGACGATGTGATTTCAATTTGCTTTAATTCATTCAAGTATGGTCATAAAACCATTATTATGATTGAACTAGGTTATGATATTTGTGTTATGACTCACCCATGGTTCTGGAATTCTTTTGTACTCATGGTTCTAATTTATAAGACAAAATGAGGTTGTTATTATCAAAGAACCACTAAAATGATCTAAACGAACATCATTAATGTTCTAACTTATGAATCATCTTCATGTAATAATTCAAAATGATAAATTGAATAATTTATGTTACATAATATATTTAAATACTATTCAATTCCCATTATAGAGTTTCACTTCCAATCGACAAGAATGTCCACCATGAACCAATCATAGAAATCTTGTAAAGAATTCACCCAAAAATAGTGCAATGGGAAAAATACTAACTATTAAGGGGGGAAATGATGTTATGAAATGATCATATAAGATGTTATAAACATGAAAATGCTTCTTTAAAATATTAATAACACTCTTTTAACCATTATACATAAGGTTTAAACAAGTTGTAAGTATTACAAACCCGAGGTAAGGGAATTCTTAACCTGATTTCCATTCTTTGGGTTAACATTCTACTTCATTATTTATGTGCTATTTAAATTAGTTGTGTGAAAGGTTCTGTTTATATTAGGTTTTATTATGTTTATTTATAGTATATATACATACTCCAGTCACTCTATTAAGTCTCTCTTCAATTTTATGAAGTTTATAAGGGGCTTTTCTTTAAAACTTCTCTTTTTATATTTGGTTTTACGAAATTCCCAAGCAATGTTTTTATGGAATTATTAATGTTTTATGAATATGTTTTGGTTCTTGGGAATTATTTATGATGAAGGGTGGGACCTATATCTCCCTCCAATTCATTGAGTATGAGTAATTTGGATGTCATTCCTATGGTTACTCCAAGTGTAACTGCGATGGTTACACAAAGTAAGGTAGTCGTGAGGGTTACAAATTATAAGGTAGACATGAATGGTTACAAGATTATGTAAGTAATGACCCATGATACCTTAATGATTATATTTATATTCTCATGTTTTGTTTGGATCTTGTTCAAATATCATGTTACACAATGTAAGTATATATGGGTGACAAGAATGTCTTTTGGAAATGCTTTCACATGTTACGAGTATTCATGGACTAATGTGATATTTACTTATTTTCCATCCCTTACTGAGATTTTGTGCTCATACCAAGTTTTTAAATCATTTTTCACCAGTTAATGGATATTTAATACAAAGAAAAAAAGCCATGTTAAATGTTGAAGAATTGTCAAGGAGTCTTGTTTTATGTTTTAATATTTATATTTTGAAAAAATGGAAACTATTTTTATGGTATCCACTCTGTAATAATGTGTAATGTCATGAATGTATTGTTATAATTCACTAAAGATCTAAATATGAAAAGATATTCAATGTAAAAGGAAGTGTTGTCTTGAAAAAATTCAATATTATGTATGTAATAAGTTCGGGTCCTTATATTTGGTTCTGCCCATTTGGCCATTAGGATCGGCATTCTAGTTCGTCGGACTAATGGAACCAGCCCATTGAGTCGTTGGAGCGATGCAGTCTATCCAGCCCAGCACGCTGTGTGGGCTGACCCACTTCTCCCTCATATAGTTGACCTAGTTGTGTTTGACCAGTCAACATGGTTCCACCTTGGTCAATGTGGTGCCATCGTTGTCAATTTGGCTTTCCATCGTTTCCACATCCTGCTTTATGGCCTTCACTGCAATGGCCTCTATGCGGACTTAGCCATGTACGCAGCTCGTCATTGATGTCTCCTAGGTCACTGCCCATGACCACTATCATCATAGGCTCCCACGCAGTCCATCCTAGACCACATTCTACCTCTTCCCCAGGCCACCCCGCCAGTGTCCCATCCACCTTACACTCCTCAGAAACCGACCCTTCATTGGGCCGTTGTTGGCTTCATCACCAGCTGCCATGTCGACGACCCATTGTTTCCTGTGTCCTCCACCAAAATCGACCTAAGATTATTCTCTGTTTTTCACCATGTTCCACCTCCTTACACCGCCACAATATTATACCCCAACCAATGTGTTCTACTCCTTCATCGTCACACCTTTGTGGGGTCACTGTGGCATCAGATCCCCAAACTCTGATCATTGTGCCACAGATCAAATGTGCAATGATCCTCAAGTCATATTTCATAAAGAAGAAGGAACGCAGAAGGATTTGGGGAATGTGAGAAATGAGCAAGAACACCCAAATAATGGATCTTGTCCTTATTTATGTCGTTCACAGTCTGTTCATGTTAGAGTAAACAACGGAGTCTGAATAAATCAAATTTCATTAACAAAATCACTCCCCATAACCATCCCTCATCAATTATCAATATCATAAGAATAATCAAACCACAAATCAACTTGTTCATGGGTTGGTCCACATTCGTCACTAAAAATTTAAAATGTGGAGAACATAAAAAAAGAAACAAACCCTACCTTGATTTTTGGATGTATTATTAATGATGAGATATTTCGTTTCTATAATCAATGAGAGTTTCCACTCCACTGGCGCAACAATTCAGAATCCTCTCAATCCATCATCGCCATTAGTCGAGAGAGTATCCTTCCATGTCTCTATGTAATATCATGTCTATGTCTATAACCATGAATTCTCTAAAACTGTTTTCTAAAAAAATAAAACCCATGCCACATCATATAAAATATTTGTATTAAAATATTTTAATGGCGTTCAGGTCTAAAAAATTCCATTCACATCTAGCCCATGATGGCCAATGTATGGAATCACCTCAGGAAAAGTTTTTATTCCAAATGCAATGGTGCCGTCAAATTTCTGGTCTATACAAACATTTAGAATTTATTTGTATTTTTATGAAAAATTTCTTATGTTCTTTATTAAAAACATAACAAATTTAAAAAAACTGTTTTGGGCACACCAAGCCTTGGAATCATACGCTATTAGAGTACATGATCTTTGAATTTTTCTAATTAACCTATAAAAATAAAATTGGATAAAATACAAGTCATTACATTATCCCCACCTTGGGGCATTACATTCTGAAAGCCAAAACAAGGGCTACTCAACAACAAGATGATGGTACTAAGCATGAATCTGAGCCTCCTACTCCCAAATTCTCTCCTAGATATTCTTTTTCTTCCACCAATCATTCACTAGAGAAATCAACCACCCATGAAAGATCGTCTCCGGTTGACCCTAGATCTCAATTGAGTACTTCACAAAATTTACCCCACCATCAATGTCCAACTCACCCCAGTTGATGATGTGTGATGGATCATTCACGTACCTCCTCTGCAGTGACACATGGAATACATCATGCACTTGGTGCAACTATGGGGGTAGACCAATATAGTATGCCACCTCTCCAATCTAAAAAGGTTGAATATACCTCAAGGAAAACTTATCACCTCATCCAAATATCCAAAATATCCAATGAGGTGAGACCAGAATTAACATATTGTCTCCCTCATCGAACCCTATAGGTCTCTATATCATAATAGTATAAGACTTATACTAGATCTATGTAGTCCTCATTCACTCCTAAAAGATCTGAACCATCTCAGTGGTATCTCACACCAACTATGGACCCATCAGAGCTAACACTCCTACATCATTCCTATAGTGTGGTGACCTTCATGGTCACCCATGTAAGGAATCTAATGGTGACATACCAATGGTAGAGTGGTGGATGTTTTTTTAGGAAAACTCCACCACTTTTAGATGATCATTTCTACTACGATAAAAATCTAGGATGGAAGCATGTGGAATGTCCTCCAAAACCGGAATGGTCCTCTCTCTTAGGTCATATGTCTGGTGATGAAACATCATTCTCAAGTGTGACTGAGTCCCAAACACCTCCTACGATGCATTCCACAACCAAAATGTGAAATGAGCATCACGATCTGAAACAATCGTCGATGTCGCTCTGTGAATCTGAACTATCTCCTCTATTTAGAGGCAGCCCAAGCTCTCTACTAATCCCTACATCTAGATCTATAGGAAGTGGACAAACTTGGTGAGTCGGTAAATTATCACCTATATGGAATCATGTTCCCTAGATGTGCGTAGAAACCCCCTAACAAATTTGATCAATATCTCATCCCACTTCTACTCTGGAACCTCAAGGGGTTGGGTCAAGCCCACTAGATCCTAGTGCTCAATCATCACTTGCTGAGAAGTAAGGCATCAAGTAGAAAACTCTTCCACTGTCTTCTTCATCCCTAGCCACTAGAACAAATGTTGGAGGTCTTGGTACATCCTTTTCACACTCAGATGTTCCACCAAATGGGATGTGTGGAACTCCATCATAATCTCTTTCTAAAACTCCACTAGTACAACCATGCACCCCCTCAAAAGAATGATGTTCTCCCCACCTATCTAATATCCATCATGATCCATCCCTATTGAAAATTGAGAATGATAGGTCTCAAAGTCAATGTCCATAATATGTGTCCCCCTGACTCATTGTAATAGTTGAGGGGTGTCAACCATCGATAGAGGTAAGCTAGTCCATCTACATCCATAATGTATATCTGCAATGCAACCAACTACTATGATGCCTCATTCAGCAACTGTAAGATGGATCACCTGCTGAGAGCATCTTCCAACATATTCCCCTTCCTAGGAGTATAGACAAGTTTAAATTCACAGTCATAGAGGAAATCTAGACTTATCATCTATCTCAACAGTAGATCCTTATGATAGATGATATAATTGAGACTCTAGTGATTAGAGTAGACTATAAACTGTTCACCCATCAGGTAGTGTTTCCTCTACTTCAATGTGAATACTACTACTTCTAGATCAAGATCAAGGGTCACGTAGTTCTTCTCATGTTGTCTCGACAAGTGTAAACCATAAGCAATCAAAACATTCCCCTACATCATGACACAACCAAGCCATGTCCCTAATGTGTTACAGAACACTACATACTAGACTACCTCATCAGGTAATCTCAAAATGCAATCACTCTTCAACCTCTTCCTTAGCACCTGAAAGCACTGCTAGAATTTCATTACCCACACAAAGGGATTCCAATTCCATTTCAATGCCTTCAAAGGTTATTCTACCCTAGAAAAGTCAGGTACAAACCTATGGTAGTACCCATCCAAACCCAGTAAACTTTGCGCCTCATTAACACTCTAAGGTGGCTCCCAAGAGAGAACTGCCTCAATCTTCACTGGGTCCACTGCAACTGAAGCCTCTCAAATGATGTGTCCCAGAATGTGGACCTCTCTAATTAATAACTAACACTTATAGTTCTTAACATAAACCTAGTTCTCTTGGAGTTTTTCTAGGACCATCCTCAAGTGTATTCTGTCTTCCTCCCCAGACGTCGAGTACACTTGGATGCCATCAATGAATACCACCACAAACTGGTCTATGTACAACTGGAAGATCCTTTTGTTGAGTCCCAGGAACACTACAGGGGATTTTTTCACACCAAACAGCATCACCAAGTTCTCATAGTGTCCATATCAACAACTAAAGGTTGTCCTCATTACATCTTAATCCCGCACATGATTTCGGTGATAGACAAATCGAAGGTCAATCTTTGAGGACCACCTTACTTCCTTCACCTAATTGAATAGGTCATAAATCCTTGGTAGTGGGTACTGGTTCTTCACAGTCACTTGATTTGCGTTCCAAAAGACTACACATAACCTCAAGCTCTTGTCTACCTTCTTGGAAAACAAAAGGGACCCCCATGGTGAAACATTGGGTCTCACAAATACCTTCCTCTACAGGTTCTCTAACTGTACCCTCAGCTCACAAAGCTCTGAAAGAAGCCATCCTATATGAAAGGGAATATATCTATGTTATCCTAGGGTATAGATCAATTCATAAGTCTACCACCTAGTGGGGATGTAATCTAGGGACATCCTCCAAAAAGACATAATCATATTATGCTACCACTATAGGGAATGGAAGACTCATATCATCCACTACACTGAGGGTGATACTTGAAAACTGATGAGTAATAAGATGAACCCTCATATGACTAAGTTCATCCTACACTACATGTGTTTCCTTTTCGTCAAAAAAGGAAAACCTGGTCCCATCACCTCGGACATGCTGCGTTATGCGCCTAGAACAATCAATCTGAGCATGGATTGTAGATAACAATTCCATACCAAGAATGACATTTTATGGACTCAACACCACTACCATGACATCTCAACTGAAACTCTCACCATCAAGAGTAATCACACATTGTCAGACCCAATGCGGGGTCATTGAATCCCCTATCATAGGAGTCTCTAAATGTATTGGTCGAGTCAATGTTTCAACCAGAATCATCGTTCCATGAACAAGTTACATGGTAATAAAGGAATGAACATAACCTATGTCTATCAACACAACATCTAGGGTGCGAAATACATAGATCGTACCTCTAATCATTTCTCGAGCACTAAGTTCATAGGCCCATGTCGCCTACAACTATCCACATACCTATCCATCAGCTCCCTAAGATTGGTGTGGACCTCCAGGGGGTGGTGGTGGTCGTACGTCGAACCTCCTCCCACCTCTTGATACTCTACCTACTCTCTTTCATATTCATCACCCTGTTGACCACCCTTCTCATGCATCCTCCTCTGCCTCATCGGTACCTCAAACATCTATCAATCTCTCGTATGTCGAGTCGATCAATATTGAGCCATATGTCCCCAAACGCTTCACGTGTAACACTATATATCCTTATACTAACTCAAGCCACCCTGGTATCCCTGAACCACTAACTCGATATACTGGGGTCGTCTCCTGAAGTACCTATCCCACTTGGGCCCCTGTTACTTCAGTCTTCTACTTTCTTCCAAAGACTCGGCTACCTAATTCCTACTGGAAGATACCATTGCTGACGTCTACTCCACGAGAAATATCTCCACTAGAAGAGCCCTCTTAAGTACTCTAGTATATATAGAAATTCTAATGGATATCATGGATTAAATGATCTCCACGTTTAGTCCCATATAAAAGGTATTATTCTGGAATAATGGGTCTTGTACGATATCCTTGGAGTAATGAAATGGATCAGCAGACCTTGTCGAGTACTCTGCACCAGTCCGACTACCCTACTATAGATGTAGGACCTTCTGGATGCGCATTAATCACAACATATCTGGAAAGAACTCCTCTTCAAGATACACATAAAGTATCCCCAGGATAGAGTCACCCCATCATGTGTCTGGGTCACTAAGCTACACTATCACCCTACTGATCCCTAAAGAAGACTCGCGGATAGGACCTCCATATCATCAGAGGACATCCTCACAAGAAGGAAGAATCATTTAACTACCTCCATCTAATCCTCGGCAACCTGGCGGTCGGTATCACATCAAAAACAAGGAGTTCACTTCTTCTAAAACTCATGAAATTCACTCATCCTGTGTGCATCCTCAACCGGAAGTGTGGGGAGTAACTGATGCCCGATGGGTGGTGGTATCACTATTAAACCAAACAGAGTTTCTATCTTCAGTATATGGAGTATATATATTAAAGGTCCTAATATTGACACCTCGTCACTAGGTGGATCATCCTTGTGATCACGCAACAGAATCCTGACTAGATGGATACGTGGAGTCACCTTGAAATGAAACAAGAGGTACCATGGTTAATAGATTATACCTGGTGATCTAACTCAGGAAGAACATGAGAACACACTCAAAATCATATATGATGCATATAAAATTTATTTCCCTACATCCACGGTTTTCATTTATCAAGTCTAAAATCAAGTGCTAGAGTCCTGGTGTGTGGATATGTCGGTTGCCACACCAAGCCTGGATTCCCTGGCCTGAAATCCGAACTCACAACACTCGAAATAGTTTCCCCAAACCAACCTCACAAACTCACAATCCTTAACTAGAACTGACCACCTCTAATACCACTCAATCACATCCCATCTCATAGGGGGACATGCTGTTACTACCCCAAGTCTGCCTCAAATTGGCCAGGGGAAGTCAACTAGCACAGAGTAGGAATCTCCCACAAATGGGAGTCATTTTCTTAATTACTTATACACACGCACACATATCCAAGCCTAAAACGGTGAAATGTAAAAACAATAAGTATAAAATGCATGCATACACTAAGATAAAAACCATAGATTATGAAATTTGGAAACTGGAAAGTATATAGGGTAATAATACAATCCCACCAAAATAAAGAGTCTCTAAAAGTGAACACACCTGTTTCTGAAACTCAATCGTAGAAAAACCTACCTGAAGTGTAGGTGTAGCACAACTGTTTGAAGCCATAGAAGAACACCTCATATGTCTGATCCCTCTAAGAACCACCTAGTCCTAGCCCACATATATCTCCATCAAAACATCGATCATCTTCACAAGACACGACATATACGGGCAAAGCCTGTGTAGGGGTGAGTAAAACAATACTCAGTAGGACACCACAAAACTAAAAAAGAATACCAAAAAACAATACATAAAGTATACGACAAAGCAATGCATAAGGTACAGTCAGCTTTACCCAGGTATATATTTGTAATACATATCCCATGAATATCCAAATATACTCATAGCCATCCAAAATGTAAAGAGGTAAGTCACAAGAAATAATCAGCCAAAATATTCTTCTTGAGGCCTGCTTGATCTGAGATAACTCACTCCTCAAGCGATGATGTCATTGGAGACTCTAGAAAAGAGGTCCCGCTAATTTGGGGCCTGCCCAAATAGTATAAACTAGTAAAATATCATAGCATATAGAGAGGGGATCCATCCTAGGGAATAATGATAGCCTATTCTATATTGACCCTCAATGTATGGGATCTTTATTAGAGAAAACTGACAATCGAGCCGATGTGGCACATAAAGTAGGGGACCCTTCTCTGATAATATTATCAACCATAAAAATATGGCCCACTGTAAGGAGGACTAATGCCCTATGATGGGGGTTGTGTCAATTCAAAAAAACTCCACCAAGGGTGATGGAGAATCGCTCTTTTCCCAAGGAGGGATACTACAACTCTATCAGGGACTAGGCCTCTATAGGGGTCTATTATCTAGTGATATGTACATAATTTCATACTAAACCCTTGAAGAATGATCCAATAAAAAATATATACCAATTATAATACATACTAAAAACACACCAATCCATTTCAAAAGTACCACATCATCACTAGGGTCCCAAAAAAATAGATGGCTCATCAAATGGACCTTCTATTTAAAAGTTACAACCATTTTGGTGAAAACGTATGACCCGGGTCTGGTCCGGGTCTGACCCGGACTGACATGCCGACCCAACCCAGCTCGTTCGACCAACCTGGCCTAGCGCACTACGCCCGGTATGGCTCAAACAATTTTGTTGTTGGACTCGGCTCGTTGGGCCTAGCCTACTCGGCTACTGGAGTACTGGACCCAGCCCCTAGGCCACTTGAAAGGCCTGGTCCATCCATCCCAAACCGCTTCATTGGCCGGACCCCTTCTCCCACACACAGCCGACCTATTCGAATTTCCACGGTCAATGTAGCACCATTGTGGTCTCCACGTAGACCCAGTCATGTATGCGTCTCCTCGCCACCACGCCAATAGTCACTGCATGTCACCTTTGCTACCGTAGGCTCCCATGATGTCCTGCCTAAATCACCATACACCACTATTATCAGCCACCTCAACGATGTCCCGTAAACCTTGCACCCCCTGTGGCTCCGTCTCCCACTAGGCTGCAGCTTGCTCTACCACTATTCACCTTTCCAGTGGCCCACTGCTCGTCACACGCTCCACCTGAACCAGTGAAAGCCACTACTACAGTCATCATCGTGTTCCATCGTCTTTTTCCACTGCCTCAGCTGATTTTTTCATGCCTTCATCATCACACATCCATGGTTTCATTGCAGTTTCAAATCCCTGGTCTTAGATTTTTGCACCACAGATCAAATTTCCAATGATCCTCAAATCATATTTAGTGAAGAAAGAGGAACACATAAGGATTGGGGGAAAGAGATAAATACACAAGAACACTTAAATAATAGATCTTCGACATTTATATGTCATCCCCAATATATTAATGATAGAATTAAGAACATATAGGGGATAAATCAAATTTCTTTAACAAAATCATTCCTGGTAATGAACCCCATAAATTATCCAGACCGCCAGAATGATCAAACCATGGATCAATATGTATGTGGGTTGTTATGTGTTCGTCAAAAAAAATTATAATGGGGAAAGAATCCCAATGAGACAACACATTTCCTTGATGTTTTGATCGATTGTTGATGAAGATATATTTTGTTGTCGTCATCAATGAGATATTCCACTATACTGGAACAACGATTCACAAACCTCTCAATCCTTAATCGTTGTTTGTCTAGAGGGTTTCCTTCCACATCACATAGGAATCTCGAGGCTATAATGATAACCCTAAATTCCCTGAAAAAGTTATATTTAAAAATAAAAACAATGCTACATCAAATCAAATATTTTTATTAAAATATTTTAATGACCTTAAAGTCCAAAAATAAACATTCACATCTAGATCATTTTGGTCGATGTTAGGACATGCCTAAGTAAAAGTCGTTGTTTTTTACAAAATAGTGGCCATGAATTACTAGAAATAACGAGATTCTTCAGAATATTGCATTACAAACAAGGTGGAGTTTTACCAAATAACCAAATAACCAAATTTTATTATAATTATTATTTAGTATGAAATTATTTCCCTTCCATTAGAATGGGTGGAATGGCTTGGAATAAATAAATTAGGAAAATATATAGGTTAAAAATTATTATTAATTTTCTATTTATTATTAAAAAAATAAGTATCACATAAAAGAAAATAAGAAATGTTTTCAGGAAAATTGTATTTTTTCTAAAAGATTGTTTAATTGTGATTTTTGAAGATAATTTAAAATTATTTTTTGCAAATTTTAGAAAATTTATTTGAAAAAATTGATTTAATTTTTCAAATAATAATATCAATAATCTATTAGGGTGAATTTTTGGGATTATTCTAAAATATTTCATTCATTGATGAATGGTGAAAAATATTTAATTTTAATTGAAATCTCCATTTTTGTATAAATACGTTATAGTTTAAACATTATTTTTAACATTGTTTAAAGTTAAATTAATTAAATTATATATCAATCATTCTAATTTATTTCATTGGAATCAATTTATTTTTTAATTTTAATATAAAAACATTTTGAACTTTTGAACATTTTCATTTTAAAAACCCACTTTCTCATCACGTCTATGGGATTAATTTTAAATAAAATATTTCAAATTATATGAAATGTATTTAGAAAAATTGATTCAATATTTTTAATAATTTTAATTTATAACTTATAATAAGTCAAATATAAATTTTCACCATACTTATTAGTGAAAAACGTTAAACTTAATTACAATGATTAATGTAAAAATGAGTTTACATAGTGACTAAACATAGAATATAATATAAAATGAATGACCAAAAACATTTTCAAATACCATTTTATATTCATATATAAACCATATACCTTTGAGGATTTAGAATTTAACAATATTAGGGCCAGGTGATATGAAAAAAATGTTAGTGGAATTCAAGCATTCATGAAATTACAAGTGTGACACTCACCCAACATATAAAAGGCCACCCCCTATCTTCCTCTCTTCAAAACATAAAAAAAAAATTAGTTCAGACAATACCTACCAAAATCACATCTAAAATACCCTTATCTAATTGCAAAAAGGATTTTTTTTGTAGAAATCTATCATTTGAATTATTTAGTAAAAACCTAATGAGGATACCTGAAAAATATGTAATGTTCTACAACGAACATATTTATTTTAATACTTCCTACAACTCCTTAAATTTTTATTAAACCATTCTGATATAATAACCAAAATATATTCCATATAATAGGATGTTGTAATAATATTTTCAGGACCTTAAACCATCTCCAAATCTATTGATTGGGTTACAAAATCACCATTTGTATCTATGGAGGAAAATCGCATCCACTACTGGAAAACGGGCCTATACCCACGGTTTTCTAAAACCGTGGGTATAGGGGTAATATGGGGACCTATACCCACAGTTTCAGAAAAATGTGGGTATAGGTCGCTTGTACCCACGGTTTTGTACAAAACCGTGGGTGTAGATTATTTTTGAAGACCTATACCCACAAAATTCCAAAACCATGGGTAGAGTTGTTTTTTTAATGTGTATACCCATGGTTTTGGCCAAACCGTGGGCATAGAGTTTTTCAGAAGACCTATACCCAGGGTTCTTCAAAACCGTGGGTATTGGGGTATTTTTTTTAAGACCTATACCCACGGTTTTCAAATCCGTGGGTATATATTTCTCGCCATAAGGCAGGAAAAAAATTACACGGGCCAATGAAAAAAAAATTTGCGGGAACACGATTTTTTTTAATATAATTACAAATATTTAAATATTAATACAAATAGCGTACTTAAGTTGGTTGGTTAAGCATTTTTGTCGTTTAAAACAGCCCGCGGTTCGAATATCGACGAATTAAAATTTTCTTTTAAATGAGTTTAAATAGTATAAGTAAAGAGATGTATTATAATGTTAACAAAATAATTCCAACTTAGTTGGTCAGGCATTGGGTCATCCTCGTAGCGGTCATGTGTTCGAATCCTACTGTAATCATTTTTCGGTAAGCTCTTATATTAATATATATATATATATATACATATGTCCAATAATTCAGCGGATTGGTTGGTCATCTGGTGGTGTGCCACAATTTATACCCCGCGTGAGATGCGATTTCGAATCCCATTGCATGCGTTTTGGATTTTATACACGTGGATTAAATGAATATATATAAGGTGTTGTATGATTATATTTCAAAAATAATTTTCAACTTGGTTGGTTTCCTGAAGATTTTTTTGAATTTCAATACCCCACGATTTTCAAACCATGGGGTCTGTTGTGTGCCACACTGGAACAGCCGTGGTGCACACTATGACTCCCATATACCCATGGTTCTCCTAAACCGTGGGTATAGGTTGATACCCCTATACCGATGCCATTCTAGCCCACGGTTCTGAAAACCATGGGTATAGACAATAACCACAGTTTTGGGAGCTATACCCACGGTTTTGAACCATAGGTATAGGTCACTTTTCCAGTAGTGATCATGAATTGATGTCATTTTCTTTTTCCATTTCCACCTTTCATGGTTCAAAATGATGATTGATAAAAGGTGTGTGTGTGTGTAAATGTTTTTCTAATATCAATAGAATTATTATACCCTTTTAGTGATTATATTATATATATATATATATATATATATATTATTTTATTCCATTCAATAGGAGAGATGATAATGTCGCTCGTGTGTATAGTGGACTACCACCTCGCGAAGCGTTGTGATTCGTATTTCACGAACATGTTACATGGAAGTTTATAATGAATATTGTTAAGTATTATATGTGATGTGAATTTCATAATTATAATCATTAATGAAATTATAATAATACTCAAATAAGAATATTAGACTTCATGAAAAAATAAGTTACATTGAAAACCATAATAAAAATATTATTTAATGATTGATTTTAATTCAAGAATGTCCATAATATTTTTCTTGAAAGTTATAGGAATTATATCAATGTGGTTTTCGAAAAAGAAAATTAAAATTTTGGGTGACAACACATCACATCCATCAAGGTGGTGGGGTTTGAATCCACGACTAAAAGATGATAAGTGTTCGGAACCTACCACTAGCCTACGTGATGCCCTGGTAAAAATTTCATTATTTTTAGTTAAAAAATTTGATGAATAAATACTGATGATGAGGTGTTTCTTATAGTTTTAGGGATTAATTTATTATATTGGACAAATTTTGATAACCATATTGGTTTTTGAAAATTATTATAAATAGATGTAAAGACATGTTTTATTGATATTACGATCCATTAAATGTAAATTTTTGTGCATTAAGAAAAAATGTGATTATGTGACATTTATTTCATAGTGTAAGAAATGAATTGGAAATTTTTCAAAGAGAAACAAAATGATAAAATTTCAATAATGTAATAGAAATTAATCAACTATATATATTTCCATATATTAAAAGAAAGTAAAACAATTCAAAAACATTAGTAAAAGGATCTTAGAAATAAAATGTTATCCTCTTACATTCATATTCTATGAATCATATAGACTTTTAAATCATTATAGATTTTTTTTTGGTTCCCATAAAGTTCCATTGATCATTCACTTATTTCTGATTAGTGACCTTAATCACTCTATATAATTATTTATGAATTTCCTCTATGTACGTATCTTCATAGCAAAAAAAAATATAGGGTGAAATTTTAAAATTTAATTGAAATTAAACTTACAACCCAAATAAAAGAAAAAAACAACAATATAGACATTTAAAAAATTATTTTATATAATTACATGAGAGAGTAAAAATTATCATATAAATTTAAAAGAATCATTGTTCCTTTGTCTATGGCCCATGAATCCTGGTCATCCTTATAGTTTCCTAACAAACCACCATTGCATGAGAAAAAAGAATGCACCTATATAAGAAAAAAATTCGTATGTAATTAATCATATAAAGAAATAAATTAATGAAAAGTTTCAATTTTAAATTAAAAACATATACAATGAGTCATAATATGAAAAATGTCTATCAGAGTGAGTTGTGGTTGATTCTTATATATAAAACCATTTTTTATTGTTCTCTAAAACTGTTAATATTGAATTGTTTATCATTTATGGTAATAAAAACTCACTATGGATGGGAGAAAAGACATGATAACATTGTTTTGTGTAAAATCCTTCAACTATCCAACCATTTTTTTTATTTAGGCTTTGTATCTATGAAAATTAACTAAATAAGTATCAGATAAAAATGATAAGAAAATTAATTAACAAATAAAAGATAAAATTATGGGAAAATATAATTAGCTTCTCTATTTGGTTTTGATGATATGATACCTATTTTAAACTAAAATGGAACTTATATATTGAAAAAACACTCTATTATTAATACATGCACCATCATTTTTTGGATTAATATGTGTTAATTTTCTATATATAACAAATGAATTATGAATAATTTTTCTATATTATCAATATGATCCAAGAATGTTTTATTTTTTTTACTGAGTGACAACTATTTTTAACTTAATTGTCAATTTTAAACTAGTAATTGATATTTTGAGTCATACTAGGAACACCATGTCTCACATTTATGTGTGTCTAATTCCTACACCTAAAAAATGACATATGAATCATTTTCCTAAAGTATTAAAAAAATTATTTGATCATTTTTTAGTGTGTGGAATTTGTTTTCAAGTAAAATGGAAATTTTAAAATAACACCACAAAATTTGACTAATAATGGTCACATTGTGTGTCAAATTGATGTGTGAAAAATTCATACACATCAGAAATGACTTATGGGTCATTTTCTAATGAATCTAACAATCTGAGTGCATTGGAATTGAAAGCATGCACTTTAGGTCATATCGGTCACATTGTGTGTTGTTTTAACATGAGACTCATTACTATACATAAAAATTACTTATGATACATTTTTATAAATTATCAACATTTTATTATTGAGACTTATCAGTTTTCAGTGAGTTACTCGTGTTTTGAACTAAAATATCAATTTTATACTGACAACAGAAACATTGAGTTATATCAGGAACACCCTGTATCAGATTGGGGTGTGGATGATGCTTACATGTCACAAATAACATATGTATTTTTTTACTAAAGTATTCAAACAATTTTAATGTTTTTTATTGTTTTTTATTTTCCCTATTGGATTTTTCAATAAATTTTCAATTTAAAATAAATACAAATGATTGGATTCATATTGGTCTCATCGTGTGTCTAATTGACCTGTGACTAATTCCTATACATCAAAAATCACTTATGGATCATTGTTATAGAGTACCCAAATAATCAGAATGTGTTTTATTTGTTTTCAGTATGTCACTTATGGTTTTTACTAGAATATCATTTTAAACTAAAAACACACACATTGAGTCATACTGATCACAAAATTTTTCATATTGATTTTTGGATGATTCGTACATGTTAAAAATTAGTTACGGATCATTTTATTAAAGTAACAAACAATAAGAATGTTTTTTTCATAGTTTTTTGTATTTCTTTTACTAAAATGTCATTTTATGCTAAAATCACACACTTTGAGTCATACCAGTAATATAATGTGTCGATTTTATTAGATATTGATTCTTCTATAGTAAAAATGACATATGAAACATTTTCCTAAATTATCCAGACAATCAAATCATGTTTTTCTAGATTTTGGTGAGTGACACATGTTTTCATCTAAATTGTCAATTTTAAATTGATAAGAGACACTTTAAGTCATATCGGGGTAACCATATATCAGATTCAACAGTGGATAATTCCTACACATCACAAATTACTTATGGATATATTTTTTAAAGTATCAAAAAATTATGAATTTGTTTCCTCGGTTATGAGTATGTGTCATGTATTTTTCTACTAAAATGTATATTTTTAAATAAAACCTCATAATTTGATTAATAATAGTCATATAATGCCATATATTGTGTTAAATATGATTCTTATATGTCACAAATGAAATATTTATCATTTTCCAAAAGTATCACAATAATATAAATTATTTTTCTTGGTTTTGAGTATGTCACTTTTTTACTAAATATTCATTTTAAACACAACAGACACACTTGGAGTCTTAATTTTTACATCATGTGTCATTTTGACATAAAACATATTACAAAACATCAAAAATAACTTATTCGTCATTGACCTAATTTTTTTAGTCAATCAGAGTGAGTCTTCTTGGTTTTTAGTGAGTGACAAACATTTTAAACTCAAATGTAATTTCTAAAATGATAACAACCACTTTGAGTTATATGGGGAATGTCTTGTATTATTCTATGGTAAACATGGTTCCTACACATCAAAAATGACTTATGGATCATTTTTATAATGTATCAAAACATTTAGAATGTGTTTTCTTAGTTTTGATTGTGTGACATGCATTTTCAAAAAAAATGTAAATTTTAAACTAAAACAATACAATTTGAGTAATACTAGTCTCACCGTGCATCCAGTTGAGGTACAACTAATTTATATATATCAAAAATCACATATTGATATTTTTTGAAAGTTATAAAAAAAATCTGAATGTGTATTTTTAGTTTTTATTATGTCACTTTTTTTACGAATATATCTTTTTTAACTAAAAACACCCACTCTGAGTCTTACTGGTCACATCATGTGTTGGTTTGACATGAGACAGATTCTTACATGTCAAAAATGTATTATTAATTTTTTCTAAAATTATAAAGATAATGTGAGCATATTTTCTTGGTTTGGATTTGTGATGCCTGTTTCATACTAAAAATCCAAAATTTAAACTAATAAAAACACTTTGAGTTATAATGGGAACATTGTGTGTCATATTATGGTTTGGATAATTAATACATATAAAAAATGACTTATGGATCTTTTTCCTAATGTATTGAAACTCTCTTATGTTTTTATAGGTTTTGAGTATCTCACTTTTCATTTTTACTAAAATTTAAATTTTAAATAAAATGAATCACTTGGATTCGTACCGGTCACACCATACGTCGGATATAGGCGAGACATATTCTTACATGTAATAAATGACTTATACATCATTCGTTTACGTATCAGAAGAATATAAATATTTTTTATTGTTTTATAGTATGTCACATTTGGTTAGTATTAAAATGTTATTTTAAACATAAAACATGAAATTTGAGTCATACTGATCACACTGTGTGTTGATTGATTTGTGGATACTTCCTATACTACAAAATTGCTTATAGGTCATTTTACTAATGTATCAAAATAATATTAATGTTTTTTCTAGTTTTTTATTAATTCACTTCTTTTTTACAAAAAATATCATTTTAAACACAATAATGCACTTTGAGTCATATCGTTCACTTTGTGTGCCAATTTTACTTGAAACTAATTCATACATGTAAAAAAGACTTATAAAAAAATTTACTAATTTATCAATCTAATACAATAATGTTTCTCAACTTTTAGTGAGTGATACACATTTTTAACTAAATTTTCAATTTAAAGATGATGATAGATAGTTTGAGTCATTCCAGGAACACTGTGTATTAGATTGGGGTGCAGATGATTCCTACCAACCAAAACAATTTAGGAATAATTTTCCTAAACTGTAAAAATAATCCAAATACATTTCCTATATTTTGAGTGTGTCACTTGTCTTCTTTACCAAAATTTCAATTTTAAACTAAGACCTGCAATTTGAGTAAGACCTGTTACACCATGTGACGGATTGAGGTGTGGTTAATTCATTAAAATCAGAGATGACTTATAGATAATTTCCCTAATTTATAAAAACAATCTGAATGAGTTTTCTTAGTTTTCATTTTGACACTTATTTTACTAAAATATAATTTTAAAATGAAAACATTCACTTGATGTTATATTGAGCATATCACATGTCAGATTGATGTGTGGTTGATTATTATATGTCACAAATGAATTAGGGATCATTTTTTCTAATGTTTGAAAACTATATGAGATCAGTTTCCCAGTTATTGTTATGTAAAATGAATTATAAACTAGAATGATATTTTTCTATTCAAAACTAGAACTTTACATGATTCTAACCACATCGGGTGTCAGATTGACATGTGGTCGATTCCTACACATCAAAAATGAATTAAGGATCATTTTTTTAATGTTTGAAAATATATAGATCTCATATTATTTGTTTTTTCTATGTGATTCATATTTTAAAATAAAATTATACTTTTATATTGAAACATGTAATTTTTGTAATACTGACCACATCATGTGTTGGATTACTTTGTCGTATAGTTCTACATGTCAAAAATGTTTTAAATACCACATCCCTAATGTTTCAAAACCATTAGAATTTGTTTCATGGTTTTGACCTGGTAACGTGTGTTTTGAACTAAGGAGTAAATTGAAAAATAATAAGTAATAGATAAAAATTATATGGAAATTGACAAAAATTAGATAAACTAATGAGAAAATTAACTAAATAAGTAGTGGAAAGTCAAATATTCATGATGTCAATATACATTATGATACCATGTATTTTGATCATTTGTTTCTAAATTAGTCGATTTCCTCCATTTTACTTCTCCTTGGGAAACATATAATAATGAATATATAAAAATTTCATATTAATGACTTATATCCCAATTGTATCTCTAAGGTCATAGCCCATACTAGATCACAAAAATAGTAGGTCATCAACTACATTTTGTGTTGGCAAACATTACCACAAAATGTATGATACCCAATCATCTCTAAATAAATTTACACTTGATTTTGTGTATGTTGATTATTGGAAGACTTTGTAGTATTGAAAAAAATTAAAAAAATGATTAACAAATATTTCTAAGGAAATTTTAATTTACTTCAGAAATTACCTATTCGGGGATGCTAGTATTTTGATGGTATATGTTATCTTTCCTAAATATTCAAAAATTACCCCTAAAATTGTTATTTCTATTTGTCCTAAAAAACTACAGAAACATTGAAAAAATAAGTAAATTGTTATAAAATATGTTTTTAAAGATTAATAATTCTATATATACCTTAATCTCTTTCCATTTTAAGTAATATGTATGATTCTTATTTTCAATCACTAACCTTGTACCATGATTTAGCCTATATTTAATGATCTCCATATCATAACAGAAATTATTATTAAGATACAAAATGATACATATAATTTGAATTTTATCTATAAAATGTTTGTTATAGTAAATTATAAATTCACAATACACATTATATGTAGTTGGTTTGATGGAAATTAAAACATTAGATCTACAAAAATAAACATTTGTAGTTTCTAAATTGATTGTGATCTACAACAAGTGATTTCTTGAAAAAAACAAAAAAATGAAATAAAGAAATAAAGAAACATATTTTTTATGATTAGATTGTAGAGTTTTCCCATGCATTGTAGCTATCAAAAAGAGTATATCATCTATTATTTTCGTATCTTACACCTTGTTAAGTTCAACTTTTTTCTTATTAGTTTCTGTCCACTATAATAATGATTTTTTCATAGGAATGATACAGGGATTAATGAATCCAAACCATGATTTCTAGGTTATTTCATTTATATAATACTAATATAAATTAATATAGAAAATATGAATAGTTTCTACGTTTAAGGAACATATTTTTTCATTTTTTAGATAGATGTATTATGTACATATACCATATGTATATATTCACAATTGATTTTTCAAGCCATGGAAACATGAAATCTCATTTACACTCTTAATAGAAACCATGACTGTAATGAATGTAAAAAAATATTTCTTCTTCCTATGGAATGTAGACTATTAGAAAAGTGACTAATTCTGATGCTCTATTTGCGATGGATGGCATGCCCATTACAAATAGTCCTGTATATGGGGTTATTTTTTATGAATATCATATTATGTTCAAAATAATCATTATTTGTGAAAACACTTCATGTCTTGTTGTTTTTTTTGCATGGTTTCATTCTGTTACATTGGAGAACATCTAAAGATGGGTAATTACGACGAAATATTTTATCCAACACAAAAGGTTTTTGTGGAATACCTTATGTGATAGGATAAATTCTATCCCTATTGTACAATCGTAAAGATAATAATAAAATACCGCAAAACCGATATTCTCCTCACCACTTTCTCCAAACCCTCACACAGCTCGCTGATGTAACCATTTGAATTTGGAAAATAAGAAATTATCTAAAAACGCCCATTGCACCATATTTTTTGCTGATTTACTCTCAGATCTCTTAGGTATAGACTCTTCTTATTTCCCTCTTCATTGTTTTTCTCATTTTTCCACTCAATATTTTAGATATTGTTTTGGTCTAGGTCAATAAATTTACCCAATTTTTATGATTTTTTTTTGATTTTTAGGGTTACTATAAGTTTACTTTCCCATATTGTTTACCTCATAGATCCATATAAGTTTATTTTACTTGATTTAATGTATTTTTATCAATGTTTGATCTTTAGATTTAATAGTTTTTTTGTTTGGTGTTTATGGTTCGTGAAAGTTCATTATTTTATATTAATTTTAGAAATGTGATGATTAGGAAAATTATTTTTAGGTATGTCTCATATTGATGAAGTTTATATGAAAATGCTTAATTATTCAATTGTATAATATGGTTATATGGGCATAATTTTTTATTAATTGTGATCATTCTTGAATTGTGAAATTGATGTCATATATTTTTTTTATTTTGATTGATTTTCATTTATTTAAAACATGTAAATATAGATTTGTAAACATATAGATACATATATAAAAACATGGAAATATACATATATAAACGTTTTAAAAATAACATGTAATGTTTATGATACGTGTGTGTGTGTGTGTGTACATATATATATGTATATATGTTTATATTTTTATATATTTGATATGTTTATTTAAAAAACCTGAAAAAAAATTGATGGAAATTTATTTGATTAAGAAAATTCGAAATATATATATATAAGGAATGGAATAAATTAAAATAAATGTATTTTAAAAATGTTGAGAAAATAAATTTAAAGAAATTTTTTAACAAAGCTTTACTTATAAGAATTTTTTATTAAAGAACTCTATAAAATTTATTTTGTTGAAAAAACAGTAACAATTAATAATATTTAATATTTATTAAAAATAGAATTACTAATAATTAGAATTATTTTTTATAATACATTGTAAAAAATATAACAATTATTAAAAATTTGTAAAAAATATTAATTATTAAAAATGAAGTCATAAATTAAATAATTAGTAAAAATCATCAAATAATTTATAATATTTAATAAATAATGAGTAATTTTTATTAATAAATTTAAAATATTAGTTTTAATTATAAAATATTATTAATAATTTGTTAAAAAATATTAAAAGAACAAACTATTAGAAAATCATGATAATTTGTATAAATGTTTCCTTAATTAAAATAATCATTGTTAATAATTCATATAAATGTTGCAAAAAAATATTTGTATAAATAATATTAATAAAATATTAAAGAAGTTACTGTTGTGCATGATGTTACCAAACATTTGACACACAATAATGTTATGTCACACCTACTCTAAACCCCACATTGTGGAACTAATGGTGGTTTCTGATTTTTCAAATGTTGCACAATTCTGGAGGTGCATAATTTTTTTATAAAAAAATTATAATTAAAATATAAAATAAATTTTTCTTGATTAAAATGTAACAAAACACCCAACATGGAAAATTATTATATTTTGTTTAGTATAAAACATACATCCTCGGTCCTATTGGTGGTCTCCTATTTCTCATATGATATGTAGTTTGTGAGAAACTTAATTTTTATAAAAAATTTATGATAAACATATTAACTAAGTTACCCTAATGGGATATGAAACCAAAAACATGATGTGGGGAAATTTTATTTCATGCATAGGGTAAACCCTTTATCTCGGACATAATGGTTTTCTCCAAGTTTTATATGATACAAAATTCAATAAATACATAAATTTTTTTATAAAAGATTATAATAACAATATTAAATGAATTTATTTCATGTGTGATGTAACCAAACACCTGATATGCACAAATTCTATATCATTCTTAGGGAAAACTGAATATTCAGGACCTAATGTTGGTCTCTGATTTATTATATAATACATAGTTAAGGGGATATTTAACTTTTTTTATAAAAAATTATAATGAAAATAATAAATGAATTACCCTAACGTGCGATGTAACCAAACACTTGAAATGAATAAATGTTATTTCATTCCTAGGGTAAACTTCACATCTTGTACCTAATGGTAGTCTCAGATTTTTCATATGATAAGTAGTTCAGTAGATATATAATTTTTTTATTAATGATTATAACAAAAATATTAAACGAAATACCCTTATATGAAATGAAACCAAACACCTGATGCACAAAAAAAATTATCATGCCTAGGGTGACCCCCATATCCCGTATCTAATAGTGGTCTCATATTTCACATATAAGACACCATTGAAGATATATTCCAATATTTTCATAAAAAAGCATGTGTCTGATATAATATATAAAATATTTATTTTCTATCTGTTTCGATCCTATACGAGCTCTGGAGTCCAGTGTTAACCCAATGCCTCACTCAGATCATATTCTATAGAATATTTCAATGTGTTAAAATATAAAAAAAATCAATTAGTCACAA
Source organism: Viscum album (assembly GCA_963277665.1). NCBI lineage: Eukaryota > Viridiplantae > Streptophyta > Magnoliopsida > Santalales > Viscaceae > Viscum > Viscum album. The sequence goes on from OY728127.1 coordinate 1,213,155,125, forward strand.
TGATCAGTAATAATTATTCATTTTTATATTGTTTTTTTAGGCACCTATGGACTCAGGAAGTAGATACAATTTCTATTACATGATCATGTTTGGATAAATAATTGCAATAAAACCAATAGATATGGTATAAATCCTATATTCATTTACAGTGTTGAAACATTTATAACATTTACATCATCGAATTAAGAACAGGTTTTTGAAGGAACAATTTAATGTCATTGTAAATAATGTGATCATAGGAGATTAATAACATTTGACAATGTTTGACTTCATCTAATATGTCTTGTTTTTAAGAAAGATCATATTTTTTGGTATCAACATGTTGAAAATAATTCAATAGAAAATAAAATTTTTTATTGTTTATAAATACATCATTTAATAATTTATTACATGAGGCTACAGGTGTGTCTATTCAGGAAACAACATCTCAAAAAGATATTCAAAATCCTAAATCAGAACCTTCTCTGTTTCAAAATATGATTAAATATGCAGATGAATCCTTATATATAAAATTCTAGATGAGAAAACCTGAACCTGATACAAAATTTATGGCAATTAAATAAGATTTTGGATTGTAAAATATTTTTCTCAATCAGATATTATTATTGGTTCGATCCTTGTTTCTTGACATAAAAATATTGCTTGCTAGTTTCTTTGAAAGTAAGAGGTTGGTCCATAATTTTCTTCTAATTTATGAAAAGTTTCATTTTTTTTCAAATGAAATCATCTTATATTGTGGTGATAATAAATCCTTAGTAAATTTTCCAACATGGGGAGAATCGAGGTATAAAGAGACCCAACTCAGAATTTCTGATTTCCTATGAAATAATTGTTGTATTTTCTAATTAAAAATCATTTACAAAATATATTTTTATCCCACAACATTGCTACATTGATGAAAGGCAATAAATAAAATATATAACCATCATTAAAATATTAAATCATTGATGTGATAGTGATTCATAAAAACACATTGATTAGATTCTACTTTATTTACCATCAAAACCCCATAACATATGGTTGGGTCTTTCTACAAATGGTTTTTTTCTATATTTCTCTTATGGTTGTCGATATTTTTGTCAGCATCTTTTCATTACCCTGTAAAACTTATCTACTTGGATGCTAATAAAGGAACCATATATATATAGCACTATTAATTATGAGACATCCAATAAATAATATTTATGTTTATTTGAAGTCACTAATGGATAAGTTAATTTCATTATAGAACAACGGTGTGACTACATTTGAAATAGTTGGATATCATAATTTTACACTGATTTTTTCATAAATATCAATGATCAGTGACTTTTCATATTATGGTATATTATCTAGATGAAGTAAACATGGTCTAAAATCATGTCTATAAAACATGGATGAGAAAAAATCATTAATTCTTAGAAATAGGAGAATGAATTGTTATTTTGACTTCCATTGGATATTTATTCATGTGGATATCCATTTTCGAAGGAAAAAATATAATTTAACAAATGGTATAATTGAAAGAGACAATCCTCCAATAGTGATCTCAAGTGTTCAGGTAAAATCTATCATCTCTATAATACCTCTTATTGCATTTTGACCAAACATAAATGAACCTAAAATATATGGTTTCGGTATAGATCATAATTGGTTAAAGAGGACTATTTTTGGGACCTTTCATATTGGTCTAATTTGTTCATTCATCACATGTTAGGTATTATTCACATTATGAATAATTTTTTGATAACATATTTTATACCATTTTAGACACACTGTGTATGACCAGATATAATGTAAAGGCATGGTTATATCATTCCCAAATTTTTAGACATCTTGATCATGAATTACTTGATGTTAAAAGACCACAAAATTTAATGAATCCAAAATAATATTACACACTATGTAAACTAATTCATTTATTATTTTATCAATTGATTCAAGATTTGATGTCACCAAATGGTTATGCTTTTAGTTAATCTCACTCCCTGAAAAATGGGGATATTACATGTTAAAAAAGTCATAACTACCGTGTCCTAATAGAAATATTGATATATTTTTTTCTTAGAGGGTTGTTGAGATCCTCAATATGGGACGTGTTAACCAAAATATAATGTTTATTCCAAAATATTTTTAATAAAACATCAGATTATTAGGCATTGAGTATGCTAAAAAAGGATGTTGTTTTAATTTTATGAATGTTAGAGAAAATCTTCCAATGAGGATTATTTGACTAAATAGAAAATTTAATTTTGTAATTTTCATATGAGGCTAAATGTAGTGGTCTGGAATACTGTCGATGGATGTACCCATTTAAGATATGTATGAAAATGTCAATGGAAAACGTATGTAACAAAGAATCAGTTGAAGGGTCAATTAAAAAAGCATACTTACAAAAGTAAATTTCAAATTTATTCACTTATTATATTCAACCGGCATATCCTTCAAAACATAACTGGATTGTGCTTAATGAGAAAAATATTGATGATGTTAGAGACAATTAGTTGATATTTTTTAATCATCATGAGCCTGGTTTTGATGGTTTTTGTGAATAACAGCTTTTAGATGAAAAACTACACATAGCTCATACATATGATCTACTGAATTTTGAAGAAATGAAATGATTTTTATTGCAAGTACTACTTGTCATTATTTTTAAAAACAAATTTATAAATTACTCCTTTATTTAAATTAATTATTTTCTCAGACAAAATGATGACCATATCAAAAAAATTATACAAATTACAACTTCTACTCTTCATGAACATCACTAACTCAATTTTGTATAGTGGTTTCAATTGATAAAAAGCTATGTTTCTTTCGATGGAATAGTAAATCAATTTTATAATTATATCTATTCTTAATAATTTTTATTTTTTTAGAAAACACAACATGAAAATAAAATTCATTGTTGATTATGTGTGCTAAAAACCCTCAATCGAAATTGGTAAAATCATATAAGCGGTATGTACATAATAGATTTTGATTCTAAAAATGCATATATGGTGACTCAAAGAAATCAATGAATTGTGATGTTTGTTTGAAAGTATATAATCATAATGAAATTGAAGTTAACTTTTATGGTATGTTGGATGAAATAATTGATTTATATTTTTTGGGACCAAATTATGTAACAATATGTAAATGCCATTGGTTTGATATTGATCAAGGTTTGAGTGTTCATCCATGACCTGGAAAAGTCAACATTAAATAAAATAGTATTTTTGAATGAAATTAACCATTTATGTTTAAACATCAAGCACATACATTTTATTTTGATAGTTATTTTGATGTTTTGGATATTTTAATAACTGGTGGAGTGTAATAATAATCAAATCATGTGAAAATCAATTTATTGAAGAAAAATATTATTTCATGGAAGTAAAAAAAAATTAAATTTTTCAAGAAACATCACAAAATATATCTCATACCCAAAGAGATATAAATATCTATGATGAACCCCCCCCCCAATTAATGGCCTATGATGTAGAAAATGTTGATGAAGTAATAAAGGACAATGAAAATAAAATTCATATAGATGTTGATGATGCAGAAAATGAGTATGAAGAAATTATACATGATGAAAATGATGAAGAAGATGATGATTGATGTATTATATTCAGGTATTTATTATGTTTTTATATTTTATATTTGTTTTATCATATATTTATAGGTAGGATTATTATTTTATATAACTGTAACTTTTGAATTATTTTGTTCCTTTACTGATTCTAGTAATTATTTTCTTTTTATATTTGAAATATGTATTAAATTTTTTTGAAATGTAAGAATATTATAATCTACATGATATTTATTAATTTTTTTTATCTGATATATATATATATATATATTTATTTACATGTTAAATTATTATTTTCTGGTATTTATTTATACCTAATTATTATATTATGGTATTTATTCTTTTTTTATATTTTATATAAGTATTAGTAATTTATTATATGAAATATTATTATATTCTGGTATTAATTAGGTTTTTATATTTTATATTTATAATAAAAATTTCTTATAGATGTGATTATTTTTTTAGATGGTTGAAGATTATCTCGAAGATCTATTTCATTTTCCCAATGATTTCAGACTTCCAACTAATGAGCCTGATTCATCCATCATTTTAGATGATGTGCCTATTAGTAGGGGGTGAGGTATTGATCAATTGATGATTTTGTACCCAATTCTAGAGATATTCCAATCTATTTTTTTTCTCATTTATGGAGGTATGATTAATTTTTTGATATATTTATTTTATATTAACATTTTTTATTGATTTTGGTTATAATATTCTTGTAATTTGATTTTATTTTCATAGTTTTTTGTTTATCTTGTTGGGAGGATGGTGTGATTCTAAGAAATTATTTTTCTGAGTCATGGGTGGAATGAGACTTTCTTCCCATCATTTTGCATCAGAAGGTGTTTGACCACTGTATTGTATGTTATTAAATAATATATAGTTTTTAGAATGTATTTAATTATGGATTTTTTTTGTAATAGAATTTATTTTTTCAGATTATTAATATCCTGAAAGATCCTATCTAGGAGGCATGGAATATTTTTATATGTGAACGCTTTTGTAAGTTTTTAAACAACCCTTGAAAGAGAGATATGGATGAAGCATGTTTTACTTTTTCCAACCATTCTTATGCCTCTCATCGAGATGACTATATCTCAACTTGGGTATGAGATGGATTATGCTCATACTAGAAATGAGAGAATTTTTAGAGGAGGTCATCATCTGGATGTTAGATATAGGGAAGTAGGAGGTCAAACATTGGACTGAAAGTCATAAATTTTTCATACATCAATGACATATGGTATGTGATATTATTTATTAATGTATATATACTTAAATTATAAAATGTTTCCCATATAATACAGGTCGCTAATGACCTATCTATTACATAGTTTGAAGTTTATATGATGATATATACTAATCATCATACAATATAACTTATAGAAGACTAATAACACTATACTTTGGTTAGTAATTTTCTTAAAAATTTCACACGTATTAATTTTATTGTTATTCTAATTTATAATTATATATGATGGAAACATATGAGGCTGAAACTTTTCATTCATGAGAGAGTCAATCAGAGAGTGATGCAGATTCCACTGGCGATTTAGGTTTTAGTGAGGGTTTTTGAATACATGAAACTTTACATGGATTCGAGAAAGGATATGGGATCGGTATTCATTCTCGACTGACACTTATGAGTTATTATGGTACTTATGCAATGTCATCAGTGATCTTAAAGGGAGCTCATAGAGATTCATCATTGATGTCGTCATCCACTGTACAATATGAAAAAATGTTGCAAGATTAGAATGAGATGATATTACAAATTCAGAGAGTCTAAGAGGTGGAATGTGAGGAGCAGTATCAGAGAGACGATCAGATATTGGACTGTATGTGATAGCTTGCGCGTTGGGATGGTATGAAGTTTCCTCCCCCAGATATTTTGAGTGATCCTCCTCCACCTAAAACTATTTAATGACTTCTGATGTTTTGTGGCAATTTTATAATTTTGGATGAAAACTAATTATGTTTGAAATAATGTATTACTTTTATGTATGTTTTTATTTATAATTTTTTTTAAATATTTTTTATTTTTTTGGAATTTTTTAATTATTTTTAGTTTTTGTAATTTTTTAATGTTTCAATTATTTGAAATAATTTTAATTTTTTTATACTTTTTTTCTTATTTTATATATTTAAATTTTTTCCTATTTTTTGTTTTTTTGGAAATATTAGTATTTATGATTGAATTATCATTCATCGCAAATAATTTAAATTACAACGGTGAGTCTAAATTGTTCTTTTAAAAAAATACATCCATTATTTACAATGAACACATTATCCAACACAAATAAGTATTATTTGTAAAGAACCATCATAAATAACCACAATTACGATGCCATTTTTTTCAAACATACATTACATATGGACTCCCATCAGAAATGAATTTTTGTGATGGAAGTCTATCAATAATGATTCATCACAAAAAATGGAATCTTTAGTTATGGTAGGACACATCTCCATCTTTGAATGTGGTGTATTCATGATATTATAATGATAATATATGTTGTAGTGGAACCAATAGGGAGAAGGTACTATAGGAAGGTATTTTTGTTTTCTTAGTTAATTCAATAGATTTTCTTGATTTGACCTTCTATTTCCCCATTTTTTATCCATTTGTAATACCATACATCACTTCAGAAATTTTTTCATCAATTGATCCAGGTTTTTCATTTGAAATTTTTTTACCTCATATATCTTCATAAGATTACAAGACCGTGCTATGAAAGTAACAATGTAATTATTTATTATTGTAATATCTGGATAATCAAGTGAAACATTAAACTTAGTGCCCATCACTTGAAATACTTCAATACTCACTAACATGTTATCTTTTTATAGTTTATAGTTGTGTTACATGTCCCCCATGATATTTTAAATTATACCCCTCACAAAAAGTAGGTGTTAGGGTATTGATATTTTGAAATCTCATACATATTTAGAAATTTGGAATTTTAGAAATATAAAATTATCAGAAGTTATTTGATTAAGCATTGGGATAAACAGTAATGAAAAAATTCATTACCAAGGCTATAGTATGCGGTTAAGGGAAGCAACTAGCCTCAAGGCTAGAGGGGTCATTTAATTTTCCATGTACTTATATCCGTTCCACCATCGGTTCAATTTTGTAAGATCTTGTGTTTTTCTACAAGGTATATACTCTTTTAATTTAGGTTTAATTCTTTCCCATGGAACTAATATGATTTCTTAATGAGTTCAAAAAGGTTATGAGGGTTTATAGGGCTTGTTCAGATTCCGAAAATTTGGAAAATATAGATGGTCTGCACGGTCAGTAGAAACCATCCTTCCTGGGATGCATAGTTTTTGCTAACTATAATGGGTGTTTCAATGCACATTAGAGGGCCTTATAGTTTACTCTAACCATGTGACCTAGACCACACACCCCTGCATGTACTTTAGACCACATAATAGAGGGTTTTTTCATTGGATGCATATGGTTAGTTAAATCATATATCCAGCCTATAGAAGGGGTATATTAGGGAAATACATGGGGAATAGTTGGTGCATGGTTTTTCCAATAATGCTGTGAAAATGAGCACTTCTTAAAAAAATGTGTTAAATGGAAATTTTTCATTTACCCCTTTTATGACCCAAAACTTTTTTTCCACTAATAATCTAAAATTCATTCCTCTTAATTGAATAACTCCTAAATCATAGATTAGGATTTAACATTGTTTTTTGTATGATGTATTATTTGATCACCATTAATCTTGTTGGATAGCCACTAGGGCGTTCATCATTCGTTAGGATCCTTTTTCCATTTTTCTTTCTATCAATGACTCTATTTAGAGAAATATGATATGCCCTATTCTCAGGGTACTCATCTAATATTCGTTTTTTCTTCCTATTTGTCTCAAGATAAGGGTCAAGACTATATTAGTGTTCCTCGATAGGCATAAGGTAGGCATTATATACTGTTTCCTTAAATATCTAGTTATTTATAACCTACTTCCATTTTCATGCACTACAGACCTTTAAAGAGTTGCGTTATAATTTAATAAACCCTTGAATAAAATTTTAAATTCTTGTTTAAGACCTGATATGTCACCCTTATAATAGGTCTGAGGTTGCTGACCTTAAGCTATACCACCCATGGGGTGGGTTCTTCCCTATTTCCATGGAAGTGTCACCATTAGGGTGAGTTGAGTTCAATATTATATATGGAAATTAAATGTGTTAATAAAGTGTAAATACTATATAATTGGGTTTATCTAGATCTAGGTATTTAACAACGCTGTATAAAAAGGTTTTTAATGGCCCCCTTTGTCAGCGCTATTAAAAGAACTCTTAATGGGGTCTTTAACAATGCTAAAAAACACTATTAAAGGGGGACCATTATCCAAGATTTTTACAAGCACTGAAAAAGGCCACCCTTTTTAATTCATTTAAAAAGTTCTCATAAATGGGTTTTTTATCTCTACTTCTAAAAAATGATGATAAAGGGGGTGTTTAACATCGCTTTTTAAAATCACTCATAAAGAACCCATTTTATGAGTGATTTTTTAGTAGAGATGATAAAGGTAAAATTAAAAATATATATTTCATTAAAAATAATATTTAAATATTTTAAAATTTATATAAATATAATATATATTTTTTAAAATTTGTTTTAGATAAGGTAAATAGGCCTTTAAACTTAATTTACAAAATATTTAATGAAAAATGAATATAAAATAATTAAATTAATATTTTTAATTAATATTTTTCTTATTATTACATAATAATAGTCATTTAATATCATTTTGTATCTAAAAAATCAAAAAAAAGTAAAAGATCTAAAATAAGTTGAATATGTTATTCTAACTTCAAATGACCATAAATTTTGATCCGTGTGTCCGTTTGGGCTTTACCACATATCAAATCGAAGCCTGCAACAAGAACGATGCACATAAAGATAGAGGTTAACCTTTTTCACATTTTTAGGCAAAAAAACTCTTAAAGGGAAACTAATATAGAGTTTCTAGTCAAGGAACCCTATTTTTTTTAACATTAGATGGATTTTATGCCTTATTTAAGGGGGTCAAATTGCCTTTTGTAGACAATATATTTATTCTTGGGTATTTAATTCAAATTGAAGTTATAGTTTAAATTTTTTATAGTTTTTCACTACATAATTTTGTTTATAAATAAATATATACTTGTTTTATTATATTTACATATAATAAATCTTTCATATAAATACATACATCAACATATTGATATAAAAATGTATATTATAATATATTTAAATCAATAAATATTCTAAAAATGTATTTAAAATAATATATATCCCCTTTTTACAAAATAAAAATTTATTTATAATATGAATATATACATATATGTTTGTATTAATAAATAGATATATATTTTTATTATATTCTAGTTAATGTAAATGAATAGAATATTTAATATAGTTTAATATATATATATATATATATCACACATACATATATTTTATAAATGTATTTAAATATATTTTTATAAATATATGGATAAAAAATATATATGTAAATATATATATATATATATATTTAAAGAGAAAAATATCATTAAACCAAAAACAAAACAATATGGTGTACTGGTAAAGGATTTCCATCTTTAAAGGAGAGGTTTAGGGTTCTAATCTAGGCAAGTGCGCATGAGGCTATAAATTTGGAAATCACTGATAAAGGGGGTGGTGGGTGAAAAGAATTGAAAAAGGTTGGGGAGCATTGTTAAAGGTGTTGTGGAAGCACTGATAATGGTGTCGGTATCATTGGCATCCGAAAAAATATAATTCACCCCCATTAACAATGATACCTTTATCCATGTTAAAAAAAGATATATTAAAGGACACATTTAACAACATTTTTTTAGCTCTGTTAAAGGGGGTATTTATTAAGTATTTTTTTGCACTGATAATTGTTTCCAGATTTTAACCACGCTCTGATTGTCAATGCTTTTTTAGCACTAATTATGTCCTATTATAGTATTGTTAAAGACCTCTTTTTTAGTAGTGTCATTTGTTAAAGGTTGTATGATCCATAAAACCCCATTTAATTTGTATATGAATGGTATTAAACGGATAATACCTTGGATTTTATATGATTGTGAATGGATTAATGAAATGGTTTATGAAATCCAGAATGTTTTGGTTATGATGACAATGGATGTTTCACGGTATGGTACTGATAACCCACTTGGATGCCTTAGACATTTCTACCCCTTGAATCTGGCTTATTTTAAATTGATGGACATTTCTACTATCGGATATGGATTACATAGAATCCTTGGTATTCACACCTTGTATTTATCTTTCTCAGAACATCATGAACATGCTCCTTGGGCTCCACCCAGGTAATTACCAACATTTTATAGATGATCTCTTTGAACATTATGAGGATTCCCTAGTCTTGGACCTTGGATCATGAGCCATGTTGGATTGATATTTAATTTCTCAGTAAAGGATGTTAATGATTATTTACCTGTATTTATATTTATCCCTTATGATGTGGTTCAATTATCATTCTGAGCCCTGGTAGACTAGACAATATTACTTAACTTTTATCACATATATTCTTATTATTTTTTCACACTATTCCAGCTTATATGTGTAGAATGGAAATGTTATAGACACGGTTCGTGGTTCCCTACATAGTGTTATCTCATACCCTATTCGGTAAACTATTTGGTACCCAGAAAAACATCATGAATGTTGGTAGGGATAGGGGAAAGAGCAAACGCGGTGATTCTATATTGATAATTTCGAAGGATCAGGAGAGCACAAGATAATTCTATGGCTCATGATGTTGTTTAGAGATAGTTTCATTTTTTATTCTTGTACTTTTGATACAAGTATTGTATTGGATTACTATATCCTTATTTTTCTTTTCATTTTTATTGTTACATGTGGAAAATCATTTTTTATATGATGATTTCCATGGAATTATTATTACTATGGTTTTATGGATGATTTATCTTCTATTACTGGTTGATATTCTATTTCCTCCTTGTGTTAATTTATGATGCCTATGTTTTAATACTATTAGGATAGTATTGTATCCTAAACATATCAACATTGGCCCTCACTACTAGTTGGCAGGCTCTCAAATGCGGGGAGGTGTGCTTGATTCCTTGTGACCCACCAACTCAGGGCATTGTATAGTGGCTCTCAAGTTGGGGCTTTACAATGTGGTATCATAGCAGTTTTCTTTTCATTTATTTTTGACTTTATATTTGGGACTATGAGATAGGATACTTTGAAAGGGCTGGGATTTCGTAATGAGTTTTGACTGGGAGTATCTAACCCACATGTAGGGAAAATCCAAATTACATGGGAATGGGACATGATGTACGAGTTTTTACTTATTATGGTTGACCTAATTTCACTATACGGTAATGCATGGGATTTTTGGTGTAGACTATGATTTGGATTTTTTTTCCTTATCTAGTTATGAAATAGAGATATTATCCTCATGCATCATTTTATCCATGTTGGAAATTCACATGCCATGTATATTTCATGTCTTCTAGGATGCATTTCTTAACTAGATGACTTTTATTTTATATGTATTATAGAGTATAATTATTATTTGAAAAACGATTCTTGGAAAGGGTATGAGATATATAATTGGAAACATATCATGCTTATGTCATCCTAATAGTGTTTTCACACATTTATTGATGCATACACCTTAAGTATTCAATTATGTCACTTTGACCCATGGACCATTGGATGTAGGGGGTATAACGTGTTCGTGGTTGTGATAAAATGGATTCCATAGCTTAATTTAAAAAGTACACAATCCTTTATAAATTGGAAATTTTAATCTATATAATTAAACCATTTATGAATATTTTTATTATAAATATATTTTGCTTTAAGTGACTTTAAATTCATAAAATAAAGTATTCCATTAAACAGAGGTTCCAATTGAAATTTAAAGGGTTCTTTCCTCTACACTATTCAATTAATACCCTATATATTGGAACCCATGTTTTATGGTACGGAACAAGACCCTATCCAAATCATAGTGGTTAGAATTATATAGTATCTCCTATGTTCTTGTGATCTATATGTCAACTAGACATAATTTTAGGAGTAGAAAGAGGGGTGTGACTCCTATATAGGAAGGCATGTAAGTATCTTGTTCATATATATATGTGATCTTTTCATCACCAAAACATGAATGATTCATGTTCTTTGAATTTTTATAGACATTCTAACATGAAGGCCTCCATTGGATTGTTAGGAGGGTGGTGATGTCCATGCTTCATAGGTGGAGGGGCATCACCCAACACTAGAACCTCTAGTACTTCCACTTATGGAAATGCCAGTTATATAGAATAAGGGTTCTGATTCCATGTTTTGGGAGAGTTTCCAATGATTTATGAAGAATATTTTGGGAATTTCATTGTATTTCCTGAATATGCAAATGATAACATGTGATTTTCTACAGTATCATCCACCCAAAATTTTGGGGGATTGTTTCCCCCCAGATACTAAGATTTGGTTTCAGACTCTATTTTCTATCTTTGGGAACCTAAATACACCTCCAAAATGGAGGGCCAAGTTCATGACATAAATGATTTGGGGACCCACCATGCATTTGTGGGATGTCTTGACTTAGGAGGATAGTAATAAAAATATTGTTTTTGTGGATTATAATTAATGTTTTTATGACTATTTGTTTCAAGAGACATTGAGGGCATAATGGGAATAGATTTTTTAGGTCGGAATAATAAAAAGATACACAAGAGGGGTGAATTGTGTCTTTTAGATAGTCATAACAGATTCTATATTTTTCAATTTCCTTTGTGTTTGACGATGATATAATGTTTTCTGTACTGTAATTAATTGATCAGCAGATAAATAGAATATAATAACACAACATTTATTATAGTGGTTTGCGGCACAAATATCCCCACGTACACTCCACCAACTCTCACTCTCTCTCCTAGAGTTTGGTGATTTTCACTAGAGTGGTCCTCTTATCACAAGACCTAAAAATGCACAAATGAGTGCAGGAAGTTGAAACCTTTACAAAAAATCCTAAAAATAGATCCTTCTGGTTCTTTTACAGGGAACCAAAAAATGCATAGCTTAGAGTGAGAAACTGACACTCCATTGAGGCTACATCTGAGCAGCTAAAACTCCAATAAATCAAATGTTTTTTATTTGTCTATGGTACTGAATGATCTTCATAGTCGTAGTATCTACTTATAGAATTCATATCTTCATATTAAAAATATGAAATTCATCTAGAAAAAAAATATTTCAAGGGATTCTGGTTTCAAATGATCTTCAATATGAATAGCAACAAAAAAGTTGCAGTTTCATAGTAGTACAGGGTTAAAAAGTATATCTTCAATATGTAGCCCCTTCCTGAAAATTAAAGATTCGATTATTCCTTTTATTATATTTGGAAAAACTTAATCACAAAAGTTATTATCTTTTATACTAGATTATATCACAATTCAATATCATATATTAGTAGTTTTTATATGAAAATTATCTTATCATATATATAGAACAAACCACTTTTCATTGGATTGTATAGATCCAAAAATATATTTTGACAGATCACAAAAATTTAAATTTAAATCATCCAGGATATTCAGAACTTTCTTTAGAAGTAGGACTGATTTATTCCAACTGAATATGGTTCTTTGAATCGATCATAACAAGCCTTTGAATCAGTCTTAAAATAGCTTTCAATATATCCTTATTCCTATCTATACCTTTGCAAAATTGTCAGATAAAATCATGGATGTAAGTATCTTTCATTGAATAGTCAAAATGCAGTCTTTATGTACATAACAAAAAATACCAAATGAAGGGATGAAAATGTAGGGTTAAAAAAAGAGGGGTTGAAATACCATATGTTTTTTCTCTCAAACATAGGGTTTCATAATTACGTAGGGTTTCTTAACCATACTTTTCGTTCTGACGGAAAATGGTTCCATCAAAATGTAGGGTTGATTAAATTTACATTCCATTCTTACAAATGTAATTTTACATCCAAATGTAGGGTTGATGTACTGAATTTTCTATCAATGTAGGGTTTAAAATACATGTGTACTATTTTGAACATATGGTTCATTCCTTACACAACACTTACAAACGTAGGGTATGAATAGTGTTTTTATAATACAATAAAAATGTGTTTTGACACATTAACAAATATTCAACATGAATAAATAACGTGAAAATAATTCTAAAATAAATATTGAAAAGAGAGTTCATTTCCTAAAATTCACTTAATGTGATATCATTAGTGAAACAAATAAGGGTGTTTGTGATCATCAAAAATAGTAATATTTGTCTAGTATTGTCAAGACAATAAATTCCCAACAAACTCCCCATTTTGTATGACCAAAATACCCATAAAATAATTTACAATAAATATAATTTTTTTGTATAAACTAATGGAATATTAATTTTAAAGAAAATACTTGATGTTTTGAAAATTAATGTTCCACTGTATTATTTTGATTTCACAGTACAATATTTATTACATTGTATTGTTTAGATATAAAATTGATAATATTAACATGATAATTATATGTTTACCCAATTTTATCCCCCATTTTTTGATATAAAAAATATAGTATATTAAAAGGGATTATAACACATTCAATTTTTCACAAAACAATAAATGCATATTATAGTGTACTGGTTAGAAAAATAAGATATGTGTTCTGAAAGTTGAGATAAACATACAATAAAAATAGATTTGATGCACAGAATATAAAATATATGTAAATTTTTTATTAAAAATATATTATAAATACCCGAGTGATTTTGGATTAAGGAAATGGATTAATCAAGAGGGCTGGTAGATGATAATTGGTTTTGATCAAGAGAGGTTTTTGGTTCTGGAAAAGCATGAGAAGCCTAGAAAACTTCTTTCAACTCTGTTATCTGACCTTTTAAACTTTAGGAAATATTTTCAGCCAGCTTCCATAAAAAGTTCATGATTATTGACTCAAGTTCAAATTTTAAATCAGATTGACTTGGATAAATCCATTCAGATTTTCCTTTGTATGTAGAAATAAAATAAGCTTATTAGTGAACTAATTGTGTAGCAGCCTGATGCTAGGTTCACATGAGGTTATATTCTCTGTAAGATCTTTTTTATTTTCCAACAACACATGTATAGGTGCACTATTAAACTAAAGAGACTGAATTATTTCATTCATATCTAAAATCATTGATGTGACTGCTTGAAATATTTTGATCATGTTTGGCTATGTTGGTGGAGCAGAAGTAAAATATTTTTATTGACTGATAGTTCTATTTATTGATTAAAACTAACTACCCAATTACAATTTTAAATGTACAAAATATGTCTTGGAAAAATATTCAGATTTCAATTTCACAAATAGATCATTCATTTCCCTTTTAAATGCATCAAAATCTCTTTTGGAATGAGAATTTTCTCTGAATTATTGATGCTAGGTCTGAAAAGACTCTAATTCCAATCTCTGAAAAGATGAGTTTCTTAAATCTTCTAAATAATTCCCAGTAGATTCCAGTTATTGTCAAAAACTATCATTCTCCTCATATACCTTGTTGAATTTGATAACTAATTCATCTATATGATTTATTAGAGAAACTTATATTCCTTCATCTTGATTATTTGACTAAGTATATTCTTATAAAAAACCTAGAGACTTAACCAAAGTCATTTCACTTAAAAAAATCAATCAATTACCTCTTTCCTTTCTCTAAAAATAGATGGTGTTCTTTCCATGTATTTTCCAATAGATGAGACAGCCTAGAGGTCAACAATTTCCATATTTTCAGTTTATGATTTCTGAACATTCTCTCCTTGTGCATTTTTTTCTTTTTTAATCAGATTAATGGGTAACATTCTGTTCTTGAACAAGACTTTTATCTAGTTGTTCTTTTGAATGACTTTTTATCCTATATTCACTGATGTAGTCTTTTCATGTGGCCTAGGTATTTTTCCATCTAGATCCTCATGGTGAGGATCTTATTAGATTCATTTTATTTTTAAATGTTACTCATGGGATTCTTCTTCTAAATCTTCCTCATCTTGATTTTTAGAGACATAACATAGTTTTAGTTAAGTAGCCTGAGCAACCCCATACTTCTATTATAGATTCTACGATTTATTCATTTCTCAAACAAACTGATCCTATAAATTTGAGATTTTCTTGTACCCTATGAGGAATAAGACCATATTATTGTTTATTAGTTTCAATTAAAAGAAACAATTTTCCTTACACTATACTCCAAAAGAAAATTAATTTTCATAGAGTACCAGCATTCATAACATTGTTTTTGTGACATCTAGTTTGAGAATCAGTATGTATAATATTATTATTTTTGTTAAAAAGTAGTGAAATAATCTATCTATAGGGTTAAAATTACATCCAAGCCTCTGATTTTTAGTAGTGATTTAGATATCTCGGGATATATTTGGGAAAGTTCAATTTTATATCATGGATAAAAATAAATATGTTATACTTTTATTTGTAAAAAATCTCTTCCAACTAAGTAGTCCATGAAATGATATATTTTTAAATATAATTTACCAAAACTTTTTGTTCATCCTAAATATATTTTACAAACATTTTCAAAAAATTGGTTGAACCAAACACAAAAGATATAATATCATATGATTTGTGATCTTGATTTCAAATTGATCAAAGATCAAAAAGGAATACTCCTTCAGGATGGAATTTTATTATCTGAGAAATTTCTACTAAGGAGTTTAGGAACTCTTTTTCATCTACTCGTGAAGTTATCACATCCCATATTTCACTAAAACTAAACTAATTTTTTTTGTAAAACTATTTCATTTCTATCTCAAAAAATAATGCCTTTATTTTCATAATTTAATTGAAACTACAAACCATCAAAAGTAAGATATTGTTTGAGTAGAATATTTTTCTTGTACATCATTTCAAAATCAACTACCTTTCCATGAAGAATCATCTGAAAGGGGACATATTGATGCTTTCGATTGCTTTCTTCACCCTCATTTGTTCAATTTTTCTTCGTCATTTCTAAGAATCGAAATGTTGAAGGTTTTTAGATTACAGGTTTTAGAAGAAAGATGAGGCTTCGGGTAGTAGAATGGTTTGAAATTGAAGGGTAAGAAGAAATAAAGAGTTTTTTATGGTTCGATGATGTGGTCTAGTTTCCCATGTCGATTACATAGGGTAATCATTAAATATTAATTTTGAAAAGACACAGTTAAAAAACAAAGTCGAAGAAAATATTTTATTTTAAAAAATAAACAAACAATTAATAATTAAAATAAATTAACAAAGAAATTAACAAAAATAAATTAATAATCATATTTTTAAAATTAAATATCCCTAACTCCCCTTTAACAAAATCTAAACTTGTAGTTGGAATTATTTTCGTAAAAATATTAGCTAATTGATGTTTGGTGTTTATAAATTCTAAACTTATATCCTATTTATGAACATGATCTCTTAGAAAATGATGTCATATATTAATATGCCTATTCCTTTAATGTCTTGTAAGATTTTTTTGGAAAAATGTATTACATTAGTATTATCACATAAAATAGGTATATTATTAAAAATTTAGTCCAAAATCTATTAGAGTGTGTTTTATCCACAACACTTGTGCACAACAACAATTAGTAGAAAAATATTCTTCCTTAGTTGTTGAAAGGGAAAGTAAATATTTCTTTAAAAAGTGAAAGGTTCCTGAGGTGTATTTCTTATATAATCTACATCCTCTAAATTCATCACAAAAATATGAAAGCAATATAAAATTTGAGGTTTTTGGATAAATAAATTAATGAAAAATGGTTCCTTTTAAAAATCTATAAATTATTTTGATAGTAGTAATATGGGATTCTATTGGATTTAACTAAAATATAGCACATAAACATACAAAAAAATTCTGCCTCGTCTTCTAGCCGTAATATATAATAAACTACCAATCATGCCACTATATAACATGTTGCCAACTAGTTTTATAGATTCATCCAAATCATGTTTTACATTAGTACACCTTAGAGTTGCATAAGTATTACTTTTTTCTAGTCCAAAATTTTTCATTGAATTAATAAAATATTCACTTTAGTTTAAAAGATTTCAATAAACTCTTTGATAAATCCGAAATCCTATAAATAAATTCAATTCTCTCTTCATACTCATTTCAAATTATTTTGGCATTAGATTTTAAAAATCATTTCAAATCCTTTTATTTATTGAACCATAAAATCATCATCATCATAGATTTGTACTAATAAAATATTAAATGAAACTTTTTTCTTAAAAATATATAGATCTACCAATCCCACAGAAAAACCATTTTTCAACAAAAATAAGTTTATTCTTTCATACTATACTCTTAGTTATTTTTTAAGACCATAAATTGATTTAGTAATTTTAGAAATAGAATTTGGTTTGTGAGGATTTATAAAACCTATTAGATATTTAACCTAAATTTCATCCATTAAATATCCATTGGAAAAGGTAGATTTAACATCCCTATGATATAATTTAAAATTCATATTATATGCATAATCTAAAAGCATTTGAATTTCCTCTAATCTAGAAACTGGTGCAAAGGTTAAATTATAATCTATTCCTTCTACCTGATTATATCCATTTTCTACTAATCAAGGTTTGTTTATCGTAATGGTCCCTTGATCATACTATTTGTTGCTAAAAATCCATTTGGTTCCTATGACTATAAAATTAGATATTCTCTCTACTAATTCCAAAGACCCATTTCTTTTTAATTAGTTTACTTATTCTTGCATAGATGATAGCAAACTCTCACATTTTAAAGATTCTTCAAGAGAATTAGGTTTAAAATTAATAGAAGGGAATAAAATTTATCTAGTTTTCCTACATTTATTCTAGTTATAATTCTTATGTCTAGGTTTCATATAACTATTTCTATAGTATAGTCTTTTAGATTCTCGACAGTCTACATAAGACACTTTTATTTTCTTCAGTTTCATGTTCTTCTAAACTAGATTTAATTTAATATATTTTATTTTAAAAATTAGTTTGATTATATTCAAGTCTCGTTTTGCCTAAAGAGTTAGTTATCACAACTGTTTGATTTTCCTTTTTAATAAGCGAATCATTTTTATCAAATTTCACATGAACTAATTCCTAAATAATCCTTTAAATTTTTATTAAACACTCTATAAGATGTAGAAGTAGATTAATAACCTAGAAATATACCTTTATTAGCTTTTTGATTTAGTTTATAAGGGTTTTCCTTAGTATACAAGATATAAAGCTTTCATATAAGGTGTCTTTTAAATAATTGTCCAAATTAAAACACTATTCAAGATAGAGAAATATGTTCTTACAGCTTCTACCTAGAGATATAGGAATGTTTTTTATTTCGATATAGGCCTTGTACTTTTTTTAATTGTTCTGTTTCTTCTTTCAACAATCCCATTTTGTTGAGGTGTTCTTGGTGAAAAAATGGAGAGCTACCAAGATATTAGAAAAACTAATTAAATTATTTTTCTCAAATTGTCCACCATGATCACTTCTTAATGAAATTATCTTAAAATCCTTTTTCTGAACATTTTAACAACAAATTTTAGAAACATTAAATACCTCACTTTTGAATTTTAGAAAATAAACCCAATTAAATATTGAAAAATTATCCCATAAAACATAAACACATAATTTTATATGAAAACTTACTATTCTTTATTGTCCAAAAAAACATATGGATATGTTATAGTGGTTTTGATGTAGTAATTTTGTTAATTTATTTGAAAGATTATTTATGAAGTTTGTTGATTTGGCATGTATCTCAAAATATATCATTTTCAAATTTAAGGCTAGGAAAATCAAGAAGTAATTGTTTCTTAGATTATTTATGTAAAATATTTATATATCAATTTCTAATTATCCTATGTCAAATCCATGGTTCATTTTTCTTAGTATTTTAAAAATTCACTTTATGTTTACATATGGAATTAAGATACATTGTATAAACATTTTCAATTCTTGGTGTTCTAAATGTAAGAAATTTATATTTGAAAACTAAGTAGGGATTTTTAGAGAAATAAACATTAAATCAATCATAAAAAAGTTGATAAATACTTATTAGGTTTTCCTTTAACACTTATACATAGAGTACTTTGTTGATTGAGATTTTAATTGGATCTCCAAAAGTTACAACACCAAGAATCATTCCTTTTTTATTGTCCCCAAAGGAAACTAATCCTCCATCCATTTTTTATAGTGTATAGAAAATGGTAGAGTCCCCACTCATGTGTCTAGAGAATCCACTATCCATATACCATATAGCCTTTTTTCAGTGGTCTTTAACCTACAAAAGTTTTTTTTTGTTTGGTACCAATATGTTCTTGGGTCTAGTAGTGTCAATAAGTATAGATCTAATAATACAGGTTTACCTTTTATTCCTAAATTTTTATTATTACAATCAAACATTATTTTCGGAAATAAAATCACTTTTAATATGAATTATTTTAGGATTTTTTAAATAACTGTTGTTAGTGTCTTAACTTTTTATTCTAAAATAAAAGCAAGTGGTATTTTTAGAAATGGGAACATCGTAATTTTTGTATAACTTTTTATTTTCTCCCTTTATTTTTATTCCACACTTTTATCATTTAATAAAATTACTTTCATGTATTTAATTATGAGTTTTTTCTCCATTTGTTAAAATACTAGAATCACTTTTATATGATTCTACTTAATCCAATAATTCATTTATTATTTTTTCATGATAAATACAATTTTATATAGATGAATTGAATCTTTTAATTAGTTCTTGTTGTTGTTCTAGAATTTTGTTTCTCTCACATAAAACAAAATTGTGAATATTTTTTATTGATTTATTATTCTTCATTAGAAAACCATGTTTTTCTTCTCGAATTGAATAATAATAGGAAAATTTACTATTTAAGAAACTATCATATTCCGAAGAAGAAGACTAATGAGATTGCGCATCTTCTAATTCATTAGCTATAAAACACAAATTGGATTTGATATTTTGTGGATATTTCTCGAAATAATATTTTCAAGAGTTGTTAGATTCTTTAAATACTTCATGAAAAGATTTTTTGGCTCCCTTCTCTTTATGTTTATAATCATCATTCTTTTGATATTTCTTTTTTATCCTTATTATATCATCTTTCCGTTGGGGTAAATCATGTCTAATGTGACCATCCTTTTTCATTCATAATATCTTACTTATTTATGTTGCATTTGATCATTCATAAATGGATTTATGAAGCATATTTTCTTCTTGTAGAGTTTTATAATCTTTTTAGATAAATCTACCAGTTCTATATCAGAGTCTGAGTAATCATAATTTTTGTCTACTTTGATGGCTTGTTTTTATATTCATTCATTCTTATGAGATGTCACCATAGGGGAAGTATTTTTTTCATTTTATAATTTTATTATCTTCGACTACAGCTTCCATTTATTCTTTGAACATCATCAATGTAACGATTAATTCCTTCACATTCAAAATATTGAAAGGTGATGATTGTCAAATAGCTGTAGATATTCCATTCCATTTTGTAGGTAGTACTCTAATTATATTCAGTTCTGGATATGATTATGAAATTTTATATCCCAGAGAAGTCATTTTTTTGAAACATTCTATTAAATGTCCATTAATTTGTGAAATTATTTCACCATAGATCATTCTAATGGTATCACACCGTAGTCTTGTAGTAGCATACCTCATTTTTCAGATGTTATTAGTTCCTTCATATGCGATAACTATTTTTTTCCCAAATTTAATAGGAAGTATGGAATTTTGATACACAATTGAATTCATCGGGTCTAAGTAAATAGATGATAGATTTTATTTTCATTGATATGATTCCATATTCAACATTTTTTACAGCATCCCAATTCTCTAGTTTCTCAGGAGTTACATAAGAAGTGATGACCTTTTAATAGAATCTGAATCCTAGATTATTCAGATTGCTTATTATTCATGATTTCCATCATCCATAGTAGTCACCATTAAAATATAGATCTTGATTCACTGACATATCTTCTTTTAGATCATCCATTGACATCTTATTTTTATAAAACTTATTCTATTAAGATTTCTATAACATTATATTCTTTATCAAAAAGGTTTTCTTTGATACCTGATGTTTGGTCAGAGTAATAAAATGATACACAACAATGTTGAATTTTGTACTTTTGATAATATTCAAAAATTATGTATTTTTTCTTTCCCTTGTGATTGATGAAGATATGCAGTGTTCTATACTATAACTAATTAGCGTATAAACAGAAAATAATAACACAACAGTTTTTATAGTGGTTCGAGAACAAAGATCCCCTAGTACTCTCAACCAACACTCTCTCTATGATCTAAGTGATTTTAACTAGATTTTTATTCTTATCACATGATCTTAAAATCCATAACTAGGAGTAGGCAATTTAAACCTTTAAAAAGGATAAAAACATTGCATTCTTGTTCTTTTATAGAGAATTAAAACAACAACATCTTCATCCCAGAAGCCAACATTGCACCATGACTGAGTTCGAGCAGCCAAAACATTAACAAATAAAAATATTTTTATTTGTTTATGGTATAGTTTTATCTTCACAATTACCACAAAAAAATAATATAATACATATATTATTATTCAAAAATGAAATCTTGCAAGAAAGAAATGCTTTAGAGAGATGATGGTTTCAAGTTTTCTTGAATATGAAGAGAAACAAAAAATAAATATTTTCATAGTTGTATGAGTTTGAAAATTATATCTTACAAGTGTAGCCTATTCCCAAAAATAACAGAGTCGATCATTCTTTGTTGCAGATCTGAAAAAAAAAATCATAGTAAGTAAGCAGTTTTTATATTGAATCGTATCACAAATGAATATCATATATTGGTATTTTTTTCAAAAAAATGATTTGATCATATATATATAACAAATATATTTTATTTTGGTTACACAGGACAAAAAATATTACCTAAATGATCGTAAATATTCAAATTTATATCATCCAATATAGTTGTAACTTCCCTTATAAATGGGAGTGATTTATTCCTTCTAAATACGGTTCTTTTAATAGATCCTAATAATCCTTTAAATCATTAATAAAATATCTTTCAATCAATATTTATTTCTTTCAATAACTTTGAAAAATCATGGATAAAATCACATATTTATTTCTCTGTCATTGAATAGACAAACGTAGGGTTCAATTATGTAAAGAAAAAAATAACAAATGTATTGTTGATAGAATATTGTTGAATAAAAAATTAGAGTTGATGTACGATACATTTGTTTTTTAAAATATAGGTTTCAATACTTATAGAGTGTTTCTTAACAATACATTTCGTTCTTAGAAATGTAAGGTTCCATCCAAATGTATGGTTGATGATCCAAACATTTCATTATTACAAACATAAGGTTCCATCATAACATAGGGTTGATGAACCATACTTTTAATCAATGTGCGGTAAAAAATCCATATGCATTGCTTTTAATTTTGGTTTCATTCCTTAAGCTATGCTAACAAATGTAGGGTATTAATAGTGTTTCCAAAATATGGTAAAAATGTGTTCTTCACTTTAATGAATATTCATCATAGATTAATAACATTAATGTAATTCCAGAATAAAATTTAAAAAGAATATTAATTTCCAAAAATTCAATTAAAGTAATTTCATTAGTAAAAAAACAATGGTATTTGTGAGTATAAAAATAAATAACATTTATATAGTATTTTTGAGACAATACAATCCCAATTTTTTGCATCTAGAGAAGGATTCTATGTCTATTATAGAATATCAATCTACCTTTATAGAGATTCAATGCATTGAACCTATGTATCTTGATAATGAGTTGTATGTGGAAGGACTCTTTAAAGAAGATCTCAAGCATTCCATTAAATAATAGCTGAACATTTTTTAGTAGACTATTATATCTAAAACAGTAAATCAAGGCCTTATTACTAAATGTAACCTGATGGAAGCTTGGAGAACTTGGAATGGAAGTTCAGCTTCTCGATCCCATGACGTAGTTTTAAGTGGAAGGAAGTGATGCATTGAGACCTATCATGAGAAAAATACCATCCAGAGGATCTATGAGGGTAGTTATATTTTTTTGGAACCAGTGTGGAAGTTAGTCACACATGAAGAGGTAGTGTGATAGAAACTTAGTCAAGTTTTGATTTTACGATAGTATGGTCAATCAAAAAAATTGAAATATCATTCCTCCAGAATTTTGGGAGAGAGGTTTTTCACTGGATCCATTTTAAAAAGATGGTTCAATAGCTTCTCATCAATTAGGGAGCTAGATTGCAACTGACCGGTCAATTGGAGGTGGTGGTATTGGTTAAAGAAACCATACACAGGAATTTCTACATGTTTAGTACGGAAAAGCTCAGGGTAGAAATGTTATATCTCAGAGTCAAGGATTAGGCCAAATTTATATAGTGAAACTAAAACCTTAAAAGCAGTGTTTCATAACTTCTATATTGATATGTACTATTTGGGTAACCACTACTTCAGTACCTTCACTTATTTTTAGAGATTCTTATAATTCCTTCATATCTATGCCTATTATAGAGAGCATTGGTCTTGATATTTAGTTTTATAGGGAATGATGAAACTCAATACTCTCTTTGGGATTTGATCAAGGATATTATGCTTGTACAAGGAGTTCCCCTTGAGATGGGTATTTTTCACTTTATATGGGACAACTTTTTCCCCGAGATGATAGGGTTTGATATCACTCTTATGATGGACTGGTTGGTTCCCCATCTTGCTAATATAAAATTCTATCACTAATGGTTTACATTCACATCACCAGAGGGTGATGTTTTTATTCAACATGGTGAATGGGATTTCCATGAGAGCCAATATGGACTCGAGTAACATGGGTTGAGTGGGATGATAGCACGGATTTCTAGCTTTTTATGGATGACTAGGAAACACATATTGTTTATTTCCCCCCCCCCAATTTATAATCATTTCAGGATATATGTTTTTCCAGAATGAAATTTCAAGACTACCACCTGATAGATAAGTAGATTTTTCCATCAATATAGTTCCAGAAGGTGAACTGATATTCATTCCTCTTTATAGGATGGCCACTATTATGTTTTAATAGCTCAAGAGGTCTCTAGAGAATATGGATGAAAAGGGGTTAATATGACCAAGTACTTCTCTATAAGGTTCTCCAGTACATTTTACTAAGAAATTGGATGACACACTTCATTTATGTGTAGATTATTGAAAATTTAATCAATTTATAGTTGAGAATTGGTATCCTTTTCCCTGTATAGAAGATCTCTTTAACTAACTCTGAGGAGCTCCAATTTTCACTAAAATTGATTTAAGTTCATGATTCCACTAGGTTCATGTCAACATGATAGATATTCCACATATAGTACCTCGTACGAAAAACGACATTCATGCCGTATAGGTTAAAAAAACATTCTTCGTACTTTTGTCAGAAAAGTCAAAAAGTACCTCGTACGAAAAACGACAAAATATTACATTCATATATTTTACTAAAAACTCACCGAAGGGTAAAATAGGATTTAAACAGTTTTAGGTGGATGGAAATAATATTACATATTGAGAAAACATGGATGTGGATGATAAAATACACCCTAGTAAATTTCAAAGTATAAACAATCTCGGATAAAAATGAGATTGTGATATTTCCCTTACCTTAGGTCTGATTTTCTTCGTAAGTGTCCGAACCTCCTGTATAATGATTTAAATAATGGCATTGACTTATTCCAGAATCATATTCATTGTTATTATATCATATATGGTTCACTTATGACTTTATTTTACCCGTTCTTTTGTAAATTCCATGTTAAAGAGTGTTTTGGGTAAAATCGATTCATTTGTCGTAGGTGTTTGGACTTGTTGTTCTTGACATTATTATTACTTATATCATGATTTACTTACTTCCAGAATATAAAACATGATTTATATATCATATATATTCAGTATATATATATATAATAGATAGATAAATGAAATGAAACACACCGTTCATGGAGACGGTAGTCCGTACGTACGCATGAACGCTGTTTTCATTTCCTTATTGAGTTGAATGGAATTAAGTAGATGACATTCATATATATACACATAAATCCAGTATCATTATTATTTTATATATTTCATGATTACTTATTATATATACTTTATAATCATTCATGAATGGTTTAAAGTGGATAATGAATCTCATCGCGTCGTGGAGACGGTATTCCGTACGTACGCACGAGCGATGATATCGTTCTCATGATCGTGAACTTGTGTTGAAGTGTATGTATACTATTCCAGTATCAATATCAATTTATAATAATCATATATAGTTACTCATTACACCATTATACCCATCCAATTAAGGTGGTGGCGGAAAATAGATTACACCACGGTGTGGAGACGGTATTCCGTACGTACGCACGCGCGGTGATTTCGTTTTCCGTAGGATGGATAGATGGTGAAATAGTATTGTTTCATACTTATAATAACATATCAGTATATTAGTGATACTGATGTTATTACTTCATAATGAAACAACCTAAGAAGAAGAAGTGGAAGAAGAAATAAAGGTGAAAGAATTGGTAACGGAAATTACCTCTTCTTTGAAGCGCCTCTTTGAGACCTCATCTTAGGGCACTAAGAATGGTCTTTGAGGAAGACCAAAACCTCTAGGATGTTTCTAGGGAAGTGGAGAAGATATTTTTTCAGGGTTTGGCCGAGCATGAAGGCTCAAAGTTGTGTGAGGAATAGAGGGAGGAGGTGTCCTTTTATAAGGGAGGAGAGGGGCACCTTTGGAATAACTACCAATATTATTTTATTAAAAAGTCAAGTTCGGTTTTAAATAGCTCCAAATTAATTTATTTAGATTATAAGGTGTGGATGGGTCGAAATACTTTCATACAATATAATTTAGACAAGTTTAGGTTCCTATTTTAACCTTATCATTTAGATTTAACATTAAGTTAAATAATTTTACTTTTACCGTGTCTTCTTGTGTTCTTATACTATAAGGTTAATAAACTTATTATAAGAAGCCAAAAGAACCACAAGTTTTTTATTATTAATATATATAACTTTATCTAAGTCATTTGGCCGAACCTTAGATTTTTAGGAATAAAAAAACAATTAATAATATAATATTTGTTTTAAAAACTATTTTATGTCAATTTTGACACTATTTAGTAATTGATTTTTTTGAAAATCATAACAGAATTATAAGTTCGAACAAAGTTAATTAAATCAATACTAACATGTCATATTAACTTAGAAAATTAGTGTAGTTCATAAAAAGACTCAAATTATATTTATTTGGGTATTTATAACATCAATTATGTCAATATTTTATTAATAAGATAATTACTGCATCATTGTTGTGTCATAAATAAATTAAAATATTTAATGTCTAAAAATAAAAAATAAAATACCATTATGTAGGAAATAGTTTTATCTTTCTAATGAATATTTATAGTAGAATTTATCGTATGTATAACCCCATATTAAAAATGTTTTAGTAAATACACTTTGATTTTAACTCTTTTAACCCTTCTTTAAATAAATTAATAATAAATGTCCTAATCTTATCCAAGTGGGCCTAAAAGGTCATATTTTATTCCTAAGTTTGTTTTTGGTAGAATTACACTTGTCCAATAGAATTAGGACATGTGTTAGGGTAATAATAATATCATTTCTACCCTTAATTACCCTATTTACTTTTAACCGTGGTAAAAAAAGTAAAAAGTTACTATTCACCAAAAATTATTTTCATCTCATTGAACCACATTTTACTTACTGACGTCAACCGTGTCTCTCGGATTTTTGAAATTTCACTCACAGAAGCAGTAAAATTAAGTTTTATGAAATATTCAGTTTTTTTTAACTACCACTAAGTGGTTTCACTATTCATCAAAAATTGAAAGTTTGAAGAAAAATACCTAAAATTAGGCCTAAGCTATATTTGATATTATGAACTCAAAAATGATTTCTATTTTACCAAATTCAAAAAATATCAGTTGCATTAATTAATTTAAAAATTAATTCTCGTCGTCAAAACAAATAGCGTGTTTTTAAGAGATAATAACTATCAAAAGATTGACACTTGTTTATAACTGGTTTAAATGTGAAATTACATCCAATGACCAACATTGTATTAAATTGTAAAAATATATTCTAAATATACTCAAAAACCACTCAAATTAATAATTTATCACTATTAATTATTTCGATTGAAAATGTTGTTTTTAATTAAAATTTAGTAATTTTCACTATTCATCAAAATATGAAAGTTATCCGAAAATCACCAAAATTTCACCCTAAGCTAATTTCGATATTCCGAATCCAAAAATGAAGTCCATTTTGAAAAATAAAAATTACAAAATTTCAAAAAGTGCTTATTACTATTCAAAATGACTAGTTTTAATAATATTTTAATAGCATATCATTGTTTAGTGAAACTCGGTATTGCGTACTACACACGCTGTCAAGGAAGGTCGTGATTGCGTGTAATGAAAGGCAAGTCAAGGATACGTGTTGTGCAAGATCATTTTGGTGTAGCGTACAACACAAGACATTAATGAAATTAAAAAGAATATTTTTCATAAAATCTCGTGGTGTTACATTCTACCCCCCTTAAAATGAATTTCGCCCTCGAAATTCGTCGGGGTTATAAATGGTTTACTATTCAAAAGTTTCTTTAATCGAAACCCACATCGTAAAAAGGAATACCAAAACCAATCTTTAAAAACAAAAGTATGAAACGTAACGGTTACCCAAATAAACTAATCACTGGGTTTCCACATAGGTGAAAATATGGATATGGAAGAAAAATCTGACCATCATATTCTGATGGAGAGTGGTAGAGAACATGGCTATAGAGAAGCCAAAAATCAAAAATCCATAAATTTTTGACGATATAAGGTACCATCTGATTAATCAGATATAAGAGCACTAGGACAACGTTTTTGGTTTTCAAGATCGTTTCCCTAAAGTTGAAGAATTTGAATTAGAATAAATACTTACTTTATTTTGGTACAATCTCAATGTTGTTCGTTCCTTGAACAATTTCCATTTCATATATTAAATAAATGAAGTTGAATTTGTTATTCGTGAAGTGTTAGCAGATCATGTGATAGAATGATGGGTGATTTCATCTGTCTCAAACAAAAGGTTAGAAAAAGTTATTAAATATACATAAGTCATTCTATAGTGAGATTAATCATATATGGTTCCTAAAATGGACTTATACTTCATATATCATACGGCTTAATATAATAAAACTAGTTTCTACTAAACAGGGACTTCCTGTAGGCCAGTGGTAGGCAATAAAGGCCAGTCGCACTTCGGTTGTGGGTTCGATTCCCACAGCCTTGTCCGACGCGATGGGCTGTCACCCGTCCTGCAGGTTGTCCTTTTTCTAAAGCTATATTACTATAACATCCCATCAATAATATCGAAAGAACTTCTATCCTTAGACAATACTAACTTATGTCCAACATAATCCATTCCAATCTTTAGGCTTATCCATAATACTTCAGTCCACTCTTATAATATAGTGAAAATGATTACCATAGATTTAATACCATCGTTGATCACCATATATCATAAGATATGTCTTGTTAGTCACATTCCAAACATTAAAAGGCCTTAATCATGTATTCTCTTGAAAAATGAATACCCATTGAACCTTAGTGAAAACAGGAATGCAGTTAAAAGTTAACTCTTTCCACATACCAAAATCCAAAAATTCTATATACTCAAACCATGATATAACCTTCTCCTTATATCAGTCATGAGCTCATGAATACTATCAAACATTTAATTTTCTCCTTATCCCTTCATTATGCGCATATCATCTACATTCCAAAAATATCTGAATAACCTTTCATGGATACTGGTAGCATTAATCACACACTTTCAAAACTCAAGGAACGACAACAATGTAACAATCCTTAGATGTCTCTTTATTCCTTAGTAACATGAGATTCTTTATACAACATTACACTTGATAAACATGTAATCATTCCACTACCTTCTTAAACCATTGATCGAGCTTCAACAATTCTTTCATCTCACATATCATTTGTAGTCTCTTCATCATCATCAACATAAATACTCCCCATACGGCCTTACTGATTCTCTTTAGCAGACTTTCCCCTAGGGCATTGGTTTGCATAATGCCTGTACATTACACATTTAAAACATTTAATCATTGTTGATGTCGTAGCAATACCATTATCCTCAGCCCTGGTGTTAACTGAACCTTTTCCTTTGCACTTACTGACTTTGTGTCCTTCTTTTCCACACCCAAAGCATCTTCCAGTTCCTTTGAAACATTCTCCTTGATGCCTCTTCCCACATGATTTACATAGGGGAAATTGAGCTTTCTTTCCTCTATGATCATCATGAAACTCCATCTTTCTCTTATTAGCCGAGTCAGGAAACTTACCAAATTTTACTTTATTGATCATATTATGAGAATGCTGATTCGACATAATAATGATGTTTGGACTTCCAAATCCCATTTCATTTGGTTCCTCATGAAGAATATCATTCCATTGTCCATCATATCCTCCATTATCGTGAATCACCTTGTTTCCAGCCATTTTCTAAAACCCAAAAAGAATAGTGTGAGAGGAAAAAATCATAATAAAGGGGGAGTAACTTCAATATCTAACATCTTTGGTTTAACCTAATATCGTTACCATAGTTCTAGGACTATATCCTATACGTATACTTATCCTTAGGGGCATCCCTAGACATACCGTAGAAATATCTATAGGGATCTCACTAACGTTCTCACATCCTAGTTTTCGAAGGTTGACTAAACCTTTCCTCTGATACCAACTGTAGAGACCCGAAGCTTGATGTACATTGAAATTACATTACATTTGCGGAATACTTAGTACATAACAAAAACACACACACAAGGATCGTAATAGTTTAGTGTCTTTGGAAACTCGGAATATAATCTTCTAATCCTGGTGAAAGATCTTCAACATCTCCCATAAAGATCTTCCTTTTTTTATACCTAAAACCTTTACTTATATCCTGGGGAAAAGAAAACATGAAAGGGTGATCTCAAATGATCAGTAAGGGTAAACAAAAGAAATATCAATCACATCATATACATAAGCACATAACTTTTGGAAATCTTAACCTGTAAAAGAGATCATAATTTCATAACATGGGATAAATCATGGCAGTGAAATGTAATCACAATAATCATAACATAAAATATGAAACTTTGTGGCATACACACATAATCATAGAGAATCATTTATTGTTAGTCAAGACTCATTGCCAAGACTATCTTAGTGGACAAAGTCCCTTTCTGAACCAAGTCACCCTCGTTTCAGTCCTGTTTCACTGAACCGGTATAACCTACCATTCCAGCCATGTCTTTCTCATGAGATATAAAATCATTACCCAATGCATTGGAGGGAGATATAGGTCCCACCCATCTCATAATGATACCATTCTTATGTGTGACACAAAATCATAAATCATACATCATTGCATAACCCATGTAATTCAAATGGGAATCTTAAACATCATAACATCATGAAACAGTTCATATAAGATAAAAGAATTCATAAAAATAATTCCATCACAACATAATCAAATCAATTTTATAATAGGGATAAAAATATAACCCTTTATTGTCTTAGATGGAAAATAATTTTGATAAAACACTTGACCTCCATTCTTGAGGAAAATATCCTTTCTGCTTCCAAAACACTTTTCCTTTCTTAACATGTCGTAAAATTATAAACTAAAATAATTTGATTAAAAATAAACTTGAAAAATTTTAAAGGAATCTTCTTGGAAATAATGTTTTAAAAATTCATTCATGCCGTATAAGTTAAAAAAACATTCTTCGTACTTTTGTCGGAAAAGTCAAAAAGTACCTCGTACGAAAAACGATGAAATATTCCGTTCATATATTTTACTAAAAACTCACCGAAGGGTAAAATTGGATTTAAACAGTTGTAGGTGGATGGAAATAATATTACATATTGAGGAAACATGGATGTGGATGATAAAATACACCCCAGTAAATTTCAAAGTATAAACAATCTCGGATAAAAATGAGATTGTGATATTTCCCTTACCTTAGGTCCGATTTACTTCGTAAGTGTCTGAACCTCCTGTATAATGATTTAAATAATGTCATTGACTTATTCCAGAATCATATGCATTGTTATTATATCATAGATGGTTCACTTATGACTTTATTTTACCCATTCTTTTGTAAATTCCATGTTAAAGAGTGTTTTGGGTAAAATCGATTCATTTGTCGTTGGTGTTTGGACTTGTTGTTCTTGACATTATTATTAGTTATATCATGATTTACTTACTTCCATAATATAAAACATGATTTATATATCATATATATTCAGTATATATATATATATATAATAGATAGATAAATGAAATGAAACACACCGTTCATGGAGACGGTAGTCCGTACGTACGCATGCACGCTGTTTTCATTTACTTATTGAGTTGAACGGAATTAAGTAGATGACATTCATATATATAAACATAAATCCAGTATCATTATTATTTCATATATTTCATGATTACTTATTATATATACTTTATAATCATTCATGAATGGTTTAAAGTGGAGAATGAATCTCATCGCGTCGTGGAGACGGTATACGCACGAGCGATGATATCATTCTCATGATCATGAACTTGTGTTGAAGTGTATGTATACTATTCCAGTATCAATATCACTTTATAATAATCATATATAGTTACTCATTACACCATTATACCCATCCAATTAAGGTGGTGGCGGAAAATAGATTACACCACAGCGTGGAGATGGTATTCCGTACGTACGCATGCGCGGTGATTTCGTTTTCCGTAGGATGGGTAGATGGTGAAATAGTATTGTTTCATACTTATAATAACATATCAGTATATGAGTGATACTAATGTTATTACCTCATAATGAAACAACCTAAGAAGAATAAGTGGAAGAAGAAATAAAGGTGAAAGAATTGGTAACGGAAATTACCTCTTCTTTGAAGCGCCTCTTTGAGACCTCCTCTTAGGGCACTAAAATTGGTCTTTGAGGAAGACCAGAACCTCTAGGATGTTTCTAGGGAAGTGGAGAAGAGATTTGGGCAGGGGTTGGCCGAGCTTTAAGTCTCAAAGTTGTGTGGGGAAGAGAGGGATGAGGTTTCCTTTTATAAGGGAGGAGAGGGGCACCTTTGGAATAACTACAAATATTATTTTATTATAAAGTCAAGTTCGGTTTTAAATAGCTCCAAATTGATTTGTTTCGAAGATAAGGTGGGGATGGGTCGAAATCCTTTCATCCAATAGAATTTAGACAAGTTTAGGTTCCTATTTTAACCTTATCATTTAGATTTAACATTAAGTTAAATAATTTTACTTTTACCATGTCTTCTTGTGTTCTTATACTATAAGGTTAATAAACTTACTATAAGAAGCCAAACGAACCCCAAGTTGTTAATTATTAATATATATAACCTTATATAAGTCATTTGGACGAACCTTATATTTTTAGGAATAAAATAACAATTAATAATATAATATTTGTTTTAAAAACTATTTTATGTCAATTTTGACACTATTTAGTAATTGATTTTTGTGAAAATCATAACATAATGATAAGTTCTAACAAAGTTAATTAAATAAATACTAACATGTAATATTAACCTATAAAATTAGTGAAATTCATAGGAAGTCTCAAATTATATTTATTTGGGTATTTATAACGTCAATTATGTCAATATTTAATTAATAAGATAATTACTGCATCATCGTTGTGTCATAAATAAATTAAAATATTTAATATCTAAAAATTACAAATAAAATACCATTATGTAGGAAATCTTTTTAGATTTCTAATGAATATTTATAGTCGAATTTAGCGTATGTATAACCCCATATTAAAAATGTGTTAGTAAATAAACTTTGATTTTAACTCTTTTAACCCTTCTTTAAATAAATTAATAATAAATGTCCAAATCTAATCCAAGTGGGCCTAAATGGTCATATTTTATTCCTAAGTTTGTTTTTGGTAGAATTACACTTGTCAAATAGAATTAGGACATGTGTTAGGGTAATAATAATATCATTTCTACCCTTAATTACCCTATTTACTTTTAACCGTGGTAAAAAAAGTAAAAAGTTACTATTCACCAAAAATTATTTTCATCTCATTGAACCAAATTTTACTTACTGAAATCAACCGTGTCTCTCAGATTTTTGAAATTCCACTCATAGAAGTGGTAAAATTAAGTTTTATGAAAAATTCAGTTTTTTTTAACTACCACTAAGTGGTTTCACTATTCATCAAAAATTGAATGTTTTCAGAAAAATACCAAAAATTAGGCCTAAGCTATATTTGATATTATGAACTCAAAAATGATTTCTATTTTACCAAATTCAAAAAATATCAGTTTCATTAATTAATTTAAAAATTAATTCCCGTCGTCAAAACAAATAGCGTGTTTTTAAGAGAAAATAACTATCAAAAGATTGACACTTGTTTATAACTGGTTTAAATGTGAAATTACATCCAATGACCAAAATTGTATTAAAT
This sequence comes from Viscum album, assembly GCA_963277665.1. NCBI lineage: Eukaryota > Viridiplantae > Streptophyta > Magnoliopsida > Santalales > Viscaceae > Viscum > Viscum album. The sequence goes on from OY728127.1 coordinate 1,213,189,268, forward strand.
TATAAAAATATATTCTAAATATACTTTAAAACCACTCAAATTAATAATTTATCACTATTAATTATTTCGATTGAAAAAGTTGTTTTTAATTAAAATTTAGTAATTTTCACTATTCATCAAAATATGAAAGTTATCCGAAAATCACCAAAATTTCACCCTAAGCTAATTTCGATATTCCGAATCCAAAAATGAAGTCCATTTTGAAAAATAGAAATTACAAAATTTCAAAAGGTGGTTATTACTATTCATAACGACTAGTTTTAATAATATTTTAATAGCATATCATTGTTTAGTGAAACTCAGTATTGCGTACTACACCCGCTATCAAGGAAGGTCGTGATTGCGTGTAATGAAAGGCAAGTCAAGGATACGTGTTGTGCAAGCTCATTTTGGTGTAGCTTACAACACAAGACATTAATGAAATTAAAAATAATATTTTTCATAAAATCTCGGGGTGTTACATTCTACCCCCCTTAAAATGAATTTCTCCCTCGAAATTCGTCGGGGTTATAAATGGTTTACTATTCAAAAGTTTCTTTAACCAAAACCCACATCGTAAAAAGGAATACCAAAATCAATCTTTAAAAACAAAAGTATGAAACGTAACGGTTACCCAAATAAACTAATCACTGGGTTTCCACATAGGTGAAAATATGGATATGGAAGAAAAATCTGACCATCATGTTCTGATGGAGAGTGGTAGAGAACCTGGCTATGGAAAAGCCAAAAATCACAAATCCATAAATTTGTGACGATCTAAGTTACCATCTGATTAATCAGATATAAGATCACTAGGACAACGTTTTTGGTTTTCAAGATCATTTCCCTAAAGTTGAAGAATTTGAATTAGAATAAATACTTACTTTATTTCGGTACAATCTCAATGTTGTTCGTGCCTTGAACAATTTCCATTTCATCTCTTAAATAAATTAAGTTGAATTTGTTATTCGTGAAGTGTTAGCAGATCATGTGATAGAATGACGGGTCATTCCATCTGTCTCAAACAAACAGTTAGAAAAAGTTATTAAATATACATAAGTCATTATATAGTGAGATTAATCATATATGGTTCCTAAAATGGACTTATACTTAATATATAATACTGCCTAATATAATAAAACTAGTTTCTACTAAACAGGGACTTCTCGTAGGCCAGTGGTAGGCAATAAAGGCCAGTCGCACTTCGATTGTGGGTTCGATTCCCACAGCCTTGTCCGACGCGACGGGTTGTCGCCCGTCCTGCAGGTTGTCCTTTTTCTAAAGCTATATTACTATAACATCCCATCAATAATATCAAAAAAACTTCTATCCTTAAACAATACTAACTTATGTCCAACATAATCCATTCCAATCTTTAGGTTTATCCATAATACTTCAGTCCACTCTTATAATATAGTGAAAATGATTACCAGAGATTTAATACCATCGTTGATCCCCATATATCATAAGATATGCCTTTTTAGTCACATTACAAACATTAAAAGGCCTTAATCATGTATTCTCTTGAAAAATGAATACCCATTGAACCTTAGTGAAAACAGGAATGCAGTTAAAAGTTTACTCTTTCCACATACCAAAATCCAAAAATTATATATACTCAAACCATGATATAACCTTCTCCTTATATCATTCATGAGCTCATGAATACTATCAAACATTTAATTTTCTCCTTATCCCTTCATTATGCGCATATCATCTACATTCCAAAAATATCTGAATAACCTTTCATGGATACTGGTAGCATTAATCACACACTTTCAAAACTCAAGGAAAGACAACAATGTAACAATCCTTAGATGTCTCTTTATTCCTTAGTAACATGAGATTATTTATACAACATTACACTTGATAAACATGTAATCATTCCACTTAGCGGTAAAATTATGTTTTATGCAAAATTCAGTTTTTAACCTACCACTTAGTGGTTTCACTATTCATCAAACATTGATGTTTTTCAGAAAAATGCCAAAATTTCACCCTAATCTATAATTGATATTCCGAATTCAAAAATGATTTCTATTTTAAAAAATTCCCAACATATAAGTTGCATTACTTAATTTTATAATTAATTTCCGCTGTCACAACAAATAGCGTGTTTTTAAGAGATAATAACTATCAAAAGATTGACACTTGTTTATAACTGGTTTAAATGTGAAATTACATCCAATGACCAACATTGTATTAAATTGTAAAAATATATTCTAAATATACTTTAAAACCACTCAAATTAATAATTTATCACTATTAATTATTTTGATTCAAAAATTTGTTTTTAATTAAAATTTAGTAATTTTCACTATTCATCAAAATATGAAAGTTATCCGAAAATCACCAAAATTTCACCCTAAGCTAATTTTGATATTCAAAATCAAAAAATGAAGTCCATTTTGAAAAATAGAAATTAAAAAATTTCAAAATGTGGTTATTACTATTCATAATGACTAGTTTTAATAATATTTTAATAGCATATCATTATTTAGTGAAACTCGGTATTGCGTACTACACACGTTATCATGGAAGGTCGTGATTGCGTGTAATGAAAGGCAAGTCAATGATACGTGTTGTGCAAGCTCCTTTTTGTGTAGCGTACAACACAAGACATTAATGAAATTAAAAAGAATATTTTTCATAAAATCTCGGGGTGTTACAAATGTTGTTGACATTCATAGTTTATTATGTATTTTTGGTTATTATATTTTATAAAATAAAATAATTCTAACACCAAGATATTCCTCTCATGGGCTTGACCAAAAATGGTGTGAAATTTTTGGTTCTAAAGTGTGTTATAAGGCATTTCAGGAGAAAATGGGTAGGTTAAATTTACTATTGATCCATGCTCTACTAGATCCTGTTAGAAGCTATAAGGTTTATTTTGATACATAATTCATTGGTCTTGGATTTATTCTAGTGCAAGGGGATCGTTTCATGGTGTACATGTCTCACTAGTTGAGACCACATGAATAGAATTACCCAACATGTGATATCATGTTAGATATATTTGTTCATGCCTTGTGTTGTTAGAGGAATATTTTTCTATGGGAGAATATTATTGTTCTGATATACCAAGAAAGCATCAAATACATCTTTATACAGTGTGAAATGACCCTTAGATAGAAGTGGTTTCTTGAGTATCTCAAGTAATTCAATTTTGAACTGGACTATATGCTAGGTAAAAGAAACTCGGTAGTTGATGCTCTATGTCAGAAGGCTAATACTAAAGTAGTACAACAGGACAGTACTGAATAGAAGCTAATGGAATTATTCATTTAGATTCACCTAGAGGTGATGGATAATAATGGGCATGACATTCTCTCTTCTTTAGCAGTGAACTGTACACATCGAGTTAGGGTGAAGATAAGATAGTTGTCAGACCCCATGGTATTAGTCCTGTATAAGAGAGTGGTAGGTGAGGACCCACCACATAGTTGGACCATTGTAGAGGATGAAATTATGCATGTGCATGGATATATATGGTTTCCAACAGATATACCTGAAGAGCTGATGTAAGAGTTTGATACCTCTTCTTTGGTAGTGCATCCATGTCTTACCAAGATGTATCATATTTTTCACCACCGGTGTTGGAGGCCTGGTATGAATCATGATATAGCCGAGTTTTTGTCTCAGTGATCCATGTGTTAGTAGGTTATGGAAGAATTCTAATTACTATAAATTCTTTTATAGCATCTTCAAATACATGACTGTAAATGGGATGATGCTGCCATGTATTTTATGACCAAGTTACCAAGGTCACCATGAGGTAGTGATTTTCTCTATGTCATTATGGATTGCCTAATCAAGGTAACCCACTTCCTACCTATTTGGGAGACCTTATCTTTAGATGATATTGGGAGGCTCTACATCCATGATATTTTACACCTTTATGGGTCCCTCGTACTATTTTATTTGATAGTGAATCCTAATTGACATCTTGATTTTCTGAAGGGATTAAAAAGGGTGTAGAGTTCAAAGGTTCTTTTGAGCATCACATACCACCCTTAGAGTGATGTGAAGTATGAGCATAAAATACAGGTGTTGGGGGGAATACTTAGAGCATGCAACCTTGATTTTAGGGGCTATTGGGAGACGTATATACCTATAGCTGAGTTCACCTATAGTAATAGTTATTAGGTGACTATATAGAGGGAACCCTATGAGGACTTATATGGTATTCCATTTTGATCGCCTCATTATTGGTTAGAGGTAGGTGAGGTAGCACAGCTCAGACTACACCTTTTTTAGGAGACATTATAGAAGGTGAAGTTGGTTAGGAAATGGATGGCAACTACTCAATCTTGAAAGAATTCCTATGTAGATCCCCAATGACAACCTCTAGATTTTTGAGGTTACGGGTTGAACCTTTTTTCATATATCACCTAGGATAAGGAATAAATGCATTCAGACATTGGGTATTCTTTCACATTATTATGTTGGGCATTTCAAGATTTTTGAAATAGTGAGGATGGTATCTTATCGATTGTATATACCACATAGGTACCGATCCATGCATGACATCTTCCATGTATCTCAATTACTTCATTATCACTCACACCCATGTCACACTTTTCAGATGGATGAGGTTGAGTTATAGGTAAATGCATACTTCACGGGGCACCCTATAAATATTGTTGATAGGATCATGAAATATCTCTAAGGAAGGTCAGTTACTTTTGTTTGAGTTCTATAGTAGCATGACCATGTGAAGGATGAGACATGGGAGAGAGATAATGATGTACATGACTAGTTCAAGGAACACTTTTTAAATACAGCAACACCCATAGAAATTTAATTTGTTGATGTGTTATCCTATGTGGGTGAGATTTTAAGACCCTAGGTTTCACTACAAGGTACATACCCTTTTAATTCAAGTTTAATTATTTTTCTTGGATTTAATATAATTTATTAATGATTTCACAAAGGATGTAAGGGTGTTTGGGGGTGTTTTTAGAACATGAAGCCCCAAATATTGTAGAAATGGCTAGGTAGAATGGTTAGTAGAAACTATGTAGCCCATGATTCATTGTTTCAGATAAATATTTCATGTGTTTTAGTGTGCAGAAGAGGTACACAAAATTTACCCTGACCATGAAACATAGGCTGCACACCTTTACATGAGATTCGCACCAGTTAACAGATTTGTTTTGAAAGGGTTGTTCATGGTTATTCAAACATTGCATCCATCCCATGAAAGGGGTCTCTTCTGGTAGTTCATAAAACATGGTTAGTTCACATTTTGGATAACTGTGTGTCCAATCAATGAAAAAATTTAAAAATTACACGAAATTATTTTTCCCCTTACTTATTTTAAGACTCTCCACGTTTCTTTTTCTCTTCCAGTGGAAAAACCATTACTCCATCTCCTTGAAGCTCTGATCAAGTATAACCTAGGATTCTATCTCTCCCTTCCATCCAACATCTAATTTTATAACCATCTATCTCATTGGATAGCCACTTATGAGTTATTCATTAATTAAGATCTTTTTTGTTTTCCTTTCTATCAATGACAATATTATAGTGAAATATGATATGACATATTTTTAGGGTATTTTTATAATCATCCATTTTCATCCAATATAGGCTAAGATCATGATCAAAATAGGACAAGTTTTCCTCAAAATTAATAACATAGATTTTCAATACATTTACCCTTAAATTTTTTTTATACCATGTTTCCATTTTATCATACACTGGATATTTTTGGAGTTTCTTCCTTAATTAATAATTCCTTAAATAAAATGTTAAAATATTATGACATTATATAAAACCCTTATACTAGGTTATAGGATGTTGACCACATCTTGAACTACCAATGGGGTGGGTTGTTCCCTTTTTCTATGTAAATTTCACCCTTGGTGTTAGTTTAGCTTGTAATTCTGTACAGGAATTGAATGTATTAATAAAGTGGTTTGTTAAATGTTGTAAGCACCTTAAAAAAACTTTAAATTTGAATATAAATGGTATGAAATGGGTAATCCCTTTTAATTTTTGTGATTATTAATGGATTAATGAAATGATTAATGAAATGGTTAATGCAATGTTTAATGTTTTGTTTATAATGATTAAGAAGGGTCCCCAGCATGCCACCGACACCCTAAAGGGATTCTCTATACAATTATACTCATTGAATATGGATTATTTGGATTCCTTGTACATTTCTACTCCTTGGATCCAGCATACATAGATTTATTGGTTCTCACACCTTGGATCGAGCTTACTTGTACTGCCTTTGACATGCTCCTTGGGATCTGCCCAAGTCATTACTCAGTTTGCAATGGATGAGCTCCGTGAACATTAAGTTGATTCCCAAATTCTGTAATATGGATCATGGACCACGTAGGTCTAATATATGTTTAATCCATCCATGCAATTGATAATTCATTACCTTTATTTAAATATATTGCTCATGATATGGTTTCTTGATCATAATTAACTTTGGTAGACTAGATTATATTACTCTTCTTTTATCACTTTTGTTTCTATTATACATGCACTTTGTTTCTCCTTATATGAAAAATTAATAAATTCTATAGACATCATTGGCGAGGTCCTACTATGTTTTATCTAACACCCTATTTAAAATGCCATTTAGTACTCAAAATGACATCATGGATGCAGGTAGGGATAGGGGAAAGCTCCCACTTGTTGATGCTTTATTGACTGTTTCATAGGAGAAGGGGAGCACAAGACTAGGTATGGCCCATGATTCTACATATAGATAGCTTAATTTTGGTATTTTTTTAATTGTGATACATGTATTATAATAGATTTATATTTCCACGTTTTTTATTTAGTATTTATAGCTCCATAACATACACATCATTTTTTATATGAAACATCCCTTGGATTTATTATTATTTAAGTTTTCTCGATTATTTATCTTATATTGATGGTTGATATTATTCTTTCACCTTATATTAATTTATGATACCACTATGTTTCTATGATTATGAGTGTGTAGTCTCCCCACCATACCATCACAAACCCTAACTTTTAGTCAATAGTCTCTGATATATGGTTAGCTGAGCTTAAGGAATTGTGATCCACTGGATTGGGCACTATGTAGTGGATCCTGGGTTGGGAAGTTAAAATTTTGATCCTTTCATAAGTATTTTTATTCCAAATGAGACCAAAAAATAATATATTTAAAATCATCTATTTTCACTTACAATAAATTCATTATATGATATGTCTCTTCTTGTTGTTTTGTATTCTCAAAATATGTTTGAGGATACACTACAAACCCTACACCCTTAATATGACCATATTGTTCGAGCCACTTCAAAGATACTGAATATAAGTTTTCTTCAGATATAGTCGATGTCGATTATTTCATCTAAATTTTATAAAAATATTATGAACATAAAATTATATTTTTATTTAATAGTGTTATAATTCATAATAAATTAATATTATGGCATACTTATAAATGTTTTCCAAACGTCATTTGTGTTTTCATTAACTATTTTACCCTTTTTATTTACATGGGACACCTTCCATAGCACATGGCGTGGGATTTAATTGGATTTGGATTTTGATTATGAGTATAAATAAAGGAATATATGTTGTTAAGTATCACATAACAATTTTACTTTTTATTTAAAATACATAATATTTTCTTCTATGCTGAAGCATACCCCATCCTTTCATTGTGATAGGGGTACATTAGTTTTGATGCATATTGTTTATTTTTGTCACAACTTTGTTGTTTAATAAGTTAAATGTTTTGAAACAAAATATATAAAATAAAAAAATTAAAATAATATATTATCAACTACAATATAACAGAAATGTTTTCTCATCACAAGGATTGATGAAATCATTCCATGTTTCCTAATTTATAATTTGTGCTTAAGTAACTAGGGTGTGGGGTTTTACTTTCCCCTTTGAATCTCTCAGATGAAAATTGTTATGTAGTGTATGTAATTTTCTATGGGGTTTTCTAATATACATTAAGACAAATTTCATGTGGAATCATCAAAAATAAACATAATCTATAATGAATGAGGAAAATTAAATTGATTTTCATTATATAACTTTTCAGTAAAATATGGAAATTATATCATAAGATTACCTTTATATCTTCTTAATGGGTTTCCTTTGTTACAGGTTGGACTTGGCACCACAAATCTATATCAATCGGAAAAATCATGCTAATTGTTACCCAAACATAACTAATGAACATTCACGTGATGGGGTCCAATGGTTTTACACATTGATTCTAGCCATCTTAAAAATTTTAACTCTTATTTATTTCCATAATAATTTTTGTCAGCACTATGATGTTGTTTCATTCTTTTTCTAATCATCATGGTGTTGATCCACAAATAATTCTATAGTTTTAGAAAAAACCACCTAAAATTCCCCAATATTGGTAACATCATCATGTGAAAAATTCATTTTTTACATGAGTAGTGTAACATTCAATTAATATTACATAAAAAAAAGAGAAAACATAATATAATATAGAAAATAAATGTATATTAAAAAAAATTTATCCATCTCATTGAGATATCTTTATATTATTTAAAGTTTTAAGGGATTTGTATCCTTTATTTAGAATCCAAATACCTTATTAGTGGTCCCCTATAACATACAAGACATTTTTTAAATTATGACCACTATGAAATTATTTTAATCTGCCAATAAAAGGTTCATCCTCAATTGAATTTTCTTTTGACACTGTTATTGTTTTAGTAACTATCAAAAAAATTCACCAATTCCTTTTTTCTGGATCTCAGACATAAACTACCTACACTACTCTTGATTCAATTATTAAAAGCTCAACATTTTACCCTTCGATGCTAAAATTAACCTTCACGAAGTCTATTTCATCAAATCTCATTACACTCCTATTGTTAAACCATTTGAAATGGAAAATCAAAACTTGAAATATTGTATAATTAAACTCATATATCTTTTAAATGATGCCAAAATATGATATATTCACATGAATTGGATTTCTATCCTTATAACCAGATATGTTCCTAACATCGAACACAAGAATAACTCCACTGTTTTTCATCATACTGTGATCATTGTGTAATTTTTTATAGAACATATAACCATTAATTACAAAAATATTATATGATATAAAATTTTCATTTGGTCACCCTAGAAATCCATCGATGTGATTCATAAATTTAATTCATGTTTTCAGATAACTCCTTATAAATATGATCTTAGAACCATCTCGTAAACCAATCATTATGCATATTCAATATCCATCCTTTATCATTTGATTGATTAAAGTTTTTAAGAACTTCATTGATATAATAAATAAATGGATCAACATATTCACTATTATGTAAAATAAAATTGTGATATTTCTCCCACTATTTGATGGAAATTGTAACAAAATCACATCTAGAAATCCCATCACCCATAAGGTGTCTATTTTGAAGAGACTTTGGGTGACCGATGTTTTCAACATCTGATAGGTAATTGGTACAGAATTCAATAGCATCTTCAAAAATATATCATTCATCAACCCAACCTTTTAGATTAATTTGATTCATGATATACCCATTCAAAATCATCATATAACATTCCATAGGTAACATCCATCCGTAATGGATAGTACCGCATAGTTGAACCTCTCTAACCAAGTGAACAATCATGGGGACCATTATATCAAATAATAGTGGTGGGAATAACATTGATAAATTACATAATATGACAGAAACCTCCATATTCGTGATAGGAAACTTCACTAGGTCTAAACCATTACTACATATTGATTTAAAAAAAGAAGCAAAACCTAGTTAATGTTTTCCATGCATTTTTAGGCCGAACGCAACATAAAGAGACATGCAAAAAAACATGAAAGTCATGTGATTTTAGTCATTATAATATGAAATTAATAATTTAAACTACATCATAAATATTTTATGAAGACCCCTCTAGAACATTCAAACCATTAAAAATGTAGAATTTTAATTTTTCTTTCCTCTAGAGAGAGTAAACAACTGGAGGTAGAAATTGTAGAGTTTTACCCTTCACCAAGGCCAACATTTCCATTATCTCCATGCCAATCATTTCCTACATAGACTTCATTCCAACTTTCTTTTTTCAAGAATAATTATTAATTTATAAATAACACTATCAAATACATTTTTTTCATGCATGGAATCAATAAAATATGTAATGTACAACCAATTATAGTACATTATTTCAATGAAATTTGATCATGTTTTCTGATCTGATTTTGTAAGGTTTCATGAAAATGATTTATTGAAAAATGTTTCAATATATTTTAATTTATCAAATAGTTAATCACCTATTAGTGGAAATGGTTGTGTAACTTGTTTAGTATTCTCTTAGAATGTTTTCTTCTATGATTTGTATTTATCTCGTTGAGTAAAAATTTATGACATCCAAAGAACATAGTATACAAATAATGTTTCAACCGAACTGAGTGTGTGAATTATTTATAAATGGTAAACCCAAAAATACCTTTAATGTAATATCCTTCCAAATATACAAAATCAGGAAAGTAATTTTTCATCCCATACCACATGGCCATAAATGTGAATTATTCCCTTATATAAGCATCAAACATTGAAACACATTTATCCCACATCAATTTCATATCATTGATCAATAGAACCTAATAGTCATCAATATCATTACCGGGTTGTTATTGTCCAGATATAAGTAGAGTCACCATAATGTATTTTCACTTTATACATAACCATGGCATCAATAATTTACCAACATAGTTGGCCATATATTGTAAGTATTACTATGTATAGAAAAATGATCTATTGAATCTATATATAATTAGATATTGAAGTTTCTTGGCCCATTTCAAAATTTATGATACTCATAATCAACATTATTCATCTTGGAATGTTTTTTGGATGACATCACTTCCCATATAAAATTTTTGTATCGGAATTCCATGTCAATTTTCTCATGGTTTTCTAATATCCATATAGTATTCTAAACTATGTAATGATTGGAAACTACCAAAAAAAATTAACGTACATGATTTGTGACATCCTAGACCTTGTTTCCACTCAACAGTGCCCTGAGCCTGGTTGGCTACATAGCCACAAGCACATCCCCCCAAACACAAGAGGTTGTCAACTTGAAACATGGTCCTATGGTTGTTCCATGGAGAGAATATTCCCTCATTAAATGAGTTTAACATAATGGAATAACAATAACCATCAATAGTTGAAGCATATCTTACAATAAAATGGAATATAAAAACCAAGAAAGTGATATATATATATATATATATAAATTCTCAAAGGAATCTCATATACAATGATGAAAATTTCATGTTTCTACAAAGTTTCCAAAATAGGAATATAGTAGTACAATATAGTACTTGTATAAAATTACCTAAAATACAAAAATGTGCAATCCCCAGACATCATCACAATCCTCAACTTAGTCTCGTGCTCCCATGCTCCAGAGCATGTCACAAAATCAAACATCAAATTATGGGAGCTTTCCCTGATCCCTACATTCATCCATAAATTATGTTCAAATACCCAAAGGTGGTATGAATAGTGTGTGAGATATAATCCCAATAGGTAACCACTATAATATCTAAAACAAATCCAAGTTATGCATTATAAACTATATAGTTTGTACGTAAAGAAGGTAAGTAGTATGGAACTAATGTTCCCATGATATAAATATAACAAAGAATGAGATTTTTGTAGATATAAAATGCTCCCTACAAAAAAAGTTTCAGGATCCTATCTCAAGGTAGTAGTAAAGCAAAATTAACAACCATTAAATTTTCATAAAACTATACCAAATATGATAACCATGGCATTTCGGTATATCTAGAAGTGTCAAAACATAAATGGTTGAACCGTATAACCAATAATGTCAAATTTACCATGATTGAGTCATATATCAGATGTGTCAGACCATGAAGAGACAGATCCAAGGTGTAGAAGACCAAGTAATCCTCATTGAGTTCCAAGATCATATCTATGTATACTAGGTTAGGATTGTGTTGTGGTACAAGGATCATGTCAACTAACCATATCCACTATGATAAAAAAAACTAGATCCAAGGGGTTTTAAGGACCAAGGAATCATATAGAATCATGACCTAATGATAAATAGCTATCCAAGGAATCCACTACTATGCTCAAGACTCAAAAGAAAACAACTTTGACATCTAATGGAATCATACATCGTTCAATCAATTTATTATTTCAAACCATATGATTTTTCCCACACATAAAATTCTTCATGTTGAAATACAATAAATGAGTATACATACTCATTTGACCATTTACATTCAAATACATTAATTGACTTTACCCACTCAAATATAATACAAACTAGTCAATAAAAAAATTCAACATCATTCATTATAAGGAAAATAGGAAAATAATAACATATGCAAGAAGTTTAATTCAATTCAATTATAATTGAAATTTATCTAAAGAAGAAAATTTTATAAATGCACCCCTTGGGTGGTTCAACAAATGGAAATATAATGTAAAGTGCATGGAACACCCCATGGGTGACCTAGGTTGGGGAAACAACCACCAATGTGTTTAAAAGGAACTAAATGTCATACCTGGTATGTACAATTTCATTTCATTCAATTAATCAATTTAATCGTAGGGGGTCGCACTATAAATTCTATTGGGTGGAAAAATGGAAACTAGTTTATGGAAGAACCAACCCATCTAGGAAAAGTATATAAAACCTATTGTAGGTCCATAATAGATTTTTTGTCCAATATGGGCTTCTGATTTGGATGAGAGTAGAAGAAAAATGAAGAATTGATGAAGAAACTGAATTTAGGTAATTATCATTCGCCGAAATAGCATAGTCGATGCCCAGAAAAATGAGTGACAACATAAAAGGACTTGATTAGGATTATGCACCATTATGGATCCAATGTGACTGATGAAACTCAATTCAAATATCATATACTAGAATGGGATCAAATTCTACCTTTTCCTTCAAGGGAAGCTCCAAATTCCACTATTTTCCACCATGAATAAATGAAATAAATTAAGTATAAAATAAATTAATGAGGGGGAAATAGTTATTTTACTAAAATCCATTTGTCATGTGGTTTGTCCAAATGGTTGGCTAGACTATGAATCAACCATGCACCCTTTTCTATGGGAAGGGGAATGTCACAAGGTTAGTGCACACAGTTTGAAAAACTCTTTGTAAACTATGAAAATCGACTCTATAAAAAGGTATATATCACTCAAATAGGCATGCCCCTAAATTTTCACAAGTTCATTAAACTGTGCGGGCTTCTCCTACTCTGTCAAGATTTCACATGGTCAATGTTAATCATGTTTCTACACTGTATGGCTTCTTACTAACTATGTGACTGAACTATTTCACCCAAATGTTGGGTTCTGGTCTCTAAATAAGACACAGACACCTATGATACACCTTTGAAATCAAATTTTACTCACATTAGGCTGAAATTAAGCATTTAAACTGAATGAAGAAAGTATTCTTACATTTTATGAAAACTTGAGTTCTCATAATATCCCCCTTTTGATGATATTTACCATTGAATTCCCCTCTCAATGATGGAAAACATTAATCTAAGAATAACTACAACAATAGAGAATGTTCATCAGCATCCTTCTCCCAAGTATTGTCATGAAAATGGTCATGATGGCATAATATCTATAGTAGATGAGATGACCGGCCTCATAGAACCTTTGAGCTCCTATCAACGATACAAATAATATGGTTTTCAAAGGATGCATCATCCTATAACTTAACCTCATTGGGATGAAAATAATTATATGGGTCCTAATGATATTAGTGTAGCTCTGATACGTGGAAAACATCATGCATGGATCAGTACCTCTTAGGTAACTATAATTGATAGGCTACCGACAAGCCTCTCTCCAAAATCAAAAACGTCCAAACATGTCATGGTGAAAGCTTACACTGTATCCTAATCTATTTGTGTTCTATTATCTATGACACATGTAAAAATACTTGATCCCCAACCTCAAATGATAGAGGACTTCTATGGCGATAGGTGTAATAATTCTATCAAGACGGTGTAGTAGCCATCCACTTTGGAAAAAACTAGACCTACTCAAAAATCTCCCACATGATATGTGGTCCAAATAAACCTGTCTCATCAACCTCTATCAATAATAGGGGATATCAAAAAGTCCTACCATACAAATACTCATAATATTACATCAATTTATTCAGCTAATAACTATTATTATAGTTAAAAATAAATAGGGTAATATGCATCTCCAGAGAGATCCCAAAATCTAGGATGCATGCTCCCAACACATCCTCAAGAACCTGTATCATATGATCTGACTGGATATCATTCTCTAGGTGGTATTTCATTCTCAAAATCTACTATATACATGATTCCGTCATCAAAATCTCTTAAAATGAGGCATTAACTGGGTTTCCTTATCTTAAATGATAGTTCTTGGGACCCCATGAATTCATACTATCTCACAGATATATAACTTCTCATCCTCCCCTACACTTAAGGTCTCCTTTATGAGAATAAATTTTCAACCTTCATGATCCTGTCAACAATAACCCACACATCATCACTACTTAAAGGAAACCTTGAAAAACCTATCATGTCATCCATCGCAACATCATCCCATTTCCATGAAAGAATATGTGACTGCCTTAAACTTCTAGCTGGTTGCTGATGTTTCACCTTCACATATTGAGAGGTGGAACACCTCATAACAAAACCATCTACAACTCACTTCATACATAGAATCTAATACAGACTGTGTATATCCCGATACTTCCTGGTGATGTCAGGATTCAATTCCCCAACTAAGGTATGAAACTCCCACATCGTCTCCTTTCGTATGTCTATAGGAACCCATATGTGGTCATTTATACATAGAATCTCATCAATTACTACGGTCCAACCAGGAGGTGGGTCCTAAGCTACAACACTCTCTCGTAATACTAGGCCCTTAAAATCTGATACTTGTCTTGTCCACACTCTTTCCCACACTCTATCTAGTATAGTAAAGGTCACAACTGAGGATGAAATACATGTCTATCCCTAACTATCCTATACCTAAAAGAGTGTCTTGAGAAAGGAACCATAATCTTCCACTCACTACTGGCCTTATGAACATCTTATGTTTGAGTCATCCTGGCTGGTGCATCTGCCACTAAATTGTCACTAACAATTTTGTAGGCATGATCAAAGTTGAAGGACTATGTGTATTCAACCCACCTTTTCTTTCATAGATTTAGAACATGTTGTGTAAATATGTACTCGAGGTTTTTTTGGTCCATGTACATCACAAATGCTCTCCCAATTAGTAATGCCTACAATAGTGAAAATTGTGAACAACTGTAGCTAGCTCCAGAACATGTGTTATGTAATTCCTCTCATGCGGACTCTGCTAGAAAGAAACATATACCACTACTCTATCTCCCCCCATCAGTACTACTCCAAGAATGATACGTGATGCATCACAATTCATGTTGTAGATCCTACCCTGATCTGGTAGTATTATGATTGGTGATAAGGTAAATCTCCCTTTCACCTCCTCAAAGGTTGTCTTGTAGACATCTAACCATAAAAACATCACACCCTTATTAGTCAAGATTTTCAAAGATGCTGGTAAATGTGAGAGTTCCTATATGAATTTCCTATAATATCCTTCTAGCCCCATGAAACTCCATATGTAAAATACATTCTTCATATGCTCCCAGGAAACTATATCTCTCACCTTCCATGGGTCTACTAATACTCCTTTCTTAGAGAAAATATAACAAAGGAGGTTAATTTTTTCCATCCATAAGTGGCACTTTGTGATATTAGAATATAAATCATGCCCTCTCAATGTATCATAAACAATGTCAATAAGTTTTTCATGGATGTGTTGACTGTGATAATACACCAAGATATCTTCCACAAAACTACCACAATAAAATCTAGATAAGGATGGAAAACTCTGTTCATCAGTTCCATGAAAACTGTTGTCATCTTAATGAGACTGAATGACATAACCAGAAACTGAAATTGAATATACAGACTATTAAATCCCATACGATGTATTTATGTAGATTTAACATATACCAAGTGATGTCCCTAGCTGAAATAATGTTTTTAGAACACTTGAACTCCTCAAATGTGATCAAATAGGTCAAAAATACATGGCAAGGGATAGCAGTTCTTAACCACCAGCTATTTCAATTTTTGGTAATCCATGTATATCCTAAGAGAAGAATTCTCATTTTTCACAAAAGGACCAGCAAGACCCCAGAATAAGTATTAGTTATAATAAACCCCTTTGAATAAAATTCCTCTAGCGTCCTCTTGAGCTTATGTTACTCTGTCACAACCATCATGTATGTGGGAATGGATATCAGTGAATCTTCTGATACTATATCAATGTATAACTACACCTATATCTCAATAGTTAAACTATAAAAGTACTCTGTGAAGATGTCCCTGAATTGATCAACTTCTGGAAGAATTTATTCCTAAAACACTATCTAATAATTGAGATAAAACTATAAATATGGGTTGTCATCCCACCAAACTGATGATGTTGTTGTCCAGATCAACTCTCAAGGACATCCCATTCACCCTTGTGGGTATAAATTTCACCCTCTTCGGATGTAAAAGTCCCCCTCTGGTGATATAAATCAATAAAATATCGATAATCTACTTGTTATTCCATTCCAAGTATGAAATCAAACTCAGTAATCTTGAAGAAAAAATGATTCTAGATGAATTGAAACCCACCAATATCAAGGGGTAAGTCCTTGTGCTGATATAAGCCATCCATTTTGATTCCCATTGGAGTGCTTAGATTCACAACTCCCTAATAAATTATTATAATGAACTCAAGTCTTATCACCACTAGTCCATATATAAAACAATGTGATGCATTTTTATCAAAAAGAGAATATAAAAGATTTGAAGATGCTAAGATTGCAACTCTAACCATAAGTGGTTTGGTATAATTCTTCTTGAGGGTAGGCAGAATATGATAGATTTGGAATGAATCCTGGCCCCTCAATACAACCTCACTACCCAGAGTATCCCCACTCTGATGTTTCATTGTAACTAGTGTCTGGTTTCCCGGGAAACAACCCCTCCACCTCAGCCTGATCGACCGGTACTACTCTAGATCCCATATTGACATGATGATGTGAAGCATTCTTCTGAACCTGGTGTCAGAGCTTACCCCATACCACTCACTTCTGAACAGAAGGTCCTACCAAAACGATGCACATGGCTCATCCTACTACAAGTTCTACACTCGACTAGTTCGCAATCAAATTGAATATTCATGTAGCCACATCTTTTACAGTGATGATAGAAAACTACACTAGATTATACTCATCTCATGAGAAGCCTCAAAATGGTTCCTCTGTCTTGAAGACACTGAACTACTAGGTCAAGATACTATTATTCTTTAGTTTATTACCCCAGATTCCCTTAAGATCTGCTTCATATTTAGTACCTGATTCACAAATTTAGTAATATAGGATAATTTGAACACATTGAACAGAGATCAAAAAGAATATCGTAGAACATCCTTGAAACATATCTCCATCAATAACTCCAAAAAAGGTATGTCAATGCAAAATGTTGTAGATCTGTAAAATTTTTCTGGTACTCCATAAATGTCATAACACCATGCTCTAGACACATGAACTCTCAATCCCACTCTTACCTCAGTTTCTCAGGGTAATAGAATCCATAGAACCTAGTTTTGAAATCATCCCAATAAATGTCTTGTAGCCTTTCATCCAAATATAGTATATCCCACTAGTTTTTTTCTTTCCCACATAGGATATAGTTCATGACCTTCACTATCCTCTTAGGAGGTGTCTCATTTGATCCAACTTTGATAGAGTAATCTAAATCCCAAGTTTAGATGACTATGTACCACCATCCACCCAAAATATGGGATAATTCTCTTAAAAGAACACTTGTGTTAGCTCAACCATAGGCAATTTAGGTCATGGTTCTCCATAAAAAAATTTTCATGAAGAGAAAAAACAGATCATGGAACTATGACTTAGCACCTGTTTCTATAATAATAGTTAGTTTCTTTACTGGAACAATAATAGGATCCACTGGTAACTCAAAGAACACTACCCATAGAGAATGGTCATAGGAAAACTCATGGTGTATGACTGGATTTATTCATAATGTCAGGACTCCGCATTTATAAACACACGCCTTGGAAAATATTGATGTCAATGTTCTCATCTAAAAACCACATGACTTGAAAAAACATCTTATAAACAGGTCATACTACCCAACCATCTCCCAAATCCTGGACAATAAAAGAAGCGGTCACAAAAGACACTAGAGACCTCCCACTTTCCCACTCAAATGTCGGATCTAGGTTAAGTTCTCTATTTTTAATTTGAATTTTCCATTTGATTTTCAAACTCATTTCACATTTCATTTTCAAATGGTTGAACAAAATTGTTCACCAAATTTCGATCCATAAGGTTCCATACTTCATATGAACTAAAATATGGTGTCCACATGATCCATATCATAAAAAGTTCTTGTCCATGTGACTCATGGTCAATGACTGTACATCCCAAAATTGGATACTCAGGGTGTCTATAGTATCTAAATCAAGAAAACACTACTTAGGTTATAACATACACACTGAATAACAACCATGTTTCTCCACATAGAATTTTCTCTCAACATTAGGTATATCTATCATGAAACCTATAACAACTTCATGAAAAAAGATAATTCATCTTATTTGAAATGGAATAAATCAAGGCATGTGATTTCTATAATGTGCCTATTACCATGCATGAGATGGAATACCCTCATCTTATCGGGTTGTAATATAATAGAACCCATAATAATATTTATAGTAACATCAATATTCAATTGAATCACCCAAAAGTGGAATCAAATCAACTATAAGAGGAAAAATCTAGAAAACAACTATTTTTATTTGAGGAATTTTTTCTTCATTCTATATGTGGGTTAGCTATGCCTAGGAACAACTCATTGAAAATTCCAATTCACCATAATCCCCTTTCTATTGTTTCAAAAAAGTAAACCATGGAAAAAAACCTTTAGTACCACAATGTAACATCTCATACCTGGTTCCCCTTGATAGTTCCCCGAGCCTGATTGGTTATACATTTTCAAGCACATCTCCCCCAACAGAAGAGCATGTAGACTAGTAGAAATGGAATAGGGTGTGTCTATTGGGAGACTATTCCCTTATTACCAGAGTGTAACACAACATAATTATAATAACAATCAATAGCGGATGCAGATATAACAATCAGATCATAGATAAAAACTAAGAAAGGGATATATTTAACAATGATAAAATGAATCTTATATACAACGATGAACATTTCAAGTGTTTACAAAGCATCCAAAATAGGTACCTTGCAGTAAAATACAATACATGTATCAAAATACCAAAAAATTATATCTCTAGACAGCATCATGGGCCTCATCTTTGTCCCATACTCCCCTGCTCTAAAGAATATCACAAAATCATGCATTGAATTGCGGGAACTAACCTTGGTCCCCACTTATATCTATAAAGATTATAAGGGTACCCAACGACATCATGAACATGGGGTGACATAAAATCCCAATAGTTAACCACCTAATGATCTATAACAAATCTACGATGTGCAATATAAGCTGAGTAGAATGCAAGTAAAGCTGTTAAGAAGTATAGAATTAAAGTACCCATGAAATATATATATCAAATCATGTGATATTGTGTATCCATACAAGGCTCCCTTAACAAACAAGTATTAGTCTTCCATTTCGAGGCGGCATTAAAACAAACATAACTACCATGACCTCACTATACATCTAGACATAACATGTCAATCAAGACCTTGAAGTATAACCAGAAGTGTCGAAACATCCACAACTGAACCATATGACCAATCATCTCAAATTTAACACATCCAAGATGTATATCAACAGTTTTAGACCACAATGGGATGGATCCAAGTTGTAGAAGACCAATATGTCCTCATTGATTACAAGGAGGATCTCGGTGGAAAATCGGTTTGGCTTGAGTTGGGTTCCAAGGATCAGGTCTACCAAAAATTTACACTATTATCCCAAGAAAAACTAGATCTACATTGTATAAAATCAAAAGGCATCCCATTGAATCAAGACCCAAGAAGAAATCCCAATCCAAGGTGTCCACTACCAAATTAATGACCAATATGTGAAATGTCTATTGAATCTAATGAAATAATTAGTCATTTGATCCATTTACCATTTCATACCATATGAGTTTACCCACACATAAAACCATTCATGTTAAATAAAATCAATGGGTATACCCACTCATTTAAACATTTACATTAAAATACATTTAATGACATTACCCACTCACATACAATACATACTAGTCAATTGAATAATTCAAAATAAATATTTATAAGGAATGGTGTAAAAATATCCCCTACACAATAAATTCCATTAAATTTAATTATAACTTATATTTCACAAAACAAAATCCCATATATAAACACCATTGGTGGTTCAAATAAGGGAAATCTCATGGAAAGTACATGGCACACCCCAGGGGTGACCTGGGTTAGGGAAAAAACCTCTAATTATCTCCAAAGTAACTAAAGGGAATCTTTAACAAGTTCCATTTCATTTAATTCAGTTAAAAAATTCAGTTTTGGGGGAAAAACTGGAAATTTTGATGTAAGGCACAATAAAAACTATCTTAATAAAGCACCAAACCAAATGGTAAAATTATATACCACCTATCGTAGGTCCGTAGAAGAGTAATTGTCCAGTATTAGCTACTGATTCGACTTATATCATAAGAAAAATTATGAATTCATGAACAAACAAAAATTAGGTAATATAATCTTGTACCAAAATAGTATAGTTGATACAAATAAGAATGAGGAATAAGCACAAATGAATTGAGTACTCACTGATTCAGATCTAACAAGAATTATTGTGCCCGATTCTGATATAATATGTTAGAATAGAATCAAAGGTAGCATTTCTTCTTCATGGAGTTGTCCAAATTACAACCTTTTCTCATGAGAATAAATGCAAGAAATTTGATTGAAATAATAGATTAAATTTGGAAGAAATAGAAATTTCCCCAAAATCATTGGGTCGCGTGATTTGGCCACATGGTTGGCCAAACCGTGTGCCAACTACGAACCCTTTGTTGTATGAAGGGGAACAACACAGAGTTAGTTTCCATAGTTTGACTAACCATGCAAAAACTGTAAAAACCATATCTATCAAAAAATGTATATCCTTGCATGGTCGTGCAACTCAAATCACACGGTTTCCTCAAACTATGAGGGATTCTCTAGTTCTCTATTGAAGTCTCGTAAGGTTAGTGGTAACCATGCACCTTCTCCTCACATTTTCTATTAACCATTCAGAATACCTATTTCACCCCAAATATTTGTTTCTGGAATCCGAACTAGCCTTATACACCTATGATACACTCATAACCTCAATCAGTATTAACATTATGTCAGAATTAAGCATTTAAACTGAAAGAAAAAGCATCTGTCCTCATATGAAAACTCAGGTTCTTCCATCATTAATCTTTCTTGAATCTATTCGCACCATAGTTAGGGAATTTTATGAGTGATTCTTGGTCCTTGAAAAAAAATATGAAATCAGTTGTACAATTATGTATTTTTTGAGATAATTCCCATTAAATATAGCATTTTTCTATTGTTATATTTCTTATAAGGAAATTCATTTTTTCCTGGTATCATGTACTTCAAGTAACCAAGTAGTTCAATAAATCTATTATCTCTCTATATACTAAAATATTACAAATTATATTGTAAGAATGGTATAGAGTAAGAGGTTTCCAACCTTTGATACCAATTGTAGGATCGAAAAGGATCGAAATATAATATGAGATGCTCAATATACAAGAGGGGGGTGAATTGTATACTTTAAAAATTCTCTTGGAAACTTTAAAGTTAGTTATGAATAACTAAAGTTTCCTTAAGAAAAGGAAAGGGCTAAGTTTAACAAAGTTAAACTAAGCAAATTCACAACACCTCTAACACCGAACTAAACTTGGAAAGAGATTCCAATAGTAGGTTCCGGAAATATGGTTCCGGAATTTGAAACTTAACAAAAGTTACAATAAGAGATTCTACCTTAAAGCGTATAGAATCTAAATGAATCAGAGTAAGTAAGGAAGTATAAGAATGTTATATTTTCCTTAAGATACAAATTACAGCAGAATAAAGACAAGTAGTAAAACTACTAGTAACAAGATAATAGTCTTTTAACCCAAAGATAAGGGTATCCAACAACCTTGGATAAAGGTCCCTTGATTTATACTTTCAAGCAAGTCTGTCTTACCCACACCAGGGTAAGCCCTCGATACGAATACCGGAGTCTCTGTCTTGCTATCCCCGCAAGCCCTCAACTTCAAGGTAGTTGGTAACCTCTGTCTTTCTCAGCAAGAAATCCCTCGATCTTTAAGGTAGTCGGCACCTCTGTCTTTCTCAGCAAGAAAGCCCTCGATCTTTAAGGTAGTCGGCACCTCTGTCTTCCTATCCCCGGAATCCCTCGAATGTAATCACCAAAATTCAGAGTCGCACGAAGCTATGAGAGTTGATAAGAGACTCTCTCTCTAGAATTCACTTCAACAGCATGTATGCACAAAACCAAGTTGTTCATCTGTCATCAGTATCCATCAGCAGCGAGCTCTTTCAAATGAGCTCCTATTTATAGGTAAGGTCAGCTCCTCTCCAACGGTCATATTTTCCTTAAAGATCGGAGGGACCTGTACACGTGTCACTTAGACAACGGTTAGTTTATAACAAAACAGACGACATCGTTTAATAACAAAACAAGAGTAACAAAATGTACGACATCGTTTTAAACTCTAACATAAGGGTTCGGAATGAAAACTTCGGAGTGAAGGTTCGGAGTGAATAAATTCAGAGTGTATAAAACAATGATAATCAGATTCTGTTTAATAGGTGAATTCGGAATGAGAATTCGGAATAGGAATTCGTCATCAGAAATCGTAATGAGAATTCATTATCAGAATTCGTAATGAGAATTCGTCATCAGAATTCGTAATGAGAATTCGTCATCAGAATTCGTAATGAGAATTCTTCATCAGAATTCGTAATGAGAATTCGGAATGAGATTTCTTCATTAGAATTCGTAACGTGAGTTCTTCATTTGAATTCGTAATGAGAATTCGGAATGGGATTTCTTCATTAGAATTCGTAATGAGAATTCTTCTTCAGAATTCGTAATGAGAATTCGGAATGGGATTTCTTCATTAGAATTCGTAATGAGAATTCATCATCAGAATTCGTATCCTGAATCTGGAATAGAACTTAGTTAGAGTTCATATCCGGAATTCGGAATGAAACTTCCTTATAGTTCTTGTCCAGAATCCGAACCCTAAAACAGAATTCTTTATATCAAAGTTTCAATGATTCCGAGAAAATGAATCCGAAACTTATACTTAAGAAAAATATGGTTGAAAATATGATAAGGATAATTTTTCTTATAAAAGCGATTTTTCTTAAGAAATAAATTTTCCTTATAAAAGCAATTTTCCTTAAGAAAGCAATTTTCCTTAAGATAAGATGTTTGTGATTTTCAAAACAAGAAGGAATGGAAAAGTCATAAGGAAAACCTTATTGACTCAACAATCTCCCCCTTTTTGGAAACCACAAACATCCTTACGAAAAAGCTATTCTAAGAAGAAAGAAACACATTAAAGCTTATCTCCCTTGGTTTAAGGATATAGATGAATAAGACTAACTCCCCCTTAAGCTTTGAAACTCTAAGGATCGTATTCATATTTCCGGAGTGATGTTTCATAAGAAGGTCTTCTTTAAGAAAAACTCCCCCTTAAACAAACTCTTATTAGAGTTCTTTTTCCTTGGGTATTTTTTCTTTCTCCCCCTTTGATAAACTCTTATTAGAGTTCCTCTTTTTCTTAAGGATCTTTTCCTTCTCCCCCTTTGTGATTTTCAAAAAGAATTGGAGGGAATGGAAAAAAAATAACAAAGTACCTGAAAGCTTAGTAATAACAACAAACGAAACAACAATCACAATTCTCGTTAGATTTGAAATATCAGCAACAAAAGAATTACAACAAAAAGATCGGATTGGTCATTTCGGATCTTTCTCCTTCGACATGAGCCCCTTAAGAATCGTCTTGATCTTCTTCAAGTCTTTGTGATCTTCTTCTGCTTGCTTCTCTAAGACGACTATTCTATCGGATTGGGCTTCAATTTTTTCTTCCTGAGCCTTCAGTTTTTCTTCCTGAGCTTGGATCTTTTCTTCCTGAGACTTCATCCTCTTTTCAAAGTCGATCCGATGATCCCTTTCAAATTTCCAATTCTGAGAAACAGAATTCAACTTCCCATTCAGATCCCTGACTTCTTGAATCCAGAAGTTCTTTTCTTCAGTCAGCTTTTCTTCGAAGGATGCAGTCATCTCATTAATCTTCTTGTCTTCGGTCTCAAAGGCATCCTTAACATTATCTTGAAACTCATCAAGCAACCTCATCTCTTCCACATTCTTCTTCGACCAGCTTGTCATTATCTTACAAGATCTTTTATGAGCTTCGTAACCAACAAAGAATGTTTTGAATTGAGCTTCAATCTCAACACACTTATCCATAACCATCGATACGGAGTCGGTTTTCTGATTCAACGCATGTTGGAGCATCGGGCATCGTGAATCAATGCTTGAGAAGGTCGGAATGGTTCCCACCAACTTCTTCAAAGACTGAACAACAAAATCGTTCCCCAACAAAGATGATTCCGAATCTGAAATCTTGCTCGGAGAGTTTTCTTCCTCAATAAGCTCCAACTTCCTCTTAGAAGAACTGCCAGCTTCCTTTCTCATCCTCTTCTCTGAACTCGGAGTATCAGCAGGAATTTGTTTCCACTTATCTTTTTTCGGAATAGAATCCTGTTCCGGAGTTTTCTTTTCACTGTCAGAAACTTGAACAACCAAATCTTCCTCATCAGCAACTTCTTGAACACCAACCTCTACATTTCCCATCTGATCAATATCTTGTAAAAGTTGTTCTTCTTCTGCATGATAGGCAACTTCTTCTTCTCCCTTCTCTTCTTCCATCGCAGGAGTAACTAACTTCGAAGATTAAGCTTCTGAAGTCCAGAGTGATAAGTGTTCTGAAGGAGTTCCCTTATACTCATCTACTTGTTTTAGCACATCTCCTGTCTCACCACTTCCTTCAGCAGCCTCTTCAACTTGTTCCACTTCCTCTTCTTCCTCAGTATTCGTAGCAACAGCCTCTTCCGGAGCAGCAAGATTTTTTCCTGGAGTCTCAGGTAGAGATTCCAGAGAGAAAGATCTCAGAACTGGAATTGTTGCTGAAACCATTTCATTAAACTTCAACAAATCTTGAACAGCCTCGGCTTCTGAAATTTTCTTCTTAAGTTTCTTTTCCTTAGCTTGTTTCTCGAGCTCATCAGTAGCTTTCTCCTTCAAAGCTTTAGCTTCCGCAGGGTCCAATCCGAACTGCGGATCCCCTTCTTTCCTCTTCTCTTTGTCAGCTCTCCACTTTGTAATGACCTCATCAGGATAGGTCTTCTTCTTCTTAGGCTTTGGTGGTGCGGATTGGACTTCCTTAGACTTGGGTTCCTTGGCTTATTCTTCCACTTCTTTCATCTTTCTCTTCCTTACTGGCTTGGATGATTCCGGATCAGCAGATTTCAGAGCTACTTCTTCTTGTGGAGGTAGATCGATAAACTTCCCAGACTTCTTGTCAAAAGCTATATTCATCCTTTTAAGCGTGCAATCACTAAGCAGCATGATCTTGCAAACTTTCGGTTTAGAACTGCAAGCTACCTTGAATGATTCTAGGCACCTAACTATGAGCTTTGATAATATTGCTGGGTACATGATAATCTGAGCTCTCAGATTCCCCTTCTTCAAATTCACAATATTAAGAAGAATATGCTTCATCAAGTTAAACTTTCTTAGATTTATCAGGAAATCTAAGATATATATCTCACTCTTCTTCAAGCTATCCTTATCACCTTTTCTCAGTACGATAAGTCCTTGCACCCATAATTCCAGAATCCGGAAGTTTGTTGATAGAGTTGCAATCTTCGGAGCCTTGTCATCATCCAGTCTGAGAGTTTCTAAGGCCTTTTCCTTGTTGAAACTACCCATAGAGTCTGGCAATACGTGAGAAATAAACTCGGCTTCTCCTTCATAAGAAATCCATACCAAGCTTGCAGCCTTGGTGTGAGAAAGTTTGTAAGTATTACCATAAGACTTAAAAGAGAACTTCTCCCTATTATCTTCCTTGAAGAAAGCAACTGACTCATAAAACTCAACAAGCAAATCTGAGTACACTTCATCTTGGTTCCCGGTTTTTGATACCGCAACATCTTCCCAGCCATTCAACTTGATATTCTTTGAAATGATAGAATCATAGTTGCTGAAGAAAGTCGGATGAACTAACCTTTCTCTGTAAACTAACCATTGAGATATAGGCTTGGTTGAAGACATTTCTTGAGATGCTAACTCTGCAGACATTCGGATTAGAAGTTCTCTGGGAAGTTCGGAACGGAGAAGACTGAAATTCGAAACGACCTTAAAACAGAGAGGCAGAGCTTCAGCACGCGAAAGATTGAAACCGATGTGGGACTAGAAATTATGGTCCCCTTTATATAGGAAACGAGATGACGGTTGACATTCCATAGTTGATCTAACGGTTGGAAGGAGCTGCGATCAGATCTGACGGTTGAAAACTTGAATCCGATCTTTTTGAGGTTTTTATTAAAACTAAAATTTAAGAAAACTATAATCCGAAAACATAATATAAGAAAATGCCAGCAAGTAAAATATGATTACGAAAACTTGAGTAAGGAAATAATACCTTTCGGATTAGCTTAGGAAAGTTATTCGTAATGGGTAATATAAAGATGACTACAAAAAACTCGATACGAAAAACTAAATACGAAAAACTCAATACGAAAAACTCAATACGAAAAACTCAATACGAAAAACTAAATACGAAAAAGTAAATACGAAAAACTGAATACGAAAAAGTAAATACAAAAAAAACTTGGAACGAAAATCTGGTTATGAAAGTACCAGTACGAAAGTTGTCCATTCCGGAAATTTTCAATACGAATACTTCCTTTCCAGAAGTATTCTGTACGAAAATATCCATTCTGGAAAATGGTAGTTCCGGAAGTTTCATTCCGGAAATCTTCGTTCCGAAAAGTTCGAAAACAAATTTTGAAAAAAAAAATTCCAAACAAACAATCAAATGTACTCCCCCTATAAAAAGGAGTTTATTACTGTAAGGAGACTTTTTCAACAGAAAGTTAATTAAAAAGATTATCTTACGGTTATCATTCCTAACTTATGTTTAATATATTCAAATCTATCAGAAGTCAAAGATTTTGTGAATATATCAGCAAGTTGATCTTGTGTTCCGATAAATTGAAGAATAATATCTCCTTTAAGTGTGTGATCCCTAAGAAATTGATGCCTAATATCTATGTGTTTTGCACGGGAGTGATGTGCAGGGTTTTTACTTAGGGCAATGGCACTTGTGTTATCACACAAAATTTGAGTTTTAGTAAAACTCAAGCCATAGTCTGTGAGTGTGTGTTGCATCCACAACACTTGTGCACAACAACTTCCAGCTGCTACATATTCAGATTCAGCAGTGGAAAGTGCTACAGAATGTTGCTTCTTGCAGGACCAAGAAACTAGTGAATCTCCTAAGAAATGACAAGTTCCGGATGTACTCTTTCTATCCATTCTACATCCACCAAAGTCAGCATTAGAAAATCTTTTTAGAACAAAATCATTTCCAGAAGTATAAAATAATCCTAGATCCATGGTTCCCTTAAGGTAGCGAAAAATTCTTTTTACTGCCTTTAAGTGAGATTCCTTAGGATTGGATTGATATCTTGCACATAAGTATACTGAAAACATTAAGTCTGGTCGACTAGCTGTTATGTAAAGTAGGCTTCCAATCATACCTCTAAAAGATGTTTGATCTACTGGTTTCCCAGCTTCATCAAGATCTAAAGAGTTCGAGGTACCAATGGGAGTACTTATACTTTTAGTGTTGTCATAACCATACTTTTTAAGAAGATCTTTAATATACTTATGTTGAGATATGTAGGTTCCTTCTGGTTTTTGAGAAATTTGAAAACCAAGGAAAAATGTTAACTCACCCATCATACTCATTTCAAACTCAGATTTCATTAGACTAGCAAAAGAATTAGTCATAGATTGCTGAGTTGAACCAAATATAATGTCATAAACATAAATTTGAACAATCAAAACATTTTTCTTATCTTTATTTATAAAAAGGGTTGGATCTGCATTTCCCTTAACATAGTTATTTTGAAGCAAAAATCCAGTGAGTCTATCATACCATGCTCGTGGGGCTTGTTTAAGGCCATACAAAGCTTTGGTAAGTCTAAAAACATGATCAGGATGTTTTGTATCTTCAAAGCCAGGAGGTTGTTCAACAAAGACTTCCTCTTGAACATAACCGTTAAGAAAAGCACATTTCACATCCATTTGAAAAAGTTTGAAATTAAAGAATGCTACAAAGCTAAGTAGAATACGGATAGATTCAAGTCTAGCTACTGGAGAATAGGTTTCTTCATAGTCTATTCCTTCTTGCTGATTATAGCCTTTAGCAACAAGTCTAGCTTTATTTCTTACTATGACTCCATTTTCATCACATTTATTTCTGAAAACCCATTTTACTCCAATAACATAAGTTTCCTTGGGTCTTTCAACCAAGGTCCAGACTTTATTCCTTTCGAATTCATTTAGTTCATCTTGCATTGCTTTGATCCAATCATTATCACCTAAATCTTCATCAGTGCTTTTAGGTTCTAATTGGGAAAGAAATGCTAGATGTTCTACTTCATTTCTTAAGGAACTTCTAGTCCTTACAGGTTGATTTACATCACCAATGATACTATCACTGGGATGATTCTTAAGAAACACCTGATTTGGGTTTTGTAAAACCTGTTCATCAACATAGGGTAGAAAGTCTTCTGGGGTAAATGTTTCAGAAGTATCTTCTAGAAAAATTTCTTTATCAGAAGGTTCTTCTATCAAAGGTTGACAATCAGTTTTTGAAAACACATCCGAAGATGTAAGTTGAGATGGTTTAAAAACAAAAGGATCTGATTCGTCAAATTTTACATGTACTGTTTCCTCAACAGTGCAAGTGTTTTTATTAAAAACTCTATAAGCCTTAGAAGTTGTGGAATATCCTAAGAAAATTCCTTCATCAGACTTTGGTGCGAATTTATATAAGTTATCTTTAGTATTCAAAATGAATACTTTGCAACCAAAAACCTTGAAGTAGGAAAGTCTAGGTTTTCTACCATTCCATAACTCATAAGGAGTTTTATTAAGAAAAGGTCTAATCAAAACTCGATTTATAGTATAACAAGCAGTACTTACAGCTTCAGCCCAGAAATGTCTAGCAATAGAATATTCACTCAACATGGTTCTAGTTATCTCTTGAAGAATTCTATTTCTTCTTTCAACTACACCATTCTGTTGAGGAGTTCTAGGTGCTGAAAAATTGTGAGTAATACCTTTCTTACTACAAAAAGTTTCAAAATCAGAATTTTGAAATTATCCTCCATGATCACTATGAATAGTTTTCAATGGAAGGTTTTTCTCATTTTTAACTTGAGCTCTAAAACTTTTGAAATAAGAAAAAGCTTCAGATTTCTTTGCTAGAAAATAGACCCAAGTAAATCTGGTGTAATCATCAACTAGAACAAACACATAGTATTTTCCTCCAATACTTCCAGTTTGTGTTGGACCAAAAAGATCCATGTGCACTAACTGTAATGCATCGGTTGTTGAGACTTCACCGATTGACTTAAAACTATATTTATGTTACTTGCCATATTGACAAGGATCACAAACTTTAGAATAATCAAATCTAAGCTCCGGTAGATCCTTAACAAGTTTCTTCTTAGAGAGTTTACATAGGTTTCTTATATTACAGTGTCCTAATCTTCTATGCCATAACCAAGAATGATCTTCCATTGCACTTAGGCAAGGTAAATCTTGGCTTCTTAGGTCTTCTAGGTTCAAAGTGTAGACATTCTCTTTCCTATTGGCTGAGAGAATAAATTCTTCCTTGGAATTGTGAACTAAGCATTTATCATTCCTAAAATTCACAAGGTAACCTTCATCACATAACTGACTTATGCTAATGAGGTTGTGCTTAAGACCTTTAACAAAAAGAACATTTGAAATCAATGTTTTACCTAAAAGAACAATATTACCAATACCAACAATCTCTCCCTTAGCATTGTCTCCGAAAGTTACCTTTCCTCCTTTCGTTTTGATAATCTTTTCAAAAAAGATTTTGTTACCAGTCATGTGCCGGGAACATCCACTATCCATGTACCAAATATTGTTGCTGGAACTTTCTTTATTTTCCTGAAATCAAGAAGAAAATTACACTTTCGGAATCCAAACTTGCTTGGATCTGAGATTTCCAGACAATAAAATTTTTGGAACCCACATTTTCTTAGAAAAATAAGCTTTATGAAAACCTAAGGATTGGGTTTTGTTTAAGGAACAATTTTTTCCCAGTGACCACCACATTGACACTTAGTACAAAATGGGGCACTTTGAGGAACAAAATAATTGTTACTGAAAACTGGTTTTGCATGGGTATAACCAAATCCGGATTTATTCCTTAATGGTCGTATTTGAGAATACATCTTATCAAAATTTTCCTTACCATGGGTAAAGTTTGATAAACATTTCTTTAAGGAAAAAATTTCGGACTTGAGTTTTACAACCAAGTTTTTATTCTCAAAATCATTAGTTTTTGAACTAGAGTTAGGCTCGAAAACATTTTTATTAGAAATTACTTTTTCTAATTCTTTAGAAAGTTTTTTCTTCTCAGAACTTACTTCCTCAAGATTTTTTGAAATATTTTCAAAATCATAATTTTTCTTATCAAGATCTTTAGAAAGATCCGATATCTCTTTAGTAAGAATAGAATTCCTAGAATTTGCCTTGTCAAGTTTCTTGTTGAGTTTGGAATTCTCAATCTCAAGAAGTTCAGCAAACCTAGAGACTTCTTCATAAGTAGGTAAAGTATTTTCCTCATCAGAAGATGATTCTTCATCGGAAGAGTTATAATACTTACTATCATTAGTATTTAAAGAAACATTGGTCAATGATTCAGCATTTCGTACCTTAGCCATAAGACAATGATTATCAATAGGTAATCTGGCTATAAGACCAAGATTCTTCTGTCCTGAAGATTCATATTTAGAAGATTCATCTGAAGAGTCACCACCACTGGCACTCCAGGTGTCATTAGCTTTCAGAACTTTCTTAGCTTTAGTTTTATAATACTTCTTTATGTTCCTGTCTGAATGTCTTTCCTTCCTTTCTTTCTTTTTGAGCATAGGGCAATCTGGTCTAATATGTCCAGCTCTTTTACATTCATAACAAGTAACTTCTCCATCTTTCTTATCTTTCCTATCCTTCTTCTTATACTTGGATTGAAAATTTCTCTGTCCAGCTATCTTGTTCATCCTTCGAGCAAGATTGGCTAACTCATTTTCTGAAACTTCACTCTCACTAGATTCGGATTGGAAAATAACTTTCTTAGACTTGGATCTGGTTACTCTCTCAGGAGTCTTAGCTTTCATCTGATTTGAAGTTGTAGTAAAAGCAACAGTACCATTTCCATTCTTCTTCTTGATGTTGTCAGCATCTCTCTTCATTCTGGTCTCATGTTGTAGAAGAGTTCCAAAAAGCTCATCAAGAGTAATTTGAGTAACCTTCCTGTTCTCATCTATAGTTGTTCTCTTGGATTCCCACTCATTAGGCATAATGTAAATTATCTTGTCCACAAGAGCTTCATCATCTAAACCTTTCTCTCCCATTGACTGCAGACTGTTGATGATAGTCATAAATCTCTGTTGAACTTTACAGATAGGTTCTCCATAAGGAAAATTGAAGCCATGATATTCAGCTCTAAGCATAGCTCTTCTAGTCTCAATCACCTTGGAAGTCCCAAAGTGTGTGACCTCTAACTTCTTCCACATACAATTAGCTGCTTCACAAGAAGAAATTTGGCTATATATATTTCTGGTCATTGAACATAGTAAAGTGTTGCGTACCTTATAGTTGAGTTGATATTCTTGCTTTTCCTGGTTAGTAAAGGTTCTGACTTCCTTGTCAGGAATTTTATAATCACCAGTAAGCATAACAAAGTTGTCTACTCCAGTATTGATAACAAAAGTCTTCATACGATCTCTCCAGTATTCATAGTCATTACCATCAAAGATTGGTGGCCTTGTAGGATTCAGATTGTCAATCGAACCAACATTAATTCCTGCCATACTAAAAATAACTTTGCACACAAACTTTTTAGTAGCAAAGATTCGTAATCACAAAGTTCGGAATGAGAAAAGTGAGCAAGAAAAAATTGTATGTGAGTACGAGTATTTCAGTAACCTGCTCTGATACCAAATGTAAGAATGGTATAGAGTAAGAGGTTTCCAACCTTTGATACCAATTGTAGGATCGAAAAGGATCGAAATATAATATGAGATGCTCAATATACAAGAGGGGGGGTGAATTGTATACTTTAAAAATTCTCTTGGAACCTTTAAAGTTAGTTATGAATAACTAAAGTTTCCTTAAGAAAAGGAAAGGGATAAGTTTAACAAAGTTAAACTAAGAAAATTCACAACACCTCTAACACCGAACTAAACTTGGAAAGAGATTCCAATAGTAGGTTCTGGAAATATGGTTCTGGAATTTGAAACTTAACAAAAGTTACAATAAGAGATTCTACCTTAAAGCGTATAGAATCTAAATGAATCAGAGTAAGTAAGGAAGTATAAGAAAGTTATACTTTCCTTAAGATACAAATTACAGCAGAATAAAGACAAGTAGTAAAACTACTAGTAACAAGATAATAGTCTTTTAACCCAAAGAGAAGGGTATCCAACAACCTTGGATAAAGGTCCCTTGATTTATACTTTCAAGCAAGTCTATCTTACCCACACCAGGGTAAGCCCTCGATACGAATACCGGAGTCTCTGTCTTGCTATCCCCGCAAGCCCTCAACTTCAGGTAGTTGGTAACCTCTGTCTTTCTCAGCAAGAAAGCCCTCGATCTTTAAGGTAGTCAACACCTCTGTCTTTCTCAGCAAGAAAGCCCTCGATCTTTAAGGTAGTCAGCACCTCTGTCTTCCTATCCCCGGAAGCCCTCGAATGTAATCACCAACATTCGGAGTCGCATGAAGCTATGAGAGTTGATAAGAGACTCTCTCTCTAGAATTCACTTCAACAGCATGTATGCACAAAACCAATTTGTTCATCTGTCATCAGTATCCATCACCAGCGAGCTCTTTCAAATGAGCTCCTATTTATAGGTAAGGTCGGCTCCTCTCCAACGGTCATATTTTCCTTAAAGATCGGAGGGACCTGTACACGTGTCACTTATACAACGGTTAGTTTATAACAAAACAGACGACATCGTTTTATAACAAAACAAGAGTAACAAAATGTACGACATCGTTTTAAACTCTAACATAAAGGTTCGGAATGAAAACTTCGGAGTGAAGGTTCGGAGTGAATAAATTTAGAGTGTATAAAACAATGATAATCAGATTCTGTTTAATAGGTGAATTCGGAATGAGAATTCGGAATAGGAATTCGTCATCAGACATCGTAATGAGAATTCATTATCAGAATTCGTAATGAGAATTTGTCATCAGAATTCGTAATGAGAATTCGTCATCAGAATTCATAATGAGAATTCTTTATCAGAATTCGTAATGAGAATTCGGAATGAGATTTATTCATTAGAATTCGTAACGGGAATTCTTCATTTGAATTCGTAATGAGAATTCGGAATGGGATTTCTTCATTAGAATTCGTAATGAGAATTCTTCTTCAGAATTCGTAATGAGAATTCGGAATGGGATTTCTTCATTAGAATTCTTAATGAGAATTCATCATCAGAATTCGTATCCTGAATCTGGAATAGAACTTAGTTAGAGTTCATATCCGGAATTCGGAATGAAACTTCCTTATAGTTCTTGTCCAGAATCCGAACCCTAAAACAGAATGATTTATATCAAAGTTTCAATGATTCCGAGAAAATGAATCCGAAACTTATACTTAAGAAAAATATGGATGAAAATATGATAAGGATAATTTTTCTTATAAAAGCGATTTTCCTTAAGAAAGAAATTTTCCTTATAAAAGAAATTTTCCTTAAGAAAGCAATTTTCCTTAAGATAAGATGTTTGTGATTTTCAAAACAAGAAAGAATGGAAAAGTCATAAGGAAAACCTTATTGACTCAACATATATAACATCAATAAACCTGATAATGTTGTCTATTTTGGACATTTGGTGTATAGTGGTCTCTAGGAATAGTTATTTAACATCTCAAACAACTTTGTATAATCATAATGGTTGTCTTCAATTTCCATTGTCATTTCATCCATAAGATATCCATTATCATTTACACTGTTATTCCTATCAAATGATCCATGAAAAGAGTTTCTTCTTAATATGTGTGCACATTTATTTCTTTCCCACGTTTAGTAAATTATTTATATATCTGACCTATTCCCTAACAAATCAAATTTTCTTCCAACTCTTCTAAAGTAATTTTTCATGAATAAAAACAATATAGAAATCAAAAAATGGATTTAAGAAGGGTTCTAAGAATGATCTATTTCAAAATTGATGAACTCTTTAACTCCATATTCATACTATTTTTTAATAAAATTATCATGAATCCATTTTATATTAATATTAATCCTCTTAGGTTTTCAAAATATTCATGTTGTACAAAAAATATATAAATACAAATAATATATTCATAATAAAAGGAGAAAGCTTTATATAATTCTAATTAAAGGAACACCCATTTGAATATTATAGGTATTGATTCCTAAAAATATATCAGTTTAGATAAGGGTGGCTTGAAATGAAACAACCTAGTGTAAACATGTGGTTATTGGTCCAGGATATCGATTTTTTGTTTTGTGAGACAAACATGTGGGAATAAATATGTTATTAGGAAACCATTATTTATTATTTTAAAGTGAACTTCCCTTAGAAATTTTTTATCTTACTTTTCATTTAAATGTTACATGTCTTTCAAAATTTTTATAGAAATATATTTCCTCGAATATATAAGTTCATGTAATCATCTTAATTTTAAACAGGTTCATGGAGCATGGAATTTCATGAAACGAATGGATAAAACTATTATTGATTAATAAATTTTAGATGGATTCCATGTTACTCTATTTTTATATACATTATTCTGACCATGTTTTATTAGAATATGAAATAAATACTTTTTTGTAGGCAAACACCTATATCCAAAAAAAGTTGATTTATCAATATTATGTATATTTCACATATACTGAAATGTCCAAAACCCCTATTAAATTTCTATAAAAACACAAATAAATTCCATTAATAAACACTCCAAAAAAATTAGTTTTCAAGGATTTCAAATCATTGAGATCCAAACCATTCTGTTTCCACCCCTTATAATGAAACAGATCACTATAAGATTTCCCCCATATATAGTAGTCAAAACTATCACAGGTGTGTCCAAAATAGTATACTGATTCTTAATAAAACATATGCCACATGTATGGTTAGGTGAGATTATAATATAGTTTATAAAATTATTCCACTATCTTCTAATATTTTTTGTGAATGAGAAAAATGTGATTTAAATTATAACTTTTTAAGGGTGACACTCAAACCATTCCTAAGGATACACAATAGATAATAAATAATAATAATATTTTCTACATGGATTAAATGATAAAAATATACTTTATATAAAAATAACATGCATGTTTTAATTTAGTTCAAATTAAAGGAACATGAATTCAAAATATATAATTCTATAAAACAAAACAACTCATAACATATTAATATAAAATTAATTAAAATAGTATTAATAATGATATTAAATAATAAATAAAATCACTAAAATTTAAATAAAAGACCCCCTTTATTAATTAACCTTCAAATAAAAACTCCACCAATATCATATGGAAATTGAGGCTGTAATGAAACCATTTCTCATTACATTTTGGTTATCTAAAAGAAAAACAATATTGAAATAATGATACTATGATGGTTACTAAAATAAAATACATAAGGTTATGAGTGGTTCTAAAAAGACATTGTGGTTTTATTACATTGGAGTAGGATGGATAATTGGAAGGAAATGAGTTGAATGTTTTCATTTTAATCCAAGTTAATAGGATGGATACATGAATCTTGGAGCGGATTAGCATTTGTGCATAGAAAAAACCTTCCTACTTATCAATTGTAGTCACCAACTTACATTATAGTGGTCAGTTTCTTGTGGTGCATAGCTAGGATCTCATTGTAATTAGCGTGAAAAATAATGATAAATTGGTTAAATGAACATGAAGGTAACGGAGTTCTTGAACCAAAAATGGATTCCGGAAAAAAATGGTTGGATAACCATTATGATAGATCGAGGAATAATAATATCTCTTACATGCATGCTATTCAAACAATTTGGGAAAATTAAAAACAAACCAATATGTTCGAGGTGGAGCAACGGATCATAAGTGATTGAAAACCATGATTTTAATATATAATTATAATTTCAAGAAATCAAATTTAGATACACTTTAATATAATATAAATATAACGAAACTCATTTTTTCAAAAAAACCATTGAAACAAAAGGAACAAAGAAATTTTCATCTTCAAAAGCCTTTAAACCTATTTATTCCAAATAAAACATCCCAAACAAGAAATGAAACCCTAATTTCAATATATAATCACTTCAAAACTCATTAAAATATCCAATTAAATAAAAATGTATGTATATATGAAAATAATAAAAATTTTAATATATTAAAATGAGACTTTATTCAATAATAATTACATTATCTCACTTTTAAAATCCAGTTTTTAATTTAACTCAAGAAACAACTAACTTCAAGTCTTTTTTAGAACATTTAATTGAATAACTAGATTAAATTAATAAAGTATCCTTTATATTAAAAATTAATAGTTTTCAAAATATCTATACCTAGAAATCATAAAATTTATATATGTACAAGAAAAAAATATATGCATTTATCAAAAACATACAGAAATTTAAAAGAAAAAATTTATAATCAATAAAATTTTCTTGAACCATTTTAACATAGAATATTCTTAAAAAAATCCACTAAAAGGGATTTATATTTTTAATACATTAATTAATTAAATTCACATTAAATTATAACCTGATATATTTCTCCCCATTACACCTAAAATCATATGATTTAATCTTTAAAAAATAAATTCATAAATCAGAATATCTTTAAAACTAAATCCCCCTACATGAGGGTTTTGTAAATTTTGAATGAGAATTTTAAAAACATGTTCCCCTTTCATAATGTAATGATTTTTAAATCAAAATATTATATAAATAAAATTTTAGTTTTGAAATGGGACTCAAATAAATCCTTAATGAAATTAATATTAATTTTTAATTTTGATTGGTTTTCTAAACCAACCAAGTTTAAAAGTCATTACATATTACCATCGTTCACTATGGAAATTGGATTAAGGGCCTAATATTTATGTATTCTAACTATATAAGTACTAAAAATATTTTCATATTTTTTGACTCCTAGTTCTTTATCATATTTCAGCAATTCATATAATGATTAAACACATTGTATTTTTTTCTACTCATACCCTTTGGAATCATTATCATATATCATATTAATTAATCATGTAGTGATATCAATGTTTTTTTCTTTTCATTTCCAATAAAATTTCATGGAAAATAAAATCTTCCATTACATTTACACATTTTCAACCATTTTATAAATTTATAATGTTTATATATGTATAAATATTTTTTAATTTATAAAAAATTGGTCATTTTTTATGAATAATGGTCTAAATATCCTAGTTAATTTGTCATAGATTTTCAATTAACTAGTTCATCTATTTTTGTTTGGATTTTATTTCTTATATATATTCCACCATATTTAAGTACCTTTTCTTTATGCACATATATTCCATAACATTCGAAAACTGTTATATTACTATGATAGAACCAAGGTTGTTATATATGTCTTAAAAATATAATGAACTCTACTATATAATTTTTAGTAATTTTTAGAAAAAAACCTATAAATGTTAAAAAAAATTACATATCCTCACTAGTTATATTTCTCCATACACACCTATGATTTTTTAATTGTTTATTTTTTTAGATAACTCTCTGAAAATTATATTTTAATCAAAAATATGTCCATACATTACATTAAAGTGATTTACTACCATTCATGGATGACCAATAACTATTTACGTTTCAATTTAAATATAAAATATCACTATCCATGAATCTATGTCTTATTGAAAGGATAATTCATTAGGGGTTAACTATATGACCCTTAATATATTTTCTAATTAGTTAATGGATTTAACAAAGAAAAATTCTTTCTTTCACTATAAGTTAATCTATATAATTTCATATCACCAATATGTCTTAAAATATATATAAAATTTATCTTTAACCCATTTTTACAAAAAGAGAGTTGTTTCCATCAATTTATTGATAATAAACGGTGTGGTTATTTTAGATGCTTGAAGAAGATGGGTGTTTTTTGGTAGAATAGTGAATGAAACCCTCCCAAAAACTATGTTGGATAGTGAATGAGATATTTTCAATATTTATAAACATAAATAAGAAGGAATTGAATTGATTGATGAATCCTTCAATTATGTTGAACATATTCTACGTTTGAGCTGATATTTGGTGAAATACAAAAAAAACTAATAAAATTTTAAAGCATAAAAAAAATATGTTTTATTCTTTGATTGTTAACTACATAATAACAAAAAATTTAGTGGAATATGGTTGAAGAAAGAATATATGAAATATGTTTGAAAATATATACCAACCATAAAAAATCCATAGGAGATATTATATTCAACTATGAGGCAGTGGCCACACTCAACCATAGCAAGCCTATGCAGTAGAGAAGTGGACAATAATGAGTCTGGGGTAGTACTAGAGAGCTCCTGGAATAAATTGAGAGTAAGACTAGGGGGAAACAAATGGTCATGTACTGGGTTGGAAACAAAAATACCAAAAAACAACATCGTGAACTGAGAAGGAACTTTGCGGCCCATAATAATGTAAAATCAGGAATATAGAGACCCACGAACAAGGAACCGTCAGATGAGGATGAACGATAGCGGGTAATTCAACCAAAGAGCTCCTAAATGTGGAACTATGAGACCAATGATCCAAGATAACACCAAACTATTTCAAACCATTGAATCTGTATAATAAAGTAATAAGAAAGGAGAAAAAAATAACATAACTTAGATTTGAGGGTTGATTTGTCTGAAAGAACATTAAGGGGGAACAATGAAAACATTTGACTTCCATGAGAGATTGAAGGATGTGACATAAATTTGTTCTATTAGGGTTTTGTAATATCAAGTAGGGTTTTATTAATGCTTCCAAAAAACATTGATAAAGAGGGAATTTTTTCACGCTAAAATAATAAGCGCTAATAAAGATGGATTTTATCAACAGTTGTTTAGCAACAATAATGATTTATAATTATAATTATGAATAAATATATTTGTAAAAAAATCTACAAATATTTTCATATAATAATAAATATATTTATATCAATATATATATTTATATACATAGATATATTTAATAAATAAATAGAAATGTAAATGTAAATTTTTTAAATATATTCATTAGTTAAATATTATTATTATGATTTTATATTTATTTAAATGTATAATTATATATATTTTATTATATAAATACTATTATAAAAAATTATATTTATTTATTTATGTTTATAAATATATAGTTTTCTAAATATAAAAAAATATACATTTTTAAATATATTTATATATAATTATTCTTGTAAATATATTAAGAATTTTATGTTTATAGTTATAAATATATGTATATAATTATATATATTTATATAATTATATATATTTATAAAATTATATATATATATATATATATATAATATAAAAATAAATATAGTAATGTATTCATTGTTTAAATAAATTTATTAAATTTTTATAATTATAAATAAATTTATATCATTATATATAATGATATATATTTTATAATATTTATAAATATAAATATAAATATATTATCTATTTAAATATATTTATAATAATTTTATAATTATTTATTTATAATTATATAAATTCTTTTTTTAATATTTTTATTTATTTATAATTATAATTATAGAATTTTATAAATATAGTAAATATACATTTATAAATATTTTTATTTATAAATATTTATTTACAAATATATTTATAACATTATTGATGCATATATAATTTCAAATGCATTGATGTTAAAAATGAGTGAAATTGAATAATTAAAAATTATTAAACTTTAAAAATATTGAAAAAATGGATAAGTTTTATTAATTATACATATTATTAAAAAATAAAATATAGATATATATAGAAATGATGATGAATATTTATTGAAAATATTAAATAATTGTAAACAAATATATATATAAAAATATTAGAGTGTGATTAAATTCTAAAAAAAATAAAAAAAATATTAAAAATGATGAAATAATAATAATATAAATAATTATAAAAAATAGATAAATAAAATTTACAAATTAAAATATATATATATTAAACATATTATTTTACTAAATGAAATTCTAAAATTAAAATAAAAATTTTAACAAGTTTAATAAATATTAGGTATATGTGTTTCTATATAAGATTTCATTAATTAAATAAATAATTATTTGTGTCAAATTAATATATATATATATATATACATGCATTCTGTATATTAAATTGAACAATTACATTATATAATATTCAACATATATTATTGATACAAATAATAATAATAACTAATAA
Organism: Viscum album; assembly: GCA_963277665.1. Classification (NCBI taxonomy): domain Eukaryota; kingdom Viridiplantae; phylum Streptophyta; class Magnoliopsida; order Santalales; family Viscaceae; genus Viscum; species Viscum album. The sequence goes on from OY728127.1 coordinate 1,213,230,205, forward strand.
ATTTAAATAATGAATATCTGTTATTAATTATATAGATAATTTTAACAAAATTAAAACTGAATATTTATATATATTAAATTAGAAATAAATACATATTATTTATATAAATTACAACCATAATAAAAACATTAAATGTTAATGTATATACATGTATAAAAAATATTTAAAATAGAAAGATAATAAACATATTGAACAATGAAGAATTCAAAATGAAAAAATTATAAAAATATTAAAAAATAAAATATTAAAGAATAAATTATATTAAAAATGAATAAATTTGAAATATATTAAACTTTATAAATAGTATGTATTGAAAAAAATATAAATAATGATAAAATTTATTGATAATAAATATAATATAAATGAAATTTATTAAGTTAATAAATATAATTCTAAAATGAATATCAAAACATGAATAAACTATAAAAATATTATGTTTGTGTGCTTTTTATATAAAAAAGCATTCATTACATAAATGTATGTGTTAAATTAATGTAAGAAACGTTTGATATATTTTAAATTGAAAAAAATGACATCCAATAACATTTCCACTACATGATATAATTAGTCAATATTTTTAATTAATATTATATTGTAATTATAAACCATTTTTCACGAAATTTATGACTTATTTAATGTAAGCCTGAATAATTTTTATTATATAAATCATACTTTAGGAGATTATATATATATATATATTGATATATATGTGTGTGTGTTTGTGTGGAAATATATTCATTAATACATTTTAATATTAAAAATTACAATATATTAATGAATAATTATGTATAAAAACAATTAAAAATGAATAATAAATTAATATGTTTTTAATTATTGAATTTTACTCATTTGATATCATTATATTTAATATATATTATTTTTTTATATTTATAATTAATATATATAAATATATTAAATTATTTATTTTTATTAATAATTATTTCATTATTAATTTTTTTAATAATTTTATAATCTATTCATTATTAATTTTTCTGCTTAATTATTAAGACTTATTTTATATATATATATATATATATCTTTAATATATACTAGTTATTAATATTTATAATTTTGTACATGTATATCAAATTTAATCATTTGTATTAATAATAATTTAATTAATAAATTTTCTAATATATGTTTTAATTTACCAATTATTAATTTTTATTTATTTAATTATTTAAATTTATTTATATATATATATATATTAAATATATAATATTTTTTAATATTGATTATATATATATAAGTTATTAATAAATATTTGATTAAAAAAATATTAAATATTTTTTTAATTTTTTAATTTTTAATTTTTCGTTATTTAATAATTTCAATTTTTTATTATTTTTTGTACTTGTCTTTCTGAAAACATTTATTGATATATTTATATAAATATGGGCCATATTAAAGGCCGATTATAGGCCAAGATGGTGGGGAAGGTGGGATGGGTCGTGTATAACCTATCCATTGGTATGCTGGTGGGCCAAAGCCCACAGGAAGAAAATGGTTGGTCAAGGAATTTGTAAGACCATGGGCCCATATTGGTGTTTGTGTAGAGTGTATGTGGTAGCCCTTCCCTGTAACAGGCTTCTGAGGTTGGGATATAGAGGAATCATAAATATTATAGTGGGAGAACATACACTATTTTTATGTCGGACTCGTGTATGTGATTGGGAACATTATTAGTGCTAGAAGATGTGCTGATAAAGGTCACCCTTTATGAGAGAAAAAAATAATGAATAGATAAAGGAACCCTTTATCAGTGTTAAACACACTGATAAAGTGTTCAATTTATCAGTACTTTTTTTAGTGATGATAAAGGGTATCCATTATCAACATTTCTTTTCGAACTGACAGAGGATGCTTTATAAAAACTATTTTACAGTGCTAATAAAGGAAAATATAGTATATTTCTTGTTTTTTAGTAGTTTAGGATGAGAAAACATTAGTGATACCCCTAAAGATAAGTTTATAAATGAGTCAACGAATAGGAAAATGTCTTGGAATTTTGGTAAAGGATGGACGGAGTGGCTTCCACGAAATTGCATCCATGTCTGGATGATATATATGGAGGTGGAACTCACCCAGAGGTAACTAGGGGTTGTGAATATGAAAAGGGTTCATTGATGTGGACTCGTTCTTCACCTGGTGCACAATAATGGACCTTGGTTCACATCTGGATTAACACTATCGGGGGATATTCTTTTGAAATTCACAAACTTATTATGAACCGTCATGAATAATTAAAATAGAATATGACTATAAATAACATAAGATAAAACATAGGTTTCATAGATTAAAAATAATGTTTTGTGATTTATACATCCTTTAATTAATTTTCATGATTATGTGATTCAAAACTTTAATTTTTATTTCTTACACTATGATTTTTGGTTTTAGGGAATGGATCGATCATGATGGAACCATGTTAATTCTTACTGTTATGGTTAATAAAATTTCTTTCCTACTGAAAAGAATAATATCATGGGATAGGAAATTAAAAATATCATTTCAATGCTCACACAACTTTCTCAAGCCATGAATCAAACTACCAAACACGTAGAGAGAACAATGTTCTGTTGAGTCCTTCATGAGGAAACATCCACAATCCTTCTATGGATCTTTTTATCATCTTGTTGCTGAGTAATGGAACATTTCAACTAAATGGTTTTTTTCCATTATCCAGTGTTTGGAAGATGAAATATTCCTTTTGGATGTATATCATTTGAATGGAAAAGTAGATCAATGGTGGACTCTCGTCAATAGTACAAGGGATTATAATAAAATTGAATTCATAGAGTGTTATGAGTTTAAGATCATATTTTTCAATAATTACCTTTTTATATCTTTCATACAAAAAAGGAGAAGGAATTCGTTGATATATATAAGAAGGATGATTAACAGGTTGGTTTCTCTAGGGAAAATTTTACAAGACTTATGAGGTACACTTTTGGAATTATCATCTAACCTAAAAGTAAAGTTGATCAAATCATAATTGGATTAAATCCAAGTCTCCAAAGGTCTTTATTGGTAAGGGCATTTAGTATCTATGAAGAAATAATTCAATGTTCTATTGAGGTGGAAATGTGGATAGGGGTTACCCACATATCTATGGTTTTTATAAGAAAAGGATTATGGGGTTCAAAGGAAACTATAAAAACAATAGAGAGAAGATGTTGAACTTTCCTTAATGTATGAGGTGTGGAAGGAAACATGGAGGAAATTTTTTAAGGAGACTAATAAATATTTTACGTGTGGGAAGAAATTTTATCAATAATTTCATTACTTAATTGATGGTAATAGTTATGATTATGATGTGAATAAAGAGAAAGTTGCAGAGAATGTACCACCCACACTCTAGTGTTTCTAATCCAAGGAGTATGGGAACTATGCTTAATGGTTCCCAAATATAATGGTTAATGATGATGATCTTTGTAAAAAAAATTTAAGCTAAGGGAAATGGGGAAATCAGACATTATCACTATTTCTGCCAAGGTGTCTGATAACATAATTGAGAAAGGTGTACTTATAGTCAACTCTAGAACTTCTAATGTATTATTTAACTATATATCTACCCATTTTTTCATATTTAAAGAATTATCTAAGGGTATAAAGAAGGAACCCAAATTATTAGATATAAAATTAGTAGTTAAAACACCTCATGGTATGATGATCAGATAATAAGTAGATGATTCCTCTCTGGATTCTACTTGTGGGAATGTGTTTCCTGTAAATCTTTTCATTATTCCTATGATTGAGTTTGACATTATCAAAGGCATGGATTGGATTTTTTTAATAAATCCTAGATTAAATACAAATTAAGGGATGTAATTTTTTATATTACAAACCAACATATGATGATTTATCTATGCAATAATAATTATTTAATTCTAATTGAAATAAAATCCATTTTATGGGTTTTGATTCATATTTAAGAGGGGATTTTATCTTATATTGTTTGGGAGAAACTCAACATCAATGATGTGCCTATTGTGTGGGAGATTTGTGATGTCTTTCAAGAATATTTTCCTATACTTCCACCAAAATGTGAATTTGAGTTCTCAATAGAACACATACATGTTTCTTAGACTATTTTTAAAACTCCCAATATAATAGTCTCGATTAAGTCATAGGAATTGAATAAAAAACTCTAGGAGAACCTTGATAAGGGACTTAATCGGCCAAGTGTGTCACCATGGGTTGCACCGATTCTTTTGGTTAAAAAGAATGATGGATCTATGAAACAATATATTGGTTATCAATAGTTAAGAAATATCATATAAAGAACATGTATCCACTATCTCATGTTGATTACCTATTTGATCAACTTCATGGATCATAATACTTTTCCATGCCTGAACTTCATTCTGGATATCATCAATTGAGGGTCAAGAAGGATGATATACCCATGATAGCATTCTGTATAAGGTATGGACACTAGGAATATATAGTAATTCCATTCATTCTTACTAATTTCCCCACAATCTTCATGAATTTAAGGAATTTAGTATTTAGAGATTATTGTGATATGTTTTTGGTAGGATTTGTAGATGATATTATTATTTATTCAATGAATAAGTAAGAGCATAAAGATTACTTGAAAATTGTACTAAAAAACTAAGATATAATAAACTATATGAAAAATATATAAAGTATAAATTTCTCATGTAAAAGGTATCATTTTTGGGTCATATGATCTAAAAATAGTTTATATCAATAAATCCATAAAAAACTGAGGCTATTGAATGTTGGTCCATATCAACCATGATGACTGAGATCCATAGTTTTCATGGTATAACTAGATATTATTGAATGTTACTGGATAATTTCTCATGAAAATATAATCCACACACCAAGTTATGTTAGATGTGATCCAAGTTCCTCTTGATAGATGAGTGTAAGGAAGATTTCAAGGAACTGAAGAGAAGATTAGATAGCATAGTTGTTCTTACATTAACATATAGTGGAGAAGAGTTTTTAGTCTATAGTAATGCATCCAACAATGGATTGGTCATGTTCCTATATATAATGACATTGTTATATCTTTTACATCATGAATATTGATGGTTCATGAGTAAAATTACCCAACTCATGATTTAGAGTTAGATGTTGTTTTTTATGAATGAATTATATAGAGGAATTATCTTTAGGAAGAAAGAGTGTTATATATACTGATCAAAAATATTAAAGTATATATCCACATAGAAGGATTTTAATATATTCCATAGAAGATATTTTGAGATGATTAGTGATTATAACTACTCAATATGTTACAACCCTTGGAAAGAGAAAAAGGTGGTTAATACTTTGAGATGAAAGGATCGTTCTAGCTTATCTATGATGAGGATCACAAATTATCCAATATATCTTGATTTTCAATATGAGGATAGTGAAATATTTAAGGAAGGGGAGATATTTTATCTTTCTCAATTGAATGTTCAATCATATATCTAAGATAATATTAAAGAGGATCATAAAGAATTTGTAGAGTTATAGAAGATGATTAAAAATGTTCTCAAGTTTAACCTTAATCATGATGGAAAGATAATTTTTAGGAGCTATGTTTTTTCCCTTCTATACTGGATTTGAATAAGGAGTTGTTAGAGGAAGCTTATAGTTTTTCATTCTCTATTCATCCTAGAATCACCAAGATGTAAAGGGATTTGAAAGAGTATTTGTGGTTAGAATACATTAAGAGATATATCATAGAGTTTGTACATCGATGATTAGTATGTTAAAAACTTAAGTATGAGACACAAAAGTATAAGAAGAAGTTTCATCCATTAACCATACCAGAATAGAAATGGTAAAACATCACCACGGGTTTTGTTCTTGGACTCCCCAAAACATCTAAAGGGAATAATGTTATATGGGTTATAGTCAATCACTTTACAAAGTAAGCACACATCATCTCTATCAGAGAATATTTCTATTTATATCATCTTTCCAAGATATATATTAAGAAAGTTGTAATGTTGAACGGTCTACCAAAATCAATTGTATTTAATAAGGATCTGAGGTTTACCAAAAATTTGTGAAGAATTATTCATCAATTTCTTGATAGTGAGTTAAGTTTCAACAGTGCATATCATCCTCAAATATATGGTCAGTATCAGAGAAAAATTTAAACCCTAAAGGATTTGTTTATAGATTTATTTTTTTATTCAAAAGGGTTAAGTATCAATAGCATACTCGAGTTGATTTTTCAAACAACAATATATTTCCCATGAGTTTTTAGATGGATCCTTATGAATATCTCCATGGAAATATTTATTGAGCTCCAATGAGATGGAATAAAGTTGTAAATATAAGGCTATGGGGACATTAGATATCTTAATAAATTATATTGTCGGTTAGATCCATTCTACAATAAATCATGGTCTCTTAGAGTAGGCAGGAATGTTCTGACAACAATTGCATGCATGATTTGGAATTTAAAGATAGTGAAAAAGTGTATATAAAAAATTAACCATGGATTAATATAGAATTGATTGGAAATAATATAAAACTAAGACCTATATATATTGATCCCTTTGAAATTATTTATTTTATTGGTTTGGGAGCCGATCGGTTGGCACTTCCACTAACCCTATCTTAAGTCCAAGATTTGTTCAATGTATCTTTCTTAAGGAAGTATATAACCAACAATAAAATTTACTAAAATTAGTGGTAATATCACTATAGAGTGATATTTCTTATGATGAATAACCTATGGAGAATCTATATGGTATAGGAAAAATTCTATGAAATAAGAATACTCACACGGTCATTGTTTTGTACGGAAACCATTAGTTTGAGGAAGCTACATGGGAACATGAGGATATAATGTGGCCTAAGTATCTTCATGTGTTTGTAGAAAAGTCATGGAATTTGGAGGAATAAGTTCGTTTTAAGGGGGTAGAATGTAACAAGCGATGTTTTATTTAATTTTATTTTATTGAAAAAATTAAATTTCTTCGATCTCTTGTGTTACAGACAACACCGAGTTTTAACGAACTATGACAAACTATTAATATTATTATTTAAACATGGCTATTATTTCCTAGTATTTAAAAGCAGAGAAATGAATAGGAATAATTTTTTAAAAATATTAATAATTATTATTTTATATAAAGAAAAAATATTGATAAAAAATCACATAATTTTTTATGATGTCGTCATATGGTTCGAATATATTATTCTCATGAAATTTTTTTTCTCCATTATGTATAGTTATAAAATAATTTTTTGGAAAAATTTATAAAATTGATATTATAAAATGAAATTCATTTTTGAAATCATCATATCAAAATTTTCTTAGGGTTAATTTTTTTTATTTCTCTTTTATAAGGCCCCAGCCTTAAACCTTACTTAATTTTGAGTTATTACAAGATTACACATTGAGGATCTTTTCGGGTTTAGAGTTTTAGAGAATTAGATAATAAAACTTGCATTACATTCCACATATAAACAAAGTGGTTACATAAAGATAGTATTCTTCATTCCCATCAATGGAAACACATTTAAAATAAAACATGGATTATTTCTTGACACTTCCTTGACACTATCATCATATCATGTACCTTTCCCTTGACCTGTGAAAAACATTTCAAAAAAACTTGGGATAAGCATAAAAAGCTCAGTATGGGTTATGAAAACATGGAAGGGAAACATGAGTTCATATATACATAAGAATGAAATCATACTTTACCCATAAAACATAGGCACTTTAACATACCTCATAAAATCATGAATAAATCATAGAAATCATAAGACATAAAGGTAACTTGAGGAATTCATAACATTCTTACGTAGGGAGTAACCCTCTTGGTTACGTTTGGAATACCCATCACAGTATATTCCCTAAAATCTCTTCGGAGAAACCTTAACGTTTCACTCCTTCGCATTACCCAATGCATTGGAGAGCTATAACGGGCTCACCCGCCCTTAGTTTATCATGGAACCACCCGTCTTCATAATAATGCCCAAGAAACATAACATAATCATATCACATAAAACATGCATAAAGGAAACATAAAATTTCCACATTTCAATCATGAGATATCAATACAACCCATTGATATAAAAACATTATGAAAACCATTTTCAATACCAAAGTAAAACATGGTATTTATTTTTCGTTTAAAAAAAGGTATGGCTTGTAGAGGAAGCCGAAACTCAAATAACGGTCACGACGGCGGAGAAGTCGTTGTTGCCGCATACGTACGACAAAAACATTCCATTTTTTCATTTAGTAAACTCTTCGTATAAAAAAGATTCCTTTTGAATAAATGTAAAAGTCAAAGCGGTTTATACACCGTATAAAAGAAAGTTGTGTATAAAATAAAATATGCCTCAATGAAAGGAGATTGAGACGAAGTCCCATACCTCGTATCCGACTTGACCCGAACGTTCTTTAATCTCCTGAATAATAAACTTGAGTTAATCTATAATTTCTTATGAATATTTTTCAAGTTCATTATTCCTTTTATACCATGTTATGAAAATCATGTAATCAGTTAAGTTAATAATGTTCATTTTGTCGGTATTTGGTTCTTAAGTCAAAAATAGACTTCTTACACTTACATGTTGTTAATTTGGTCATAGGTTCGTTATATCCAGAATGTTATTCATGATGTAGATATCATATATGTCAAATATATCCAGTACATACTTGCATTTATAATATTACATAATCATTTAGAGGTAAGAAATGAAATGCACCGTTCATGGAGACGGTAAGCCGTACGTACGCATGAACGCTACTTTCATTTCTATTTCGTATTTTATAGATTGGAATCATTATGATATAAAGGTATATTATAATTCCAGTATAATATCATATATTATATCATAGTTCCATACTTTATATGTCCCACATATGGTATTTAACGAATCAAATCACTTTGAGGGGGCGGTAGTCCGCACTTCCTAAAATGAATATATCGTGTTTACCCATAATGGAAACCATAAAGGAATGCCCAAAATGAAAAAAAAAGAATCTTAAGGAAAACATAAACATATTATATATCATATATAAAAATAGTGACATCATAATGTCCACCTTTGAAGGTGTTAAATGAGTGTTGAACAATCATCGTTTCGGGAGGCAGAATTTCGCCATCCACGGAAACCGTATGTTCTTTAACCATTTGATGTAGTTGTGTGAGTGTGTAGCTCAAATATATCTTATAAAAACATCCTAGTATATTGAAGATACTGTTGTTGTTACAAAAGAAGTAAATAAAAAGAGTTTAGGGGGTTGGAGAAGCAAAATAAAACAAATGAACATGAGAGAATGAATTACCTTAAAAAGTGTAACTCCTTTTGATTTGAGCCTAAAGGCTTCCTTTGAAAGGATTCTGCCCAAAGGGAATCCTATAGGATGAGGAGAGGGATGTGGAGAGAGTAAATGGGCAGGGGTTGGCCGAGCCAAAGGCTTGAGTAGTGTGTGAAATGAGGTAGAGGTGGGGGCCTTTTATAAGAGGAGAGGAGGGGCACTTTTGGAAAGTAAAGAAATATTACATTATTTGAAAATGTGTTTCGGTTTCAAAAGGTCCCACATTGATATAATTCGTGGATAAGGTGATAAGTCTTCGAAATCCACTCATCCAATAAGTTTTGGACATGTGTAGTTCATAGATTTTACATTGTCTTTCCATTTTATTTAAATCGTCAAATAATGATGTCATCGCTGCATCATTATTGTGTCATAAATAATTTAATTTATTTAATGTCTAAAAATCATAAAAAAAAATACTATGATGTATTAAATCTTTTTATCTTTCCAATGAATATTTATAATCAAAATTCTGATCTTTATAACCCCATGTAAAAATTGTTTTCGTAAAACATCTCTTGTTTGTGTCATTTTTACTTTAACATTTAATAAAAAGCTATTTATGTCATTTCCAAACCAAAGTGTCTCCATGGGGTCCCCAAGTTGACCCATGGCTTGTCTTGGTCGGCCATGACACAACCAATAAGGTTGGGACATGTGTCTAGGTCATTTCATATTATTAAAGCATTATTTATACCTTAAACTACCCTAATTACCACTAATCGCGATTAAGAACTTAATAAGTTACTATTCACCAAAAAATTATTATAATCTCATTGAACCACATTTTACTTCTTAATGACAACCATGTATGTCGGATTTTCAAAATTCAATACACATTAGTGGTAAACTTTCATTTAACTGAAAAATCAGTTTGCTTGATTACCACTTAGTGGTTTCACTATTCATCAAAAATTGAAGTTTTTCAGAAAATTACCAAAAATTAACCCTAAGCTATATTTGATATTCCGAATTCAAAAATGAAGTCTATTTTACAAAATTCAAATCATATAAGTCACATTAATTAATTTAATAATTAATTCCCGCTGCCAGAGCAAATAGCGTGTTTTTACAAAACAATAAGTATCAAAAGATTGACACCAGTTTAAGTCTAATTTCAAAGTGAAATTGATTCCAATGACAACCATTGGATAAAATGGTAAAAATATATTCTAATTTCACTTCAAAACCAATTCAAAACATAATCTAATCATAAAAATAAATTAGATTAAAAAGCAGTTTTGATGTAAAATGCAGTATTTTTCACTATTCATTAAAAAAATGAACATTGTCAGAAAAATACCAAAAATTCACACAAGGTAAATTTTGATGTCGCAATCATAAAGAATAAGTTTATTTTGACAAACATAGTTTATAAAATTGTCAAAAGATAGATTCAAAAATGGTTTGCCATCAAAAGGCAGTAAAACAATCTTTTAAGAATATTAGTGTATTCCATGCATAAGATTGTATTTATTTTCATTTTAAGCCTCTATAACACTATCTTAATCATTAATAGACATAGATAAAAATATCTATTATTCATTACTTACTTGGGATGTTACATCCTTCCCCCCTTTAGAAAATTGCGTCCCCGTTATTTATTTACTTATTGAATAAATGGGGGTACTTATCCCTCATTGCATTTTCAGATTCCCATGTTGCCTCTTCAATCATGTGGTTTTTCCACAAAACCTTTACCTGCTTAATCACCTTATTCCATAACACTTTCTCCCTATGGTCAAGAATCTGGACCGGTTGTTCCTCATAAGATAGGTTCTCTTCTAGCTGAACTACCTCTGGACTCAAAACATGAGATGGATCTAGCATATACTTTCTCAACATCGAAACGTGAAAAACATTGTGTACCTGAGATAAACTCGGAGGTAAAGCCACTCGGTATGCAACTGATCCAACTCTCTCCAGAATTTCGTATGGTCCAATGAACCTTGGACTCAACTTTCCTTTCTTACCAAATCTCATCACACTTTTCCAAGGAGAAACCTTGAAAAAAACATGATCACCTACCTCGAAAGATAGATCCTTCCTCCGGTTATACGCATAACTCTTCTGCCTGCTCTGAGCTGTTCTCATGTGTTTCTGAATCAGCTGAACTTTTTCTGCAATCTCTTCTACCAATTCTGGTCCCATCAACTTTCTTTTACCCACTTCATCCCAGAAAGCTGGAGTTCGACACCGCTTCCCATATAATGCCTGAAATGGCGCCATCTGTATACTGGAATGAAAACTGTTATTATATGAAAACTCAACCAAAGAAAGATGTTGGTCCCAACTTCCCTGATAATCCATAGAACAAGCTCGTAGCATATCCTCCAATGTCTGAATTGTTCGTTCTGACTGCCCATCTGATTGAGGATGAAAAGCTATACTAAAATTTAATTCAGTACCCAACGACTTCTGAAGGCCTTTCCAAAAGTTAGAAGTAAACCTGGGATCACGATCTGATACAATGGAGAGAGGAACTCCATGTAACCTGACTATCTCTTTAAGATACATACGGGAAAGTTGATCAAGAGATAAAGTATCTCGTATAGCAAGGAAATGAGCATATTTGGTCAAGCGATCAACAATAACCCAGATTGCATTATTACATCGAGATGTCTTCGGTAATCCAACAACAAAGTCCATGGATATATTCTCCCATTTCCACTCTAGCACTGGTAAAGGATGAAGCATCCCTTTCAGTAACTGCCGCTCTGCTTTAACCTGCTGACAAGTCAAACACTTCACATTAAAATCAGAAATATCTCTTTTCATTCCATCCCACCAGTAATACTCCCGCAGATCTCTATACATCTTAGTACTGCCCGGATGAACTGAAAACGGAGAACTATGAGCTTCACATAACAGCTCTCTCTTCAACTGTGAATCACAAGGCACACACAATCTCTTCCCAAATCTCAAAACACAATCATTATCAATGTTGAATTCAGGCAACTTACCTTTCTGAACCAGCTCTACCTTTTTCTGCAACTCACTATCTTGCTTCTGTGCTTGCTTGATTCTATCTGATAGAGATGATCTCACTGATACCTGAAACAAAACAGAAGGACTTCCTGCACCAACAACTTCTATGCCAAAGTTCATCAAATCATTAACCAAAGGATCACGTTCCAAACGCAACATTGTTAATGAAGCATTACTTTTTCGACTCAAAGCATCAGCCACTTTATTTGCTTTTCCCGGATGGTAATGAATTGTAGAATCATAATCCTTGATTAATTCCAGCCATCTCCTTTGTCTCATGTTTAACTCTTTCTGAGTGAATATAAACTTTAAACTTTTGTGATCGGTATATATTTCACACTTTACTCCATACAAATGATGCCTCCAAATTTTTAAAGCAAAAACAACAGCAGCTAATTCCAAATCATGTGTAGGGTAATTTACCTCATGATTTTTCAACTGTCGTGAAGCATAAGCAATTACCTAATCATTCTGCATTAGGACGCAACCAAGTCCTTTCAATGAAGCATCACTGTATATAACAAACTCACCATTCCTGGAAGGTAGTGCCAAAACTGGAGCATTCACCAATCTTCTTTTCAATTCCTGAAAACAATCATCACATTCTTTTGTCCAGATAAGCTTAACACCCTTCCGAGTTAGCTTAGTCATTGGACTAGATAACCGTGAAAAATTTCTAACAAAACCTTCGGTAATAGCCCACCAAACCAAGGAAGCTACGAATCTCGGTTACATTTGTGGGTCTTGGCCATTCTTCCACAACTTTTGTTTTTGCAGGGTCAACAGTTATTCCATCTTTAGAAACAATGTGACCAAGGAAAGAAATTTGTTGCAACCAAAACTCACACTTGCTGAATTTCCCATACAGTTTCTTTTCTTTTAAGGTTTGAAAGATAACCCTTAAATGTTTTTCATGCTCCTCTTTACTTTTAGAAAACACCAAAATATCATCAATGAAAACCACCACAAACTTATCCAAAAACTTATGGAAAATTCTATTCAATAAGTCCATGAATACAGCAGGTGCATTGGTTAGCCCAAAAGGCATTACTACAAATTCATAATGGCCATATCTCGTACGGAACGCGGTCTTCGGAATATCTGCCTCCTTTACCTCCAGCTGATGGTACCCCGATCTCAAGTCAATCTTTGAAAAAAACTGAGCTCCCTGGAGCTGATCAAACAAATCATCGATATGAGGCAAAGGATATTTGTTCTTAACAGTGATATTATTCAAGGCTCTATAATCTATGAAAAATCTCATAGAACCATATTTATTTTTAACAAATAAAACAGGAGCACCCCATGGTGATGTGCTAGGTCTAATGAAACCTTTCTCTAATAAATCTTACAATTTCTCCTTCAACTCTAAAAGTTCAATTTGTGCCATTCGATAAGGGGGTTTTGAAATTGGCTTAGCATCAGGAACTAAGTCAACAGTAAACTCAACTTCTCGATCTGGTATTATTCCAGGCAACTCATCAGGAAAAACATCAGGATACTCATTTACCACTGGCAAATCATTAATCTGAACAGTTCCTTTATTTTCAACGATGTGTGCAAGGTAACATTCATTTCCATCTTTTACAAGTTTCTCGGCCTCTTGATATGTTATCAAAAGTAAGGGTTCATTCCTATAAACAAACTGAAAGTCTTTCTGAAAAGAAACTTATTTAGCTCTACAGTCAATCTTAGCATGGTAAATAGAGAGCCAATCCATACCCAGGATAACATCAAACTCTACTAGAGGTAGAACAATAAGGTTTTCAAGTAGGTTCTTTCCACAGATAAGGATAGGAAGATTCTTATAAATTCTTTTTGCCTCGACACTTCCCACAGGTGTTTTTACCAAAAGTTCAGGAGTCATTTCTTGAGATGGTATTCCCATTTTACTAGAAAAGGATTCAGAGATGAAAGAATGTGTAGACCCCGAATCAAACAACACACTGGCATAATCTGAAAAAACAAACAAAGTACCTGATACAACTTCATTTGATGGCCCGACATCTGCTGAATTAGTTGCAAAGGATTTCACCACCCCTTTCTGCTTGTAGTCTAACTGCTTCCCATCACTCAAGATCCTTGTCGGACACTCGTTTGCATAGTGACCCATCTCATTTCACTTATAAAATTTCACTAACTGCAAATCAAATTTGTTCTTACCTTCACCTTGATCCTTTTCAGTGCAATCACGAGCCTTATGTCCCATCTTACCACATCGGTAGCACTTCCCAGAATTCAGAAGACATTCCCCAGCATGCCTTTTTCCACATTTATCACAAACTGGAAACTTATTTCTCTTACCATCATACTTTTTTGAAGAATTCTTACCATTCTCCTGCCACCTCGGTCTCTTCTTCTGCTGGTTGTTATAGAACACTTGGTCATCGGCAAACTCCATTTCCACCTTCTCAGCACATCGAACAAGCTTTTCATAACTTTTAAACTCACGTGAAGCTAATTCCCTTCGATATTTTGGCTTTAATCCTGAGTAAAAACGATTTATTTTACTATCAAGGTCCCAGATAAAATTTGGAGCATACCTTGCCAATCGAGTGAACCTTTCTTCATAGGCAGCCACTGAGTCTTCCTCTTGACTCAATTCCAAGAATTGATTTTCCATCCTAAGTCTAACAGCCTTAGGAAAATACTTCTCAAGAAACATACCTTTGAATTCATCCCAGTCAAGAGCATCAATCTCATCGGCGTCCCTAATATTTTTAACCATAGACCACCACTGATCTGCTTCACCCTCCAAACGGTAAATAGCAAGACTAACCTTTTGATTGTCTGAACACCCCATGACATCAAAAATCTTCTCCAGTGCTTTAATACACCCTTCAGCTAGCACAGGGTCAGATGATCCTCTGAATGATGGTAGATGTTGCCTCATGAAATGTTCCACCACTGACATGTTCCTCTGCGGTTGTTCTGGCTGATCTCGTGCATGGATACCACCGCCATTTATTGCTTGAGTCAACTGCGCCATTACTGCAACAAACTGTTCAGTTCCAATTCCGACCATCTCAGGATGCTGATTCGGACGGTTATTTCCTTCTGTATGCCTTCCTAGCACAGCTTCCCTGTTTCCTCTACGGAAAACCATTCTGAACAAACATGTCTTAGATGAAGCAACATGGTAATCTTTAAATGCTATATCATTTCGAAAAAAAATATTTTTGGATAATCATTTAATAGAATTCTAACTCCTAAAGTTATCTAAACCGACCTTTGATACCAACTATAAGGCCCCAGCCTTAAACCTTACTTAATCTTGAGTTATTACAAGATTACACATTGAGGATCTTTTCAGGTTTAGAGTTTTAGAGAATTAGATCATAAAACATTCATTACATTCCACATATAAACAAAGTGGTTACATAAAGATAGTATTCTTCATTCCCATCAATGGAAACACATTTAAAATAAAACATGGATTATTTCTTGACACTTCCTTGACACTATCATCATATCATGTACCTTTCCCTTGACCTGTGAAAAACATTTCAAAAAAACTTGGGATGAGCATAAAAAGCTCAGTATGGGTTATAAAAACATGGAAGGGAAACATGAGTTCATATATACATAAGAATGAAATCATACTTTACCCATAAAACATAGGCACTTTAACATACCTCATAAAATCATGAATAAATCATAGAAATCATAAGACATAAAGGTAACTTGAGGCATTCATAACATTCTTACGTAGGGAGTAACCCTCTTGGTTACGTTTGGAATACCCATCACAGTATATTCCCTAAAATCTCTTCGGAGAAACCTTAACGTTTCACTCCTTCACGTTACCCAATGCATTGGAGAGCTATAACGGGCTCACCCGCCCTTAGTTTATCACGGAACCACCCGTCTTCATAATAATGCCCAAGAACCATAACATAATCATATCACATAAAACATGCATAAAGGAAACATAAAATTTCCACATTTCAATCACGAGATATCAATACAACCCATTGATATAAAAACATTATGAAAACCATTTTCAATACCAAACTAAAACATGGTATTTATTTTTCGTTTTAAAAAAACGGTATGGCTTGTAGAGGAAGCCGGAACTCAAATAACGGTCACGACGGCGGAGAAGTCGTTGTTGCCGCATACGTACGACAAAAAAAATTCCCTTTTTTAGTTTAGTAAACTCTTCATATAAAAAAGATTCCTTTTGAATAAACGTAAAAGTCAAAGGGGTTTATACACCGTATAAAAGAAAGTTGTGTATAAAATAAAATATGCCTCAATGAAAGGAGATTGAGACGAAGTCCCATACCTCGTATCCGACTTGACCCGACCGTTCTTTAATCTCCTTAATAATAAACTTGAGTTAATCTCTACTTTCTTATGAATCTTTTTCAAGTTCATTATTCCTTTTATACCATGTTATGAACATCATGTAATCAGTTAAGTTAATAATGTTCATTTTGTCGGTATTTGGTTCTTAAGTCAAAAATAGACTTCTTACACTTACATGTTGTTAATTTGGTCATAGGTTCGTTATATCCAGAATGGTATTCATGATGTAGATATCATATATGTCAAATATATCTAGTACATACTTGCATTTATAATATTACATAATCATTTAGAGGTAAGAAATGAAATGCACCGTTCATGGAGACGGTAAGCCGTACGTACGCATGAACGCTACTTTCATTTCTATTTCTTATTTTATAGAATGGAATCATAATGATATAAAGGTATATTATAATTCCAGTATAATATAATATATTATATCATAGTTCCATCCTTTATATGTCCCATATATGGTATTTAACGAATCAAATCACTTTGAGGGGGCAGTAGTCCGCACTTCTTAAAATGAAGATATCGTGTTTACCCATAATGGAAACCATAAAGGTATGCCCAAAATGAAGAAAACATAAGCTTAAGGAAAACATAAACATATTATATATCATATATAAAAATAGTTACATCATAATGGCCACCTTTGAAGGTGTTAAATGAGTGTTGAACAATCATCGTTTCGGGAGGCAGAATTTCGCCATCCACAGAAACCGTATGTTCTTTAACCATTTGATGTAGTTGTGTGAGTGTGCAGCTCAAATATATCTTATAACAACATCCTAGTATATTGAAGATACTGGTTTTGTTACAAAAGAAGTAAATAAAAAGAGTTTAGGGGGTTGGAGAAGCAAAATAAAACAAATGAACATGAGAGAATGAATTACCTTAAAAAGTGTAACTCCTTTTGATTTGAGCCTAAAGGCTTCCTTTGAAAGGATTATGCCCAAAGGGAATACTATAGGATGAGGAGAGGGATGTGGAGAGAGTAAATGGGCAGGGGTTGGCCGAGCCAAAGGCTTGAGTAGTGTGTGAAATGAGGTAGAGGTGGGGGCCTTTTATAAGAGGAGAGGAGGGGCACTTTTGGAAAGTAAAGAAATATTACATTATTTGAAAATGTGTTTCGGTTTCAAAAGGTACCACATTGATATAATTCGTGGATAAGGTGATAAGGCTTCTAAATCCACTCATCCAATAAGTTTTTGACATGTTTAGTTCATAGATTTTACATTGTCTTTCCATTTTATTTAAATCCTCAAATAATGATGTCATCGCTGCATCATTGTTATGTCATAAATAATTTAATTTATTTAATGTCTAAAAATCGTAAAAAAATACTATGATTTAGGAAATCTCTGTATCTTTCCAATGAATATTTATAATCAAAAATATGATCTTTATAACCCCATGTAAAAATTGTTTTCGTAAAACATTTCTTGTTTGTGTCATTTTTACTTTAACATTTAATAAAAAGCTATTTATGTCATTTCCAAACCAAAGTGTCTCCATGGGGTCCCCAAGTTTACCCATGGCTTTTCTTGGTCGGCCATGACCCAAAATATAAGGTTGGGACATGTGTCTAGGTCATTGCATATTATTAAAGCATTATTTATACCTTAAACTACCCTAATTACCACTAATCGCGATTAAGAACTTAATAAGTTACTATTCACCAAAAAATTATTATAATCTCATTGACCACATTTTACTTCTTAATGACAACCATGTATGTCGGATTTTCAAAATTCAATACACATTAGTGGTAAACTTTCATTTAATTGAAAAATCAGTTTGCTTGATTACCACTTAGTGGTTTCACTATTCATCAAAAATTGACGTTTTTCAGAAAATTTCCAAAAACTCACCCTAAGCTATATTTGATATTCTGAATTCAAAAATGAAGTCTATTTTACAAAATTCAAATCATATAAGTCACATTAATTAATTTAACAATTAATTCCCGCTGCCAGAGCAAATAGCGTGTTTTTACAAAACAATAAGTATCAAAAGATTGACACCAGTTTAAGTCTAATTTCAAAGTGAAATTGATTCCAATGACCACCATTGGATAAAATGGTAAAAATATATTCTAATTTCACTTCAAAACCAATTCAAAACATAATCTAATCATATAAATTAATTAGATTAAAAAGCAGTTTTGATGTAAAATGCAGTATTTTTCACTATTCATTAAAAAATGAACATTGTCAGAAAAATACCAAAAATTCACACAAGGTAAATTTTGATGTCTCAATCATAAAGAATAAGTTTATTTTGACAAAAATAGTTTATAAAATTATCAAAAGATAGATTCAAAAATGGTTTTCCATCAAAAGGCAGTAAAACAATCTTTTAAGAATATTAGTGTATTCCATGCATAAGATTGTATTTATTTTCATTTTAAGCCTCTATAACACTATCTTAATCATTAATAGACATAGATAAAAATATCTATTATTCATTACTTACTTGGGATGTTACATCTTTAATGATTAATTCTTCGATGAATTGTGAGAAATACTAGTTTTTATTTAAAAATGCTTTTCTGTTTAAATAATTTATAAGATTATTTTTTATTTTGTTGAAACTCAAATGAGTTTGATTATATAATAAAAAATCTAATTTATTCCATTTTAGTCATTTTAATATTTAATTTTCATATAAGAAATTTTAAAACTTTTGAACATTTTCTCTTGAGAAAAAACTGCTTTCTCCTTGCACCTGCGAGTTTAATTTTAAATTAAAATTTTCTAGTACTATGAGTAGAATTTTGAAAAATAGATTCCATATATAGAATAATAAATAATAATAATTTATAATAAAATAAACTATTTTTTATAATCATGAATAGTAAAAATAATATTTTCTTATCACAGTTTAGGTAAAAATATGTTTATCGGGGGATTAAAAAATGATAAGGATTAAAAATGAACCAAAACTTGTACAAAACCTTTTTATGGATACATATAGAATTTAAAATATCTGAGTATTGATAACGGTTATTTTTAGAGATTTTTTCCATGTGAAAAATGTGTGTACTCATTTTTATTTTAAAAAATTTACATGTGTGAGACTCACAACACTTATAAACGGCCACCCATTCTTCTCTCCAATTAACTCTTGAAAACCCATTTAGTTTGTCCATTTCCTACCCATATATATAATTTAAACCCATCCAAAAATACTACAGACATTATTTAGATCCAAAATTCAATCTAGGAAGGATTTATGTAAAAACTAAACTGGTTTTCCGAATAAGTGTTTATGTTTCTTATCTATGTGTTTTTATTTTACATCTTCCTATAATTCCATAAAATATTATTAAACTATAGTGATATAACAAACCAAGAGTCTTCCATTTACTAATATGTTTTTATTATATTGTAATAACCTTTATCTATCTTCACTTCCATTGAATGGGGCACGAAATCATCATATGTGTGTACGGTTGACTACCACCTGGAGATCTGATGTTACTAGTTTTCCATCACCTCATCTCAAAAATAGATATAACGATTTATTAAATTTTAATGTATGATATTTTTTCTATTATTATAAATTTTTAATATTCAAATCTCATATACCTTTTTACTTTACATTCCATTGGAACATGGTAACACTGCTCCCCTATCGGTGGACTACCGCCTCACAAAGATGGGAAATTTGTCCACATTTTACATTGATGGTAATATGGATGGTTTTAATGAAAATATATGATATATTTGATATAAATATAAATATTTAATTCTAATATATTAATTAACCTTCATTATTATAATATGTCAAGAAAATGGAAATAGAATTCATACGTATGTGCAGCATACACTCCCCATGAACAGTGTATTTATTTTTCAATATTTTACTATTATGGATTACTCTAAATACATATATAAAGAATATATATGGTTTTTATTTTATATTAATAATTATTTATATGATTTAACCATGATGAATTTAATAGGAGAAAAAAATTTAACAAATCAAAACATATACAAAAAAACAAAGCTATTATTGCCCAAAATGTGACTTTTACATGGAATCATTACTAAATTGGTGATAAAAGTTCATAAGTAAATCATATATGGTATGATATATATTATTATTTTTCAATAATATCTTTATAATAAACATGTATTTATTATATATTATGTTTTAATGTGTATGAAATAATTCGATATTTAAGGTAAAAAATTTTGTCTAAAATTTTCTTCTTTCAGACATAAGTTATACTATGAACTTATATTATTCATTGAGGAGTATATAATTCCCCTTTGAAATCATAAATCATAAATCACCTTATTTTATTATATTATATTTTTCATTTGATTTTATTCTTTAATTTGTACTAAGACACAAAAGATACAAAAGTTTTAAAGGTTTTATGATATGATCTCATCATTTAATGGGATTGTTTATGATATTGTCTATGATGATAAATTCATATAATCATCCACTAAATAAGATCATGAATTTTATTATCCTATGTTTATGTCATGAAAATACATGTTTTCCCATAATTTTTCTCTCTTTATATACTAAACAGTTCAAAATAGTTTTTTTAAGAAAAATCATCTTTATCTTTCCCTTTGGTTGAATACCCGTTTTTCTTCCAAAATAATGTTTTCTAATAAATTTAAAAAAAAATATTATGACTATAATTTTTTTTATTAAATACAATATTTCCCTTGTGTTGTTTTTTTAATTTTTTTAAACTAATATTCATGTCAATTTATAAATAAAGATTGTTTGTTTTTACTGGAAATTTGAATGAAATATTTATTATAACTTATATGGAAATAATATAATTTCCCAACATAATGAAAATTATTTTCATAGAAGATTATATTATATCCTTTTAGGGTTATTTTAAATGAAATGTATATTTAAAATATTTTATGAATTTTTAATTTAAAATAATTCTAAGAAAATATATTTTCTTCAGGAAACATTCCATGTGATTTTTCTTTAAAAATAATTTTCCATCGAAGATGATATCCTTTGATATAATTTTGATTTAATGGGGATATTATTGAAGGATACCATTATTATTATTTATTTCAATGGTTTATTTTTATGATGAAAAGATGTTTATGAAACTTTTCACTCTTCAATGGGTTATACTATGATAAAAATTTTATGAAATCAGCTTCTTTTTCCCGGATTTATGCTATAATAAAATGACGAAATGATAATGAAACCTGAAAATTTTCCATAAGTTATGATATGAATAAATTTTTATGAAACCCATTTATTTTCATGGGTTCATATATGATGATTTTTTATTATATTATGAAACACATATATACAATTTTCATTATGTGATGGGTGGGATCTATATCTCTCTCCCATTCCTTTAGTAAAAATTGATATCTCATGAAATAAATAGGACTGGAATGGGGAGTGAACCCATTTCGTTAAGGGACTCTATCAACTATGACAGTTTTGTGATTTATCCTTGACTACTATAATGGTTTGGTTCTTCTATGATAGTCTTAAAAGTGATCCTTAATCTACTAAGTAAATGATTTTATATTTTTATGTGTATAACACAAATCCATGTCTTATTCCAATGTTATTTTCACATGTCCTGTGTTATTTTATTACATTATGATTCATTTCATATGAACTTAAAATATTTATTCCTTGACTCATGTTTACAATCTATGATGTATAGGTTATGGTTTTAAAATGATATTCTCTTGTTCTTATACCCTTATACTCATGATATGTAGATATCTCTCATGTTTACCCTTATTGAGTGACAGAGCTCACCCTTTATTAAAATTTCTTTCCCCGAGTTATGATGAAAGGTATTATTTATTATTTATCTAAGAAGGGTTTTATTTATTAAAAATATTGTGGGAGTTGAAACATCCCACTTATGGACTAGTTTTTTATGTGTCCAAGATTTTAAATGCACTAGACATAATTGATTTTAACATGGATTGTTATGGTATGTAATGAATATTCATCTAATAAAATATAATATTTATGTATGAGATGTTTGGGACTTTAAATTACTAAAAATATTTTCACTTTTATAATATTAGTATTCATATCATGTATTTGGTTGACCATAAGCTTTCAGGGATTTATCCATATGAGATAAATAAAATTTTGGCCCACTATCTCTTGTGGATATATAGAAACATTGTCAAACCAAGTAAAAATCCATCACTCTCTTTTTTCATTTCTATTCATGTGTTTATTTTATCATATGATTCTTATTATCCCCAAAAAATAATTCATTCTAACACTTTACAACTAAATAAGAATGTTTTTTTTATAATGGTGTTCGAGTGTTGCATTTTTATAAATGTGGACAACTCTAAAATAACGAGTTACAGCTATATAATAAAGAATATTTCAGGTATAAGATTAATTTTAATCAATGTATTTGAAAAATAAAAAATAAATTTTCCACAAATGAATATGGAGTAGTTAATGAGATAGAGTTGATCATTTCATGAGTATTACAATGAATGAATTGGGTGATACAATATATTAGACCACTTCATGGTTGTAATAGGTGAGTTATGGGTGATGAAACATGCATAGAAGTCAAGGATTACACCTACGGTATTTTTATAGTTATTTTATTATTATCTCATATAACTATTTATTAGAAGGCCACTAAAATGGTGAGAAAGAAATTACAAGTTATCATAATGTGAAAAAAAATGAGAATGGATTTATTTTCAATCACAAGAGAGAATATTAACACTTTTGTAGATCTTTATTAGTCACTATAAAAAACTAGACACTATTTTTATAGTAATGGTTAGTTTGGATTACATATTTTAATAATTTAGTAATACTATAACATATTATTTTTTAAAAGTAGAAAGGTGGTGAATTATTATTGAAGAAGTAATTCATAATATTCAAGTAAATTTGAGGTTTCTTCATCATACATCACTGAGCTATGGTTGAAATTTTTTTTGATTACTATGTTTCAAAATAATATGATTGAATGATTTTTTAATTAATTATTTTTAGAGTTATAGGATATTTTTTTTTGAAACTAAGACATGTTGTGAGGTCCTACAGTATTATAGGGAAAAACATGAGAGAAGAGTAGAGCATCATTAACATATAACTCTATCTATGCCTATGAGATTTAAAGGCCTTAATGTCCACATAGAATCATCCTATAAGAAGAACATTTATAGAAGACTCAATGTATTCATGGATGATGGTGATGGAGGTTTAAAAGTGATATATAATCACTAACTGGAGATTTTTTTGTGACCATATATATTTTTAGTAGATGATAGGATCTAGATATTAGGGTTTGATTTTTATTTTCATGTTACTCTTATATTATTTGTTTTAATAATTAAATGTTATGAAATGGCTTCAGAGATTCTGTGTAATTATTTCTAGATAATACCTTCATTGGGATAATGATTAATGTAGTTCATGATGATTCAGTATTATTTTATTCTAACAAAATATTTCTTCAACAATTATATGTTTATTTTCTATTTTTAATTTATATAATTAGTGCTGTGGAAAAAATTTCAATTGGGTTAAATCACTAAAAACTGATATTCAGTACTTATATTTCACCATGGATGCAAACCATTTCAATCAATGAGTGAAGCATGAAAAGAAGAATTTAATGATCACTAATAGAATAAGAAATATAATGTATATAAATTTCTATAATTTTATTTTTGTTTCAACCACAACATTCCGACACACCCTAATGGTGTGTTGATTAATGTATGTATTTTAATTTTCCTAAAATTTTGATGGATCTTATTCCCATGTTTGTATGATCTTTATGATCCTATCATTAGAAAACCACAAAACCAAATCTTCCATGCATGTAAGAAAAAAAGTTCAATATATGGTATTTTAATTAGTTCACAAATAATGGATACTCAAAGGATAATATATTTATGAATTATTGATGTAATAGGGTATTTAAAAATGAAATGTATGTGAATAAAAAGTTTTGTAAAAGGAACACTACTGATCTTAAGGTCTCATCCACTTTCTCTCTACTCACTCACTACTTCCAGGAAGAGTTAAAAGATTTACTCAACACAATGTTCTCTCAAAATAATCTTCATTATAATAAAAACAAAACTATTGTTGGTTTTGTCATTGTGATTCCATTTCCACTATCAAAATTGAATCTTCATTGAAAATACCTCACAATAGAAGTTATAATTTTTGTTCTTGGTGGGTTAATATTATTCATAAAATCATTTGAATTATATATAACTGTTTATTTATTTTAATTTCATCAATTCATTCATCTAAATTTATCCTTATAAATTTTCCACATGTAACATGTTAATTGGACCTCTAAAATATCAATAAAACATTAATTAGAGGGGTGAAATTCGAAGCCAATCACCCAAAGTCTAAGAATCATTGAAATTATAGAAATATTCAAGAAAACAACACATTATGGTGTAGTTCAACTATTTATGTCATTATTTACTATGATTTCACCAAATTGAGGCATGAAAATTATATTTTCACTTTGATCATTAATTAAACAACATATCCAATAAATCTTGGCATAATTATATTTTAAATTTCATAGAAGTTCATGGTGTGTTCTTCCAAATCTACATGAATAATTATCCTATTAAAAAATATGGTCAACCTCATAGAACAAATCCTTCATTCTTAGTCATATAATTTTTCATGGATCTATGCCTAAAACATGATCTTAATGGTGAAACCCATAAGGTTGCATTATGGTACAAACTTTCACACTTCTAATTCTTGCATATTTGTGGTGTGATATACCATATATGACATGATTCATCTATGCTTCAAGAAAATGAGTAGAAATAATTTTTTATTTCTTGAAATTTCATTATGATCCTATATAGAATCCAATAATTTAATAATACATAGAGAACATTTGGTAGTGGATAAGTTCTTGTGTGAAATTAAAACTATAACCAACCCAGATGGTATTGAACTAATATTTCAAACAGTTTTTACTACGACATGAAAAGTTTCTCTGGGGAATAATGATCTTTATAATGGTATGATTGACTATAACTTAAACCTACTAACTATTTGGTATCAACCCATGATATAGAAAACAAATGAGGGGTGTGAATTATAAATATAATAATAATAAGAGTAATATAATCTAAAAAGAATAATTCATTGTAAAATAAAGACAACAGTTCATGCATAAATGAGAGATGCAATGAAAGTGTGATGTAAGAAAGACGTAATGATAAATAAGAGAACACATTGATTTTATAGTAGTTTAGATAAAAATTATCATACAACTACTATTCACACTCCTAAACAAAGATCATGGATATCCACTAGATATACCCTTTTAAAATGGGTTCAATGTAAACCCAGCCTTTTAAAAAGGGTGTAGAGGAAACCCAATCAAGCACACGAAATCAAACATATAATATGAAATTAAAAGAACCATACCTAAACCAATTACATGGATCTTATTAGATTTTGGAAAAACATATTTAATTCCCTCTTATTCAGTTGCGAGAACCAATTCAATACCATGTAATAGTTGTATAACTATTTTGTGAGACACATAACATAAACCACAAAGTATGAAAAACTATAGTAAAAAAATTTAAAAAAAATTAAATAAATAATTTTATTCCGGAGTTGAAGTTTTTGAATATAAAAGTGATTATTGGTACTTGATGTATATTTAATGAAGAGTCTTGATAAAACTAGAAGAGACCTTAAAAATAATTTTAAGAAATATAGCTCTTGATGATCAATATCAAATAATGAAATCATATATAATTATTCCACTACATGATTTTTTTATGCACCATATATTGTCAAACTCTAATAGATATAGTCACCATTATCTTAATAATTAATTATAAAAAATAAAAAACACATTTTATGACATCCAAAATTCCCTCAAAGTCATATAAAAAATAGATACAATAATTCAGATAAATAAAAAAAATAGTTTTCGTAATTTCAATAGTTTTCAGTAATTAAATAGTTGAAGAATCAAAATAAATATTCTCTATTTATCTATAAAATATATATATATAAATATATCATTAAATCCTTCCATGGTAATTTAATTTTTATCACTTTAAATAATCCTTATAATTATTTTATTCAATTCAGTTCTAAAATCAAACCATTTCAATTTTGAATATCGTAATCTAAGATTATCTTCCATAATATAAGATAAATAAACATATTGTAAACAAAGGAAAAATAATTCTCTAGTTAGAATTAATATATGAATGTTGTATTCTAATACTTAATGTTATAGTACACTGTATATTTATTCAAACACTCAATATGTAAAAACCATGTTTTTAATCCTTAACTTCCAAAAATTAAACATGGATATAGCATTCACTATGAAATGTAAAATTCATTTCTTAATACATAAGTGTATTTACATAGATAAATTTATAACTTCTCATATATTAAAGACATATCCTTTCATAGATAAATATTTATATATGTCATTCATTTATCCAATTCATTAAAATATGTTAGACTCAGTCATCATATCCACTATAATACTTAGAATTCATTGACATCGTGGAAATTCCAACTATGGATATATTTAAGATTCATTTCATAAAAATTTAAAGGACATTGAATTTTCAAAATTTTAAAGCAATTACTATATGTAACATTCATATCCTCATGTATAGATGTAAACATTCCAAGAATAAAAGTATTATACATGAAAAAAATCATTAACACATAATCAACATAATTATTTATTTTATAAGCTCAAAAATTTACTATAGAATCTTCAATTTCTTGAAATTTTATAATAACGAAATAATTTATAAATAACAATGAAAAATAACAAATAAACAATGAATAATTAATAATAAAATTAAATATATAATATTAAACACTAGATTAGAGAGACATTTAATTATCAAAACACTATAAATATATATTTTGGGAGTCACTCAATGTTCTCCTCTTTTTGATAATTACAAAACCACCTCAACCAACTCTACCACTTCTTGAAGGAATAAACAATATATGAAAAAAATATTTCATATAAGAACATAATTAAAAATAAATAAAAATAAATAGGGGTACAAAATAAAACAAAAAACTACATACACCTATATTCAATAATATAACAAAGTAGCCAATAAAAACTAACGGAGTAAACATGAATTATAATAAGGAAAAACCAAACATGTATCCCTATTTTTTAAAATTAACCTAAATGGAATAACCAATCTAATAATTATAAAACCCCCCTTAACAAATATGCCTAATAATATGATATTCTAGAACATTGAATAAAATTAAACAAAATATTAAAAGTTACACCTGAATCCAAGATTCATGTTCTCATAATGGCTACATAGTGAATTTGAACCATGTGAACTCCACCATTAAAAATATCAACTAGAGTAGAAAAACATTTTAATGAAATTTAATGAATTAGAATTTGTTTTTATTTAATTAAAAAAATTAAACAATATTTAAATTTCAGGCCAATAAAAAAAATAATAAAACTATAAAGTCATACGCATTGTCTATAAAATATAAATGAATAAAATAATTCTCATTACAGAATAATATATTATAAAATTATAAATAATATGAATATTGGAAAATATAAAATAGTCTAACATAGGAATTTAAACCAACTTAGGTCGAACCCGATGAAAAAATATCTTTTAGAAAAACAAGTTGCAAAAGGGTTAGATAGTTTAACTTTGAAAGTAGATTTATAAATAAATCACTTCTTTTGAATTATGTATTGAAAAAACTATAATGATTAGTTACTTACATAAGGAATAAATAATACACTCTTAAATAATATAATATAATAACTTCATTTAAAGAACTCATGATATGGAATTTTTTAAGGTATATTATTTTTTCCAAATATATGACTAAGAATATTTTTTCGATGAAGGTGAGGATAAATACATAAGATCTAGAGGTCATAATCTGGATGATGTAATTTAAGGTGATCTAATTTGGTTCCAAAAATTTTCATGTTCATGATGATATAAGAATATAATCGTGAAGGATTATACATAAATCCAATGTTTTTATCATATAGTGACCTGATGACTAGTTGAATACAGATAATAAGTATTTGGTGATGATAAAAAATTGAAGATTACTAATGATTAAAAAATTTGGGGTCTGTAAATGAGTTGAGATAATTTTTGTAAGTAGGAAAGTGAAAAAGGAATGAGATGTGTTCATTATTTTGAGAGTGTATGATTTATTAGTTATTCTCATTAGAGGATATTAATTATGTTATGATGATATTCCAAAAATTATATCTAATTAAGTTAAATTGATATTTCAATGAATCGTACATCAAGGTGATTGGTGAGAACAATTGTGATTCAATATGAGATTAATTAACCGGAACATATAGAAGGTGTCATTATACCATTCAAACTATACAAATTTATAAAATTTTATTTTTCATAACAACACTAACTATAAAGTCATTGAATAGAGTAAGTATGGGGATGATCACATGAATATAAGGGAATCACAATAACAACTTTTGACTTAATAACTGGTTGGTCAATTATGTTTGATTAATTTATTTTATTTAACTAATGAAAATAAAATAAAATAAAATAATGCAGAACTAAAAGGGGATAATAAAGGGTAATACGTTTCCGGGGGTGGTTGTTATTAATTGATTGATTCAATTTTTTTTAAATATAATTATATTAAATAGGACAAAATATTTTATTTTTATTCAATGATAACTTGTTCAAATTTTATTGAAATTATTCTAGCATCAGGTCTCTCTTGACTTGAAAAGGTGGGATAACTAGAATTCATTTGGATGATTATGGTATAGGGGAATAATAAAATCTTTTGTTCATAGATAAATCATCTCCGGTACACTAGGGTTCACTCATTATTAAAATATTTTTTCAATAATTTAATATTATATAATATCATACGTTAATCACATGGAAAAAATCATCAGGTTTTCTAAAACGAGAATATTAAATTAAATGATTTAATACACACTAATTTTAATTGGAAATTATCTCCCCTATAGGATTAACCACCAATTTTTGCGTGATCACCAATGATTAATAAAATCCATGGTGGAGAGAATGGAAAATAAATATATTGGAGGATATAAAAATGAATTAAAAATATGTAACCATTAATAATTACATGGAAATATGAAAGATAATGAATAAATAAATAAATAAATAAGAGAGAATGGAAATGAGAAACTTTATTAGAAAAATATATGCAATTATAAAGAAATGAAAATTGAATAAAAACGGGAATGAAAAACCTAACTATGGGAAAAATCGTTATCTAGGAACACTAGAAGTAGCTCCTCACCAATGGTCTAATGATGATTTTCTCCACATTTTTATCCAAAATTTATAGGTTGCTAAGTCACAACCATGATTATCATGTCAAATAGGTTTTAAAATTTCTATAAAAATGTCAAAAACACATTCCTATAATTGATTATAGACCAAATTTAAAATGTGAATCATAAATTCACATGGTGAATTAATCAAATTAGGAAATATAGTTTTTACTAAACATCACAAACATTCACAGTATGATAGAGGGTATCATGAAATGATATTGAGGCCTCACCCCTAGCTATTTATTCAGGGTTTATTCTCATGTCAAGGATTCAAGAAGCATTTCACATCATGAGTGGGTGTTTCATGATCTAAATAGTGATTTTACATGATATTTATACCTTTTCTCATGAATCGTCATTTTTGTCTCATTAACTCATCCCTTAAACCCCTTATGGCCTGAATTACTCTTTTTACAACATGAATATTGAATAACATGGCTCATTTTTAGCTTCATCATTATTTGTATATTGTTTCACCACAACATCTTCACACAATTCCATGATTCACTCTAAATTATTCATTATTCATTTTAATTTAATTCCTTCCATAATAATACAAAAAATAATTACATTATCCATAAAAATCATATTAAATCAACCGTATTAAATGAAAATAAATCTTAAACCCAATGAAAATTTTTATACAAAATATAGATATCAAATTCACCAACACTGAAAATTTTATCATCAATCTAAGTTCCAACATCAGATGCACAAAGTGTTAAAACATCAATAATGGATTTTTATAATTATGATTATTATAAAAAATATGTTATATATAAATACTCTAACATAAAAAATCATACTAAACAATTAATTCATAAATATTTCTTCACATATAATTGACAATTAAAAACTTTTTCTATTTTCACTTCAATTTTTCAACCACTTTTCAAAATCCATGACACTTATGATTTATCTCACTGAGAATTTTTTCTCTCATCACCTAGGGTAACAATAGAAATAGTGTTATTCTCTAACCAAACATACAGGTTTCTAATCATAGTCTTGCATTGAATCTACCTTCTCTACCCATAAAGTAAAAAATATCACAATTAATCATGAGGGATTAAAATTCAGGGTTAAATGATTTTTAGACTAAGGGTTAGTAGGTATTGATGTTGAAAATCAAGTAAGGATCAAATTGGATACTAAACTCTCAACCACTATTAATTATATTCAAAATTAATATTTAATGATAATATACACTTTAATTTGACAATAACCACTTCTTAAGATCAATGTAAGGTCATGATGCATGAAATATTAATGAATTAAGTACATGTTCATGAATTGTTTTCAACTTTTTTGTTCATTTTTTTCCATTTTTCCAAACTAAATTTTTAATAATTTTACATTATTTGAGGTTGGAAAAGTCTCACATATACTCACAAACCCAAATGATGAAAATCATTGGTCAAGTAAATTGTGTTTCTTGACCCTCCAAAACATAAAAAAAATTATTTTTTAGTTTTATTCAATTATTTTTTTCAAGAAGGGAAAATAAAATAAGTACATTGAAAGATAACATGAAACTTTTTTCCAACATCCAAAGGAATAAAAACCAAAATAAATTTATTTTTCCAATAAGGTGTGTGTCCTTCCACCATAAACAACCCCTCCCCCGCCCTCATTCAACTGAATATCAGGAAATATAAAAAAATCATGTATTAAAGGATAAAATAGGGTCTAAACATGCATTAATACCACAAATATCAACCCTATATTCTATGGGATATGTAGAATAAAATCAAAAGTTTTTATTAGGATAAAAAGTCTTATAAAAAATTCCTTATTAATTTTAAGTGTATTTTTATGTCATAACTCTCACAAGATATAAATATAGGCTCTAGTAGGTTTGCATACCATATGTATTGCTCAAGAAATATGCTCATGATGAATATGAAATATTGTTCCCAAATCCTCTTGATAATGTGTAGATAATAATGGTCAACCAGGTTATGGCATGGACATCAATAATTATTTCTCTCAATGGATGCTTATATGATTTAACATCAAGAAAATCAATCATATCAGAAATAATTTTCAAGATACTCAAAATCAATATACGAAATTGACTTTTAAAATTTCTATCTTTATCTATAAAATTTATAGGAATAACAACTAAAATTTTATATCATGTATTCATACTTTTTCAAAGTGCTAACATCTAATTTATTAATGATTAAAAGATAAAAAATTAGTGTTGGGAGAATAAAATACAATTAAACTTTTACAATAATTAATTTTTTCATTTTTTTCATTAAATAATTAGTAAAAAATAAGGGATTAAAAAACCTGGTCATGGAAAAAAATACTCTCTTTCCTTGAATACTTATCCATTCTTCTTATTTTTTTCATGTACATATAATTGACTAGGTACTTTTAATATAAAAAAATAAAAGAAACTATGTAAGGGAACCAGATAAAAATTGATGCTTGAAAAAATAAAGGAATTGACCTTGGGAAGAATTAATAAAATAATCATATAAAATTAAAATAAGAACTATTAAGAAATTTAAAATTTTCAGTTTCCTATCGAATGTTACTTTTAATTATTTTAGCTACACCTTAAAAATGTATTATGAAATAAGATAATAAAATAATTTCACCTGATCCTACTATAAAACTAACATGAAGTTCTACTCATCAAGGATGTTTGGTCTCCTTTTTTTCCATACCAGTTTCAAGACTAATTTTTTTAGTGGGCTTCAATTTGATGATTGATTTAAATAAAATTAAATGAAAGTAAAGTTTGAGGATATTTTATAGCTATCCTTCTCCACCACTTCTTCTTTATTATTTTCATAAAATATTGTACATTATTCTCCCCCCAACTCTTCTGATTAGGATTTTCTAAAACTGCTAGAATAGTGGGACATGAAATTCTAAATGTTACTACCCATGTCAATAAGGTGAACCTTTATTTGATAGAGACTACCTAATTAGAAATTCAAAGTTAAGTATGGTTTTCCTCGAGTAAGGATAGGATGGGTGACCTCTTGGGATGTTTCCCAGGGTGAGTTTTATTTTGAGTATATATACACACTAAAATATAGGTTTAGTGTGAGTGAGTATATAATAACACTAAAATAATATGTGTACTCCTATGGGGACATCCATTAGTGTGATGAGTTACCCCTATTGGTAATAGCCTATGGTGTTCTAGATTGAAAATAGAGATATTACCTAAATACCATTGGTTTAGATGACTAGGTTCATCACTTAAGGAAGTTGGTTCATGAGAAATGTAATTATAGGGATGATCGAGCTGAATGTGAATTGAAACTGTGTAGATATGAGTTATATGTTCTAAAAGGAGGTAATTGTTCTTCAATGGGGGAGACTGTAATGCCATTAGAAAAATGAGACATAAAAGAAAATTTCACAACCAATGTCAACAAGGTGAACCTTTTTTTGGTATACTACCTTATTATAACTCCAAATTGACATGTGTTAATCCTAGAGTAGTGTAGGTAGGGGTGACCTCTTGGGAATTTTCACAGGGCATGTGTGAGTGAGGATAGAATCACACTGAAATATAGGGTGTGTGTGAGGACAAAATAACGAAAAATTAACATGTGTTGGCCTATAGGGACAGTCATTAGTCTAATAAGTGACCCAAATTGTTAATATCTTATGGTGTGATAATAAGAAAAAAATGATATTACATGAAACCCATCAGATTAGTGGACTAGGTTCAAGGCTTAGGGAGGTCAGGTCATGGAAAATGTTATCAGATCTAGAATCTAACTGAAAGTGGAAGGGTACTTTTAGGGTTCGAGGTATTAAGTCCATAATGAGGTCATTATTATTAAAAGGGGGAGAGTGTAACACCCATGTAAAAGGAAGATTTAAAATATTAAATGTTACTACACATGTCAATAAGGTGCACTATTCTTTTCCATACCCTACCTAATTAGAACTCCATAGTTATGTGTTCTTTTCCTGAAGTAGTATTAGGATGGGTGACCTCTTGGTATGTTTCCTAGGATGTGAGTTAACATGGTTTAGTCAATTGGGATATTCTTAATTTAGATAATTGATCTCAGTGGTAAATATCTTGTGTGGTTCTTAGAAGATAACCAAGGTATTACATGCGACCCATGAGTTAATTTAACCAAGTTCATGATCGATAGATATTTGTTTCTGAAAAACGGTATTATAGCTAATTCCCACCAAAAATTGTGGTGGCACTGCATGGGTTTAGTTTTTTGTTCCACAATGAGGGTGTTGTACTTTTAGGGGGTGTGTAAGACCCCTGGAAATGTGTGGATTAAAAGTATAAATTTTACTACCCATGTCAATAAGGTACCCCTTTCTTTTTAAGATCCTACATGATTATAACTCCATGGTTAATCATGTTTATCCATGAGTAGTGTTAGGATTTGTGGCCTCAAATTATTTTATCCAGGGTGTTTGTGGGTGCGGACATAAGAACACTAAAATGACATTTTTTAGCCTGTGTGGGATTTCATTTGTATCATAAGATAACTATATTGGTAATATCCAATGTTGTTTATGGAATAAAACTATGATATTATATGAAAATCAATGGGTTAATTGACTATGTTCATGTCCTATGGATTTTCAGTAAATAAAAATGGAATCAGTGCCAAAAACAATATCTGAATGGTTATTAGCAATATTGCGATGGTGGTATGTGGTCCATAATGGGGGAATTGTTCTTTACTGGGGTATATTGTTGCACTATTAAAAATTTTAGTCTTAATAGAAATAAATTTACTATGCATGTCAACATAGTGCATCATTCTTGTCGGGAGCCTATGTGACTAGAACATCATAGCTAAGCATTTTTATCCTCGAAGCACATTTAATGATAGGGTGTGTGTGAGAATGCATATAAGAACACTAATATATTTGTTTTTTTCTATAGGGAATTCATTAGTACGATAAGTGAACATTATTTTTAATAGCTTGTGTGATAGGAATACAACTAATATATTTCATGAAATATATGGGGATAGTTTATTTGGTTCATGGATCCGGGGGTTTGGGACATGAAAAATGGTATCAAATAAAAACCCCCACAAAAATTGAATTGAAACTAATTATGTTTGAAGTATGGGGTCCATAATAAGTTAATTTTTCTTTAAAAGAGGTAGAGTGTAACACATTTGGAAAAGTGAGGCTTAAAAGAGTAAATGTTACTAGCCATGTCCATAAGAAAACCCACTATTTTTAAGAGACTACCTAATTATAACACTATAGTTATGTGTTCATTTCCTTGAGTAGTATCAAGATAGCTGACCCCTGGGAAATTTCTTAAGTAGTGTGTGAGTGAGGAAGAAATCACGTATAAATACTTTGTGTCTCCCAGTAGGTATAGTCATAAATCTGATAGGTGACACTGATGGGTAAAATCATGTGGTGTTCTATGAGGACAAGGAAGGAATTACATGAGGACTATGGTGTTATTTGACAAATTTCATGGCCTAGGGAGGTTGTGTTGTGACAGATGATATTAGATCCAACATCCAATAGGTTGTGTAGTGTAACTACCTAGGTTTGAGACATATGTTCCACAATAACAATGTTTTCCTCCAAAAGTCTTAGAGTGTAAAACCATTGGAAAATAATGGATTCAAAAACAAAATATTAATACCCATGTGAACAAGGTGAAACTTTATTTTCTTGATACTACCTGATTAAAACTCCATAGTTAATCATGTGTGTACTTGAGTAGTCTTAGGACGAGTGACCTCTTAGGATGTTTCGTAGGGAGTGTGTGAGTGTGGAAGAAATCACACTAATAGAATATATCTTGGCCCATTGCAATAGTTAAAAGTCTGATAAGTGACTATGATGGCTAATAACATGTGTTGTGCTAGGAAGACAAGAATGGTATTACATGAGAATCGTGGCGTTATTTGACCATGTTCATGTCTTGGGGAGGATTGGCTATGAAAAATGGTATTCGACCAATACCTGGAAGGTTTTTTAATGGAACTACCTGGGATTGAGGTGTGGGTTTCTCAATGAGGGTGTTTTCTTTAAGGGAGGGGGTAATGCAACTGGATAATTGAGACCTAAAAGAAAAAAAAATTACTATCTATGTCAACAAGGTGGTCCATTATTTTGGGGATCCTACAAGATTAGAAATATATATTTATATTTTTTTAGACTGGAGCAGTGTTACGATAGGGGGCCTATAGGGAAGGTTACTAAGGTGTGTGTGGGTGAGGAAAGTGTCACACTAAAAGAACCTGTGTTGGCCTATGGGGAAAATCATTGGTATATTAAGTGACCTCAATGGGTAATAGAATAAGGTGTGCTAGGATGGAAACCAAGGTATTACATGAGACCCATGGTTTCATTATACCAGATTCAAGTATTAAGGATGATGGTTTATAGAAAATGGTATCAATGACAATACCCTTATGGAAGTGTAGTGGAACATCCTGGGTTTGTGTTGTGGGTTCCACAATAAGGGTGTTCTTCTTTAAATGGGGGGTATAGTGTAACACCCAAGTAAAATTAATACATAAAAAATATAATGTTATTATCCATGAAAACAAGGTTATTATTTATCTTCATGAGACTAATTGATTATAACTCCATAGTTAGGGGTTCTTAACCATGACTAGTGTTAGGATTGGTGATCTCCTAATAAGTTTCCAAGGGTGTGTTTGTGAGTGTGTGAGGATTGAAGCACACTGAAAGAACTTGTATTGGCCTATGGGGAAAGTCATTAGTTTGATAAGTGACCCCAATGGGTAATAACATATTGTGTTCTAGGAAGATAACCAGGGTATTACATGATACCCATGGGTTATGTTAACTAGGTTCATGTCCTAGGGAGTTTGGGTTATGAAATATTTGTTCTAACACCAACCTGGATCTACCTCTCCTATATTATATCATTGATGACATCATTATTAATCTTCACTTCATCATATTTTATATTTAGGAGGGTGTCCCTTTCTTCATTATTTTCAATAATTTTAGGTAGTTCAAATTTTACTTGGGCATTATCAACTTTATTAGATTTTTCATCTTATTTTTCTTTGTTCTTCTTCAATTATATAACTTTTACTTCATCAACTTTCTAATAATTTTTCTTCTATACCATCTAATAAATTATTTTCATCCTGTGTTCATCTTCTTATAATTATTTTATGCATAGGAGGGAGATATGACTTTATTATTATTCTTTTTAGGTGAATAAGGGATGTCTATGTCTTGTTTTCTACTTTTTTTAGGATCTGAGGTAGATCTTCAAAAAAATCTCACTCAAAGAAATTTTTCTTGATATCAACCTCCATATTATTTCCCTTTTTTCTTCAAAAAAATTAAATTGACACACCTCTTATGCAACTCTTCTTTTATCCCTATATTATAAATTAATAGTAGGGTACATATAATGGAATTTCAATATTATATAATGTGAGAATGGTGATTACTCATTATATATATTCTATGAGATGTTATTCATTGTCATCAATCCTCTTATACAACAAATAAATGTATTTCATGAGAAATTCAATCAGTTTTTGTTCTGGATGTTTCTCTTGAGGTAATTGAAATAATGTGCATTCACTATTTTATTTCTCAACCTAGGAATCCCTCTAGTGACCTTGATAGTTGAAATCTCCTTCTTAGGGAAGATTGTAGGCATTTTTCGACTATTAGGGATGGAATTAATCATATCTATAAAGATATTAATCATTCCATCCAACCCCTTACTGTGACCACCATGGAAATGTTTCCACCCATGTAGTAGACTACTCTAGAAATCCAATATAATTCAATGTTGCTGGGGAAAAGTAACCTTACATCATGAGATTCATCTAGAAAACCACCATATAAAATCAAGAACCAATAAATAAAACATGAATAAAAATTTGAAATCTATGGAAAATTAGTAATGAAAAATGAGATAAGAAATTTCTTTTACCAAATCTGTTGGTATCAATAATAATTTAAATTTTCTAAATTTTCAGAACCATTCTAACAAAAAGGTTATAGAATAGCTGATGTACAAGATCAATCTCATAATGCGTAGTGAATCACATCAAAATATCTGACTAAATATTAATTCATCTAAATTTTTTAATTTATTTATTCTATTAAACTAATGATAGAAAAATATAATAAAAATGAATATATAGAAGAGAAGAAGAGAGAGGAACCATTTTTAGGTGTGGTTGTTCCTAATATTTTAATTCCACTTTGGATTATAAATAATAAGATTAAATAGATGCACAATCATTTATTTATATTCACTGATAATTTGGTCAATTATTTTTGAAATAATTATAGCATCCTAGCCTCTTGATCTGAAAATCCAGAATAACTAGAATGCATTTGGTTTCATGCGGTGTAGGATAATAATCCATTATTTTTATCATATATCAATAATCACTTCTATTATGGAGTTTTTTCATTGTTAAAATATCTATTTGATTATTTAGTAATAAAAAGTATCATATGATAATAGCAGCGCAACCAAAATATAATCAGGTTATTGAATGAGTAAGGATGAAATTAAATAACGACATACATGCCTTTAACAACTTAATTTTAACACCCCAATATTTTTATGAGATATTTTTTTAATAATTCTATTTATTTTATATCTTTTTTACACATAACACCGTCTTAGCTTGTGTTAAATGCGATGCTATGTTCTACAAAAAATCTTTCTATTATTGAAATTATTTAAACAGCACAATTATAACCTAGTTGTTAGAATGACGGGTATGAACAAGATTAACTGAATTATCAAAATATGGTTTACACATAAATATATATAATTAATTCATTAGTTACTAATTTAATATAAATAAAAATAATAACACTTTTGAATATAAAAATAAAATCTTTTTGTAAAAAAATTTATTTAATTATGCAAAGGTTTTTTATAAATAATTATTTATTTATATATTTATTTTTGTATTATTTTAATTAAATACACATAATATATATTAAATATAATGTTCACAATTATTACTACGTATTTTTAAGACTTGATATACAAATAATTCAAATTGCACATATAAAAGATGTATTTTTATAAAAATACTATTTTTCAAAATATTGATGGTGCACTTATTTTAAATCTATTTTTGACACTTTTAAAAATTATATTTGAAAAAATAATATTTTTCTTTGATAGCAATATATAAAAATTTTCATTAGTTTAATTTTATGTATTTTTATGTAATGTTTTACCTTTTGACGAATAGTGAAAATACTAATTTTTATTGAAAACTATGTTTTCTTTTAAAGTCCTTACAAGATCAAATTATGTTTTAGATTCGTTTTCAATTTTAGATAGTTAATTTTAAATTAAAATAATATAATAATGTTTCATCAAAAGGATTTCATTCATGAATATAGTATAAGAAGAATTTCTATTTTAAAAGGTCATTTTCTGAAAGACTATTTTCATGGTGTTTTTCCGGTTTTATTTTTAATTAAATTCTGAAATATTTTCATTTTGATTTTCCAAAAATAGATTCCAAATTTTGATTTACAAGTTTAATATTTAATGAATAGTTCTATTTTATTTTTGGTCAATATGAATAGTATCCCTGGTAGATTTTGTTACCACGGTAAATGGTAAATTGAGTAATTTAGGTTAAAAATAAAATGATAAAGGCAATTAAATGAGTCTAACACAAGCTAAAATTTTATTGGATGAAGATACATAGACCATGGACATATAAGGATCTAGATTATGTTTGTTAATTGAATCTTTTCCATGAAAATGATATATATAATATTTAAATTTGCAAATGATAAAAAAATTTCACTTTCTTTATCTTAAATATCTCTTTTCTATCCACATATGGACAAAATAAATTTATGAAAGAATATAAATGATTATATAAAGATTAGTTTATTTAATTCTATGATATTAATTTATTTCTAATTTTAAAATTTGATATAAATAGTCTTAATTCATATGCATCACGGATACAGTGCTTGTAAAAGTAAATGAAAAATGAGTAAGATGGTTTAATTAAAATAATAAGAACCATTAAAAGACCAAAATACTTGAATTAATATTATTTGTAGAGTAAATATATACCATAATAGTATAGAATTTGAATATTTGGAATTTTTTTCCACATGAAATAGATTATGACATTTATAATATTTTATTTAATGTAATGTCAATGTTGTCACATTCTTGATTTTAATAACAATAACATTTTTAATATAGGATTTTCTAGACTATTTATTTTAAAATAAATATTATTTCGGAATAAAAAATATTTATATTCAACATATTAATTTAGTTATAATTTTTTGTGATTGAATATTTACTTTAAATAATTACACAATTATTATACAATAATTATTGAACTAATAGAAAAATCAAATAAATGACATTAAAAATATACAAATAAATATAATTTTAATTAATTAATGTTATCCACGAATTTCCAAAGTGAATATGAAATATTATGGAGTTATTAAATTATTTTTTTCTAATTTATCTTACAATTTTTAATTTCTTAAAGTAAATATAACGAATAGTGTCAAAATGGATAGTAATGATATTTTATGAAAATATTATTTAATTAAATTATTTAAAAATAAAAAAATATTAAAAAAATAAAAATTGATAATTTTAAGATCTAAAATTTCATAAATTGACTATTTATGGACAATTGAAACTATATAATTAAAAATTAGAATGTTTTAATATTATTGAATTTTTTACCATAGTTAAAAGTAAAATGTGTTAACCAAGGGTTAATCAAAAGGATAAGGTTTACAATAATACCAAATCTTATCTAAAATATATTTTATTTTATATTAAAACCTTATATAATCTTATCTTATAATCCATATCATTTTTGAGGTATTTAAATTGAGTTTGAATTTATTATAAATTAATTTCTTGGGAAATTCCAAAAGTTCCCCTCACTTCAATTATAAAAGGGAACCACCTCTCTCACTTCTTAACATCAATTTGAACGCTTTATCTAGAAAAACCTCTAACCAATCCTCTTCTCCACTTCCATATAAATATTTTATATGTTCTTCTCATCCCAAAATACAAACTCTAGATCCCTTTAGTAAATATCTAAAGGAGTGGATTCAAATAAGAGGTAATCGCTCTAAAAGATCACTCCCTTTTACAACTCTTCTATAGATCCTATAAATCTATGATATATATCATAAAATAATAACTTCATAATCAGAAATATTCTAAAATTTTATAATTATTATTAACACATCACTAGACATCTCATTACCCAGCGAACAAGAAATAAAATTATCCCTCATGCCTATGTACGACTTATCGTCTCTACATAGC
The DNA here is from genome assembly GCA_963277665.1 of Viscum album. NCBI lineage: Eukaryota > Viridiplantae > Streptophyta > Magnoliopsida > Santalales > Viscaceae > Viscum > Viscum album. The sequence goes on from OY728127.1 coordinate 1,213,271,485, forward strand.
GATACAATTTATTTTGAATTTACATATTTGATGAGTTGGAGTTATGATGGGTTTGATTTTTATATATTATTCTGATTAAATTATTAAACTTCTAGAATTATAATATCATATCTTCCTTTTGATATCCTAATCCTTTGGGAAATGATAATTTCGCTCATGCGTACGTACAAATTACTACATCCATGATGCGATGTGATTCTTTTTTCATATATATTTCACATAGATTTTAATAAGGATTAATTTTATGAATACATATAATATATATAACATAAAAATTATTCTTTAATGATAATATATCATATACATTTATTTCTTGTAATATGAAAAGAAAATGAAAATAATGTTCATACATACGTACGCTCTACCATCACCATGAATGGTTTATTTTATTTTATATCTCTAAAAATTATGAATCACCAAGAATACATATATAATGAATATATATATAATTTTTATTATTTTTGATATGATAAAATATTGATCTATTTAAGAGTATCATGGATAACAAATCAAAACATGAATGAAAACAAAGAGGTTTTTACCCAAAATAAAACATTTACATGGAATTGTTAATGAGAGAGTAATATAAAATTATAAGTAAATTGTATAATATATTATATATATGAATATAGTTATGTGGTAGATTTATAATGAACTTATATTTATTATACAGTAGGATTGAATATATACAAAGGAAGTCAAGATTAATGTAAGGGATTTTTGTCTCATTTTAATTCTTGTGGGACACATGTCTCATACAATACTTATTACTTGTGTGTGGTGTATATACTACCCATGAATTTATTTTATGAGCCATATCTAGAATATTATGGTATTTTTATATCAATATAATTTTATTTCTTTAATAGGGCATATGATTGTAATAATTTTATTATGGTGGGTATTTATTTTAGAATCCCATTAATATTTGGGATTGTTTAGTTTTAAGTCTCTATCAGGGAATATTTATATTAAATATCCATGTTTCCAAAAAAATGTAATAATTTTTTTTAATGTTCTACTATGAATTTTTAAAGACATTTTTACCCATTTTTTAATTTTCACAACATGGTTTGAAATTAATCTTTTTGTCATTTTCCAAATGAGGTATTTTTTACTTCTCAATCAAAAGTATTAAAGGAATGTTTTTTGAAATTATATGAAATGAATGGAATTTTCCCTGGTCATGAAACCATAATTATTTGAAGTTTCACTTACAATGTTCCTTGTTTATTTTAAAATAAAAAGTTTTCTTTTAAATTTTCTCATTATTTTCATAAAAGAAAATATTTTCAAAGAAGAAAGGATATTTTCATCAAGAATTGTTTTCATGTGATATCTCAAAACTATTTTCCATATATTATTACATTCTTTGATATTAATTATGTTTTAATGGAGATATTATTCAATGATACCATAATTTTTTTAGAATGGATTATGTTTATGATGTAATGATATTTATGAAATATATTTCTTTTACATGGGTTATGTTTTGATTGATTTATTTTTATGAAACCCAATTAATTCCATGTGTTCTAATATGATGAAATATTAATATTCTTATGGTATACAGAAGTGTGGATTTTATAATGAGATTGGTGGGACCTATATCACATTAAAATTAATTAGGTAAATATTTATATTTCATGTGATAGATCATACTAAAAAAAGGAGTGAAATTGGTTTAATAATACAAGATTGGAATGGGAGTAAACTCGGTTCAGTAATACAGGGTAGAAACGGGTAGTGAACTTGGTTCAGTAAGTGACATTATCTACTATGACAGTCTTGGAAGTAATACTTCACTAATATGGAAATGATTTTCTATTCATATATGTATGCCCCAATTCCATGTTATTCTCTCATGGAATATGTTTTATGATTCTTTATGAACTTTTATGATTTATTCCATGACTTGATATCGTAATCTTTGATATATAGTATATGATTTTTTTTAACAAAAATATGTACTTATTTCTTATGATTATGATATGATTGATATCTTCCTTGTTTACCCTTACTGAGAATATGATCTCTCCCTTTTCTTATGTTTTTATTTTCTTTAGGTTATAAATAATGGTTTGGGGTAGGGGTACAAAAGGGGAAGATATTTTTTGGAAACATTGAATATCGTTCACCAAACTAGAATTTTGAGTTCCATATTTCTAAAAGAAATAAAATAATATATTCTTTAGGTGTTTTTTTTGTGTAATATATAAAATATTATAAAAATTTATGTATCTTCTATGTACGTTAAAAATGGGAAATTATTTTTTATTTCAGAGAAATTTTTAGTCAAACATTTGAAACTAGGATGATAAAACCTAGTAATATCTCTTAGGATAGGTCTAAGTATATGTTATTAGACTATAATTTTTGTAACGATCATGGATAACCAATGATTAAATCTAATATGTTATATATTAAAAATAATTTCACTTGATTATGTGGTTTTCCCAGTATGATTAGTGTTTATCACACTTTTATTTTTGTTTTATTCAATGGAGGGATCTAGAAGGAACTCAATTAATGTTGAATGTGACAGGAAATTTTCTAATGAGATTTAAAATTGAATGATGATTGTAATAATGGACTTTTTTATTATTCTGATTCAGTGATATTATATTAGTATCAATAATATAATCTTTGGGTATTTTTCTTACCCATCTAATAAGAGAAATATGGAGTTCATGGTGACCATAGAGGAATAAAAGATTACTTTCCCTCTTGTAAAGCATGTGAAAAGAGGCATAAAAGAGAATTTTTCAAAGGGGCTATAAGATTATTTGGGTGCTGAAAATAAGGACATAAGGAAAGTAATTTCAAAGGAAAAGTGAAAGTGAAAGGATGAGAATAATGGTGTTCCAAAGGCATCATCAATAGTTAAATGTTTTAAAAGTTTCATTTATGGGTATAAGGAAAAATAATTCTCTATTGGTAAATCTCATGAATAGAATTTGAATGGTTGTATTATTGATAATGAAGAGAATACAAATGACATTTTATATGTATGATGTATTAAGTAATAAAATAATTATGCTTAGATAATGGTTTAATATACATGTGTAATGATTGAGTGTTTATGTATTTCAATTCATGAATAATATTATAGAAGTGATTTTATGGTATTATGGAATAATGAAACATCTATGGATTGGTACATTATATTTTTTCTTTAAGGATTTGAGAAAATATGTGGAATTATAATGGTATCCATGAAACTTTATTGAGGGTGTATGGTGATATTTTCATAAAAAACCCATGATTAAGGGAAGGATAACCCATAATAAGAGCATGATGTTGGAAAATAAAATAAAGTGATGTTTGGTTATGATAAATAAATAGTATTTATTACCTTGAAATTTATTAGTAATATGACAAAAATGTGGTTTATGATATCATGGATGGACTTTATAAAAAATTTGGATGTATGGTATAAGGAAAGAGTTAATTTTTGAAAGCATTCATGTTTTAACTAAAGGTCTGATAGAAATTCATATTATTGTCATATTTCAACAGAATACATTATGATATTATTCATATGTTTGGTTTGTAAAAATTAAGAGGTAATACATGTTGTATATGTAATTAATTATAAGTTTATTTTATAAATTTAGGGACCTTCTTAAAAAAATGGATTTTAATATTTTTTAAGGATCATAAAGGTAACCATATATGAAATTGTTTATTTGGATGTGGTTTTAGAGATTAAATAATTTTTTATCAATATGATAATTTATGTATATTGATTAACCATTGTTAACATTTTATTGATGTTAATATATATGGAATAACATTCATTCTATGGATATCATGATCTATTAATTCTTTAGGAATGATAAATTCACCATCATATTTTAAAATATTAGATAAAATGGAAATTGATCATGCACAATAAATGGATGATATTGTTCTTATAAAATGTAATGAAATCAACTAAGTATTTCTTCTCATGAAATTTTTTCAAATCATGGGAAAGAATCTTGAAACAAAAAATGTTATCCAAGTACTTTTATTTTGGATGAAGCAAATGGTCCCTTAGATCATCGTTGATTCATGGTTTTGTGATTTTAAACATTCTCCTAACCATGTTCTCTATCACTCTCCATCAGAACTTGATAATTATATTTCTCTTCCATGTATATGTTTTCACCTTCCACCTATGTTATACTATGTGGAATCCATGTTATGAGTTACTTTGGTTACCATTATGTTTCCAATATTACATTTTAAAGGATTTTTTTGTATTCATTTTTACGATGTGGGTTTATATAAAAGAAACTCTCGAGTATTAAACCTTTGATATCACAAATGAACTTTGAATGAGAAATTTATTTTAAGGGGGGTAGAATGTAACACCCTAAGATTTTTATGAGATTTTTTTTTAATAATTTTATTTCATTGATGTCTTGCATTAAATGCAACACCATGTTATATTTCATTAAACACAACACAATGTTTCTAAATAACACTTTTTATTATTCTAATTATTTATGAAATAAAATTAATAACCTAGTTTTTGGAATGATGAGTATGAACAAGATTAACTAAATCATGAAAATATGATTCAAACATTTATATAAAATTAATTATTTGGTGACGAGTTGATTATAAATGAAAATAAAAAACATTTTGATTATAAAAAGGAAATCTATTTTCAGAAGAGCTATTTAATTGTGTACAAGATTGTATTATATAAATATATTAAAAAAAATAAATGTTATTAGATTATATTAATGAAATATAAATATATGATATATTCAATATAATGTTTTACATTCATCCTAGGATTTATCTGGAAATTATATAAAATCAATAAAATCCAATAATTATACTAAATCATTTCCCTCCCCCTCAACGTGTCTCCAAATCCTTCATTTCGCAAACGTGCTTTCCTTGATGTGATTTTCGATTACCTCATCTTCTCTATTCCTCTCCCTCCCCTCTCCTGATTTCCCAACTCCCTCCCCAACTCCCCTCCTCGCCTCTACCTCCACCTCCCTACCTTCTTTTATGATTAATCTCACCCTCCACATCCTTAATACCTCATACATCCCATCAAGTGGTACTATTCCAAACCCTCTCCTCCTCCCCAATGCATGTTCTAGACCCATTAGTGTGAAAACTTTAATCATCCATAATTTATTTTCTCCTCATAATTTTCATCCATAATCCTTATACCGAGACTCTTAATCATCCCCTAAATATGATGAAATTCTAGACATTTTAATTTTAAGGTTTTGTTACAATCAAATATAGATATCATGATTAACAAAGGGGACAAGGACAGTAGAAGAATCTTAGTGGTGGTTAAAGAGATCTTAGCATTAGTGATCGTTGAAAGAATCCATGATTTGAGGTTCCACTACAAGAGAGTTATTAACTCCTTTGATTGTTATTTTTATTTTTATCAGCCCCCAAACTTCGTTTCGAAATTGATTAGAATTTTTGTCTGTTCTTTTTTTGTAATTTTCAGAAATGGTGGTCTACCACATGCGTAGATTTCTTATGTAAATCATAGTTATTCTTAAATTTCTGCTTTTCATTCATTCTAATTTCCTAATCTATGAATATTTGAATATTATTTTAGGTTGGATCGGGTGAAGTAATATTTTTTAATATGATAATTGACAATCACTTTCCAAGTGTAAAATTTAGGTCATCCATTTGGTAGGAAATGTGGAAAGTAGTGAGGCCTTTTACCAATTCATTGGGGGTAAGCATGAAAATTGGGATGAATTATTCTAATTTCATTGGAGGTTGTCCATGGACCATGGAAACAATTGTATGAGTAGTTTGAATTGTAGGATTCTTGTGGTCAGACAGTCACCAGTTTCACCACTAAAGAAGTCCAATGCCTCGGTTTTATTGGATAGTTAAACCACAATGGACTTTTCTCTTACCCATCTTACTCTATTGAGGTAACTTCTTTATGAGCCTTTCTAGTATTTCGACTTCCATTGATTGGAATGAAATTGAATGGAAGCATTTCCTGGTGCAACATTCTTCATCATGTCCCCTAGCCAAAGATCTGAAACCAAATATGTTCAAGCTCTACATTGATATTTTGGAGACCCTCTATGTGAGGATATTTTAGAATATGAAATGGATTAATTCATTATATATATCAAGTTCATTTTTTTCTTTTATCGTAGAGATGTATAAAATAATGGTTCAGCTTTTACATTTTCTTTTTTAATTTTCCAAAAGCATTTGTTGTAGTTGTGGTTTACCAAAGAAAAATATATAATAATGAAATCATATAAAAGTTACCTTCAAACTTATAGGTATTCGAATGAAATTATTTTATATTTTTTTGATTTTTTTGTTATTAATTTGGTTCAACTACATCCAAATATGTTTCAAATATTAATTTGATCATCATATTTTTTTATTTATTAAACCCTTTTAATCGTATTATTGTCCACAAATGTATATTATCAATGATAATTTTCAAAATTTTATAATGTTTTCATATTATACAATGTACATATATACTTTATTTGTTTTTTCATTAATTGATTATTGTTCAGTGATATATTTTAAATATATGTTAGCTTCAATATTTATTAACTAACATTACAATTATTTCAGGAAAGTTTGGTCCTTCAAATTATATTAGGTACATTATACACCACTTCATTCTTTTTATATGATTCATTATATTCAATTTTCCTATCATTTTTATTTAATCAAAATCGTATTTCACTAACGTACTTATTGTTTTATAATGTATTAGAGATATAAAAGAACAAGTTATATCTTTAAGAAAAGTAATATTTTAAACCAATATTCCTATCTTGCCTATCTTTATTTATTCTATAATAATTTTATTTAATTTTCTATATTTCCTTCTCTGATTTTTTTTAGTATTTCAAGTTTTCAGGACATCAAGAAAAAATTTTTGGAAAATCAATCTTTGAATCTACAACTTTAGATGACATCGGTCACATACAAGTTTAATGATTTGGTTTTTTTATTGTTTTTCATCAACATTATTGTTTTATAAAAATTTCATCATTCATATTAGAAAATAAAGAATGATGACTTTAAAGATCCTGGAAAATTGGAATCTATAACCATTGATTCCTAGATAGTGATTATTAGTTTGGGGTTTTTGGGAAGGGAAATATGAAACCATTATCATTTTTATCAAGATTTGTTTCAATACAAATTAGACCCATTACTGTATATTTTATCAGTATTTCACTCCAAGATAGTGTGAGTTTACTCTTAATGATTCCTTTCATCATTTTTGACCCCTAAATTAAATTATGGTACCTTTCCCTTCTATATTGTAGATGTTTTTTTATCAATCTTGAGTTATATAATTATTTCTAAATTTAACTAGATTTTACATTGCATGTTTTCTATTTTTTCTTTGCATCAATGGTTTCATTAGTGGCCACCACTAGGTCTGTCCATGGTAATTGATACTAGTAGTTTAGCCTAACCTCGTGTCTTTCATGCAGTCTATAATGTCATCTCTTTGTATAAGTAGTCCATACCCATGCACATCATCATTCAGTATAATTGAGTTGTAACACTATCTGTAGAAGTCTACTTATTTTTGGATTGAAAAAGTAAAACAGTATTTGCATATCCATCATACTTTTTAATGAGTGGTCTTAATTTTAGATCTATATATCCTTCCAAACATGAATGAATAAAATTTTATATACCAGTTTAATAATTGTATTAGATTAATTTAAATTGGTTAAAAATATTTATATATATATATATTTCACATCTATTCTGAATATATATTCTAATAGATGTAAATTTATATTCTAATATATATACACATATATTTTATGAGTTATGATATCACATTAAACATATTCGGCACATTCAATATAAATTGTTTATATTATTTATGAACATCTCATTCTTGTTGTATCTATATTAATTTTTTTAATTATTAGAGTTATATTTATATAAACATACTTTTCTTACTCTTTCTATAAAACAATTAAAGGGGTATTGTATCTCTTTCATATTTTATCCTCTCAACCCACTTTTGGATGAGGTGGATCTACTACATAGAGAAGGTATTAATTCTTACTTATGGATCATGCATCATGATTTGTCATCTCTAAGTGGCACCCATCTTTTTTTTGTTTTATGTTGTTCATATAAAGGTTTATTATCAAACTTTTTTTATCTTTTGAAATTTGTTACTGTTGAGTAGTTTTATTACACTGATAACACCTCATTCGTGTTCAACATTGGAGACCATGATTCCAGTTCTTGATTATTGTGGCAATTTAGATGAATATATTTGTTGGTAACCATTTCAGGTTTTTGGTAATCTATAAAAAATAGGATCATGGGCACTAGTTTTTTTCTAGTTTATCTCTAAGATGTTGATGCTATCTGTAAGTGTTGCTAAATTCTGGGTATTTTTCTTCATTTGTGTTAGTGGTTTTTTAGCCAAGATTAAAGATTCATTCTTTTGGATTGCTTTATTTATTCTATTAATAAATATTGGTACCCAAGATGTTCATGAAAAGTGGCTTGCATTCAGGCTATGATGTCATCTCTTTGTATAAGTAATCCCTCCCCATGCTCATCATCATTCATGATAACAGAGTTGTAACACTATCACTAGGAGTCTACTTATTTTTGGATTGTATAAGTAAAATAGTATTTGTAGATCCATCATGTTTTTTAATGATAGGACATAATTTTAGATCTCCATATCCTTCCAAACATGAATGAATGAAATATTTATATACCAGTTTAATAATTATAGTAGATAAATTTTAATAGGGTAAAAATATTTATATATATATATTCTGGATATCTATTCTGAATATCTATTCGGATAGATGTAAATTTATATTTTTATATATATACACATGTATTTTATGAGTTATTATATTACTTTAAAAATACTCAGCGCATTCATTCTAAATTATTAATATTATATATGAATATCTCATTTATACTGTATCTATATACATTTTTTCAATTATTAAAGGGATATTTATTTAAACATACTTTCCACATTCCTTCTGTAAAATAATTATAGGGGTATTTTATATTCTACATATTTTATCCCCTCCACCCACTTTTGGATGGGGTGTACCTGCTACACTGAGGAGGTTTTTATTCATACATCTAGTTTATACATCCGTATGTGTTGTCTCTGAATAACACCTCTCTCGTTTTTTCCTTGTGTTTTTATAATGGTTTATTATCTGAGTTTGTTTAGTTATCTTTTGATATTTATGGTTTTTTAGTAGTTTTGTTATGTTGGGAACACCTCATTAATGTTCAAAATTGGAGACCATGGTTCCAGTTCTCAATTATTGTGGAAATTCAGATGGATTGTATTTATTGGTAACCAATACATGTTTTTAATGTTTTATAAAAAAAAGATCATGGGCACTGGATTTTTTCATATTCATCTCTGATATGTTGATGTTATTTGTAAATGTTTCTAAATTTAGGGTTTTTTCTTCTTATGTGTTAGTGTTTTTTTAGATAGGTTTCAATATCTGTTCTTATGGATTTCTTTCTTTATTCTATTAATAAATATTGATACCTAAGATGATCTTGACAAGTGGATTTCATTTAGTCTATGATGTCAACTCTTTGTATAAGTAGTTCCTCCCCATTCACATCATCATTCATGATAACAGAGTTGTAACTATCCATAGGAGTTTTCTAATTTTTGTATTGAATAAGTAAAATAGTAGTTGCATATTCCTCATGTTTTTTAATGAGAGGTCTTAATTTTAGATCTCAACATCCTTCCAAACATGAATGAATAAAATTCAGTATACCATTTTAATAATTATAGTAAAGTAATTTAAATTGGTTAAAAATATTTATACATATATTCTGGATATCCATTCTGAATATATATTCTCATGGATAAAAATTTATATTCTGATATATATACACATGTATTTTATGAGTTATGATATTACTTTAAACATAGCTTGTGCAATCATTCTAAATTGATAATGTTTTTTATGAACAACTCCTTTATATTGTATATATATATATATATTCAATTCCTAGAGGCATATTTATTTGAACTTAATTTTTACATTCCTTCCATATATATTATATGGTGATTCTATCCCCTTTATATTGTATCCCCTCCATACACTTTTGGATAGGGTGGACCTCCTTCTCTGAGGAGGTATTGATTCATACTTCTCACTCATGCATCATGATGTGTTATCTCTGTGTGAAACCCCCTCTCTTTTTTCTATTGTTTTTATAATCTTTTATTATCAAATTTTGTTTTCTTATCTTTTAAAATTTATGTGCTTTGGGAACTCCTCATTCATGTTCAACATTAGATACTATGGTTTCATTTCTTGATTATTGTGGAAATATCAATGGATTATATTTGATGGTAACCTAGTTTTTTGTTGTTTTATGAAAAATATGATATTGGTCATTGAATTTTTTTCATGTTAATCTCTGAGATACTGAAGGTATCTATAAGTGTTTCTAAATTCTATGTCGTTTTCTTTTTTTATATGTTAGTTTTTTTATCCAGGTTTAAAGATGCATTCTTTCGGCTAGCTTTCATTATTCTATTAATAAAAATTGGTACCCAAGATGATCCTGACAAGTGGCCACTATATCCCACCACTATATTGGGCACATTCATAGAGAGGTTATCATGTAGCCTGTTCAGCTTCCCATATCACCTAGAGGGTTTTGAGTGATGATGGCATGAATGTTTCACAACAATCTTATCACATGTTTCTCCGCCACAACATCCATGTCTGATTCCACCTTATCTTTTATAACATAATCCTAATCTGGGATACTCTCACTTATTTAAGGATGCTTCTCGATCATGGATATCGATGAGTTTGAGTTATATATCTTCATAGATTAAATCGGATTATATGTTCATTTAGGAATCATAGAATAAAAATCATGATTGGGATCATTGAGTAGATCTTTATTTGTTGGTAACTATTCTGTCATGTTTCAAAATGTTATAATATTTTAAATATACATTTATATTTACTTATTCCTCAATAATGGGTTTCAATTTACAATGTATGTTATTCTTACCATCTCATGTGAGTACTTATTTCTCTATGAGTTGAATTTCTATTGGTTTAGGTAAATTCTTATTCCTCTGTAATTTTGTATATTTATTAACTCTGTCAAGAATTATGTATCATTTTTTATACTGTGTTCTTTGGTGTTTTTTTGTATCTATATTTATCTTCCATGTCATATTGGTGACTTTTGAATGCGATTGAGGTTTTTTCCCCAACCAACAGAAAAATCCTCAAAAATATGAGAATCTCAATCTCCAGATATACCTGAAATTTATGTTGTGCTATCAATAACATTAAAAGATTCCTCAAGGGATACCTAAACCTCTTCTACAATAGAAATATAAAATGATGGGAGCACTATATGACCATCTTATACAAGGCCTCAAGGACAGTCCATTGCTCTATGTGTACCAGATTTAGAGGCATAAAAATTGTCATTGTAGAAAGATATTTAGTAGGATTATTCCCATGTATTCCAGATTTGTAACCCATATATTTCCTAGACATGTGCTTTAAGAAAATGTGTTTGTATAATGGTATGGGTTTATTTAAGGGAAAATTTGTGGATTTAAACTTATGCATTGTTTATTATTGGTTTTATAAAATAATTTTATTTTATTTATTCTTTTATTGAGCGTGTCATGACAAAATAGAATATTACATTTTACTGATTACTATTAAACCTGTGGGTAATTTTGATAATTAGGCCTTCTGAAATTTAATATCATTACATATTTTTGAATAAATTGTGTCACTAATAAATATAATTTTATATAAAATTTATTATGCTAGCCAAACATGAATACATTTTCAGTTTTTAAGCACTCCATGAGTGTCTTCATGGTAATTATTGTTTATAATTATGCATTGTTACGATTTGATTTTATTACTTTTTTATAAGAGTTCATTTGGAATTTTTTAATTTGGGGAATTTAATGGAGTGTTACATTTTTACTTTATGCATCCCATATGGTAATATATTATAGAATGTGTGTATATAGAGATAAATGTTGAAATAAATATTAGAATTAGATTAATTCTTGGGATGGTTTATAAATAATAGACATATAGTGCAAGTATACATTTTAATTATGTATTTTACTTGTACATTGAGGATGAGATGTATATGTATTATGCCACTAATTCACATTTTTTAGTTCCATATGCACAATTAAAATTTTCAATATTCATTCATAATAATAAAACATCTCTAAAAAATCTATATACATTTTCAAGTTTATCAATCATTATATTTCAATATAGACTTATTTTTATATCATTCCAATCCCACCTTCACCACTTTTTAAACAATATATTTATAAATTATATACTATATGAAATTATAGTATGTATTCCTTCTATATTAAAAAGCTTCATATAGTATTAGGGATGTTTGAAATGTATGCATAATTTAAGCATACATTGATTTAATTTATATACACTCATGTACATAATTGTATATCTATAGTTATATAGAATATTTTAGCTACTTTTCATCACCAACCTTCATTTTATTTCCATGTTTCATAAGCACCCCACTCAATTCATTTATTCTTCCAATTTCCACCAACTCAATGAATGAGTGGCATTGATTCCATAGATTATCATCACAAAGGATCATAAAACGAAATTCAAAAAACATCAATGTAAGATGAAAAAAAAATTGAATAGACTGGCCAATAATCAATTACTTTGTTTGCCTTTTTGTGATTTGATTTTATTATATAAAAAATATTATTTACTCTCAGGTTCCTATCTTATCTTATATTTAATATTTCATAAAGTTTTAATAACTCCAAGTTATGAACTTGTGTGTGAAAATATGTAATTTAATGATATGATCATGTCATGGAAATGCACAGGTTGGGTAATAGTTGTAGACATAAAACATATATTTTTCTAAAAAGGTGGTTTTTTTCTTTTTGATGGCCCAATTATTTTAAAAGTATTTTATAGATCTTTTATAAATTATATTTTTGAAAAAATAAATTAATTCATTGAAATTGGGAAATAAAAAATTACTTTTCTATAATTTTTTGTAATTTTTTGTAAAGGTTCATCTTTTGATGAATTATTAAAATGCTTATTTTTATTGTAAACAGAATTTTATTTTAAAGTCATTACAAGGAATAATTTCTTTTCTGAATTATTTTTTAATTTTAATTTTTAATTTTAATTTTAAATATTCCCATTATTATTTTTTTAAAGGATTTTACACATTAATTTAGTATAAAAACATTTTATGTTTTAAAAGTTTATTTTTCTGAAAAACTATTTTTCATGGCTTTTTACCAGTTTTATTTTAAATTAAATTATGAAACATAAATGTTTTTAATTTTTAAAAATGAATTCCAAATTTATATTAGAAAGGTATAAATTTATTGAATAGGTACATTTTATTTATTTTTTCAATATGAATTGTAACTGTGGTAACTTTCATTACCACGGTAAAGTGTAAATTGAGTAATTTAGGTTTAAAATAAAATGATAAAGACTATAAAGTGACTCTAACACATGAAAAAAATTTATTTGAGGAATAAAATTATACCCTCAACACATAAGTATATAAATTATTTTTTTAATGGGAACATTTCCATGAAAATGACTTATATAATATTTAAATCAAAGAAAGACACAAAAAGTCACTTTCTTTGTCTTAAAAATCTCTTATGTGTCCACATATGGACAAAATTTGGTTATCAAATAATATAAAGAATTATATTATGATTATTTTATTTATTATTACTATATTTATTTAATTTTAATTTTTATATAGGAAATAATTACCTTCAATTCTTATGAAACATTGATGCAGTTCTTGTGTAAGGAGAAAAAAAATCAATAAAATGATTTTAATTAAAATAATTAAAACCATTAAAAGACCAAAATACTTGACCTAATATTATTATTTGTGTATATATGGACCATAATTATCTACATGTATAATTAATTACACTTTGGAGCAACATGGAAATTATTATGACATTTAAAATATTTTACTTAATGTAAAGTAAAAGTTGTCACATTCATGTTTTTAATAAATATAAAAATTTTAATATAGGGTTTGACATAAGATATATTAGACTAAAAATATTATTTGAAATTATAAATGATTTATATTCATTAGAGTGACTCATTTATAATTTATAGTGAATAAATAATTACCTTAAATTACTAAATAAATAATGAAACAATAATTATAAGCTAATGTGAAAATGAAATAAATGATATTAACAATGTTAAAATAAATATAATTTTAATTAATTAAGGTTATAAAATAATTTTAGTTTAATATTACATATTATGAATTTATTAAATTATTTTTATTTAAGTTATATTTCTATTAAATTTTATTAGATTCATTGTAATGAATAGTAAAACTTAACACTAACGATATGTTATGAAAATATTATTTTATTAAATTATTTGAAAATTATAAAAGTATTTAAAAAATAAAAATTGATTAAGTTAAGTTCTAAAATATCATTAATTTACTATTTATTGATAATTTATTCTATATAAGTAAAAATTACAATGTTTAAATATCAATGAATTTGTTACCATAGTTAAAAGTAAAATGGGTTAACTAAGGATTAACCAAAATGATAAGTTTTAAAATAATACGAAAGACTATCTAAATTAAATTTGGGTGATGAAATTACCAACTTATATAATATTATATTTTAATATGTATCCTTTTTAATGTATTTGGATTGATTTTGAATTTAATATAAATTAATAATTTTTGAAATTCAAAAATTTCTGCTCACCTCAATTAGAAAAGGGAACATCCTCCCTCACTTATTCACATCCTTTTGAGACATATATATCGACCAAAATCTATAAAATTATCTTCTAAACTTCCCTATACACATTCTAGAGTTTATGGTCCTCCCAAAAGAACAACTCTAGAGCCCTTTAGAGGAGATCTGAAGGAGCCATTTCGAATAAGAGGTAATCTCTCTAACCAATCACTCTCTTTTTCTACTTTTAAATACCTCCAATAAATATATGATATATTACATAAAATATTAACATAATAATAAAAATATTATTAAATCTTATAATCATTTTTATCACACCACTACTCAACCCCTTTCTCACCGAACAATCAATGAATGTATTACTTGTTCGTATGTACGGTTTACCGTCTCTATGTAGTGATACAATTCATTTTCCATCGCCATATTTTATGATTGGGAGTTATGATAGGTTTATTTTTTATATTATTATATTAATTTCATAATTATACTTTTTAATGATAATATCATATCTTCCTTTTACCACCTAATCTTTTTGGAAAAGATAACATCGATCGTGAATACGTATGGTTTACCATCTCCACAATGTGATATGATTATTTTTTTCATCTATATTTCACATGAATTGTAATAAGGATTAATTTTATTTATATAAATAAAATATATAACATAAAAATAACTCTTTAATGATAATATATCATATTTGTTTCTTTGAATATGACAATAAAATGAAAATAGCATTTATGCGTATGTTTGGCTTATCATCTTCATGAATGGTGTATTTTATTTTCTATCTCTAATTTTATGAATCACCTTGAATAAATATATAATGAATATATATATATATATTTTCTATCGTTATATATATGATAAAATCATGATATATGAAATAGGTCTAAGGATAAAAAATCGAAACATGAATGAAAAACAAAGCAGTTATTACACAAAACATAACATTAACATGGAATTGTTATTAATTGGGTTATATAAAGTCATAATTAAATCATATGAGGTATTATATATATGAATATAATTATTTTATAGATTTATAATAAAATTATATTTATTATATAGGAGGTCTTAATGTATACAATGGATGTCAATACTTAAGGTATGGGATTGTTTTCTCACTTTTATTTATGTGGGACACATAACATATACACTACTTATTTCTTATGCATTGGGTATATACTACCCATGAATGAATTACATGAGCCTTATCAAGAATATTATGGTATTATCATATACATATAATTTACTTTCTTTAATAGGTCATATTATTCTACTAATTGTAAAGTGATGGGTATTTATTTAACAATCTCATCAATATTTGGGATTGTTTCATTTTAACTCTTCGTTGGGGAATATTTATCTTAAATGTTCATTTTTTCTAAAAATTTTGTCTGAAATGTTTTTACTATTACCTATGGAAAATTTAATCCATTTTTACCCATTTATTTCCTCCACTATTTGAAAGGAATCGTTTTCTTGTTATCCAAATGAGGTACTTTGTGTCCTTTATAGCAAAAGTACGAAATGAATGTTTTTTAACTTATACTACATGAACAGAATTATCTATTATCATGATTCCATAATTATTTGATGTTTTATTTAGAATATTCAATGTTTATTTTCAATTAACATTTTTTCTTTTGAAATTATGTATCATTTTATGAAGTAAAAAAATCAAATTACAAAGGTTATTTTCCTCAACAATTGGTTTCAAGTGGTCTATAAAAAATTATTTTTTATCTAAGATAACATTATTTGACGTTTATTATGTTTTACTAAGGATAAGATTCAATTGTAGAATTATTTTTATTTTAAAATAATTATTTATATTTATGATGGATTCCATGGGTTATTTTATGATTGAATGATGTTTATGAAACCCAATTCATTTCATGGTTTATGTTATGATGAATGATTTATGTTATTATGGAACACATATGTAATGTTTCCATTATGAGAAAGGTGGGACCTATATCTCTCTCTAATGAATTGGGTAAACATTTATATCTCATGATATACAGAATACAGAGATGGGATTGAACTCAATTCAATAATACAGGACTAGAGAGGGAGTAACCATGGAAAAGTAATACAGGGCGGGAATGAGGAGTGATCTTAGTTCAGTAAAGGACATTATCCTCTATGGTCATCTTGGTATTAATCCTTGTCTATGATGGAATTGATTTTTAATTCGTATGTGCATTCTATAATTCCATGTTATTCTCTCATGTAATATGTTCTATTATTCTTTATGAACTTCATTAATTTATTTCATGATGTGATATCATAAAATTTGATATAAATGATATGATTTTCTCAAAAAAATTATGTAATTAGGTTTCATGGTTATGATATGAATGTTATCTTCTTTTTTACCCTTACTAAGTTTCTGATCTCAACCTTTTCTTATATTTTCACTTCACCATGTTATAAATAATGGTTCTAGATAGGATACTAAAGAGGAAGATATTAATGGGAATCATTGAAGATCATTAATCAGACTAGAAGTATGTGTCTTATGTTTCTAAATGTACTAAACTAATATGGTCTTTGAGCATGTGTTTGTGTAATTTGTGAAATATTTTAAAAAATGATTTAATATCTATGTACACTAATACTGGTTCATTATAACAATACACTATCACATAGAGGTTTATCCTCTGATCATTAGGTGATTTCCAATGATGAATAATATATATAGAGAGAGGTTAATAGAAAAGTGAGAGATTAAAGGATTGAAAAATTAATTACACACATAAAACCATTTATAATTACCAGGAAAATAAAGAAGCTACTGAAAAATAAAATTAAAAATAATAAGTAATATAAATGAAAAAATAAATTGCAAACAAACATTAATTTGAAATTATGAAGAAATATAAAGTTCATTAAAATAATAATGAAATTACTAAATTCAAGGAATGATTCTTAGGTTATAACTATATAAAAATGTCTCCACTAGTGGCTGAATAGTGATTTTATCCATGATATGATACACTATTTATAAGCCTCCAAGTCTAACCTAATGTTATAATGAAAAATGGGAATTCAAAAACCTAAAAATGGAAAAAAAAATGTGTTTTTTTAAAAAATGGTAGACTAAGGTGTATCAAACAATTATGTTTCAGGCCTCACCCACAGGTTTCATTTTTCAAGGATTATTCTCTTGTCTTGAATTCACAGTGAATTACATGTTGTGAATAGGTGTTTCATGATGTGAATTGTGGTCTTCCAATATATTTTTCTCATTTTTTGCTTGAATAATCAATTTTAGGCTATGAAATAATCCCTTAAAATTATCATTATGTGAATTCAAATTTAATGACATGAAACATGATCATCATGGATCTTTTATTTATCTTCGTACTCATTTTCGAGTGTCCTACCACAATATATTCTCAAAATTCCACATTTGACTACAAATTATTCAATATATATATATTAATGTCTGCTCAACCATATAATTCATAAAATAATAAAATCAGGCCTGAATATCATATTATCAACCAATATTCAATGTAAACACATACTAAAACATATGAATAAATGAATGAAAAATAGAGACATCATAACTAGATCCAAAGGTTGAGTGAGAAGCCTGATTTTGAAATATCTAGAAGATCGAATAGGTAGATATTTGAAAAATATAGAAGAATGAATTTTATAAAGATTAGATGAGTAGTAGTTATGTGGGTTAGAAGTTATGAAGTTATACTGCTATAATCCACGGATTGAATATGTGTTGATGAAATAGAAGTTGAGAAGGTTGAGGATGAGAGACATAAGTTTTTTCATATCATTCTAATGAAGTTCAGTAGGTGAAGTAAATCTAATGAGACTCACAAATGGAAATATAACTCTGATACATCATATTTATATAACATGGCTCTTATGTTGAATATTATTAGTGTTTCAATATATTAAATTGATTTATTAAAAATTTACAAATTTAATGAATTTAATATGGTAATAAAATTATTTGAACAAAATTTATAGAGATGGGTAAATGAAAAAAAAAATTTGAGGATAAAAGATAGAGTTAAAACTATTTTTTGATATAATAGATGATCTGAAGGATCGGCAGACCATGTTTAAATAACATAATTGTTTTTTGATCAGGATGATGTAAAACAAATGAATAATTGAATATGGAGAAAGAGTAAAAGATTTCTTTTGGATTTTCAAAAGTTGAGGAATAAAAATATGTAATAGTTTGAGATATTTCACTTAATATGTAACATCTTCCACCATATACCACTCACTAGTTTCTGGACCATAGGTGTTATGTGACCTTAGTCACTCCTCCCCATATGCCATAGGCTTCCAACTAGTAGTGAGGGTAATTGATGACACAACGATGATATTATACCCTCATATAAAATCATTACAATAGTGAAAAATAAATAAAAAAACCATTATAAATAATTATAGAACACGTAGAATATAACATAACCATTTTATATCAAATGAATGTGTAATCATATTTCATACATCCCAAGGGATTTCTATATGGTTTAAAATTATATAAAAATTTAAAAAATGAGGAATATAAGTAGGAGATACTTCCATCCTTGAGCTTCATTATATCCCTCTCACAAATCCTTATCAATATTCTCTATCTTGATTATACATCAATGTTCCTCTTCCCTACCTGAACCTAAAAAAGTTGAGTTCATCTTGGGAACCAATGTTCTATGGGTGTCCAAAAAGGGTGTGAGTAAAAATCAATAGAGATCCACTAATGACTTCCCTAATGAAACCATTAAATATAGTGTATAAATGATGTGCTATAATTATAGAATAACATAGTTCAGAAGTGTAAATAAAATAACAACCATTTATTGGTTCTATGGTGACACCTAGAATCGACTATGCTTACATCAAAAAGTTCTATAGATCACTAAGAAAAATACAATCATCTCAAACCCAGGGGAATACAATATCATATCCAAGAAATGTAAATCGCCTCCTATGGAAACCATGTTATAACTACCCTCTACCAGGAAACATGTAATAGGTTATTTAGGACCTATGGGAAGAAACTCGTTACTAGAAAATAGGTACATGTCATTTGGAATCCATGGTAACACTATCCCTATATAAAAACACATGTAGATCATCTGTAAAATAGGTGTAGACTCTCTTTTCTGAGAATTATTTCATCGAGAACCCAAGGGAATGTCTACACCATTATAAGGAACATAAAACATAATTGAAAACCTAGTGGCAGATTCCCCCTACCGTGAAACATAATTAGATCATCTAGAACCTAAGGGTTGTATATCTTAGCTAGGAAACACATAAAAGACTATATAGAACCTAAAGGCATACCCTCTCACCATTGGGAAAAATTAGTCACATCATAAACCAATGGAATACTCTCTCACGAAAACCATAATTCCAAAGCATACGAGTCATAAAACTACATGAAATCATCATGTATCTCCTATATTGTCCAATCAATCACACAACCTAAATCCCATCATAGCATACAAGATAGATGATCATCATTATTACTTTGGTACTAAGGTGGCAGATGAGGTCAACAATACCTATCTCCCTAAAATACCACTATTTAGGGTAAATATAATAGAGATACCCTTGGTTATATCATAGTCTAGACACCTTACATGGGATTCTCTGCATGGCTCTAATATTTTAGTAAAATCCTATCACACATAGGGAATAACATCCATCTTCATCAACATATTATAATAATTCCCTCACTATCCTCATAAGTAATGCTACATTGACATTACTCTAGAGATATGGAATAATTACCATCTCCCTTCTCATGTCATCCATGGATGGTTCACTGACCTAACCTATCATAAACCAACCTAGGATATAGTAACCCAGGAACTTATTTAAAGTGTAAGGATTAAAACATCTCATAAATAATACAAATTAATATATGACATTTTATTACATAACATAATGATTCACTATAGAATAATTTAGGTCAAGTGCCATTGGAAACTTGTATACATAAATAATCGGTTCATACATGAACTATATTATCTCCTACTAAGTTCTTTATAACTTGAACCCATTATAGACATGTCAAAAATGAAAATGTTATTCATAACCTGGGGAAAGGAAACATAATAAATAATGAACTTATATTCTTAGTAACATTAAACAAGGGATATATCAACATAACATGAGCATAGGGTAGTTGGAACATCATAATAAAATTTAAAAACCATACACTATATATCAAAGATCATAAACATGAGTCATGGAATAAATCATGGAATTTTCATATGAAATGAATCATAATGTAATCAAATAACATGTTCTATGAAGACAAAACACTAAAATAATTCATATATTAATGTAATATACATAAGTATAGAAAATCATTTCTATAATATTCAAGACTCATTTCCATGACTATCATAGTTGATTGGGATCATTTCCCAAACCGTAGTAGTAGTCAAGGTTCACTCCCATGATGATCATAGTGGATTGGATTTACTCCCCAAACCACTATAGTAGTCATGGTTCACTCCCATGTCTATCATAGTGTACAAATTCACTAACTAAACATGGTTCACTCCCCATTTTAGTCCTATATATATCATTTTATCTCAATATTAACACAATGAATTGGTTAGAGATATTGGTCCCACATTTAATATAACTAAAATCATACATATTTGTTCCACATGACAATAAAACATTCATCATATCAGAGCTCGTGAAAAAATGGGTTTTATAAATAAAATTATCATATCAAAACCCATGAAAAGAAATGAGTTTCAAAAACAATTAATTATTAAATAATCCATGTAAAAGAAATGGGTTTCATAAACATCATATCATCATAAGAAACAACATGATAAATAAAAAGGATGGAATCATTGTAACATATCCCCATTAAAGATTAAGTACCATCATAATATTTCATCTTAGATGGAAAATTATTTTTAAAATAAAATCACTTAGAATTTTTTTGAAGAAAATGACCTTCCTTAAAAATCATTTTTTATGAATATGAATTCATAATATATTGGGGAAATAGTTTTAATTTAAAATAACATTGAAAAATATAAATTAATAATTAAAACATTGAGTGTTCTTGACATCAACAAATTCCATTCATGTTTTACACATTAAAAAAATATTTCTATATCATTTTTAGTAAAATAAAAATGGGACTTGTTTGGAAAAAATAGGAATATTCCATTTAAACCCTTTTTTAAAAGTCATAAGAGGATATAAATGACATTAAAAAGTCATATAGAAACATTAATGTATTCTTTAAAACATTTTTTGAAAACATGGATATGGGGGAAAAGGGGTTACTGATTAATTTAAAAATTATAGAGAGTTTTCTTTAAAAATGTTTTTTTAGAATATTGAGGAAATAATGGGGAAAATGAATTGAAAACATAAATTCTCCAGAAATAACCATATTATAAGAAAATTTATAAATTTATTTAGGAATATATAATAATATTTCCTCATATAAATCATAATCTTAAACAATCCTAATAAATAATGAGATTGTAAAATCAAACCCTTAAAAGTATGGTAACTTTTGAATAGTAAGACTCATAAAAGATAGAACCTTATAGCGATATGTATATATATTAATTTTCAGGGTAAGAATAATTAAATAAAATCATGGGTAGTATGTACTCCCTAAAAAATAATCATGTGGTGAATATGAAATATGTCTCCTAGATATAAAAGATAGACGAGAAATCCCTTACATGCTTTGATAACTTTTAAATCATAAAATTCAGGAAAGAATAAAATTAAGTGACAATTTAAATATAATTATGATAAATAAATTCATGATATAACATTTCAATGTGGTTGTATATACACCTCATAAAATAATATAGGCTCATAACATAACTTATCTCCCGAAGAACACAATTTGAAACAAAATCCCTTACCTTAGGTCTTGAATTTCATTATAAATGTTTGAAACTACTATATAATAAATATAGGATTATTATAAATCTATTATAGCACCATAATTATAAATACCATCCCATATATTATTTATATAGGACCTCTTATTACCCATTTATTGAAAATTCTTTGTTAAAATCGCTTTTCGGGTAATAATTGCTTTATTTTTCACATATGTTTTTATTTTTTATTTTTGGTCCATTAACTATTTTCATGGTTCAAACATCACTATAATGTTAAAAAATATATTATCATAATATATTTTCATTATATATGTATTTATTGTATTCAATAATGTTAGTTCACCATTCAAGGAGACGGTAGTTTGTATTACGGATGAACGTTGTATCCATTTTCTTGATGGATGAAAAAAAAGAAATATAAATTATATATTACCATTAAATAATAATATTTATTTCATATATATAACATATTTTCATTAAAACTATCCTTATTACCTTCCATGTAAATCATAAGTGAATAACGAATTACATTGATTCGTGAGGCGGTAACATGTCGTACACACGAGCAACATTATCAAATTCTCATGGAATGGAAGTTAAGAAGTTATATGTAATATTATAATTAAAAAATTATAAGTATGTTATAAATAGTATATAAATACATTAAATATATCATTATATCCAAATGTCAGAGGTGGTATTGGAAAAAAATACCTTAGTTCATGAGGTTGTAGTCTGGCGTACACACGATAGACGCTTTCGTTTCTCATTCGATGGAAGTGGTGATGGATATAGTTTATTTCGTTAAAATGATAATATATATTTATATTTTAAATAATT
The DNA here is from genome assembly GCA_963277665.1 of Viscum album. Classification (NCBI taxonomy): domain Eukaryota; kingdom Viridiplantae; phylum Streptophyta; class Magnoliopsida; order Santalales; family Viscaceae; genus Viscum; species Viscum album. The sequence continues at coordinate 1,213,295,035 of OY728127.1, forward strand.
ATATTATTGTATTTTAATTAATATATCTTTAATGATGGTTTAATAGAATAATTAAATTGAAAGAGTTTAGGGAAGAAAGTTAACTTTCTTTAGAACAACCCTATTTGGATCTCTTGTTTAGGGACCTACGATTGAATTTTAGGATAACAATAAGCTATATAATGATGATAAAGATTTTTTGGAGGGATTTTGGTGGGTCTTGGTCAATAAAAATTTCATAGGATTTGTGAAGAAGTTAGGTGATTATGTGGCATTTTTTAATGGTGGGGGAGTGATATTTTTTTGTAAATTCCCAAAAAAATCTATAATGTGAAGTCACTCTCCCACCAAGTTCCTCCAAAACTGAAAATTAAAGGATTTTTAGGAAGATATTTTTGATCCACAACACCAATACACAACAAAAAACATGTTTTAAAAATTTTATTCCATAGCATTGTGGATTACATAGTTTTACCATTTTCATTTTCACCACAATGATTATGTTTTTATTTATTTTCATAATTCATTTATCACCTAAGTATAAAAATAAAATGATTTCTATTATAAATTTATTACCCACTAATTCTAAATATTGAATAAAATTTATAAAATAAAAAACCCATTTTTTTGGAAAATTAATTTTAACAAAATCACATATAAATTAAAACACCACATTTTACCCTTTACTATGGAAATTAAGGTTTTATAGTTTAGGGGTCAAAATAATTATTATAAAAGGTTAATTATCAAATTAATAGGATATGGTTGATATTTCTAAACATATACCCATAAATATTTATAGGATCAGTTTTTTTAGACTTTTAAACCATTTAATAAAATCTTATTTGTTATAAAATAACATTAATGCCATTTTAAACACTCATTATTTAATTAGATTTAAAAATATAAAGAAAAAAGGTGGAATTTGAATATATTATTTTCCCACATTTATAAATTTCTATATTTTATAAAAATAAATAAAATATAATAATTCATTCAATTTATCATTATTTTAATAGTTTTATTATTATTTGTTTTTTAAATAAACTAAATAATTATTATGTTTGAATTTCATAAGAATTTAAATTTATTATATCATTACTAAAAATTAAATAAAAAATACCCTCATAAGATAACATTAATTATGATCAAAATCAGAATAATTATTCATTTAAATTCTTGTTTTCCTATCCAAATACATTATTTAAATTTAAAAGTAAGAGGGTGATATTTGACTTTATATTTACTTAAATTATAATATATGTTACATTCAGGGAAAAGTGTCTAAAAATAACATAAAAAATTAATCATGTGTTATTATGGTTATAAATATGTACATTAAATAGGAATTGGAAAAAAATTAGGTTATTTTAACCATCATCATTTTAGTTTAGACCTCGATAAACCTGTTTAAACATTAACTATGGTAATTAATTTTTTATGTTTTTACTATTCATTTTGAAAAAAAACATTTGACCTTATTATATAATATTAGTTATGATTAATCAAAATATAGAGTCCATTTTTCCAAATTCCATTTGTAGAAGTGGATAAATTTATTTGAAAACGAAACATGTACACACGATGAAAAATGATTATCCAAAGAGAAAATTCTCATTAGTATTGAATCTTAAATATCAAAATTCAATATGAAATTAATTAGAATGATATAAATTGGATTAATAAATATATATTTGAACTAATTTTAATTTAACAAAATAAAAAACTATGATATTTTTAAATTCATTAAATTAAAAGGTATTTTATTAACAAAAATAAATATTTTTTATTATTCATCGAAAAATTAATTCTTTTAGAAATTTCACGAAAATTCACTCAAATATAATATTTAAATTTAGATATAAAAAATAAATGTCATTTAAACCATGATATTTCATCACTTTTTTAAAAACAACTGATGATACATCTTCCTCATTGTATCCTTAGGTTCTGAAGTTGTTTTCTCAAGTAGGTGGTTTCACCACAAAACTTTAACCATGTGATTTATCTTATTTCATATAACATTCTATATAGGATCATACATATTCATAGTTTTTTCCTCATAATAATTATCATGAACTATTGGTATAGAATATTGTTTTATTGCATAAGAAGGATCGGGTATATACTTCCTTAAGATAGATACATAGAGCACACTATGAACATTATAGGGATTCAATGTAAGCACAAAATGATAAACTATTGAAAAGATATAATAAATAACATAAAATGAACATAAATATATATGGATAAATCATTTGGTTGTGCTTTGATCAATTTCTGCTTCATCAATGAAATGAATATTCATGATGAATATTTTTTCATGCCTAAATCACAAAAAACATTATATAATCCATAATTCATATATTCATCTTGTAAACATTTACCAATAACAAAATGTTTCATTTATTTTTTCCAATAATATCAAAATTTCATCTAAAAACATCCCATGAAAGTTAAGCTTATGTCTCCTCCATGTCCGACCAAAATTGAAATCCAAATATATAGATAGAAGTTCACTAAATTTCTAAAGTCACCCTATCTCTAATCTCCTAAAAAAATTAAGTATCTCTTAATTTCACATACTAAATATGTGAATGCATTGGACTTGCAATAATTAATTCATGTCATAAGGTAAGGGATTTTGTTTCCAATTTTTTTATTTGAGACATATGTTATGTTTTGGAAATATCTTTTTTAAGAGGTGTATATACAGATCCTTTGGAATTTTATGTCATGAATATATTTATTTTCTAGATAATTAATATTTAATTTAAATTTATTGTTTCATGGGGCATAGGATTCCAAAAAAACCAATACATTTAATGGATTTCTAGTTTCTTTTTTTTGGGAGACATATGCCATATTAACCGCTTTTATCTATTTTGTGGATTATATACTGACCATTAATGTATTTTATGATTATTCTATTAAAACTTATGGGATATACATATCTATATGTGGTTTTCTTTTTTATGGGTCTTATGATTCAAAATTTAACAAAGTGTTAAGGGTTTTATTTTATAATCTAATTATTTATCAAGATTAAGTATGTTTATGTATTCTATGATGAAATATTATGAACTATTTATCAATAACATCATGAATTTTCTTCACCTATGGTTATCTTTCAAGAATAAATTTTATCCCTTCATTTTTCCCTCTTTATATATAAGAGATTATAAAATTATTATTTTAATGAAAACCACCTTTATTTATCCCATTGGTCGAAACCTCATTTTTCTTCTATATCCATGTTTTCATGATTTTTTTTAATTCTATTATATAATTGATTAAAATCATTTTTACATTTTTTGAATTTTTAAATATAGTTTTAAAAGGAAATGTGAGGATGTTTTATAAACATGACCCTATGGTCTTTTACCAAAAATGTGAAATGATTCATGGTTTAAACATGTATGGAATTAACAGAGTTTCCTTCCATTATGAAAACTCAATGATTTAGAAAATAATTTATATTTTTTCCATAATATTCTAAAATAAATATATTTCAAAAATATTTTATTAATTTATATTTTAAAATAGTTTATTTTCAATGAATGATTATTTTCCTTAAGAAATGTTCAATGTGATTTTATTTACAAAATCATTTTATAAGATGGAATATTTTTATTCTAAATAATATTATTTGGGGACATGATCCAATTATACCAAATTTATTTTTTGTATGGATGGTTTATATTTATGATGAAAATATTTTTTTGAATCCCATTTCTTTTCCATGGGTTATCATATGTTTAAATGATTATGGAACCCATTTATTTTCATGGTTTCTGATATGATGAATGTTTTATGATCTTATAGAACACATATCTATGATTTTAATTATGTAATGCATCAGACCTATATCTACCTCTAATTCCTTGGATAAATATTAAGATCTCATGAGATAGATAAGACTGTAATGAGGAGTAAAACTAGTTCAACAAGGGATTTTTTTCTTCTATGATAGTCATGGGAGTAAACCTTGACTACAAAGTTTTTTTAGGGAGTAAAGACAATAAAAAATGATAGTATTCAGAGTAAATTATTAATACTTTTGTGGTTTGGGGAGAAAACCCAATCCACTATGATATTATTGGAAAAGGGTCTTTACTACTAAAGAAATGTTTTTCTATGATTATGTTTATGTGAAAAATATATGTATTATGCTAATGTTATTTCTACATGGCTTATTATCTTTGATTCTTTTATTATTCATGTATTATGAACATACAATATTTAATTCATGAATAATATTTATGGTCAATGATTTGTGGGTTATAGTTTTTAAATGTTATTTTCATGTTCTCATACCCTTATACTCATATTAGGTTTATATCTTCATTTCTAACCCTTACTGATAATATAATATCATAATTTCTTATATTTACTTTCCATAGTTTATGAATAAAGGAATTATGTATTGCATATCTAAGAAGGGTACTATTTATGATGAACATATTTGGATATAATATAGTTCACTTTTAAACTAGTTGTTTATGTATTCGTGTTTCCAATGGCACTGGAACTAAATGATTAAATAATTGATCATTATGTTATGTAATTAATATTCATCAATTAAGATGTAATATTTATGTGTGAGAAGTTTTTTTTGGCTATAGTTGGTATCTGAGTAATGTTTAGTTAATCCTTTGGAAACATGGATGAGAAAATGTTAATGAGAACCCTTAAGAAAATACTGTGTATATGGGAATTTCATTTGCTATGGTAATGATGGGAGGGTGTTTTTCCTATAAATACATCCTTATTGGGATGTTATTAGTCCCAATGATTTGAGAACGGATGCACCTAGGGGAATAACTCTAAAAAGGCATATCAGGATTTACTTGAGAATTACCTAGTAAATGACAGTGGGCCTTACTGTGCACCTATTTTTACACTCCAAGGGTATATGATTTGATTAATTCACACTCTATTTATGGACCATCCTATTGTATTTTAATATTGACCATGAATGGCCTGGGTTTATTAAAAAATTTCATCAATTGAAATATAGGTGTCGTGATTTAGACATCCTATTAATCTTTCTTCATGATTATGTGGTTCCCCTTTATGAATAGTTTGGGTCACACTATACTTTTAGTTTTTGTAAATGGAAGTAACTAAAAGGAACTAGGTTAATGTTGAATTTTATAAAAAAATGTATTGATGAGAAACCAAATGGTATGATTATTGGAGTGAAGGATATTATGATTAAGCATAATCAATTACTAGGATATTTGATTTACAACTATCACTTTAATCACTTCTCAAACTCATGGAAGAAGATATGGATAGAGTTTATTGAGAGTTTGGGTGGCCAAGACTGTGGAATAAAGAAGATCCATTTTTTATATGTTAAGAATTTGGGAAGAAGTACACAAGGAAATTTATATAATGAATGGGAAGATATTTTATTTTTTTAGAAGAAGGTCCTAGTGTATGTAATTTATAAGGGAAAATGAAAATTTTGATTGACTTAATGGATGGGAATAATGTTCTCTCTAAGGTATCACATATGGTTGAATGCTTTAATTGTATAATGTTTTGGTATTATGAAAATCAATTTCCTAAGAGGATGTCTCATGAAGATAATATGAAAGGTTGTACAAGTAATGATTTTACTCTGAATGATGAAGATATTATGAATAAAATATGAAAAGATATGGGATGATAAAACAATATTGTTTATTTTAAATATAAGAATCATGATTAAATTGATCTTGATGGATATTATGACATTATTAATATTTTATATATTAGAAAAGAGGTATTAATGAATAAGATGATAAATCCCAGTTAAGGGTTTAAAAATGAATATGAATGATTGATGTGTTTATGTATTGGAATTAAATAATTTGGAAATATATAATGAATTTTCTATAAAAGTATTTAATTAAAGTTTTTCAAGAATATGTTGAATGATATTAACGACCAAGAAAAGACATTTTCTGGAATGGTGGTATTTTTTTAAAATCATGTGACTAAGGGAAGATATCCCTTATTATATGCTAGATGTTGAGATATTGATACCTAGTTTAGATTAGGAGATGATTGATATGGATAAAGTAAGTTGTATAGTATTGATAACCTTGGAACTAATTAATTGTTTGTTAAATAGTTTATACATTATTAATGGAGTTTATAAAATTTTTGGACTTTGGGAATATATTCCATAATCTTTGGTTTGATTTTATGAATGAGTAAGTGTATATGATTCAATGGATATTTTATGGTAATTACAGTTATAACCATGTTTTAGGAGAATACATGAATAATGTATTATCATATTTAGTAAGTGAAATTAATAGAGACTTCATATTGTTTAAAAGATTAGTGATAATTTTATTTTTGTAAATGTAGTGACCTTATTTCTACATTTTGGGATTTCAATTTTGGTCAGACTTATAGGATTCTTAGTGATAAAAATTCATTAAATGTATTAACAATTAAATTTGGATATTACTGGATAACTTGTGCAATCCTTTTTTTTTTGGTAAATATTTAGATGTTATAGGAATGATTTATAGATCATATATTGATTTTAGTGATTTAAGCATGAAAAATATACTTCATTATTATTCATTTCATAGATGAATGGGAAATTTATTAATGTTCAACAAAATGATTAAATTTTTTATATGATATAAAGGAAGGTTTATCCCTAGATATTTGGGTCCTTTGATGTTCTTCATTATTTCTTCACGATAGTTTATCATTTGGAACTTCCTATGAATCTCTCTCAAGTTCATGGTGTGATCCATGGATCTATCCAAAGGAAGTATATAACTGATCCCTCACATGTACAAAACATAGATTTCAAAACATAATATCATTCTCATTTTGATGATGAACATTTCATGGATATTTTGGATAATAGATATAATGTGCTATGAAACAAGACCACTCACATGGTTAATGTTTTGTGTGGAAACCACCATCTTGATAAAAATACATGGGAACATGGGGATGTAATGAGGAAAATGTATCCTTAGTTGTTTCTTCCAAAGGGATGAAATTTATAGGGTGAAATTCATGTTAATTGTGTTAGAATGTAACACCCTGATTAGGATTATTCACAATATCCTTTACTCGAGTCATTATCCCATTTGGTTTCTCATAAACACATTATCTATCACATTTAACATTAACCCCATTATTTCTTGTTCTATCCATTTATTAAAATCAAAATCACAGTTTGAGAAAAAATAATAATGGGGGGAACAACATAATCATGCAGAATATAATGTCCCAATCGAGTTCCACACAATATGTGCCACACACTAGTGCCCTGAGCCTATTCAATACGTAACCTGGAGCGCACCTATCATATGCCAAAGGCTTCTGGATAATAGTGAGGGTCTAATATCTATCACGAGGACACTATACCCTCTTTATCACAAATTAATTACCAATAGATATAACCATAAACAAAAAAAATACCAGTTTCGCATGTTGACCAAAACATGAAATACAATATCCAAAACTAAACAGTATATATGTCATGAAAATACATTTCAAGTTTCAATAAATAAAACCCAAAATAAATAAAGACACTGAAAACTACAAAGAGGGTCCTATAACCAATTTTGGTTCCCTTGCCCATGCTCTATCCCATCTCAGCCATCTAACATGAGTCTCTTTCCCTTAACATGTCCTATAACTATGAAATATTTTGGTGTACCAATTAGGAAGGCCGATTAGGGTGTGAGTATAACTCATTAGGACACAAAAAATGGAATTTAAAACCATTTGCATTCAATAAATTTTTATGTAGTTATATAATGAATAGATTAAACATAATAATGTAAAAAAGTTACATTTATTCAATTACCCTTTAATTAACCACATTACATAGGGGTTTTCTTGGACACCCGAACTCTCAATACCTGCTTCGGATAATGACAGAGTTTGAACCATGTCACAAATTCGATTCATGTTTCATTATAATACATGGTCTTTAATTATACATTTCATCTCAAATAAAATTACGGTCATTTTTAACCCTATTCCAATACCAAATCACGTGTGTATAACGTCGGGTCTAACACCCCATGTTTATTTTGACCTCAGTCCTTCTCCCACACCTCAATAATAACTTTGGATTTTTTAAGCAGTATTCCATGTCCCGCACTCATTTTTTAATATTTATCACAATGGTATTTGGATGCAACAAACCATTTCCAATAGAAAAATGTAAATATTTACCACAATTTGATTTTGATACAGCTGACCAAGTCCCACACATGATTAAAAAAATACAAAAAATATCAAAATTTCACATGTATCACAATATCCCATGTTCCAAAACAACTGAGTAATTAATTCACCAATTAATTAATATAATTTAACAATTTCATATTCACATCATTCCATTAATTATTTCAAAGATCAATTAATCAAATAAATCCCATTAATTAATCCCCCAGTTAATTAATTTCATCAATCCTATTAATTAATTCACTAATTAATTAATCACATCAATTCTATTAATTATTCAATCAATTAATTAATCACATCAATTAAATTAATTTATTCCACAATTAATTAATTTAATTAAATAAATCTCCTAATACCAATAATATCTATTAATTAATTTAAAAATTAATTAATCAAATCAAAACTCCCAATATCTTCATAACTTATTCATAATTTAATTATTCCACTTCAACTATCTCAATATCCCCAATTTCAGAACCCCTTAATTAATTAATTTACTAAATTAATAAATTCAATTTAAGAAAATCAATTTATAATCATCCAATAAAAATTATACAATTACATACATGTAATTGAAATCAATACATTGGGATTTCAATAATAGACCACCCACTACAAGATCTTTCACTAACGCTCACAAACTGAAATTCCAAAATTGAAGTAGAATGATCTAGAACATGTTGAAGAATAAGATCTAGATATATATCCTATTTATAATATAAAACTAAACATGATTAAACAAAACTGCATCTAAATCACCATCAGTAGAAGAAAAAAACCATTTTTCCCATAAATAGATACGAGAGGAAGATAAACAAAACAGGATGAAAACACATAGTCAGATAGGTACATATCTAATAATTTGTCCTTTAATTTTTTATGAAAGGAGGTTTGGATCCTTAGGAATATTTATGGGAGCATCCAATATTGAGACAACTTGTTTAGGGATGAGTTGGGTTGAAATAAGGTTAAGTATGGGGGTTCGGTGTTTTAAAATATGATTTGGGGGTTAACTAAAAACTAGTGCATTGTTTCCTAGTTAGGGGTGCACAGTTTTCCAAACTGTGCTCCATAATTGTGTGCCTCTTCTAGGGAAGTTCTTGGTTAATCCTAATATGGTTCATGGTTTTAAAAATCATTCACCAACCATGAAATACCTCTTTGTGAGGGGTTGTATGGTTTTCTAGGCCAAGGCACACAGGTTGGGAAAACTATCCTCCAATGATGAACTTCCCTACATAGTTAAAATTTAATCAAATTCTCACCCAAATTCACCCAAGGTAAAAACCAAAACAAAAAATACTCAAAAAATGTAAAATAATATTTGAAATGATAATGATAAATATTCTAAAAGAGGTCAGTATCTTTCAAAGAATCAATTATAGGATATCTAAATCATGACACCTACTTTTCAATCAATGAAAAATTAGGCTTACCCTAGATAATTCATGTTCATTATTCAAATCCTTCAGGATGGTTCATAAAAAGAATTTGAATTAATAAAATAATATTCCTTTGGAGTGTCAAACTAGGTGTGTAGTAAGGGCCATTATCGTGTACTAGGTAACGTTCAATTAAATCCCAGCATAACTTTTTTTGGAGTTATTACCCCTGGGTACATCATTTCCAGACCTATATGAATCTATAACATCTAGATAATTATTTTTTTCTAGGATACCCACACTCCTTTCTTTACCATAAAATAGTACATTCCCCTATACATATTATTATCGTAAGTGTTCTCATTAACATTTTCTCATACTATTTTCCAAAGGTTTTCCCAAACCTTTCTCTAATACCAACAATAACCACAAAAACTTTTCATATATAAATATTACACATTAATTGGTGAATATTGATTACATAACATAATGATATATTACATAATTTTTTAGGTCTAGTACCATTGTAATCAGAAATACATAAACAAATGGTTCAGAAGGGAAGTACATGATATCCCACTATGTTCTTCATAACTTGAACCCTTCTTGGAAATGTCATATATAATTACTTTATTCATAACCTATATAAAGGAAACATAATAAAGGGTGATATTGGATTCTTAATATGTGTTAGTAGGGGATATATAAACAAAACATTAGCATAAGGGTATGAGAACATGAGAATAACATTTGAGAACCATGAACCATATATAATTGATCAGAAATATAACTCAATTCTTAAATCATAACAATTCATAAGACATTAATCATAAATTTATCATAGAGAATGATTCATGAGAACATAACATTATCATAATACAATGATTTTCAGAGTTGTAAAGATGTTTTTTCATGACTATCATAAAGTATTAGGTTTTCTACCCAAACCATTGAATTAATAAATTTTCACTCCCAATACTATCATAGTGAATTGGTATTACTCCCCAAACAAACATATTAGTAATGGTTCACTCAGTTGACTATCATAGTGCAAAATATCCCTTATCAGACTAGGTTCACTCCCCATTCCATTCCAATCTGTCTCATGAGAACTTAATATTTACCCAGTGTATTGGAGTTAGATATTGGTCTGAACCATTACATAATTAAAATCATACATATGTATGACAAAATATCCTAAAACATTCATCATATCAGAACCCATGAAAATAAAAAAATTTCATAATTATTTAATCATCGAACAACCCATGGAAAAGAAATTCGTTTCATAAACATCTTGTCATCATAAACATAAACCATCTATACAAAGAAGAAATATGGTATCATTGGATCACGTTCCTATTTAATATTAAGTAAAATCAAAATATTCAATCTTAGAAAATTATTTTGGAAATAAAATCACATAGAACATTTCTTGAGGAAAATATCCATTCTTTGAAAATGGCCTTTTCAAAAATAGAAATTCATAAAATATTTTAGAAATCCTATAATAATAAAATAACATTGAAATATTATAATTTATTCTTTAAATCATTGATATTTTATGACGTTGGAAAACTCTGTTTATGTCATACATGTTAAAACAATGATTACCTTCACATTTTTTGAAAAAGACAAACGGGCCTTGTTTGGAAAAATTAATCAAGTTTCCTTTTAAAATATTTTTTAAAAATTAAAAAATAAATTAATTAAGAAATTTTTTAATAGTATTAAAAAATTCATCAAACCATTTAAGGAAAACATGGATATAGAAGAAAAAGAGGTTTTCGACCAATGGGAGATATAAACTTATTTTTCATTAAAAACATTCTTTCAGAATCCTTAGTATATAGAGATTGGAAAATTAAGGGATAAAATTTATTATTTAGAAATAACTATAAGTGTATAAAATTAATGAATTTATTGAGAAATATTTTATAATTTTTCATCATCGAATACATAATTACAAACAATCTTGATAAATAATGAGATTTTAAAATCAAACCCCTTCCACTTTGGAAACTTTTCAATCATAAGACCCATTATAGAGATAAGCTTAGATGGATATGTATTTCCAATAATTTTCTTCATAATAATAATGACATACATTAATGGGAAAAATATTATCCAAACAAATGTAACAAGTGGTTAATATAGCATTCGTCTCCTTGAAATAAAATAAAGACAAGAAATCCCTTAAATGGTTTGGTAACTTTTGAATAATAAGCACCATGGGCAAATAAATTTAAATGAGAAATTAATTATATTGAGAATAAATAGATTCAATATATAATATTCCAATGATTCTGGATATACTCCTTATAAAATATGAAATGTATATAACATTATATATGTCCCAAATAAGACACTTTGAGACAAAATCTCTTACCTTAACTCATGACTTCATTTGTACACATTCGATGATCATTTATAATAAATATCATTTTATTATAAATTAATTCTATAAACATACATACATATATATATATATATTTATCATTCCATATATTATTTAATTATGACCCATTTATTAACAATTACTTGTTAAAATCATGTTTTGGGTAATAACTCCTTGTTTTTCATGCATGTTTTGATTTGGCATTTTCAATCCATTTATATTTATAATTGTTCTATAATATCAATAATATTATCCATTATATACATTTTATATTTTTATTTTTATTTATCCAATAATTTTAGTGATAGAAAATGAATTACACCATTCATGGAAATGGTAGGTAATACAAACACATGAGTGTTGTTTCCATTTTCTTGATGAATGAAACAAAACAAATGGAAATAATATATTACCTTTAAAAAATAATTTTTAGGTCATATATATATAAAATATGATCATCAAACGTATCCACATTACCTTCCATGTAATGCGCAAGTGAATAAGAAATCACATCAATTTGTGAGGTGGTAGTCCACCTTACACTCGAGTAACGTTATCGTATACTCATAGAATGTAAAGTAAGAAGGTATTTGTTATATTATAATTTAAAAAATATACTTATTTAATAAATATCATATAAATATATTAAATCTATAATTATATCATTTTGTTAGAGTTGATAATTGAAAATTAATTACATTTGTTCGCGAGGTAATAGGTTGTCATACACATGATCGACGATTTTTTTTCCATTTGATGGAAGATGGTGTGGATAAATGGTATTCAATCAAAAAATAACATCTCAATTTATTTTATATACTTTTTTATTATACTGGAATTAATACAACATTAATGAATGTGGTATGGTAATAATTAAAATGAAATATCTTGGTGAAGACAACTACCTTTGTTTAGAATAACCCCAATGTATCTCTTATTAAGGGCCCTAGGGTTATACTTTAGGGATTAAAAAAAGTTATTGAACATGGATAATTATGTTGGGGGATTTTATATGGTTTGGTAAATTAAAATGGCTATGTTTGTGTAAAGAAGTGTGGGGAGGATGTGACCTTTTATAATGGATGAGGAGTGACATTTTTGTAAATACAAAAAAATATTCAATAATGGGAAGTCATTGTCACCCCTAGTTCCTAAAAACTATATAATTAAATTGTTTTTGTGGGAGATATTGTTTTTACATTCATAAAACACACACAAAAACACGTTTAAAACATTTTATTACTTATTTTTTAAGTTTACTTAATCGTACCATTTTATTTTCACCAATATAACTAGTTTTTTAATTCTTTACCAAGGTGATTTATCACTTAAATATAAAAAATTGAGCCTTATTATATACTTTATAACAAATGATTATAAATATAAAATAAAATTTAATAAATAAAAACTCTATGTGTTAGGAAAATTAATATTAAAAAAAGTGATTTTAATGTGCAAAACCCTGTTTTATCCCTTACCATGGAAACAAGAAATTTACTTTTTAGGGGTCAATATAATGATTATAAATGGAAACTTTCTCCCCGAATGGAATATATATGATATTTTTAAACATATAACATTAACAAGTTGGTTGATCAAATTTTTAGGAATTTTCAATATTTTAATAAAATATACTTTCTTATAAAATAACACTAAATTCAATTTAGACATTATTAATTTAGTATGGAATTAAAGATATCAAAGAAAAAGGTTCAATTTTAATATATTATTTTCAACCAAGTATATCATGTTATATTTATCTATAAAATTCATTTAATAAAATAATTAATTCAATTTATATTACTTTTAATATTTTTCATATCATTTATTTTTTTATATTAATTAAAAAATTACTACATTGGTGTTTCTAATGAATTTAAAATGATTATATAATTATTTAAAATTAAAAATATGTTTACCACCTAAAATTAGATTCATTAACCTCAAAATTAGCTAAAAAATTCATTTAAATATTTCTTTTTTCTTTATATTAACAAAAAATTGAAATTTGAAATCATGAGGGTGAGATTTTGTCTTTTTCATTAGTTAAATTATTATGTTCCTCACATTAATTAAAATGTGTCCCATAAGAAAATAAAAATATAAAATAAGGTAATAAGTTTCAAAATAGGTACATAAAAAGTAATGGGATGAGTTTTTACGATATGTTAACCCTTATCATTTTTGTTTAACCCCCCTAGTAAACACATTTAAACCTTAATCATGGTAATTAATTTTTAATTTTTTCCTATTGATTATGTCTAAAATTTTAGTTAACCTTATTATAAAATAATAATTTTTATTATTCCATATATTGAATCCATTTTTTCCATTTTTATTGACATATATTTCAAAATATAATTTAAAATTAAACTCACATACATGATGTAAAAATGGTTTTCCAAAGATAAATTTTTATAATTATTGAAAGTCTAAATATAAAAATTCAAAATAGAATTATTTTCACGGATATAATTTATATTCAAAAATATATAAATGAACTAATTTTACATTTAAATATTCTTAAACAAGATGGTTCTTTGTAAATTCATTAAATGAAATGGCTTTCATTTAATAAAAATCCGAATTTTCATTACAATTCATTAAAAATTTAATCTCTTCAGAAAAATATAAAAAATTCACTCAAATATAATTTTGAAAATTATGTTTCAAAAATTAAGTTTATATTTTCAAATAAGTTTTCTAAATTTTTAAAAAAATATTTTTATTATTTTTTCACAAAAAGAAATAAAAATATTTTTTAGAGAAAATAGTGTTTTTGAAACATAAAAAGGATTTCCTAAAAATTAATTACTTTTTTAATAATATGTTTTAATTATTAAAAAAATACTAATAATATTTAAAAGGTTTCATTCATATTAATAACACGCCATTTAACATCTAGGTTATAATGGTCAATTTTAAATAAAAATATAAAAAGTATATTGTGGTTCGTTAGAAATCAATGTTGTGTGTAACACAGCCTATGAGAGAAACAAAATTTATTCAAAAAAATATTCATGAAATCTCAAGGTGTTACAAACAACTAGAGTAGGAACACATCCCCCACTCTATAATCAAATATCTTGTAGGTTATTAGGTAACTCAAGAACCATATATGGTATTTCTCCACTCTAACCATTTATGGTATATTATTCACTCTTCCTCCAAGGGAACTAATGAAAACTATCACTTGTTTGCTGCATTAATTCTTATATCGTTGGTTCTCCCCTAATATTTATGTATCACATCACAAAAATATTTAATAAAGACCACATCCATCGAAAATTAAGGAATCAGGCTAGTTTATAAGGGTTCATCATGGTCCTTTGTAGTTTTGTTCTACCCATATAAAAACATTAATATAATTAAAGATCAATTTCTCAAACACGATAAGAACACATATCACATGGTAAATATTAAATTCATAATCATTAGAGATAATTTTGAGGGACCATTCAACTTATACATGGAGTCATTCCCCATATGAAAATCTTAGAAACTCTCTCCCAAGATTTTCCAAGACTCATCCATGATCATGTCACCTATAGATCTCTAATCACTAGTCATAACTCAAAATTGATTTAAATATAAAAATTAAAAATGAATTTTAAAATTTTAATATAAATACGAATAATTTTCTAAACCTCTCCTATTATAATTCTCATGTGGAAACCTAGAGTAATGTAGTATGGTACATCCCTAACACACACCTAAACCTAATCTACATAAAATATACAATTCACTCACCTGATTTAATGATCTATTTCATCAAATTTTATAAAAAACCCCAAGATAAATTCATAATGTGATATACATCCAATTAAATGGTGGGAAATGGTGTGTGACCATCCTTTGAGGATATATTTTACTCATAATGAGAAAAATTATCCTTATATTAGATTATTTAAACCATGATCTGATGGAAATAATCACAAAATACCAAGATTAGAGAACCAAAAGTAGTAGCTACAAAGGTAAGATAATGGATTAATGTATTAGAAGCATAACATACCATGAATCTACCATAAAAACCCAAGGAAACCACCCCATACCATGGATAAATATAAGGGAATAAAGGTAAGATAAAACCCCCTTGTCTTCCCATGAGATGGAAAGGAGAAAAGTGGGTTGTACTTAAAATCCTAAGGGTTAAATCATTTTCCCCCCATTTTTTGAAAATACAGTTATTTACATGGGTACCAAATGGTTTTCAAAATAGTATGTCTTGCAATGTCTCGAGCCACACCATTTTGCATGGTTTGGTTGAATGGTTTACCAAACTATCCACAAATCATGTGGAACACTCTAAAAATATCACATCATTGTTCATATATTGGATCACATGGTTCTTTGCAAATATTAGTATCCTATTTACCTAAAATCCACTCAAAATTCACTCATAATTGTTTTCCCTGGTCACCCACATGATTCTTATATACTATGTGATGATTCTTTACTAGGTTAAGTCCCTTCCAAAAATTCCAACTTCAATTGAAACTATCTCAGCCTTCAGCTAAGAACCCAATACCTATACTAATCTATGAACCATATCAATAATCAATTCCTTGATATTTTACAACTATCAATATTTTGATTAATTATTGGTTCTAAAAATTACCCATACTTATGGATCAAAAAAATAAAATTCCTCAATAAATTTACAACCCATAAGAAAAAGGATTTCATAACCTCCCCACTATAACACTTCTAATCCTTGATATTCCTCAATTGTATTTATACCATCAATACTGACCTACCCTAGTCATAAATTTAGAACCAATACATCATGCTATAACCTAAAATATCAACTGATAATATTTTGTGCATCTCCAATCACAAGGAGTATTATTCATCAAAAATCAAGAAATTTCCTATTGAAATTACTGAATTTTCAATATGATCTTACCCACATCTATCAATCCTTAGACACCAAATTATCATCATTTGATCATTATTAATAGTATGGTTCCCACACCATGAGTATTTTCTTAAAAAGGATGATTTTTTTCATGGTGCTTCCTACCACAAGAATCACCTTCTGAAAATGAATTCCCAATGGTCTAATGAAATTCTCGATGTAGTTTCCATCCGACCATGCCTAATTATATCCCAAACCACCAACCATCTATCCTCTAGTTAAATATTCACAAAACATATTGGTCATGGTCACAAATGTGGTATCTCATCAGCTGTTGGTGATACCAAAAACCATAGAGTTGTTACAATATCATCTAAACACAAACATAGATTTATGAATCCAAAACTAAATATAAATCCATGGTTAGATTATAAACCAAATAAAAAATAATTCTCTACTTATGAGCACTAGCGCATATCAGATTTGAATTAGTCCTGTATTTCATTAATAGAAAATCGAGATTGATGAGAAAACACAGGATCCTTATAAAAAAACTTCCAATTCCCAAATATGTTATTCATCATGAGACTATATAAAACCAAACATACAATATCATGGGAATCCAAGATCCATATTGACCATTCAAAAATCAGTATAACTGTATATTTGAACCTACAACCTAAGGGTCATACATTCATAGACCATGATCCATCCAATACCACATGTAATAATAGTACATGGTCGTTTATTTCATACCAAATTTCCAACACAAAACTGAAAGTTCCAGGTGTAGCGGAAGCGTGTGGGTGGATGTGCCCACTTGGCTTTTTTTCATTAACAATGATCAATCCGGGATCAATACGACAATAAACGCCAGTCTCCACGGATTGAATCACAGAAATGGACAAAGAAAAGAAAAGTCCCGGAACCAAAATGTAGGATCGTTACAGGTTGATTATAATTAATTTAATCAATTTTAAATAAATACCTTTTTGGGTTTTCTTTCTTCATTGATGTTCTCAATCACGTTCTGATGTGATCCGTCGCTGCGTCACAGAATCCAAGTGTAGACTTCCTCTAGCAGTGATCCACACGTGTACCTCGTATCTCGGGACGTCACCAAAGGAGTCTCTGGGTGATAGCATGGATAAACCTATGCTTGCAATGTTCGCCTTAGATCGTCTTTATCCGATGGAAGTGGATATCTCTCGGTCTTGAGAGCGTTCTTGGAGGAAGAGGTTCTTTAGGTCTTGAAATAATTCTCCAGATATGTTCTGCACAATGATTCTCTTTGGTAGGAAATGAGTTGGGGTTGTGAGGATATTTATAATCGGGCTTTAGGTTGTGGAGTTATGAAAATAAATAAATGTGTTACGCGTTTTATTTATTTCATTAACTCCCATTTGAAAACCTCGTGTCTATTCATTAATTCCTTGACATGCTCCCACACTGATTATAAATAAATATCATTTAATAAAAACTATATTTCCTCAAAATCCCAATTGGAAAAACTACACGGTGTGTATTAATAAATAAACAGCGTGTAATTTTATTTCATTGAAAACTACACAGTATGTAAATTTAATGTACATAGTGTGTATATCTTGTTTTGATTTATTCATTTCCTTTCCAAAAAGAAAACTACACGGCGTGTACATTTGATAATACATGGCATGTAATAAAACTACACGACGTGTACTTTTGATACACGGCGTGTACTTGTTTTATTTTATTCTTCCTCCAACATAAAACGATTTAAGCATCCTTTAATAATTATTAAACCACGTACGGGAATAATCTTTATTCTACTTGAGATACTTGAATACACTTAGTGTGTGACCCTCTAGGCCCCTTTCTCATTGGCATTAGGTGGGCTTGCCTAAAGACCAAGATTACTATCTAGCAACGGGTCAAGGCACCCAAGAGAAATAAGTTGACGCCGCATTGACGTATCACCTTATACAAATGCTTACTATGTAATTTAATCCCTTTGTCTCGATATCTCATCAAGCAGGTTTCATGGCAGTGTCATAAACCTATATGCTTGATCCATCATTCTTTGACTACCTGAAATAAACTCGTCGTCTAGACCATGACCATGGAATTTAATGCGACGGTTCTATTTCAATCAAAGGGCCGAGATATCAACTTCCATAAATGGAAGGGACAAATCCTTCCTTGACTTATCCATTAACAACATGTCACTCGTGACGCACCCAACGTAGCCTACTTATCGCCAACTATCTGCATGACAGTTTTCGTCAGTAAATCTAAGTGTGCGAGTCATGACATGAGTTAATGATAATCTTCCAGTCTAAGGACCATTACACACGCTCGCAGATAGTAATGTCCGATGACACTGAGACATGCGGAATTACTACTAGCGGGTCTGTTCTCATAATCTCCTATCTTGTAGATTACCAAGTGCGAACTCCATGAGAAAAGAGTCGCGTCTTCTTATGAGTACTCGCACATGACGGTCTGTATACTATGTGTCCTATCATAGTATATCATCCAACCGTAGAACTTCATTTAAGAATATTGTTATAGAATTTCAAGGTTCTCATCATAGCGGGGATCTTCCCTGACTTTATCAGTGCAACAAATATTCCAGGACATTATTATATTATAGTCATGCAGAACAATGAACAATATATAATAAGATAACATTCATGTAATCAAAGTACAAAACAGTTGGTTCTCAGGACACCAACCCTTACAAACTCCCACTTGGACTAGAGCCAACTGCCTACGACTTTTAGTCCTCTAGACCTCACATGATGATCATGTTTCTACTGAGTCAAGGCTTTAGTCAAGGGGTCTGCCACGTTATCTTCCGTGGAAATACTTCTCACTGCAACTTCACCTCTCTGAGAAAAATCCCTCAAGAGATGATACTTCTGAAGTATGTGCTTTGTCCGCTGATGTGACCTTGGCTCTTTTGCAAGTGCCACCGCTGCAGTATTATCACAATAGAGTGTGATAGGATCTTTACTGCTCGGTACAACATCCAACTCTTGGATGAAGCTTCGCATCCAAACTGCTTCTTTAGCTACCTCAGAAGCTGCGATATACTCAGAATCCGCTGTAGAATCTGCCACCACACTTTGATTTGATCTCTTCCAGCTCACTGAACCTCCATTCAAACTGAAGATGTATCTAGTCTGTGACTTCATGTCATCTTGATCAATCTGGAAACTAGCATCTACATGTCCTCTGATGACTAGTTCCTCATCTCCTCCATAAACCTGGAACATATCCTTAGTATGCCTCAGATACTTAAGGATAGTCTTGACTACCATCCAATGGCGTTCTCCTGGATCAGCTTGATATCTTCCTACCACACTTAATGCGTAAGCAACATCTAGCCTCCTACATAACATAGCATACATGACTGACCCAATCACGGATGCGTAAGGGATCCTTTCCATTCTCTTTCTTTCCTCTTGTGTCTGAGGACACATTTTCTTGGAAAGATGAATGCCATGTGACACTGGAAACAATCTCCTCTTGGACTGTTCCATACTGAATCTCTTCAGTATCTTGTCAATGTATGTACTTTGACTCAGGACCAGCATTCTCTTGGATCTATCACAATGGATCTTGATCCCTAGAATATATGTTGCCTCACCCAAGTCTTTCATAGAGAAGCATTTATGCAACCATGACTTAACTGACTGTAAGACAGGTACTTCATTTCCAATTAGCAATATGTCATCAACATATACTATTAGGAAAATTATTGCACTTCCACTAAACCTTTTGTAGACACAAGGCTCACATTCGTTTTTAATAAAACCAAATTCTGTTACAGCTTCATCAAAATGAATTTTCCATGACCTTGATTCTTTCTTTTATCCATAAATGGATATCTGCAACTTTCATACCTTGTTGGCATCCTTTAGAGTCACAAAGCCTTCAGGTTGTGTCATGTAGACATCTTCCTGGAGGTTCCCGTTAAGGAAAGCTGTTTTGACATCCATTTTCCAAATTTCATAGTCATGGTAAGAGGCAATGGCCAATAGGATTCTGATGGATTTCAGCATCACAACTGGTGAAAAGGTTTCACCATAGTCAATTCCTTGACATTTTCTAAAATTTTTTGAAACCAGTAGTGCCTTATAGGTGCTGACTTGTCCCTCCATCTCTAGTTTCTTCTTGAATACCCATTTATTACCAATAGGCTTTACATAAACTGGAGGATCTACCAAAATCCAAACTTGGTTTTTGGTACATGGAATCCATTTTAGAATTCATGGCTTCTTGCCACTTGGCAACGTCTGTGCCTTCAAGTGCTTCCTTGTAGGTAAGAGGATCATCATTATCAACCAATAATGAGTCACCATCCTCGGTGACAAGAAAACCATATCGTTCTGGTTCTCTCACCTCTCTTGTGATCCTACGCAGTTCTTGTGTCTCTGGAACAGATTGTTCTTCCACGGGGCTTTGTGGAATCTGTTCTTGTACCAACTCATGTGTATCTTGAGCCTCGACTTCATCGAAGTCTATCTCGCTCCCACTATCTCTTTTGGAGATGTGCTCCCTCTCAAGGAATATGGCGTGTCTTTCCACTGTAACCTTTTTGTATGAGGGGTTGTATAGGTAATATCCCCTTTTCTCCTTGGGATATCCTATAAAGATACACTTTGTGCCTCGGGGTGCAAGCTTGTTACCTAAAGAGGCCTTAACAAATGCTTCGCTACCCCAGACATGCAAATTTGATAACATGGCTTTGCGTCCACTACATAACATGTATGGAATTCCATTTATCGATTTAGTTGGTACTTGGTTTAGTATGTGTGTTGCTGTTTGTAATGAATATCCCCAAAAGAATAATGGAAGACTCGCATGACTCATCATTGATCTCACCATGTCCAACAGGGTGTGGTTCCTCCTTTCTCTTACACCATTCCACTGTGGCGTGTTAGGAGGAGTGAGTTGAGATAGAATCCCAAACTCCCGTAAGAAATCAATGAAGTCCTGACTAAGATATTCTCCACCTCTGTCTGAGCGGAGTTTCTTAATATTCTTACCAAGCTGGTTCTCAACTTCATTCTTGTATTCTTTGAACCGATCAAAAGAATCTGACTTATACCTCACTAAGTAGATATATCCATATCTACTAAAATCATCAGTAAAAGTTATGAAGTATGAGAACCCACCCCTTGCTTCAACTGGAAATAGTCCACACACATCTGTGTGAACTAATTCTAGAATCTCTTTAGACCTTTCAACTTTCCCACTGAATGGGGCTTTGGTCATTTTTCCTTGTAGACATGCATGACATACACCAAGTGGTTTTAGTTCGAAAGAATCTAAATAACCATCTTGATATAATTTTGTCAAATGTTTCTCATTGACATGACCTAGCCGGTGATGCCAAAGTTGGGTGTGGTATGAGTCATGTGAATTAACTTTGTCATCGATTTCCATTAATTGGTTTGTGTAGTCTAACACATAAAGGTCATTATATAAATGTTCCCTACTAAAACAAATGTTATCTTTATAAAAGTAGCAACATCCACTTCCAAACATGAAGATGAATCCATCAGTATATAATCTGGATACTGAAATAATGTTTTTGGTAACAGAAGGAACATAATAACAACCTTTCAAAACCAAGATCATTCTAGTTGGCAATGTGAGATGGTAGTCTCCGACAGCTACAGTAGTGAGTCGGGCTCCATTAGCTGCCCGTAGATCCACCTCACCTCTGTTAATCTTCCTGAATCTACCTGGTTCCCGTATTTGGATATAGATGTGAGCACCAAAAGTAGTATCTAATACCCAATTAGTAGAAATAGATAGACTGCATTCAATGAAAAACGCACCTGAAGCTTCCCTTTGCTTCCTTGTCTAGGTGCAGTTTTTCTTCTAGTGTCCCTTCTTTCCACATGCGAAACAATCAACATCATGTTCCCTTGCCTCCCCTTTGATCTTCCTTTTCTTGGAAGGCCTTGAAGAAGATTTGGGCTTAAAGCTCTTCGCCTTCCCTTTCCTTTTATTTACCATGAGGACAGAAGGCTTTTCACGCTTCATGTCATTGTCCACTTGGTGAATGAGGATAAGAAGATCAGACAGAGACTTCTCAATGTTCTTCATGTTGAAGTTCACAACAAATTTTGAGAAGCTCTGGGGGGGTGATGCAAGAATGAGATCGGTACCCAGTTCATCGGGGAGTTTAAACCCTATAACCTCCAAGCGCTCAATGTAGCCAATGATCTTGACTACATGAGGCCCGACTGGGGAACCCTCTCCAAGCTTGCTCTGAAATAGAGCCTTGTAGATCTCAAACCTTTCATGTCTTGCTCTCCCTTGGTATAAACCACATAGGTGCTCGAGCATGCTATAAGCATCCATGTCTTCGTGAGACTTCATGAGTTCACTAGACATTGACGATAGCATCAAACATTGAACGTCGAGAGCGTCACTCAAATGTTGACCACAGACCAGGAAAGCTTCATCACTCACCCTTTGGGCAGGCGGATCAGGAAGTGAGGACTCCAGCATGTAAAACTTTCGTTCATGGCGTAGGATTACCCGAAGGCGCCTAAACCATTCCGAAAAGTTACTGTCGGTGATGATGTTTTCTTTATCCAGAATTGATCGCAGAGAAAATGTGGTTGACGAGTTTGTCATTTCGATTCTACAAATTGAAGAGAAGATTTATCAGTACTTTCTTGATTACATTTTTATGAGAAATAATAATAAATTTTATTAAGTCTCTCACTATTTTATCAAGTCCCAATGGCCCTCACCATTGAACTCGGAATGTCTAGTTGCTTTGAAATTTTAGTGGAAAGGATCCATATTCTTCTTTGCATAACCCCAACAAGGGTTGGTCAAGCTATTTGAAGGTATTTAGGTAGGCAGGTCTTTGCCAACTGTGAGCTTATAGTTCCTTGATCTGTTGAGTGAACTACCCAATCCTGAAATCCTGACTTGGATTTCCTCAACTATTTCCTCCAATATTACACCAAGTCTAGCAAGGGCTACTTCTCTTGATGTAATATGGTTAAGTCAACTCGAAACCTTTCATAAGGGATTCCTTTATAAAAGTAAGTGTCTCAAAAAGGGTTGGTCAAACACATAGTTTTATTGAGTCTTTCCCTTAATCAGGTAACAGAAGGCTTGGTCTGACTTAATATGGTTTTGAGGGATTTTAGTCCTTTATGCGTAGTTTTTCATTATCACATGCTTGTTAATATTAAGTGATGCTTTCTTAAGTGATTAACCATGTTCTGATAATGTTTACACATAGTCCAGTTTTTATTTTATTCCATCTTTGAATGCTTTTTTATTTCATTAATTATGTGATCGCGACAACACATACATAATAAATAAACCATGCAATCAGACAGAAATAAAATAAAATGGCATGATCATGAGCTTCTATTGGTTATCTTATCTAGCAGTTTGATAAGCTAACCCTGACCTAGGTAAAACATCTTGAACCTGATGGTTCTTGTTTTGTAGCCCCCACCTATCCATCTTTGTATCTACTTGCGTCGGTTTCACCTCGGCTTCAGGATTTGAACCGTCTCCTCTGGCTTGGGAGATCCTCTATTACATGGGGTTACATTAAAGAAACCATGGGCACGTAGGCCCTACATTTTATTGGAAGAAGGCTCGCAGGCCAAAAAATTTAAATTAAATAAATTTAAATGAAACCATACACATACAAAGGGTCTTTGGTCTAGCTCACGATCATCCATAGCATGCAATGACATCCACGCATAATTAGATTTCAAATTCTTTTAATCGTTGTTTCATTTAAGATAAGCCGCGCTCGAATTCAATTAATTATGATCTTTATAATTAATCAATTCTTTATCTTAAATTACTTTCTGAATTTACTTGAGATTCTTCTCATCCATATTCCTGGTATGAATCTTTGTACAATGGAGGAAACCTGGTGAAATTCCATTTCTGGAAAGTACACGGTGTGTAGTTTATAACTACACGGCGTGTATTTCTTTTCACCCTCTATCTAAAGTACACACCGGGGCTTTGGCGTGTTTCTGTACTTTGGAAAAATTTTGGAGTACACGGCATGTAGATAAATCATACACGGCATGTACTTCCTTGTTATGCGGTAACTAGCCCGGCGATCCCGTGTACGCGGTACGCGGCTTATCCTTGTACACGGTTGCACCTCGGCCAGAACGGACTACACGGCGTGTTGCTCCAACATACATGCCGTGTATTCCGGTTTCCACATGCTGTTCAATTATGGTCAACACGGCGTGATTAAAACTTAGTAATTTTCAATTCACACATCGTGGTTTGGCGGAACAGTGTCGGTTCGTTGAACCTAAGTACACGGCGTGTAGTTTTAAGTACACACCGTGTAATCACATGATGTACGGACAGAAAGATCGGCTCCTCTGGATGAGTTCCTCATTTTTATTTTAATCAAAATTAAAATTAAAAGCCCAATTCTATGATATGAATCAAGAAACTAAGGAGGAAGAACAGATCTTGTTTATTCATATTTATAGAACGATTTATTTCGAATTGAATCAAATATAAATGCGTAAATTATCAACGAAAATTAAATAACTATAATCAACGTTGTCACCTCCCTCTGATACCATTTGAAGGTTCCAGGCGCAGTGGAAACGCGTGGGTGGATGTGCCCACTTGGATTTTTGTCATTAACAATGATCAATCCGGGATCAATACGACGATAAACACCAGTCTCCACAGATTGAATCATAGAAATGGACAAAAAAAAGAAAAGTCCCGGAACCAAAATGTAGGATCGTTACAGGTTAATTATAATTAATTTAATCAATTTTAAAGAAATACCTTTTTGGTGTTCTTTCTTCGTTGATGTTCTCAATCACGTTCCGATTTGATCTGTCATTGCGTTGTAGAAGCCAAGTGTAGAATTCCTCTAGCGGTGATCCACACATGTACCTCGTATCTCGGGACGTCGCCAAAGGAGTCTCCGGGTGCTAGCGTGGAGAAACCTCTACTTGTGATGTCCACCTTAGATCATCTTGATCTGATGGAAGTGGATCTCTCTCGGTCATCAGAGCCTTCTTGGAGGAAGTGGTTCTTTCGGTCTTGAAAGAATTCTCCAGAGTTGTTGTGCACAACGATTCTCTTTGGTAGGAAATGAGTTTGGATTGTGACGATATTTATAATCGGGCTTTAGGTTGTGGAGTTATGATAAAAAATAAATGCGTTACGCATTTTATTTATTTCATTAACTCCCATTTGAAAACCTCATGTCTATTCATTAATGACTTGACATGCGCCCACATTGATTATAAATAAATATAATTTAATAAAAACGATATTTCCTAAAAATCCCGACTGGAAAAACTACACGACGTGTATTAATAAATACACGGCGTGTACATGTCTTTAATTGAAAACTACACGGCATGTACATTTAATGTACATGGCATGTATATCTTGTTTCAATTTATTCATTTCCTTTCTAAAAAGAAAACTACACGGCGTGTACATTTAATAATACACGGTGTGTAATAAAACTACACGGTGTGTACTTTTGATACACGGCGTTTACTTGTTTTATTTTATTCTTCCTCCAACATAAAACGATTTAAGATTCCTTGAATAATTATTAAACCACGTACGGGAATAATCATTATTCTAATTGAGATACTTGAATACACTTAGTGTGTGACCCTCTAAGCCCCTTTCTCTTTGGCATTAGGCGGGCTTGCCTAAAGTCCAAGATTACTGTCTAGCAATGGGTCAAGGAACCCAAGAGAAAGAAGTTGACGCCGCATTGATGTATCACCTTATACGAACACTTACTATGTAATTTAATCCTTTTTTCTCGATATCTCATCAAGAAGGTTTCATGGCGGTGTCATAAACCTATATGCTTGATATGTCGTTCTTTGACTACCTGAAATAAACTCGTTGTTTACACCATGGCCATGGAATTTAATGTGACGGTTCTATTTCAATCAAAGGTCCGAGATATCAACTTCCATAAATGGAAGGGACAAATCCTTCCTCAACTTATCAATTAACAACATGTCACTCGTGACTCACCCAACGTACCCTACTTATCGCCAACTATCTGTGTGACGGTTTTCGTCAGTAAATCTAAGTGCGCGAGTCATGACATGAGTTAATGATAATCTTCCAGTCTAAAGACCATTACACATGCTCGTAGATAGTAATGTCCGATGACACAGAGACATGCGGAATTACTACTGGCGGGTCTGTTCTCATAATCTCCTATCTTGGAGATTACCAAGTGCGAACTCCATGAGAAAGAGTCTCGTCTTCTTACGAGTACTCGCACATGACAGTCTGTATACTATGTGTCCTATCATAGTATGTCATCCAACCGTAGAACTTCATTTAAGAATATTGTTATATAATTTCAAGGTTCTCATCATAGTGGGGATCTTCCATGACTTTATCAATGAAACAAATATTCCCAGACATTATTATATTATAGTCATGCAGAACAATGAAAAATATATAATAATAGAACATTCATGTAATCAAAGTAAAAAACAGTTGCTTCTCAGGACACCAACCCTTACAAAAACATCAATCATTACCTATTATCATGTCACCATGAACATAATGCTCAACGCCTAGGGAATTTGTATCCATATTTAGGGTCACACCTTAAAATGATCAATAGTGAACTCCCCACCATGTAGAATCCATAAAACCACACCTCATCCACATACTTAATAGGTTCTAATATTACATATGTGTCACTCTTTATGAGCCACATTCACCCACCAGATGAACTCTAACAAAATGCAAGGTCTTATCATTGGACCATCACACTACAATACATCTTTGGTTTCCACTCACTATAAGAGGAACCCCTATCATTCTCATCAAAAAATATACCAACCATTACTTCAATTGTTTCATTGAATCCACCAGTCCTCAACCCACACCTTTTCTCTCACCAAGCCATGAACTAATAGGAACTTCACATAACTGATGTATATACTACCTAGACCACTTTTGAATGTAATAGGTGTACACTAATGTAAACCGTGTTTAAATAACAAAACTAATGGTACCTTGAGTCTCATGTAATCAAACTAAGTATTAGCTAATTGTACAACTTACCATGCCCCAATACATTCCAATCTCATCTCTTTCGAAACACATTTATGCTTACTTTACAATAATCTCGATATTTCACCCATGCAAAGTCTAATCTCACATAAACCATCATATGAGTTTCATCTAAAAAAATAAAAGTGTCTACAAATATCTCAATATGCCACTGAAATCACATCCCAAATCAACATGGTTATGCATCCCACCAATTCTTCCCTTTGAAACTAAACATAAATACCAAATAACCTCAATTGTTTTACATTGAAAGATCCCAAGTCATATCCATGCTTATACAACATACCTAGTAGCACATCTCATGAACCAATCTATAACCTAATGAATCTATCCATGATTATCATCTCTATCGGAACTCACAATTCTCGGTTAAACCCTATCTCTTGGTACCCTCATACATCCCCTATTTTTTCAACAATAGTAGGAAAAACTACTACTACTCAATCATAACACCCATCTCACCAATATCATTAGTTTCAACTCAATGTATTGGGCTTCCCACCTAGCCCATAAATTGTGTCTCACATGGGTCACACCTGGTGGGAAAACATCCCATTCCCCATGTATGATATATCATGGGAAAAAATTCCAAAACACCCACTCTAGGGACCTTATGTATACATAATCATTGGGAAACACATTCTAAATTGACATCCCACCCTAGAGAACCAATCCTCGCCCAAAATAAACATATGGGAATACCCCATTAAGAAATATGATCTCAACCACATATATATAATGAAATCGTATTAAGATTATCAATATAAATTAAAACCATAGTAATAGGGATTGGTTAAGTAGAATTATAACCAAAAATATTTAAATTGAAAACACCATATAGATTTTTGTTGTCACATCAAGTAATTGAACCTGCATCACCATCACCCACATGGCGTCCATCACTAAGGTATCAAATTATTGTACTAACCCACTAAAAGTTTCTATACATCGCTTACCCAGAAAAACAAAGTATATTTTTCTTCAAGGAGTATTCCCCCATAAGATCCATATAACCTATCATCCAGAAAAAAAATTGTTCTAAATGAGTATAATGTCACTAACAGGTTTTATAGAAAATAGAATATAAGTTATTATTGACACTTTAAATAGTTGAAACCTCTATCATTACTGATATAAAGCATACCCAAAAATATATGTGTCATGTGAGTCATGTGTTCCAAATATTATGAAGGTACATAGACCTCTTAATACTTTTCTAAGAACCAAATCCATAAATAAGAATCTCAAATATACATATAATATTTGAATAAGAATATCAATTATAACATAAAAATAACTTAATAGTAATCTATGAACCTTGGTAACCTAGACATTCCATTAAGAAATGTGATCATAATTCACTTGTATGTGGTTCATCAAAATCTATAAGATTTCACTATTCCTTGTCTTCTATATCAAAAATAGTAAGAAAAGGAAAAAATATGTTTTAATGCTACTTTGTAATGCCCCACTACCCGAGACCACACATTAGCGTTTGAACCAGAGGTGATTTATGAGCTCATGCACACCTCCTCTTATTCTAGAGGCTATTGATTAGAAGAGAGGGTCTAACATGTTACAATGTAAACACTATACCCTCAATATATGATATTAAAATAGTGGTAAATAAATAATAATCTTAAATTATAAATAATAAATGTTCAAATAATATATAACATATCCATGTTATATTAAATGAATATGGAAGCATACAATCATACATACTAATTGATCACCCATTAACATGACCACATGTAAAAAATAAATTAAATTAAAAAAAATACTTTTTGGTTTTACTACCATCCCTAATCTTCATTACATCCCAATATTTAATGCCCATCAAGATGATCCACATTGATCATACAACACTAGACCTCTACCCTACCCAAATCTGTGAACAATGAGTTTTTGTCGGGCACAAATGTTCCATGGACTCCTGAGTAAATAGTGAGTAATAATTTGTAGCAAAACACCAATGGAGTCCCTAATATAACATGTAAATATAATATATAGACAATATGATATGATTATAAAATAAAATAGTTTTGATGTCTAAATAAAAAAACAATCATTCGTCCTCAGGTTTTAAGGGGATAGTCAGGATTGAGCACACCTTCTTCGGCTAGTGTTATATGTCTTTGAAAAAATATCATCATCTATATTCTAGAAGTGTACACACTCCCTATAAGAAAACATAAATCACCTACTATGGAACCCAAGGCATAATCAACCCCCCCCCCCACTAAAAAACAAGTAACAAGTCACTTAGAACCCATGTGAAGAATCTACATATTAATAAACACCTAAAAATCCTGAAAACCCAAAGGGAAGACTCTCTATGTCAAGAATCACATATAGATCATCTAAAAACCAAGGTAAAACAATCCTCACCCAAAATATGGTTATCAAAAACTTAGTTGAACATATTCTCCCTACATAGAAACATATGAATATCATTTATAACCTATGGTTAGACCCATATCCTAGTTAGGAAAGATACAAAAATAATCTAGAACCTAAGGGATGATTTTTATCATATGGAAAACACTTAAAAGACCATTTAGAACCCTGGGGAATACATGGTCTCTGATGGGAAACATCAATCTCATCCCATCCCTAGGGTACACTCTCTCCCAAAAACTAGCATATCAAACTACATAGTTCAACCACCTTCCCAAACACCTCAAGTATCATATAGGTAATCCACTCAATCACATCCCAGATCCCATCATAGAATCAATTCTAGATGATTACCATAAATCTTGGGTTCTAATGTGACACCTAATATTGAAAATACCCAACTCCCTGAACTTCCCTTCTCTAGGGTCAACATAATATCAGGTCACATGTGAAGGGTCCCCATGGTCATATAATATTTTAGACACCATGGATCCTTAGTCTCATTCACATATCTTAGGCCAGCCTATCACACAAAAGAAATTACATCCCCCATAAAAACAATATTCATTTCATGGACTCACTAGACAGGTAGTTAAAGATGCACCATCATCACTTTAAAGATATAGAAAAATAATTATCCCCATTCCCGAGCATATCCATCTTGATCTACTCACCCAATCCATCAAAAACCTACTCAGGGTATACCCACCCTTGATCATACATACTAGTATGGTTTGAACACTTTCCCTGCTATCTAATAAACTAGATCTATAAGTTAACTCAATGACCCTATACGGTCTATCCTTAGGCCAACCATTCTCATCCCACCACTTACCCCTCCCCCTTAAAGGGGACTAAATTCACCTATCATAGGTTAACTACATGCATTCTTATATCACTGGAACCACCACAAGGATCCTTGTATCTTATCAACTGCATATTTAATAGATCCATCAACTAATAGAGGTTGAGGCATTAAGATATTACTCAAGGGTCCATTATGGCACTTGGCACATCCGTTCTACCCATAATCCCTAAAACACTTTATTTAATTGATGTTTAATCACCCATACATAAATAAAACATATATTACATGGCACGTATCAAAATCATAAACAGTAGGGGTGCTTATGGGACCACCTACCTCATACATGGAGTCATCCCATTTAATAAAATACCTTCCAATATCTCCAAATCTATTCCATTCCTCATGAATGTGCATGTCACATCTCGAGCACCTATCTCAATTAATAACATAGAATTTATTTAAAACATACAATTAAAATATTAATTTTCAATTTAATTCAAATAGTAATTTTTTTAAAAAAATCCTAGAAATATACACTCATTTAAACTTTGATCAATGGTGTGTGGTTCACTCCCTACATGCACCCAAACATAAATCACCTAAATTCCCCAATTACCACACCAAATTAAACAGTCAATTTAATCCAATGTAATCAAAAAAACCTATAAAAATCCTTGCGATACATAAGTCTAATTAAATGGTGAGAAACATTGTGTGATCATCTCCTCAAGATATCCCCTATTCAATTTTAGAAGACACTCTATCATATCGAATGATTTTGAACATGCCCTAGTGGAAATAATCCCCAAATCCCTATGATAGAGAACTAAAATTAGTTTCTATAAAGGGAAAAGAAGTATTAAAGGGGGAAAGGGGAGAACATACCATCAAACTAAGATAAAATCATAGAGGAAACCTCCCCATATTAAGGGGGAAATAAAATGGATGAAAGGGAGGGGAGAAATCCCATGTGTATCCATATGAGTGGGAGGTAAAGATTTGGTGAGACATAAATTCATGGGATTTAAAATGGTATTTCCCCATATTTTATGGAAATTCTCAAAGATTTATAGTTACTATATGGTTTTTCAAACTATACTTTAGTCATGTGGCTCACACTATCTCAAGACACCCCATCTCTCACTACTTGGTTGTACAATTTATAAATTATGTTCAAACTGTGAAAAAACCCTCTATCAGAAGGGAAAACCCATTCATGATTTGGATCTTGTAGTTCTCTACAGTTTTTCAAAATCCATGTGTCTCCACTCTTCACAAAAAAACACTCTTCAAGGAAAGTCCTAGTTAACCTCATAGTTTACCCTAACCGTGTGATGAAAATGCATAGGATTAAAACCCTTCCAAAATTATAAATTCAATAAAAACACTCTCAACTATCACCCAAGAACTGTTTACCACTCTTGGGCCCCAATCCATTCCAAAAAAACCTCCTTGAGATGTTCTAACTCTAAAAATCATATATAAATCATGGTTCTCAAAAAAACCCATACATCGGGATCAAAAATCCAAATTCCACCTGAAATTCACAACCCATAAAAATATATTTCTTTTTATAATACTTATTTGAAGTCAGAATAAATGTGATGATGTTGAGATGGACATCAAAGATATAATATTAATGATGTTAAAGACTTGATTCTAGTCAATATTTTTAGAATCCTTGAATATCATTGATGATTCGTTTTGTGGGATCTTTGATGATTTCAAAATATACTACTACAAAATATATCATTAATATAGATGGATTTTATTAGTTCTGGTAAATGTTCACTTTATCAGCCCTAAAAAGCATAGAAAAATGATATCCTTTATCAGTGAAAAACATCAATGATAATGGGTACCCTTTATCAGCACTTCTCTATATCACTCATAAATGGCACATTTTATAAGTGCTTTATTTTTATCACTGGTAAAGAGAAAAAATTATGAACACTTATTTAGTGCTAAAAAGGTCCTCCATAAAATGAAAAGAGTAGACAAATAAATATTAAAAGTGACTAAATGAAAAATATATATATTATGAATCTTATTAATTAAATAATTATTGATAAAAATGAATAAAATTAATATACATATACATATATATATATATAATAAAAAATTATTAATAGTATATAATAAATATATAGACTTTCAAAAAGAATAAAATGAAATAATTAAAAAAATAAAAAATTACAAATGATTAAATTAATTAAAGTATTAAACATTTTATTAATTAAATAATTATAAATAAAAATAAAAAAACATAATCTACATATATATATATTATAGATAATTATAAATAGTGTCTATTTATATAAAAGTAATGAATTGTAAAAATCAAACAAAAAATTAAAAATGAATAAATTGTATTAATTAAAAAAATGAATAAATTACATAATTATTAAAAAAACAATTATTAATAGAAATTATTAAGTTTAACATATGTATATATATATATATATTAATTATAAATTTTTATAAATAATATATATTTTTATATAAATATATAAAATGAATAAAACATACTAATTAAAAAAATATTACTGTCTTATTCATTTTAATGGTTTTTATACATACTTTTTCATTAATACATTTAATATTGAAATATATTCATATATAAATATATATAAATGTATAATATTTCATATAATATGATTTAACATGAAATAAAATATTTATTCTTACATATTAAATAAATTATATTTAGTGAATAATGGTTTATCATTAACAAATAATAATAATGGCTAATTGCATCATGAGAAATGAACATAATTGAATGTCATTTTAGTTTTCAATTAAAAATATATAAAATCATGTTATATTGATTTCACATACATATACACGTAAATCAATTTTATATTCGATGCACACACAAAAATATTTACATAATCAATTAAATCTTATATATATATATATATAAACACATACACCTAATAATTATGTAATTTATTCAAAAAAATAATTTTAGAATTTCATTAAAACATGATGCATTTAATATATTATGTTTTTTATCAGTAAATTTTATTTATTTATGTTTAATATTATTACAATTAGGTATTAATTTTTTTTAAAAAAATTATTTTTGTGAATTTAATATTTTTCTATTATTTATGTGATATAAATTTATTTACTATGTTTTATTATTTTCAATATGTATTCATATTTAATTCAATATATATCCCTATTTCTTAATAATTTAAATTTAATTAATAAAACATATAATTGTTTTTCAATATTTTTAAAGCGTACTAATTTTTTAATTATTCAATTTCACTCTTTTTTAACATGAACTAATTTAATATTATATATCCATTAATAATGTTAAAAATGTATTTGAAAATAAATATTTATAAATATATATATATTAAAATGTGTATCTACTATATTTATAAATATATTTATTTTAAATTATAAATAAATTAATATTCTATTTTTAAAAGAATTCATAAAATTATAAATAAATAATTATATATTTAAATAATTATAAAATCATAGTAACTTGATTTAAATAATGAATGTATTTACTATATATATATATAATTATATATATAATATATTTATAATTAGATAAATATATATATAATTATATAAATATATCAATATTATTTCTTTAAACAGTATTTACATGATTATAAATAGATATATATATATTTAAATAGTTATTAAATTATAATAAATATATTTAAATAATAAAATATTTACTATTTGTATATTTATATATATATCTATTAAATATACATATATATATATAATTATATAAATATATATAATGGTATAAATATATTTGTTATTATTAAATTATAATCAATATATTTAAGTAATGAATATATTTACTATATTTATATTTATAAATATTTATAAATATTTATAAATTTATTTATAAATTTATATTTAATATATTTATAATTATATATAAAAATATATTTTTTTAATGTATTTATGTAATTATATATAAATAATTATATATTCAAATAATTATGAAATTATAACAAACAATTATATAATTATATAATTATATTTACAAATTTTTTTATAGTTTTCTTAGCTTTTATGAGTAGTAAAAAAGAGCGGGTAAAGACATATTTTATTAGCACTTATTAATTTCAAACTGATAAAAGGAATCTGTTTCAACGCTTTTTTGGAATCACTCATAAAAGTCTTTAAATCCATTTAAAGAACCCTAAATGCTACTATTTCTATCACTATATCTAAATATTTCTACGGAGGCCACCTGCTATTGGCGCTCCCCTTCCTTGAATCCATGATCAAATCAAGGCTCAAATCAAGTCTCGAACACATCCAAGGCTCAAACGAATCATGTCTCAAATGAATCCATGTATCGAATGTATCTGATCTTTCACGCATGATATATCTACTTAATCTCGTATTAATGAAAAAATGAATCTAGGGTATGTTATTTTCTACTCCTACTCACTTGTTGTTTGCTTATTTAGGTTCCTCGTAAGGTTCTTTTGACTTAGGTGGTGGTGTTTTTTTGAGCGAGCCTAGTATTTATAGGATCATCAAAGTTGTGTTGATTTTAGTAAATGGTTGTAGGTATTTTATATTTATTTGGAAGTATGTATCTTCTAGTTATTGAGTTAATGACCATCTAAAATTCTCACATATATGTTTAGATATTGGATTTTAGGCATAAACACTTTCATTTTAGCACATAGAGAGTTAGGAATCATCTCCTATGATATTTATAAACTGGGTGAAATCCCCATCACTTGTAGGAAGTATAATGGATTTCTTCATTCATCCAATGATAAGAAAGATATAGGAAAACCCCTCCCCTAGTGAGATACCTACTATTTAAAGTAGATATAATATTAAGAATTCAACTCCATCTACGTTCAATTTTTCAATTTTGGGAATTGGTAAATTTCCTAATGAGTTCTTTTTGGGATATTTTTTTATTTTTCATTAAATTTAAAATAATTTTTGTTGTTATTGATGGTAATTTTATTATTCAGAGCATTCCTTGGTTCATTTCCTTGATGTTGGTTGTGGTTCCAATGTTGTGGCACTCCTGGTGGGTTTTCTTATGTTCTTCCTACATAAATTAATTATGGAAATTAATTATAATTTATTTATAATTATGTAAATGGTTTCCTTATGGTCCATGGTTCATGAAGAAAGTGAAACATGGACTTAGGACATAAGATATCTCAATGGAAGTTAATGTCTATTAGTATTTAGGTTTGATTATAAGAGGCATGTTGATGATACTCATTGACAATGGAAGTATCCCATAAGGGTAAAACATTGTATAAATTTCTCCATTAATATTTTTCATAGGGTAGTGATGTTCTTAGAGGGATTATATGATCACCTTAGTTGTGATTAGATATGTACTAGAAAATATATTATAGTCACATGAAACAAAACATGATTACCTTTGAAGGGTGGAATGGATTATTTGATCATATATATTACATCGTCTTCAGATTTTATGTGTGTGAGGGAAAAATTATGGCCTACGAACTATGATATTATCTAACAAGTGATCGTGGAGAAATATCATCAATGATTAAGATACCTGATCTTTGAGTATTTTATATTAAAATATGATGTGAATTATTGTAGGGATAGGTATGGTATGTTATAATGTTAATTACTATATACATGTTAGTGATTCATCATGGTCTAGGGTGAGGGTAACTTGACTTTATTGTTGTCATTTTTTCTTATTTATAGTTTTTTAGAACTTAACTATAACAAATTTATTGTAGAACCCATTTTGTGGTTCTTTCCTAAGGGAACCAATTATTTTAATACTTCTCCATATTTCAAATTCACTTCAAAATAAATGGCTACTTCATACCCATTTCATTATTTAGAAGAAATAAGTACATGTGATGGTTATCACTAAAGGATAGTCTTGGATACAAGGGGTCTGAGGAAGAATCTCATGGTACCTTTGACGTGTTTATTTCTAGAGGGAGACAAAAAGTTTTTTCTCCTCCTATTATTCAAATACTAACCAATTATTATTGAAATGATTAGAATGTTAGGGAATAAACATTTCATAAACTTATGGTATGATTAGTATAATTCACTAGTATGAAATGAAGTAGGTACATTTGATTAATATGGTGTCCTGGTTACTACATAGTGAATTTACTTACATGTGTATTTTGAGTGTTACTACTTTGACATATAATCAAATATATGCATTTTTTTATATTTTAGTGGTCATGTTAGTATTTAATTATTGATTTTTATAAACACACCCAGTATATGAACCTAAATGGACATAGAGATCTTATATTTTAGATACTAGTGAGGGAAAAGGACTAGCAACATTGATTAGATTTGGTGAAACTCAGTGAGGAAGATTTGATGTTCTCAGGGTAGTTTTGGGGATCTTTTATCATTTAGAGGTGAGATTTAAAATTTAAAATTATGATTTGGAAATTTAAAATTTTTATGGAGAAATATTTCATCTCATAATCTTCGTCATCATAATAGTTATTATTGTATTAGTTTTTGAATCACCCCCCATATATTCTTTGTTCCTTGAACTATTCTGAGTAGTTGTCCTCCAAAATTATTATCGATACCTGGTATATGATTACTACTATGTATAGTTGTTCAAGTAACATAGGTTCATGTATATAAGAGATGGAGTATGAGTCTCAAGAAACAAAATTCAATAATAACTCTTTGGGAGATTAAGCTGATGAGGATGGTGGTTGTCTATAACATTCACCTTTGGGTGAATTTAGATTATAACACCTACCCTAATGGAGTAACTATTTTCTTAAATTCAACTAGTACCCCACCTATGAAATTACACGGACAATATTGTGATCAAATAATGAAAAAATATATTTAACTAATAAAAACTATAGAGATATGAAATAGAAGAATAAAAATAAATATAAGAGTAAATAACTTTTATTTATAAGAAATCATAGGTAAAAGTAATATATATATAAGAAAATTATAAATTAAATATTAAATAAATAATTAAACTCATTTTTATTTCTTCTACCCTTGTTAGTGAATAAAAATATAAATACTATGAACATAACTATAGAAATGATACACATAAAGTTCTTTTACAATCACAGTAAAATAATATGCAACATATAATAAACAATTTATAAATTTTAGGAATATAAAAACATAGAACATAGTGAATAATAATAATAAAAGTTTAAATGATTCATATGATATGTTTACAGAATATGGATATTGGGAAATAAAAAATTATTGGGATTATATCATTCTAATTTTTACATATTCATTTTATTCTTATGGAAATGGGAATACATAACAGCCCAAATATCCATTTACTAAAAAATTACAATAAAATTCTATAAGATTTTAATATAATGATGTAATATAAGTTATTCAACAGTTATTATAAATTATTCTAATTCTATAATATTAATAATAATAATTTAAGATTAAATATAAATATATTAAAATGATTGAAGGTAAATAATTCCATAAATAAATGAATAGGTAATATACATTTTCCTTTAATATATGTTATTATCATTTTTCTGATTTTTTATTTATTAAAATTGGTAATATAAATGGATTTAAGATATGTATAATAATTTTAAAACAAAAAATATGCACATACAGAGTCTAATACAATGATTTAAAATTGAAATGTACATGATCATAAAATAAAAAAAAGAACTATATGGCTCTCTAAAAAATGAGTGGATTCATATAAAATAACCATGTACTAGAAATACAGTAAAAGAAGGTGCATATATCTATGAAAAATTGAGTGTATTAATGAAAATAAAATTGAGTTCTTGGGGAGTAATTTTTTAAATTACTTTTATAAATGAAAAAATGATAAAGAAATATTTTTACAAAATAAAGTAATAGAATCCAATAAACAGCACCTGCGGGGGTGATATGAAGTAATAGGCTTCAATAAATAGCACTTACGAGGGTGGAATGTAGTAATAGTCTCCAATATTATTTCAACAATATCTCCCCATACACGTACATGCCCAAAAATATAGGTAACATTTTGTACACATATGTATGCAGTTGTTTCTTAAACAATGTGACAGTATACATAAAGTATGCATATAGGTGTATGCAGCATAATGTTTTAAACAATGTGTATGTATGTTTATAGTTCAATAAATTTTTGATCTGTATGTATAATTTTGTGTAATTTTAAAAAATGTATTTATGTGATATACATACTACATGTAATTTTTTAAATCTGAAAGAGGCATAAGAGGAATGCTAAAATTTATCCATAAGGAATGCACACAGTAATTACATACAATATGAATCTTAAAGAGGCATGGGAGTATGTAATTTAATATTGCATAAAATATACTATATGGGTATAGATGTGTGTACTTTCAAAAAATGTGTGCACATAGTATACACAATGGTGTATGTAATTTAAAAAAATGTATGAATATAATATGCATATTGCATACACTAGTGCACATATAGTATACAATGTTTTCATATTTTAATTGTACAAAGTATGAATCTGAAAGTGGAATGGAAGGTATATATAATTTTAATCAATGTTACCATTGTATGAGGTAAATTAATATTAAAAATGTGATGATGATATATTTGTAACCATTTTCAATGGAAAGGAATATCAAATAATTATTCCTAAATTTTTCATATAATATAATGGTTACTAATGTAATAGTGAAAATTGATATATGCCATTTAATAAATTGAGAACAATGATATATAGATGAAGTCAATTAACTTAGAATTTTCATTATTAAAGACTTACTATATGGATTATAATGGTAAATGGTGAGAAAAATGATTTTCTGATTTACTTCTTTTATATATTTTACACCATATTCAAAATTAAATGTTTAACTACTCATGTAGAAAATGACTATAACAACCATTCTCTTTATTTCACACTTAAAAATAATTTATTATATAAAATAATCACTTGATACAAGATATAATATCGAGAGTTCTAGTGTCATTAGGGATTATTATCATTTCATAACAACTTAGAACATAAAACACAACATCTTTATTCAAAACTTCTTTTACACGACAACAACATTCATTCGTACTTAGCATTGCATGGGATAACCTGAGGACATGAATAAGAAAAAGTTTAGATATAATGGATAGTAAGGGAGTAAAAAAGTCATAAAAGGGAGAATATAGTACATTTTTGGCAGTAGTAATATCAGTGGATCACAAGATAAAAATGAACATAAAGGCATGATATAGCATGATTATCATAACAAGGAAATGTGGAAACAACATTTAACATGATATTAACATGATCCATGGCTCATTGCACATGGGGCATGAGAAAACCCTCATTTAATTTGAATTATGATGATTAAAACCTCATTGAACTTTACGTATCATGACACTAATCCTTACCTAATGCATAGGAGAACTATCAGGGTGCACCCTTCTTAATCATTTCATTTCAAGCATAAGTGTGCCACATGGATCATATAACCTTAATTAATTAAAAATCATCATTTATTACATGATAAAGGAGTGTGTAATTAATTCATGAAACTCTATAATCAATAATTAAATGTTCATAAAGTTTATTATCCTTGATAGATAAATGGGCATGGTATTCACTACACATTGACTTTGTCTTGGAAAATTGCAGAGCAATTTAAGCAGCATAACAGCATGACATAAGAATTCATAAAAATGGTTGATGAGAGATAAATAGGAGTATCATAATATGTAAATAAAATGGTTAGTAAGGGGGTCATATAGATACATTTCCCAACATATGTAATGGAAATTAGATTCATAATACAAAAGAATTACATGAATGTAAATGAGGAGGGAGAAATCCCATAAGGAATATCAACATGGTAACGGGTATACATGGGTGGCATTAATGAAAGAAAAATGGGTCTCTCATTATTCAAAAATAAGTAGGGAAGTATAGGGGATGTGTGAAATCATATCCCAACATTTTTAATTAAAAATACAAGGGTATAGAAACATAAAGAAACTCGGAACAAAATGAGTGAGGAAGAAATCCATTACTTGGAAATGTGATCCTAAAGGCTTGGGAGAGGCTTGAGAGAGGCTTCTACGGAGCTTGGGGAACCTTGGGAGGATTTTAGATAGATAAGGGAAGAGTTTGGTAGAGCTCCAAAGTCTTTTAGTGAAGAGGAAGTGGGAGCTTGGGTGGTTTATATAGGAAAATAGAGGGAATTCTTTATTATTTAGGTTTCGGACGCCACACATTAAACTAATCAAAACAACAAAACAACCCATGGTTTTTGAACATGGTTTTTGAAAAATGGGAGTGGAAAACATTATTTTATAAGGCCAATGTCCAAACTTATTAAAATATTTGTCTTGCTTATGTGGAGATGAGTCACACTCTCAAAGAAATCATTTTAAAAGTTAAAATGTTTTACAAGTTTTAGAGGGTCCACTAAGGAACCATAAAATTAACCAAATAAATCTAAAATCCCATTAAATTAAATATAAAACAGATATTTTCCAAAAAAAAATATAGTATTTTATTACATAACTTTTGGGTCATTATGATGTAATTAAATATATTGTATATTAAAACGGTATTTAATTTTTACCCAAAAATTCAATTGTCTCAGAAAATTATGAAAAATCCACCTATGGATAGCTTCGGCATCCGGATTCCTAATATAATATTCATTTTAT
Source organism: Viscum album (assembly GCA_963277665.1). NCBI lineage: Eukaryota > Viridiplantae > Streptophyta > Magnoliopsida > Santalales > Viscaceae > Viscum > Viscum album. Next base: position 1,213,336,845 of record OY728127.1, read on the forward strand.
CTAAATAATTTTTAAAAAATGTGTATTTTTACATTTAAAAAACCGACATTTATCAAAAATCCGGGGTTTGACAAAAATAGTTTTCAAACCTTAATAACAATTACAATTGTATTCATAAAAATTATATGATCATTTATATTTAATAAAAAGTAATTTAGTAAACATGTTTTATTAAAATATTGTTTGATTCAAAAATCCATTAATTCATCAAAATAGTTTTGTTAATTTAATATTATCTGAAAATACTATTTGTGCTTTAAAAACTTTTTATTAAGTAAAATGAATGTATATTCTTTATTATATAAAAAAATAATTTAAATGAAAATAGCACTAGGGTCTTATTACATAAACCCTTAGAATACCTTCATAAGAGCTAAGGGTATGGTATTTGATGGTAACACACTCGTGGGGTGGCTTAGATGACATCACTCAAGTGGTAATCTTTATCAACATTCACTTCTCCTGTAGGTAGTTGCATTCAAGATTAATGTGTTGAAGCTTGGATTGGGCTTGGTTAAGAGATAAGCCCAGTGACGCTACCTCATTTTTGATCTCTGAAAAATGGGCTTCATATGGAGCAATTCTACTGTATAATTCCATCACTTCCATTTTCAGAGTAAATTGGATTTGTTAAAACCATATATTTATACAAATAATGTGATCAATATTCAATGATTATATTATCAATGGTGAAAATTCTTAATGGTATTTTGAAATCCAAAATCATAAAACTAGGTAATTGAATATGTTATATAACCATTTTACATAATAACACATTTAATTCGATCAATATGAATTTTCATTGATAAAAGTTAGGGTCGTTAAAATATTCCCCCCTTAAGAAATTTTACACTCGAAATTTCTTTTTCCCACACTAAAATAGATGAGGGTAACTCTGCTACATCACTTCCTCTAATTCCCACATTACTTCTTCAAACTATTGGTTTCACCACAACACCTTAACGAGGGGTGTTGTCTTATTTTGTAGAACATTTCCCAATGATCTAAGATCTTTACTGGCTTCTCTTCATAGGAGAGTTCATTATCCAATGGAACCTCCTATGGATTGAGTACATGTGATGGGTTAGGTATGTACTTCCTCAAGAGGGATTCATGGAATACATCATGTACTTTAATTAGGTTTGGTGTGAGTTCTAGTCAATAGGCCACTACTCTAACGCGATCAAGGATCTCAAAATGTTCGATGTACCTTGGACTAAGCTTTCCATTATTCCAAAAATCTCATTACTCTCTTCTACGGTGATATGTGGAGGAATACCATGTCTCTGACATCAAACTGTAGGTCTCGTCGACAATTATCAGCATATCTCTTTTGTCAAATCTGAGCAGCTTCAATGTGTTGCTGGATGGTCTTAACCTTCCCCATCATTTCTTTGACCATTTTTGGACCTAGGAGTTTTTTCTCCCCAAACTCATCCTGACATGTCGGTGTTCTGCACCTCTTATCATAAAGGGATTCATAAGGATCCATTTGGATTCATGATTAAAACTATTATTGTAATAGAACTCAACCAGAGTAAGATGTTGATCTCATCCTCCTTTAAATTCCATTTAGCATCCTCTCAACATAACCTCAAGTTTTTGGATAGTCTGCTCAGATTGGCCATCATTTTGAGGATGATAAGCCATACTGAAGTTCAGCTTAGTATTCAGAGCATGTTGAAGACTCTTCTAGAACATATAGGTGAATATTGAATCTCAATCAGATACAATAGATAGTGTCACTCCATACAGTCTTACCACTTCTCTTATATATATTTATTCCATTTGATCCAATTATAAATCCTCTAGAATTTCAAGGAAGTGTGCAGCCTTTGTAAGATGGTCCACAACAACCCAGATAGCACTGTTTCCTTTGTATGTCTTTGTATGTCTAGTGACAATGACCATGGTGACGTTATCTCATTTCCAAGCTGATTTCATAAATGTTTTCATCATCCACTTAGACTTTTTCCAATAAACCTTTACTTTCTGACAAACCAGGCACATTGATGTATACTAAGTGATTTCCTTCTTCATGTTATCCCACCAATAAAGCTCTCGGAGATCTCAATACATCTTTGTGTTTCCTGGAAGAATGAAGAAATTAAAACTATGTGCATCATCCAAAAGTTTTTTCTTCATCTCCAGATTTGTTGGAACACATGGTCTTGACCCAAATCTCACAATTCCATCTTCATTAACATTGAACCCTGATGATTTCCCTTTTATGATAGTGTCCACTTTCTTATTAATTACTACATCATCCTTTTGAGAATCCTCTAACCTTTCCAAAATAGATGGTTGAGAAATCATTTGTGAAGGGATTGATGATGTTCCCTTCATTATGATTCTCGTGTCCATCTTCATCAAATCTAAGAAGATTGGATCATTTTCAATTCTCATCAATGATAGAATTGTTGGGTCTTTTCTATATAGATCATCCTCCACCTTATTCACTTTCTCAGGCTGGTAATGGATTGAGCAGTCATAATATTTGATCACCTCTAACCATGTTCATTGGAGCATGTTAAACTCTTTATTTTTGAATATATACTTGAGGCTTTTGTGATCAGTATATATTTTACACTTCTCCCAAAATAGGTAATGTTGCCAAATTTTTAAAGTAAAGATTATTACTGCCAACTCCAGATCATGTGTTGGATAGTTTTTCTCATGAAATTTCAATTGCCTTGAATAATATTCAATGAATTTGTCATTTTTCATCAACACATAGCCTAGGACCTTCTTCAAATCATCGCTAAATACCATAAAAAGTTCTCCACTTTTGGGTAGTTTGAGCACGGGCACAGTGATAAGACTCCTTTTCAACTCCTTGAATATCTCTTTGCATTCATCACTCCAAGAAAAAAATTTCACTTTCAAGTTATCTTGGTAAGAGTGTTGGACAATCATGATAAATTTCTCACAAATCGGCGATAGTATCTAGTTAACCCTTGGAATCTATCGATATCCTTTATCGATGTTGTTATCGTCCTTCCCTCAATTGTAGTTGTCTTGGATTGATCCATAGATATCTCATTTCTTATAATGATATGACCCAAGAATGAGACCTCCTTCGACTAAAACTCACACTTCTTGTACTTTACATGGAGCTTCTCCTTTCTCAAGGACTATAGAACAATGCTTAGATGCTCCTCATGCTCCTCCTTGGTATTTGAGTATATTAGAATATCATCTATAAAGACAACAAAATTTTTTGAGGTAATCTATAAATACTATATTCATCAATTTAATGAAGATTTTTGGAGAATTGGTGAGTTCGAAAGGAGTTACTGTGAATTCATAGTGCTTGTATCTTTTATGAAAAACAATCTTGGGGATATCCTCCTTCTTCACCCTTACTTGGTAATATGCCAACCCAAAATCCACCTTGGAGAATTATTGTGCTACACATAGTTGATCGAACTAGTCATCAATTTATGGTAGAGGATACTTGTTCTTTATTTTGATTTTGTTTAGCTCGCGATAATCAATGAAATGACACATTGACCCATCCTTCTTCTTGACTAAGAGGACTAGTGAACTCCATGGTGAAGCTCTTGGGCGTATAAACCCTTTATTAAAATTCTCTTGTAGTTGTTTCTTTACCTCCTCAAGCTCTGCAATAGCTATTCTATATGGAGTCTTGGATATTGGTAATGCCCCGGGTATCAAATTAATTGAGAATTCAATATCTCTTTTAGGAGGAAGACCATCCAATTACTCTAGAAACACTTCATAGATTTACTTCACAATAGGCATCCAGTCGAGGATGCTTGCTTCCTTAGACTCAATCATCTATGAATAATACTCATTCTCCAAGGGAAGTAATATCCACACTTGAGATGATGGTGCAAAGGAAGATTCAACCACCTCCTTGAACTTGTATAGAACTGGGGAGCGATTCTCCATATGGAGAGTGATCTCCCTCTCAAAAAAATTTATGTTGGCTCCATAAAAGGAATGCCAATCCATGCTAATAATTGCATCAAATTCTACTAAAGAGAGTGTTACAAGGTTTTCTTGTAATTTTAATCCACAAATTATGATAGGGGTTATATTCATGGGTTGTAAAGATTTTCCCATTTTCCATTCTCACTGAAATATTTACTTCCATGATTTATAGTGGTGTTGGAATTATTCTACTAAACTTTTGAGATATAAAATAATTCATAGAACTAGAATAAAAAATTATGTTCGCTATTCTTCAATTAATAATAAGAGTACCTATCACCACTTCTTTTTCGGGGTTCACTTCGGTGGTAGTGATGGAAAAATCTCACCCTAGATGCCTTGGAGGTTGTTGGTTGCCTTCGAAAACACTTGGATTAGGGAAATAGTTTGCAAAGTGCCATGGTTTTTTGCAGTTGAAGAAATGAACAATGCATTGAGGGTCTAACAAAGCTGTCCTCTCCTCTGTCACAGATGTGTGTTTTTCTTGTCAGCAGTTAATGGCTTGATGTCCTTCTCTTCGACACCTAAAGCATTTCCTCATCACCTTTAGGAAATTCCCAGTGTTCTTCTTTTAGCACCATTAGCATGTGGGGTGTTGGATTTTCTTGGCATCATTGGATTTATCCATCGGACCACCAGAATTATTGTCCACCTAAGGCTTCTTATCCTTATGATACCCCTGAGATTCTCTAATATCTATTTCGACTTTTATGGAACATCAGACATTTTCCTCATTGCTATCGAAGTCACAGATCACTAGGGATTTTCATAGGCTAGGTTTTATCACACCAAAGAAGAATTAAACCTTGAATTCATGGGTAATGACAAACCTGAAGACATATTGTGCAAGCCTTGTAAATTTTTTGTCGTACACTCCGATGGATTCTTCATCTTTTTTCTTGGTGGAAAATAAGTCTCTTTCCATCTTAAGTCAAAGGGTGCGAGGAAAATATTTGTCCAAAAACATTTTTTCAAAATCCTTACATTACAACGCCTTGATCTCCTCCTAAAGCTTCATGTTTTTTATCAATGTCCACCATTTATCAGCATCTACCTCTATATGATAAGCAGCCTGAAGTACCATTTATTTTCCATAACATTGAAGGATGGAGAATATCTTATCAATAGATTTGATCCATTGTTCGGCAATTGAGGGATCAGAAAATCCATTAAAGTAGGATGTCTTTGTCTCATCAAGCTCTTTATTTCGACTTGTTCTTTCTTAGTGGAGGTGGAACATTCCTCTTAACCCATGTTTCTAATCAAAACATGAGTTAACTAAGAGAGTATCATGAAAAAGTTCACGATTCCTGCTCTTATCGGATTGGGAATTTCATTAGAATTGTCACCACATTGATATTCACATCAGTTTTTAGCTTGAGTTCTCCTATTACCATCCATTGGCTGGAATAAATGGAAAGTTATTGGTAACACATAAAGGTTAATGCAAAGAAAAAAATGGATGACTTATAAATTACTTTTATTCCCTTAACTTATGAATTTATAAGTTTCAATATATGTTATCCATGATCTACATCGCAACATATATTCTTAGGGGAATTTTATTATTCCTTTAATAATGGTTCTTGCTAAGATTATGAATTTACAAAAGCATATCTCCCGGGAGTGTCATAACCAAGAGTGAAGCAAGGCCCATTGTCATGCACTATTTCCCATTCCAGTATAGCACAAACCGAGGTTTTATGGTTTTACCCCTAGATACATCTATGTTAGAGCTGCATCTACTTGCTTGTATCTAGCCAAGGATGTATTTTCATGATAAACCGCTTACTCAATACTCACTAAAATTTACGTATTTTTTATTATACCTTGTATTATCCTTAAGGCTTTCACTAGGGTTTTCTAATCCTAATCCAAAAAATAACTAAACCTCCCTATGATACCAACTATAACAACCCTGCACTTTAATTCACACTTAAACATAATTTATTACATAAAATCATCACTTGATACAAGATAGAAGATATAGATGTCTATTGTATTTGTGGATTATAAAAATTACATAACAACTTAGTACATAAACCACAACATCTTTATAGAAAACTTATTTTACATGACCACTACATTACTGATACTTAGTATTGCATGGGATAACCTGAGAACATGGATAAGAAAAGGGTGAGCTATAAAGCCCAGTAATGGAGTGAACAAGTCATAACATAGAGAATATAGTAAAAGTTTATCAGTAGGAATATCAATGGAGAAAAAGAGAAACCCGAACATAGAGGCGTGAAATAGAATGATTGTCATTACAAGGAAATGTGCCAAAAACATTTAACATGATTTTAGCATGAGCCAAGGGTCATTGAATAGGGAGCATGAGTAAAACTGCATTTCACTTGAATTAGAATGAGTAAACTCTCATTACACATGATGTATCATGATATTAATATTTATTTAATGCAAAGGAGCTCTATCAGGGCGCACCCTTCTTAATAATTTCATTTCATGCATAAGTGTGCCCCATGGATCATATAACATGGAATAATTAAACATCATCATTTTTTCCATGATAAAGGAATATGGAATTCATACATGAAAATATATAATCAATAAGTAAATTATTATAATGGTGAATACCCTTGATAGAGAAATGGGAATGGTATTCACTACATAATGGCTTTGGCTTGGAAAATCACAGTGCAATTTCGGCAGCACAACGACGTGACATAAGAATTAATAAAAATGATTTATGAGAGAGAAAGGCATGTATCATCATATGTACATGAAATGGAAAGTAATGGGGTATTATATATACATTTCCCAACATATTTAATGGAATTAAGATTCATAATACAAAAAAAATTCTTGAATGTAAATGAGGAGAGAGAAATCCCTTACGAAATTTTGGTATGGTAACGAGTGTACATGGAAGGAATTAAAGAGAGATAAAGGGGTATATCATCATTAAAACATAAGTATATCAGTATAGATGAGGTGGGAAATCATACCCCGAAATTTTTAATTTAAAATACAAAGGTATATCAATATAAAGAAACATGGAAAAATGAGAGGAAAAAATCCTATATTGGAAAGTATGATCACAAAGGCATGGGAGAGGCTTGAGAGAGGCTTATATGGAGCTTGGGGTGCTTTGGGAGGATTATATAGAGTGGAGGTAAGATGTTGGTCGATCTACAAAGAGTTTGAGTGAAGAGGAATTGGGAGTTTGGGTGGTTTTATATAGGAAAAGAGAGGGAATTCATTATTATTTAGGTTTTGGACACCACACATTAAAATAATCAAAACCACAAACCAACCCCTGGTTTCAGCCAATGGTTTTAGCCAAATGGGTCTAGAAAAAAATATTTTATATTTCCAATGGCTGAACTTATTAAAATATGTGTCTTGATTATGTGGAGGTGAGTCACACTCTCAAGAAAATCATTTTAAAAGTTAAAATGTTTTATAAGTCTTGGAGGGTCCACTAAGGCATCATAAAATTAACAAAAAATATATATAATCACATTATTTTAAAGGTAAAAAAAATATTGGCAGAAAATCCCATTTAAGGTATTTTATTACATCACTATTGTGTTATTGTGATGTCATAAAACACATAATATATTAAAATGGTATTTAATTTTTACCCAAAAATTCAACTCTCTCAGAAAATAATGAAAAATTAACCATTGGATAATTTTTATGTCCTGATTCCAAAAGTAATATTCATTTTATCTAAATAATTTTCTAAACATGTGAATTTTTACTTTTAAAATAAAACTGGATTTTATCGAAATTTCATGTATTGGACAAAAACAGTTTTCAAACATTAATAAAAATTACAATTGTATCAATAAAAAATATATGATAATTTATATTTAACATAAATTAATTTCTTAATAATATTTCATTAGAATATTATTTAATTACAAAATCCATTAATTCATCAAAATTGATTTCTTAATTGAATATTAACTAAAAATATTATTTTCTCTTTAAAAACAATTTACAAAGTAACAATGAATGTATATTATTTATTCTCTATAAAGATAATGTACTAACCATAGTACTATGTTCTTGTTACATAACCCCATATAACACCCACATAAGAACTAAGGGTAAGGTGTACGATGGTGACAGACTCTTGGGGTGGCTCAGATTACTTCACTCGAGGGGTAATGTCTATCAACTTCTACTTCTCCAGTTGGCGGTTTCGTTCAAGCTTGACATGTTGAAGCTCAGCTTGGGATTGGTCAAGAAATAATCCCATTGATGCTACCTCCTTTCCATGCTCTAACAAATGGACTTCATATGGATAAATTCTATTGGATGATTCCATCACTTCCTTTATCTGAGTAAATTGGATTTGTTAAAGCCATGTATTAATATTAATCATGTGATCACTATTCAATTTCTATATTAGAAATGGTAATAATTATAAATGGTATTTTGAAATCCAAAATCATAAAACCAAATTAGTTCATGTGTTATACAATCATTTTACATAATGAAACATTTAATTAGATCAAGATGAATTTTCATTGATAAAATTTTGGGTCATTACAATCTTCTCCCCTTAAGTAATATCACCCTTGAAATTTCCTTTTACCACACTAAAACAGATGAGGTTAATGCTTATTCATCACTTCCTATGATTCCCACATTACTTCTTCAAACTTGTGGTTTCACCACAACTACTTGATGAGGGCCATTGTCTTATTTCATAGAAATTTTTCCCTACGATCTAAGATCTTCACTGGATTCTCTTCATAGGAGAGGTCTTTCTCCAATGGTACCACCTCTGGATTGAGTATATGTGATCGATCAGGTATGTACATCCTCAAGAGTGATATATGGAATACATCATGTACTTGATATAGGTTCAGTGGGAGTTATGGTTGATTGGCCACTGCTCCAATGTGATCAAGGATCACAAAAGAGATGATGTAACTTGGACTAAGATTCCCCTTCTTCCCAAATCTCATAACTCTCTTCCATAGTGATATGTGGAGAAATACCATTTCTCTGACATCAAAATCTAGGTCTCTTTAATGATTATCTGCATATCTCTTTTATCGACTCTAAGAAACATTAATGTGTTGTTGGATGGTCTTAACCTTCTCCACCATTTCTTCGACCATTTATGGAACTAGTAGTTTTTGCTCCCCAGCTTCTTCCCAAAATGACAATGTTCTGCACCACTTCCCATAAATGGATTCATAAGGAGCCATTTGAATACTTGAATGGAAACTTTTATTATAAGAGAACTCAACTAGAGGAATATGTTGATCCCATCCTCTTTTAAATTCCATTGAGCATGCTCTCAACATGTCCTCAAGTGTTTTGATAGTCCACTTAGATTGGCCATTAGTTTAAGGATGATAAGCTGTATAGAATTTCGGATCAGTATTCAGAGCATGTTGAAGACTCTTCCAGAACATATAGGTGAATCTTGGATCGTGATCAGATACATTAGATAGTGTCACCCCATACAGACTTACCACTTCTCTAATATATATCTGTGCTATTTGATCCAATGATATATCCTCTCGAATTGCAATGAAGTGTTCAGACTTTGTAAGACAATCCACAATAACCCTGATAGCATTTTTTTTCTTTTGGATGTCTTTGGAAGTCTAGTCACAAAGTCCAAGGTGATGTTCTACCATTTCCATGCTGGTATGGGAAATGGTTGCATCTTCCCCTTATAATTTCTCCTCTCATCATTAACTTGATGATATACCAGGAACATTGATGTATACTCAGTGATATCCTTATTCATGTTATCCTACCAATAAATCTCTCAGATATCTCGATACATCATTGTGTTTCCTGGGTGAATGGAGAAATTCAAAAAATGTGCATCATCCAAAAGTTATTTCTTCATCTCCAGATTTGATGTAACACATAGTAATGACCCAAATCTCACAATTTCTTCTTCATTAACATTGAACTCCAAGTATTTCCCTTTCCTGATAGTTTCCAAATTCTTCTAAATTCCTACATCATCCTTTTGATCATCCTTTAACCTTTTCAAAATAGATGGTTGAGAAATCATTTGTGAAATGATTGATGATGTTCCCTTATTTATGATTCTCATGTCCATCTTCATCAAATATAAGAATATTGTATCCTTTTAAATTCTCATCAATGATAGAATTGTTGGGTACTTTCTAATTAGATCATCTCCCACCATGTTCGCTTTCCCAAGTTGGTAATGGATTAAGCATTCATAATCTTTATTCAACTCTAACCATCTTTATTGGTGCATGTTCAACTCTTTCTGTGTGAATATATACTTGAGGATTTTTTTGATCCATATATATTTCACACTTCTCCCCAAGAAGTTAATATTGCCAAATTTTTAATTTGAATATTATTACAGCAAATTCCAGATCATGTGTTGGATAGTTTTTCTCATGAACATTCAATTTCCTTGACGCATAGGCAAAAACATTGCGATTTTTTCATCAAAACACCACCTAGGCCCTTCTTTGAAGTATCGCTAAATACCACAAAAAGTTATCCACTTGTGGGCAGTATGAGAACATGAATAGTGATAAGCCTCCTTTTCAACTCTTTCAAGCTCTCTTCACATTCATCACTCCAAGAAAACATTACTCCCTTCTAAGTTATCTTGGTAAGAGGGTTCGAAAATCATGTGAAATTTCTCAAAAATAGGTGATAATATCTAGTTAACCCTAGGAACCTACAGATATAAATAATGTATGTTTCCCTCATCCATCACTCAATTGAAGTTGTCTTGTATTGATCCATAGATATCCCATTTCTTGTGATGATATGACCCATGAATGAGACCACCTTCAACCATAACTCACACTTGTTATACTTTTCATAGAGCATCTCCTTTCGCAAGGTCTCTAGTACAGTGCTTAGATGCTCCTCATTCTCCTCCTTGGTTTTGGATTATATTAGAAAATCATCTATAAATAATACCAAAAATTAGTCGAGGTAACCTCTAAACACTCTATTCATCATGTATGTAAATATTTCTAGAGAATTAGTGAGTCCTAAACGAATTAGTAAGAATTTATAGTACTCGAATCTTGTACGAAAAGTAGTCTTGAGGATATCCCCATTCTTCACCCTTACATGGTAATATCCTGACAGAAAATCTCCCTTAGATAAGTATGGTGATCCACATAGCTAATCAAACAAGTCATAAATTCTGGGAAGAGGATACATGTTTTTTATCTTGAATTTGTTGAGCTCGCGATTATCCAGGCAAATGTGCATTGACCAATCCATCTTCTTGATGAAGAGGACTAGTTCACGTCATGGTAAATCACTTGGGCATATAAACCCTTTATCCAGATTATCATAAAGTTTTTTCTTCATCTCTTCAATATACACAATATCCATTCTACATAGAGTCTTGTATATTGGAAATGCCCCATGTATAAGATCAATTGAGAATTCAACATCTCTTCGAGGAGGAAGACCAGACAATTCCTCGGGAAACACTTTAGCAAATTCGATCATAATAGGAATGCCTTCAAGGATGAGTAAGATACGCATGCTCATAGGGTAGTAATATCCACACTTGAGATGATGTTGCTAAGGAAGCTTCATCCTCCGCCTTTCACTTGTATAGAATCGTGGGTCGATTTTCCATATGGAGATTGATTTCCCTCTAATGATAATTTATGTGAGATATATATAAGTAAATCCAATCCACATCAATAATTGCATCAAATTATACCAAAGGGAGTATGAAAAGGTTCTCTGGGAAGTTCAATACATAAATTATGACAGGGGAGGAGTTATATTCATGGGTTTCAATGATTTCCCAATTTGTCGTTCTCACCAAAATCTTTACTTCCATGATTTGTGATGGTTTTGGGATTGTTCTAATAAACATTCAAGATATAAAAGAATGCGTTGAAATAGAATCAAAAAGTGTGTTCGCTATTATTGAATGAATTGCTAGTGTACCTGTCACCACTTCATTTTTGGGGTTCACTTCAGTGGTAGTGATGGAAAAAACTCTCCCTTGGTGCCTTGGAGGTTGTCAGTTGCCTCAAAAAACCCTTGTCTTAGGGCACTAGTTTTCAAAGTGACATGTTCTTTTTCATTTTAATCAATGAACAACGCGTTGAGATTCGAACAGAGCGATCCTCTTCTCTCTTACAGCCATGGGTTTTCCTTTTCGACAGTTAATGTCTATGTTCCCTTCTACTCAAAACCTAAAGAATTTCCTTGTCCCCATCAGGCAATTTCTTAAGTTCTTCTTTCTGCACCTTTGGCAAGTGGGGTGCGGGATTTTCTTGGCACTGTTGGATTTATCCATCGGACCACCAGAATTAATGTCCACCTTACATGTCTTATCTGCATGATACCTCTGAAATTTTCTTATCTCTATTTCGAATTTGAGGGCACATCAAACAGTTTCCTCTTATATATCAATGTCACAGATCATAAGGTCTTTCCATAGGCTAGGTTTTAGCCCACCAAAGAAGCAGTCAACCTTGAATTCAAAGGTAATAAAAAAGACGAAGGCATATCGTGAAAGCCTTGTGAAGTTTTCCTTATACGCTCTGAGGGATTTTTTGTTTTTTTTCTTGAGGGAAAGGAATTAACTTTCCATCTTAAGTCAGAGGGTGTGAGGAAAATATTTGTCAAAAAACATTTTATGGAAATTCTTCCTTTCCAATGCCTCGAACTCCCCCTCAGGCATCGAATTTTTGATCAATGTCCACCATTAATCATCTTACCCTCCATACGATAAGCAGATAGAAGTACCTTCTATTGTTAAGAACATTGAAGTATGGAGAATACCTTCTCAATGGAGTTAATCCATTGTTCGGTGAAGGAGTTATCGGATGATCCATTAAAAGTAGGAGGACTTTGTCTCATGAAGCTCTCAGTTACAACTTGTTCTTTCTTAGGGGGGGTGAATGTTTCACTTGACCTATGTTTCTATTTAAAACTTGAGTTAACTAAAAGAGTATCATGAAAAAGATTGTGATTCCTACTCCCATCGGATTAGGCATCTCATTAGTATAGTCACCACATTGATATTCGCATCGGTTGTTAGCCCGAGTCCTCCTATTACCTGTCATTGGCTTGAATAAAAGGAAATTTAGGTGTAATACATAAAGGGTAATCCAAATACAAAAATGGATTACTTATAAATTACTTTTATTTCCTTAAATTATGAATTTATAAGCTTTAATCTATGTTATCCATGCTCTACTTCCCAACATATATTCTTAGGGGCATTTTTATTCCCTTAATAATAGATCATACTATGCTTATGAATTTACCAAAGCATATCCCTCAGGGGTGTCATAACCAAGAGTGAATCAAGGCCTGTATTCGTGCACTATTTCCCGTTTGAGTCTTACTCAAAGTGGTGTTTTCATGTTTTACCCCTAGATACATATGTGCCAGAGCCGCCTCTAACTACTCGAATCCAGAAAAGGATTTATTTTCTTAATAAACCACTTACCCAATACTCACAAAAATTTAGGGATGTTTTTATTATACTTAGTCTTATCCTTGTGTCTTTCACTAGGGTTTTCTAATCCTAATCCCAAAAATAACTAAACCTCCCTCTAATACCAACTATAAAAACCCTTCACTTTTTATCACACTTAAACATAATTTGTTACAAAAAATCATCACTTGATACAAGATATAAGATCTAGAGGTATAGTTTATTTGGAGATTATGAACATTACATAACAACTTGTAACATAAAACACAACAGCTTTATTGAAAACTTCTTTTACAAGACCACAACATTCCTTTGTACTTAGCATTGCATGGGATTAACTAAGGACATGGATAAGAAAATGGTGAGCTATAAAGATCAGTAAGGTAGTAAACAAGGCATAACATCGATAATATAGTACATGTTAGGAAATAGGCATATCAATTGATCCCAAGAGAAACATGAACATAAAGGCATTATATATCATGATTATCATAACCATGAAATGTGACAACAACATTTAACATGATATTAGCATGAGCCAAGGCTCATTGCACATGGAGCATTAGTAAACCCTCATTAAACATGAATTATAATGATTAAACCATAATTTCACTTGACGTATCATGATACTAATATCTACCCAATGCATAAGAGAGCTATCAGGGTGCACCATTTTTAATCATTTCATTTCATGCATAAGTATGCCACATGGATCATATAACATGGATTCATTAAACATCATAATTTATTCCATGATAGAGGAATGTATAATTCATAAATTAAACTCTATAATAAATATTTAAATGTGTATAAAGTTGAATACCCATGATAGATAAATGGGCATGGTATTCACTACATAATGACTTTGGCTTAGAAAATTGCAGTACAATTTTGGTAGCATAACGACGTGACATAAGAATTCATAAAAATAGTTGATGAGAGATAAATGGGTGTCTCATTATATGTACATAAAATGTAAAGTAAGGGTTCATATAGATACATGTCCCAACATATGTAATGGAATTAGGATTCATAATACAAAATAATTGCTTGAATGTAAATGAGGAGAGAGAAATCCCTTACAGAATTTCGGCATGGTAACAGGTGTACATGGGAGGCATTAATGAGAGAGAAAGGGGTATCTTATCATTAAAACATAAGGAGAGAAGTGTAGGGGAATTTCAAAATCATACCCAAACATTTTTAATTGAAAATACAAGGTTATAGAAACATAAATAAACTTTGGAAAAAATGAGAGAAGAAGAAATCCCTTACATGGTAGTGTGATCCCAAAGGCATGGGATAGGCTTGAGAGAAGCTTATAGGGAGTTTGGTAACCTTGAGTGGATTATAGACAGATGATAGGAGAGGTTTTTTGATCTCCAAATTCTTTTAGTGAAGCAGAAGTGGGATCATGGGTGGGTTTATATAGAAAAATAGAGGGAATTCTTTATTATTTAGGTTTTGGACACCACATATTAAACTAATCAAAACCACGAACCAACCCATGGATTTTTCCCATGGTTTTAAACAAAGGGTACTGGAAAAAATTATTTTATAAGTTTAGTGGCCGAACTTATTAAAACATTTGGCTTTCATATGTGGAGGTGAGTCACCCTCGTAAGGAAATCATTTTAAAAGTTAAAATGTTTTATAAGTCTTGGAGGGTCCACTAAGGCACCATAAATTAACAAAAAAAATCTTAAATCGAATTATTTTAAAGGTAAAACATATATTTTCCGAAAATCCCCTTTATATTAATTTATTACATCACTATTGGGTCATATTATGTCATAAAACACATTATATATTAAAATGGTATTTAATTTTTACCCAAAATTTCAATTGTCTTAGAAAATTATGAAAAATTCACCATTGGATAATTTTGACATCCTGATTCCAAATATAATATTAATTTTATATAAATAATTTTCAAAACATGTTAATTATTAATTTTAAAATAAAAACTAAAATTTATTGAAAATTCAGGGGTTTGACAAAAATAGTTTTAAACCTTAATAAAAATTACAATTGTATTCATAAAAATTATATGATCGTTTATATTTAATAAAAATTAATTTAGTAATAATATTTTGTTAAAATATTATTTAATTCAAAAATACATTAATTCTTTAAAATAGATTTCTTAATTGATTGTTAACTAAAAATATTATTTGTGCTTTAAAAACTATTTACAAAGTAACAGTGAATGTATATTCTTTATTCTATACAAAAATAATGAACATAACCATAATAATATGGTATTGTTACATAATTCCTTATAACACTCATATAAGACCCAAGGGTAAGGTTTGCATTGGTGAGAGACTCTTGGGGTGGCTCAGATAACATCACTCAAGTGGTAATCTCTGTCAACTTACACTTCTCCCATAGGCGGTTTCATTCAAGCATAACATGTTGAACCTCGGCTTGGGCTTGGTCAAGAGAGAAGCCTAGTGATGCTACCTATTTTACAAGCTCTGAAAAATGGGCTTCATTTAGATCAATTCTACTAGATTATTCCATCACTTCCTTTGTCTAAGTAAATTGGATTTGTAAAAGCCCTATATTTATACTAATCATTTGATCACTGTTCAGTTTCTATATTAGCAACAATAACAATTCTTAATTTTATTTTGAAATCAAAAATCATAAAACTAACGAAGTGAATATGTTATATAAACATTTTACATAATAATACATTTAATTATATCAAATTGAGTTTTAATTTATAAATGTTTGGGTTGTTACACTGTCTTCTACACATGATGATGTTACCAATCCCGATGAAGAATGGACATTTAATGTTGAAACTATAGAATTATTATGGGATCAAGAACATGGTAATGAAAGAAACATGAATTTCATATAATCATAGTATTGAAAAATATTATCTAGGAAATAAGTATGTGTATAAAATATGAGGTTGGTTGGAATCAATGCAGCCAACCTGTTGACCCCATAAATTCAACATTCACTAATTATATTGGGGTCACAACAAGGATGAATGGTCTTATTGAAACTAATTTTTAGTGGTAAATCCTAATTATAATGAAGGAAATAACTTGGAGGATATAAGGGTAATTCTATGATATACATTCTCTATTTCACCAAAAATATATATATTGAAACGTTTATTTAATTTTCATTTTTCTTGGTAGACTTCATTTATTATAGAATATTTTTCACAATAAATTTATCTTAATGGATGATGGAAAATCACATAGAGGATTCCATAATCTTCTTTCCAGGTTACATCATAGGGATGTTTATGGGAAGGTAAATCCACACCCACAATTTAGTTAGGTACACATTTTAAAGTAAAATAAATCGAATTATTTGACCAGTCTTCATGATGTGAAATAATTTTAGGTGCATTGTAGTCAATAATATATTATTCAAAAATAAAAAAAAATTATCCAATTTGATTGATAATTTCTATTTATGAAACAAAAAAATAGTTATAAAAATAAAGAAAGTGCATCCAAACCAATGTACCTCAATCACAAAGTAAGAATGGGGTACACTTCACTAGAGGTGAAATGGGAATTTATTTTAAATAAACAATAATTTTTTTTGTGATATGAAACAAAATTTTTTACTTTGTCTATATGAAGATTAATGAATAAAAATCCAAATATACTTCCATCACATATCATGTTCTATGGAAGGAGGATCATATAAATAAGGAGGCAAAACTAGTAGGTGAAACAAAAATGTAGTTTGGAAAACATGTTTAAGTATGGAATAATTGTATTTTTTCATTATAACATTACTTCATAAAAATATATTTTTATGTTCATATTTTTTTTATATGGTTTCGCTACATGAATATTAATCAACCATATAAGAAGAAAAAATAATTTTAGTATCTTTGAAGTTACATGAATAATACAGTAACATTAGAGGAGTGGTTTTTTGGGTGTCTTCTAAAACATATTTCATGAAGATAAAACTACATGAATATACATATAAGATGGTCAAAGGATTGTAGGAACAGGTAGATTCTTTGCAAGAAAGTATTTTAATATTTAGTTTGGAATACCAATATATGAGAGAGGATCAAAGTGAACCCGGTTGTTGAATAATGATCCAAATATGATGAACCAAATGACCCCAATAGAATTGAGGTTAGTCATTCCCCTTAACCACATACCTTTCCTGACATAATAAATTTTTTTCTTTGCTCTTTCCCTAAATGAGAATAAAAAAACTTCTGATGACTTTATATTACTAAAATTTTCTAGGTTAGAATTATATGTGATTTAAATTTTTGAAAACCCATGAACCTACTTGTTGTTAGGGTTATGATATATAATATCTCAAGAGACAAGATACACTTAAAGTCACTCCCAAAATATAACTTGGGAGTGGGGATTGAGGTATCTCTATAGCTGACTATTGATTTGACTATTCCACTTGATGATCCGGATATTATAATATTCAGTGATGCTATTGGAACTTTTATAGAATGTCCATATAATATTTTAAATATACATGAGGTTTTTTATCAATTTTTATCATATGGAAAAATAGAAACAGTTTATGAAGTTACGTCTGATGTGTGGTACGATATAATAGATGGATAAAGCGATGGGGAAAAAATGGTCGGATCAATATAATATGGTGAACCAACCACGAAATAAAAAATAACTTTTGGGAGTACCTTCTCCCCTCCAATTCTAGAGTCAAATTTATTTTCATCACAACTTCATTTAGAGACCTCATTTAAAGAGGAAAATAAGTCTTACATTTTATATAAAAAAGAAATATATGTAACGTCCATGGAATATGTAGTTGGTCTCGAGAGTATAAATGAGATTCTCAATCATGAATGGTTGGGAGTCTCATCTCTGAATACATATACATAAGGTACATTTTTATATTACGTCCATCCAAATAGTGAGATAATATGTTTATTAAAGTTAATAACTATTCATATTATCTACATATGTTTATATTACTACTATATAAAGGTAAAATCATGAGAATCACTATTAGGATTCATTAATCTCTATATCGTTTCTATTTAAAAAATTACTTTTGATAAGAAAGAAATGGAGAAGCCAAGAGATTAGCTACTCGACCTATTTGAGAAAACAATAGCAGACGACAGATGCTTTTTGATGAAAACAATATACAAGTAAAACTCTACTCTTTAATCACTAAAATATATTTTTATTTTTTAAACTACTTATTTGTTTATATTTTTCTTAGGCACCACTGAATTTTGATTACAATCAATCTGGATCCCACAAAATTTATTTTTTAAATCCAATGCATGGATATACAAGAAACTGACCACAAATTATGTGTAGTTTGAAAATTTATTGCACTCCAATCAATATTTTATAGATAAACCTAGAATTATATGTCCAATTTTGTGTTTTAACAATAATTTTTTTATGATAGGGAGGTCATTAAATATTGGATAAATCATGGAATGAATTTGGTTTCTAAACATAAAAATCCTATGGATTAATAAAAATTGAGACAAATAAAGTTATATATTAATAGGTTTAACTATAAAAACATATTTCAAAAGAATTTACTTATTTTGGTCGATGATTATGTAGTGTACAAAGCAAGATAATGTTATAATTTGGGGGAATTATGTTTAAAAATTTATGAGAGAGAATTTAAATGATAAAAATACTTGAATCCCCAAACACATAATTTATAATGGTAATTACAACTTCATTAAAAACATTTATTGATTTTTTGTCAATATTTTCTCAACACTACCAAGACTACTGACCACCTTCATATGCATAATAAGAAGTAAATTTTTTTAGAGATGACCAGGCAGTGTAAATGGTTTCATAATGTTTTCCAACATCAAATTTAGATGATTACCTAATATGTTTATGATCTAGTATGGACTCTGACCATATATATATATATTTGGGGTGTGAAGTATTAGTTTCATAATTATTATATATTGTTTTTCATGTATTTCTAATGGATAAGTATAATGGAGGAAATCAATTTGTTTAGAAGTGATGACCTACAAACAATAAAATTATTGGAAAATGGAGGAGGTGAAGAAAGAGTCAGAGGTTGAGGCGAAGGTGGAGGCAGAGGAGGAGGAAACGTCAAAGTTGGAGACTGAGGTAGACGTTGTGGAATATGTCGAGACTGAGGAAGAGTAGAAGATGAAGTGGTAGGTTACAAACAAAAAAAATTGGAAATAGAGTAGAATTGGGGTCATACAAATGATGTGTTTGAAAACAATTATTGAAAAGTGAACAAAACACTTATCACTTATGAAAATATCCATTGTTTTTTAGAACAATTTATGAATAAATATGTTTGTAATTAACCATTGAATCTAGAAGGTTTATGTGAGAACTATTGGTGGAAAACATCATTGATAGTTCATTATAATTGGGGAGGGATGGTCTCAATGGAAACATGGCATAAAATTAAAACAAAAAACTTTTTGAAGAAATAACCATAAATTAAAAATATTCATCAAAAGAAATCACGAAGCAACAAAAATTCAAATGAAGACCTCATTGAATTGAAGCTAGTATCTCGATCAAAATTCACTAAAAGTATAATGAAATAAAAAAACATTGACTCAATCCGGAATTTTCTAAAAATAACAATATAGTCGTTTTTCATTGGTGGGTGGTGGAATTATATGGGCTATTAGATCATCAATTAGATGCCTGATATAATATCAGAATTTCTTGTGAAATTTATACATGTAACATTCATCATTCATATTCACATTCATTAAATAAATGATCCATGTTCAGAAGATCATTAGTAAAAAATCATCATCATTCTCAATAAAAAATTCATAAGAATTTGGATATTCTCATTTTGATGAAAAAATACGGATGATTTTATGTTAGGCTTTATCATCACTTGGAATATTGAACATGATATACTAATATATATCCCAATCTAGAAAGACTTTCATGCGCTATATATTAGGGTCATTTGGATGCTATAATGGGATATAGTGATGTTTAATACTATCAAAAAGGGGTAAAAAATTTATAATAGAGTTTTGTGTCTTCTAAAAATACATAATTAATCACAATGAATTATTTTCAATGAAATAAGGTAAATTGTTATTATGGAGTTAGTACTCTCTATGACGATGAAAGGGAAAGAAATATTTTATGATGTTCCATAAAAACTCATATGTAAATATTTATATTGGTTAAATAAATTAATGAAAATAGGGTTTACCTAATGGTTAATGTTTTCTAGGAATAAAAAAATTTCAACAAGGATGATTCACTCATGTACTATGATCATGAACTCAATAAGGCTTATTCAATCATGATGATGAAATTTTCTTTTTATTATCCAATGCATTCAATATTCTGTCTTATCAAACTACTTTAATTTAGATGACCTAGAGTGTTGAATACATTGTAGGATAAAAATCCATCGTGGAATAAACCATACCACAATTCAATATACGGTGTACAAAATATGACTCAAATTGTGGGGTTTCAGTTTAAAATTGGCATTTTATTAATGTAATGTTTCGAATTTATGTTTAATTTATTTCATTATAATATCAATAACATAGGGATTATTTTCTAGTAATGGTGGGTTATGTTGATTGATTTGGGGTAGTTTTTTTAAGCTAACCATGGTTGTGGGAGATTGGACTTTGAGGCTGCAACTAAGACAACAACAACATGGAAATGGGTCAAGAATGTATTCAACCATCATGAAAAGATGAATTCCTACTACTTATTTAGTTAATTTGTTCACCATTTTATCTAATATTTTTAAGCTAATTCCCTAATAATTTTTATCAAATAATTATTTTTTTAACAGATCTTTTGGGAATTCATCTTTTTTTCAATCATATATAATAAGACAGATAAGATATAATATGTTGTTATTAGAAGAGGCATTTCTAGAAGCATGGGGTTTCTTCTTCATCCAAATGGAATATATATTTTTTATGGATTGATTCGGACGGTCAAAATAATCACACATCAAATACTCAATAATTCACACCTCAATCTAATTCATGGCATTATTAGTATTACTAAAACTACATGTTTTTTGTTTATAATTTACATTTTAGTTCAAAACACACATCACAAACTCAAAACTGAGCAAATTGTAACACTCTTTGTTTTTATGAACATTTATTCGGAATAAATTAATTTATGTGAGAGTATTTCACTTCATGATATATCAATTTAATCATTATTTATATTCTATAACAAGTTAATCTTGCCCTACATGCACAACTAACTTATCTTGCCTTACATGCAACACTGAGTTTTTAGGAAATAACATTTTATTATAATTTTTCAAATGAGATAGTTATAACCAAGATATTAAACCTAGTAATATAAATAGTGATAACTAATATCTAAAAATTATTTATAATGATTTTATATAAATAAACATATTTATAATATATCATGTAATTTCTCATAAAGTCATTATACGTTTAGAAATACTATTTTCTCAAATGAACTTCTTTTTATGTCCTTCTATGAACAATAATAAAATTAATTTTATACAATTTTATAAATTTAATTTTATAAAATAAATATAATTATTGATTTCATAATTTCAAAATTATCATGGGGTGAATTTTAGGGATTTTTCTGAAAAACATCATTTTTGATGAATAGTGAAAAATATTGAATTTTAATTCAAAACAACCTTTTTGTCTAATTTATTTATATAGTTAATTTTATTTTAATTTATTTTATATGTATAATTATATCAAATATAGATAAATTAATTCAATTTAGGTCATTGGAAGCAATTTCATTTTGATATTGGATATAAAAACATTTCAATCTTTTGAGCATTTCTTCTTTAAAAACATGCTTTGTCGTCCCGTTCGTGGTATTAAATTTAAATTAATTTGTTCCAATTAATTGATTGGAATTTGTAAAAATGGATTAAATATTTTTAGTAATCATTATTTATATTTTTTAATAATTTTTAAATAGTTTTTATCCAAAAATATTCGTGAAATTTATTAAGATTAAATACATCAATTAAGAGAAAAAATATCTTAACAAAGAACTAAACCTTAAACATAATACCGAAATTACCTATAAAATTTTCCAAAATACATTGTATGTTAATATTTCCACCATATCTTCCATTTTATCATAATTTTACCATTATTGGAGCCACGTGACATGGGGAAAACTTGGTTGGAATTTCCTTTTAACACATTTACAAGAATGTCACTTCCCTCCACTTTAAAAAGGAACTCACCCCTCCCACTTATTCACGCCTCTAAATACCATTGTCTAGTCCAAAATAATACCAAATTTCCTCCCATAAACAATAAAATCATCCTATAATTCTCCCTTTGGGACCAAATCCAATCAAGGAAGCCCTTTGACGCAAACAAAGAAGAGTTACCCAAAAGAGGTAGCATCATTCCACAAGATCACTTGTTTTATTTTAATTATACACCCCCTAAAATATTCTTATTCTAGGAATATATAATAAAATTAGTATCCTGAATATACTGAGTTGTTTTTAGTCTATTTTTTTTACCTAAAATCACATACACATTCATATAATCATTGAGGAACTAACTGTTCATGTGTATAGCTCACTACTGTCTTATGAAACAATATTGTTCATATTTTCTTTACCACGACTCATGGGTGGGAATTATGATGGATGTTTTATTTTTATATTATAAATAAAATTTTATGATTTTTTTATGCTTTTAAAATTATTATATGAAATATACCTTATTTCTTTACATTTCTTGAAAATACGATAACTACGTGTGTCGACGTGTGGAATATCTCCTCTACAATGCTTTGTGATTCATTCAAACATTACATGGAATATATTATGAATAGGTTTATAAAAATTATATGATATAAATGAGGGAAAAATTATACTGTAATGATAATATATATATATATATATATATCATTTACATTCCATATTTTAATACAACAACAAAATGGAAACAGTGTTCATGCATACGTACGGCCAACCGTCTTCATGAATGATGTATTTCATTTTCTATTTCTGACTTTTAAAGGTTATTTTAAATATTTATATACTAAATATATATATTATATTTATATATTGTTTTATATTATATAAATAATTAAATAATCATCGAATTTAGAGTATCCAAAATAATAAGTCAAAAGATGTATGAAAAAAACAGATATTACCCGAAGTGTAACATTAACATGGAATTGTTAATAAGAGGGTAATATAAAATCATAATAAAATAATATATGGTATTAGGTATAAGAATATTTTTTTATATTAATAATAAACTTATAATTATTATACATGAGAATTTATGAGTATGAAAAGAGTCAATACAAAAGGTAAGGGGATTTCTCCTCTCACTCTTATTTTTGCGGGACTTATGTTATATTCACCGCCCATTTATTTTGTGTGGTGTATATACTATAAATTAATTTTTTATATAATTATTATACAAAAAATTATTGGTATTTACATATCCATTTCATGATCTCTCTTTCTTGGTTTTTTATAGTTCAAAAGTTACCTAATCTGTAAGCTAGTTTTGACTCAATTTTCTTTCTTTAAGCCGCATGTTTTGTTATGCACCGATATTATTTTAAGAGGTTTTTACAAATCCCTATGACATGTTATATCATTAATATCCTTAATTTCGTGATATTTTAAGCTTCATTTAATTTTATTTTCTTACTTGTGTATTCTGATTCAAAGTTACCAAGTGGTATGAGTTTATTTCAACAATCTCATCGTTTATCAAGATTGTTTATAACTGTGATTTCACTAATGAAATATTATGATCCATATCCCAAGAACAATCATGACTTTTATTCTCTTATGGATATTAATTATGAATCCATTTATTAGATCCATTTTCCCACTCTTTGGTACCTATGATAACTAATAAAGTATTTTTTTAAAAAAATATAAACTTATTTCTCTCATCGGATAGAATCTGTTTTATTCAAAAAGGCCATGATTTTAAAATATTTTAAAAATTGTTTCTAAAATTACATTTTATAATTATTATCATAGATTATGTATTTAAATTTTTTTATTTATTTAAAATCATCATTTAAAATTTTTAAAATATACTTTCAAATAAAAAGATTTTTAAAAATATTTTATGTTTTAAAAATAATTTACCAAAGAAGAATGGATATTTTTATAAATAAATTTTTTTAGAATATATTCCCAAATTATTTCTTATATAAGAAAAACCCATGGGTGTTGATCATATGTTTCTAGGGAAATGATCCAAAGGTTCCATTAATTTTATTTCTATGAATGGTTTATGTCATGATGGAATGATGGTTATGAAACTCATTTCTATTTCATAGGTTATATGTTTGTGAAACCCATTTCTCATCCATAGGTTATATAATTTTAAAACCCACTTCATTTGATGGGTTATTTTTTTTATGTAATTATTATGAAAATTGTATCATTTCCACATGTTATAATATGATGACATTTTTATGATACCCATTTCATTTCATGTGTGATGATATGATGTTTATCAAACCCATATCTTTTTAGGGGTCCTGATATGATGATTGTTTATGATATTATGGCACACATGTGTATGGTTTTATTATTTAATGGTTGGGACATAAATCTCCCTCAAATGAATTGGTTAAATATTTATATCTCATGAGACAATGATGGTAATCAAGTCGATGGGATTGGTCTATTATAGAATATGGGGAAACTTGATCAGCTATGGGATGTTGGGGAAACCCGATACACTATGGGATGATAGGGAAACATAATCCATTACAAGGAAAGCACTACAACCAGTGATGGTGGTGTGTCCCACCCAGTAGGTGTGGTCCCCATGAAGTTCTGTGATATGTTTTGGAAATGTACCTTAACTTATATGTAATGATATTACATGATTATGTGTCTTCTAAAATTACTTGTCATATTCATATATTATGCTTTCATGACCTATGTTTTTATTCCCTTATGAGTCATGTCTTATGAACTACAAATCATTGTTCTATGATTTATTTTTATGATCATTGATATTTAGGGCATGATCTTATAATGTTAAGATCACAATCTCCAACCCTTGTGCCCATGTTTATTCTTACATATCTCCCTAATTTACCCTTTTTGAGCATCTGAGCTAACCCATTTTTATGTTTCCTTTCCCCTGGTTATGAAGATATTTATTATTTATGATATGCCTAATAAGGGTTCTAGACATAGGGAACCTAGTGAGATATAATTTATCTCACTTATGTCCTAATTTTTATGTTTCCATGTTCCCAAAGGCACTAAACTAATACCGTATTTGCATGTATGTTTGTGTAATGTATTAAGTACTCTGAAAAAATGATGTAATTTTAATGTATTTTAAGTGAGGGTTATAATAAAATGTGTTACGGTAGTTTTGAGGATTTATGAAAACAATCAAAAAAGTTATTTGTGACGTGTAGGAATTATTCTCACCTCAATCTAATGCAAGGTGTTCCTGGTATATCTCAAAGTTTCGGTTATTAGTTAAAATTTTACATTTTAGTAGGTGACACTCAATGAAAAATAAGAAAACAGACTTGGATTTTTTTAGATAATTTATTAAAAAAATTCATAATTCATTTGTGACATTTAGTAATCACTCTCAAATCAAACCAGCACATGATGTGACTGGTATGACTCAAAATGTGTGTCTCCAGTTTAAATGGTAGTTTAGTAAAAAACAAAAATAATGTATAAAATAACTGATAAAATGATTTCAAATTGTTTTTATACTTTATGAAAATTATCTATACTTCATTTTAGATGTGTAGGAATCATCCACACCTCAATATGACACACAGTGTGACCAGTATGACTCTAAGTGTATCATTTTATTTAAAATTGATATTGATTTTTTTTAAAGACAACTGGCATACTTATAACCAAAAAAACATTAATATTGTTTTTATAATTTATTAAAATGATCCATAACTCATATGATACATATTGGAATCAGTCGCACCTCAATAAGATTCATTATGTGGCCGATATGTCCCAAAGTGTCCATTATTAGCTTAAAATTTAAATTTTAGTTAAAAAGTATCACTCACATAAAATTTAGAAAATGCACTCATATTATAATGATAATTTATATAAAATATTAATAACTCATTTTTTTCATTTAGGATTTATTATCATGTAAAACTAACACATGATGTGACTGGTATGACTCAAAGTGTGTGTTTCGAGTTTAAAATGTCATTTTAGTATAAAAACAAAAGAGATGTACTTAAAACTGAAAAAATTCATTTCGATAATTTTATTCTTTATGATAACAATTCAAATGTAATTTAGGATACATAGGACTCATACACACATCAATCTAATGAATGGTGTGACCAGTATGACTCCAAGTGCTTCTTTTTTATTTAAATTTGACATTAATTTTAGTAAGAAAGATAACTATGATACTCAAAATAGATAAAATGCTTTTGGATTCTTTTTATACTCTAATAAAATGATCCATATTTAATTTTTGACTTATAAAAGTTATCCTAACCTCATTATGATATAAGATGTTTTTAGTATGACTCAATGTTTCCATTATCACTTTAAAATTTCTATTTTATTTTAAAGAGTTTCACTCACTAAAAACCGAGAAAACATGTCTGGGTTGTCTTGATAGTTAGTAAAATAGTTAAAATTTAATTTTTGACATATAGGAATTAGTCTCACATCAAACTGACACTCTATGTGGCATATATGACTTAATGTGCTTGTTATCAATTTAAAATGACATTTTAGTAACAAAATACAATTAAAATACTCAAAACTAGAAATATGCATTAATATTATTTTGATATCTTATAAAAACAATCCATATGTCATTTGGTAAGTATATTAATTAGATCTGTCATAATATGACACATGGTGTGACCAATATTACCTCATTTTCACATTTTTTTTAAATTACATAAATTTTAGAAAAAAATATAACTAACATACTCAAAACTGTTAAAATTCACTCAGAGTGTCTTGATAATTTAGGATAATGATTCATATGTAATTTTTGATGTGTAGGACCATCCAAAATCTAATTTGATACATCATTTCCCTTGAATGGATCAAAGTGTCTATTATCAGTTTAAAATTGATATTTCAGTTAAAAAAGTGTTGCTCATTGAAAACCGAGAAAACACACTTTGATTGTCAGGATAATTTTGGAAAATGATTCATGAGATATTTTTGAGATGTAAGAATATATCTTATATCAAACTAACACATGATGTGACTGTTATGACTCAAAGTGTGTGTTTCCAATTTAAAATGACATTTTAGTAATAAACACAAGTGGTGTACTAAAACCCAAGAAAAAAACTTTAGAATATTTTGATACATTCAGAAAATGATCTATATGTCATTTAGGATATGAAGAAATCATACAAACCTCAATCTGACAGATGATGTAATTGGTATGACTCCAAGTTCATCTTCTTATTATAAATCTACATTAATTTTATTAAAAAAGACAACTGACAAAATCAAAAATGTGAAAATATGTTCATATTGTTTAGATACATTAGGAAAACAATCAAAAATCCATTTTAGACATGTATTAATCAGCTTAACCTCAATCCAATTAATAGTGTGACCTATATGACTCAAAGTTTTGGTTATAAGTTTCAAATTAATATTTTATTTCAAAAAGTGTTACTCACTAGAAATTGAGAAAACACACATAGATGGCCTTTATAATTTAGTAAAATCATTCCTAAGTCATTTTTGACATATAGAATTCAGTATCATTTCAAACCAACACACAATGTGACCAATATAACTCAAATTTCATGTTTCATGTTTAAAATGAAATTTAGTAAAAACACATGTGACATACTAAAATCCCTGAAAACAAATTTATTTTATTTTAATAATTTACTAAAATTATCCATAATTAATTTGGGATATGTAAGAATCAACCAAAACTAAATCCTACTCATAGTGTGACCGGTATGACCCTAATTGTTTCTTTTTATTTAAAATTGACCTTAATTTTAGTAAAAAATACAACTAATAAACAAAAAACTAATAAAATGTATTTGGATTGTTTTGATAATTTAGAAAAATTATCCATAAGTAATATTCTATATGTAGTAATCATCCACACCAAAGTCTAATACATGATATTCCCAGTGTGAATCAATGTGTTTGTTATCAGTTTAAAATTGACATTATAGTTCAAAAAGTGTCTCACATTGAAAACCAATCAATCACCCTTATAGTGTCTTTATAATTTAAGAAAATGATCCAAATGTCATTTGTGACATGTAATGATGAGATTCAGGTTAAACTAACACATAATGGGACTGGTATGACTCAAATTTTATGTTTCCAATTTAAGATTATATTTTAGTAAAAACCAAATTTTACATACTCAAACTCCAAAAAAGAAATTCATATTATTTTGGTACTTTAGTAAAATAATAAATAATTTGTTTGCAATGTTTAGTAATTAGCCTCACATCAATACTATGTGCGGTGTGACTGGTATGAATCCAATTTCATCTTTTTATTTAAAATTGTCATTAATTTTAGTTAAAAAGACAATACACATACACAATACTAAGCATGAAAATTCAGATTGTTTTTATACTTTAGAAATTAATCCATAACTCGTTCTTGATATGTATGCATCAACCTAACCTCAGTCCAACGAATGATGTTCCCAATAAGACTCAAAGTGTTCGTTATTAGTTTAAAATCGACATTTCAGTTCAAAAAGTTTCACTAAAAGAAAACTGAGAAAACATGCTTATATTTCCTTGAAAATTTACGAAAATGATTCATATGAAATTTTTTGACATATATAAATTAATCTCACATAAAAATGACACATGATGTTAGTGGTATGACTCAAAGTGTGTGTTTCTATTATAAAATGATATTATAGTAAAAAAATATGTGGTGTACTCAAAATTGAGAAAACACATTTAGACTTCTTTGATACCTTCGGAAAAAACTCCACACATCATTTGATACATGTAGAAGTTGTACACACCTTAATCTGACACACAATGAGACCGATATGACTCCATGTGTTCCTTTTCATTATATAATTGTCATTTTAGTTTAAAACACCATCCCATCACCAAAACTGAGTAGTTAAGCCTAGATTACTTTTTCATCATTATATATTCTATTAAATAAATAATTTTCTTATTATTTATATATTATACTTATTTTGTTAATGTTCATAGAGATAATGCTTTAAGACGAACAAGAAATGTTGTGATTTACAAGAATCACATGTAAATCAATCTGATGTAAAATTTTCCTGGTATGACTCAAAGTATAGTTTAAAGTTAAAACATTCTATTTAATTTATTTATATTCTTAATAACATAAGAATTTTTTACTTATTTAGGTATGTTTTTTGGGGTCGATCATGGGTGGTTTTTTCTATTATATAGGTGTGTTCTTTTACTTTATAATATATATTTTTTTCCTATTTTTGTATTGCAAATTTTATTTCATTTAAATTCCGTATTTTTCCCTGATTTTGATAATTTCTGGTGTTGCAGTGTGATATTATCACACACTATAGTATGCCATGTTTTTTGTGTTCTGGTTTTAACTATTTCATTCTATAGTATTCCCCTTTACCTGTGCTTATAAAAGTGTGGATACATGAATAATTTATCAGTTATTCTATATGCACTCATAAAGGGTTCTTATATCAATGCTTATATAAGAACTGATAAAGGGATCCTTTATCAATGCCAAATAAAATTTTTGATAAATGGGGTCTTTTATCAACATTTTTAGAAGCACTAATAAAGGGGTCCTTTATGATCACTTTTAGAAGAATGATTAAGAACCCCTTTATTAGTGTTTTTCTATCACTGATAAAATCCTAGGGAACATAATCACACATTGGTAGTCAGTACTTTTTTGTCACTAAAAAAGGCCAATTATAGCTCTATTAATGGCTTGTTTTTTGTAGTGATCTTATATCTTTGAATACATTAAATGTGGTTGACTATGATTTGAATAAGGTTGATGATACAAATCATAAAGGATAATTTTATCAAAGAAATTTTGGTTATGTAAATTTTATTTTCATTCATAAATCATTGAAACTAAGTTTTTGTGAGAATAAAATATATATATCCCATCATGTAATTTTTAGAATATCGTTAAGGTCAAATAAGTAGAGCTATTATTCTAGAGAATTTTAGATTTGAGAGGATAGAGCCTAAAATTCATAATAATATTTTTTTGTGAGACCATATTCTAATTTTTTGGAAAGTGGAGATCTATATTGTTGGAATAGGATATTCTTTACTGGAATTGGAATATAGTTTCTATTTTTTGTCAATCCACTTTGGGTTAATCAAGGGTTTTTCAAGTCAAGTGGCTTTATAGTACAGGCTGAAGAAAGTGTTTATGGAGGATAGTTTCCTAGTGTTTTACAAATTTTTTATCCTCAAAATCAGGAGTTTGTTTTTGGAAAGAAGGTTTTCTTAAAGGCAATACGCAGAATTGGATTTTCGAAAAGAGTTTATGGATCATGAAATATGGTATGCGGAATGGCGAACTGTGAACTTCATTTCGGGAATGGCTTACGGAACAAAAAATGGTATGTGGACCACATAGTAGAAATGGTTCACAGATAGAAGGAGGTTCTCAGTGAAGAATTTCAGTTCACAGGAGGGATTTCAGTATGTGAAAGGTGTGATGGTTCCCAAGATGGCCAGTCGTTCAGAAAAATGATGCGGAGTTTTGAGAGACCACAGAAGGTGTCGTTTAATGAAATGAGGTGGTGATTTGTGTCACCTAATTGGGAGAATGGAGATACGTAGACCGAATAGGGGATATGGTTTATGGGAGATACAAAACACATGGTAAAGTCAGTGCCATATCAAATATTTGGTAAATCTCAGTTAGCAGATTATGCGGATCTATTTTCCTATATAAGGAGCACTAATCCTTTCATTAAAAAAATCAGATTTAAAATCCGGGAGGATTTTTGTGAAGTCTAGAGTCATTCAAGAGAACACATTATCATGTATGAGATTTTGATTAGAAATTTAGAGGAAATTGGTAAAATGTGAAGTGGTTTGTAGGAAGGCATGACCATTTAGGAGAGTCAGTATATGGAAGAAGAATATGGTCCATGGTACTCTTTTAGTATGTAGGGGAAGCAGAGAAGTACACGGAGTATGGGTAGTTCATGGAAGGATATTTGTATAGGTAGTACGTGAATTCAATTGACAGAGGCGGATCATTAAGGCAGTACACAGAGGTGGTATGCAGATCACACGCAGTATGCAGTGCAATATTGTATGCAGAAGAAGAAGGATAGTTCTTGGAGGAGTAGTTCATGAACAATCAGTGCGCTGAAAAGTGAACTTCATTTGTGATTGAAAACATGACTTCAAAAGAGGATCCATATATATTTGAGGATGAATGATTTAATTCCAACCCATTAAATTGACCTTCAAGATGATGAATTTAGTTCAGATCTTCCCAATATGGTGAGCAATAGGGAGTAAAATGGATGTGATCTAAGGGGTATAGCGTGTCGGCCCTAAAACCATATAAAGGCAATGATCATGGAAAATAGTGACTGTGAAAAACATTTTTAGTACAAAATTAGTTAATATTAGTGGATTTTGTAATGACAAAAACACTTTCGGCATATGCTCCTTGGATATAGCCCTAAGTGGTGAACCAAGTAAAATTTGCAAATCTTCGCTTTGTATGTGATTCTTTGTTTTCTGAACATTCTAATCAGATAAGATTAAAAGGTTACTACCGACATGGGAACAAGATTCATCCATTTAAAATAAAAAATTTACACTCTGATTCACCCCACCCCTCTCATAGTGTTTTGGGGTCCATCCAGTGGTATCAGATCGTAAAGGATTCCAGTGCTAAATCTTTCTATCTTTTTTGTTATGTAAAACTCAGTAAATGTCAGTGGTGTCGCCCTCTTTGATGTATGAAACATACTAATTTGGAAGAATTGGATGATATCTCATCTAAGATCTATAAGAATTGAAGACCTATTTACTATTTCACAAGGTATTTAAGTAACTGATGCAATAGTACTGTCTATGAGTGAAACCGATAGGAAAATGATGGATGTTGATGCTAAATCATAGAATGCCCTAAAGAAATCTCTTTCTAATAAAATTTATCTGAAGGTGATGAATTTTACATTTTCCAAGTCTATGTGGGAAAACAATAGAACATATATGAAGGAGACAACAATGTTAATGAGGTAAAACTCAAAGTTTTTTCCAACAGGTTTGATGATATGAAAATGAATCCAGATGAAAATACAGATGCCTTTTTTAATCTAATTACTGAATTTTTTAGTGAAATATGGGGACTTGGTGAAGAAATCAGAGACATTGATATTTTAAAGAAAATCATGATAAGAATTACACCTCTTTAAAATGAAAAGGTGATAGCTCTTGAGGAAAGGGATCTCTGTAAACATTATTTGGATAATCTTCTAAGTATTCTGCTGGCTTATGAAATGAGATTCAAACATGAAGATGCAACGAATCATATAAGTATGAAAATGGAATTTAAATCCATGGAAAAACTAGAAATTTCAAGAGATGGTTTTGATGAAGATAATGAAAAAAAAATTCTTTCTATCATTTCTATGAAATTCGAGAAGGGAACAAGGTAACATGATGGAAAGATACATATAGCATGTTTTCATTGTGTGAGAGTTGGTCACATTGTCTCTCGGTGCCCAAGAAAGTTTGGTGATGAAGAAACTGAAGCTAGAGACATTTAGAAGCCTCAGAAAAGGTTTTTCAAAATGGGAGACTAAAAATTTAGATACAAATTACAAAGAAAGATTTTTATTCTATGAAGAAGAAGATGATGACAATGAATTACTTGAGGAAGAAGGAAAAAAATTAAATATGGGAACCAAGCTTCCATGATGGCTATAATTGAAAAATTAGAACCACTAAAAGATAAAGGTGTAGATAATCAATTGACCACTAATGTTAATCCCAAGGATCAACTTTAGGATTACTTTAGTAATCTTGAGAATAAATGTAAGAGAGGTCGTAAGTGGGGATAAATTTTTGAAGAACCATCAAAATATGTTGATCATATTGAAGCTAAAATTGAATTATTGGAAGAATTTTTTAAAGTACAGTCATAAATCCTTTAAATCATAAAAGATGTAGTCAAACTAAAACTCAGAATTGAAGAATTAGAAAAGGAAATTAATTGACATACATCAAGACTAGAGGAGAAGTCCAAAACTGTTGAGGTACTTGAATAATTTTTTTTTACAGTTATGACTAAACTTGAAAGTGAATCAATCCCAAAAGAAACAAAGAAGAAAATTCAGTTTGGAAAATTCTCATATGTTGAGCTGCTAGAGAGAGTTAATAAAGGTTTCTATGGATTTGAAAAGGTTCGGAATGATCAGAAACCCTCATTCATGGGAAACATAGGAATTGGTTATGATGATGAGACATAAAATGTTGGTAGTAAAATGGGCTAAAATAATGGAAAGATGAATGTTGGTAAAATCACAAAGATGTCTGAAGTCCAAATAAAGAAAGATTCAAATCATATTAAATAAAGGACTAAAAACTGTTGTTGAGTTTCCAAATTTTATATATGTACAAACTGCCCTTCTAATAATTTTTAAATGAGGGGGAATAGAAGAGAAAATACATTTACACTTATTAAATGTCAATTATGTGGCTATTTGGTCCATACCATGTCATATTGTGAAGAGGAAAGGATGTATTTGAATAGGGAAGAGCTTTAAATTCAATAATGGATGACATATTAATATCATAATTCTTATAGAAGAAACGGTTTATATGGATATTTTTTTCATTGTTATAACTTTTTCCATAAAGCTATTGATTGTAGGTAGATAAATTGAAGGAATAATTCGTATAGAACTCAGATACTTGTCAATACTCTCCAACTAGATGGTTTTGTTCTTACAAACAAGTTCTCTCCTCTAGAAGAATAATATGTGTATGAAGAACCTACTTCCATGGAATAGATATTTGATATTCCATCTTTATCCTTCACTCGATTTAATATTTATCGTAAGGAAAAGAAGAAAATTAAAAAATTCAACTTTGTAGAAGTAGCTATCAAAGCTACCAAGAACAACATCACATGGTTTCTTGATAGTGGATGCTCATCCCATATGATGGTAAATGTAGACCTATTAACGAATATCATGAAAAAGGTAGATGGAATAGTGAGATTTGGTAATGATGGTGCTTTGATGATCAAAGGCAGTGGATGTACTGAACTGTCCAATGGTGGGCTGAAGAAGACCGAAGTTATTTGTGTAGATGGGTTGCATCACAATCTTCTAAGTGTGAGAAAAATCGGTGACTCGGGACTTATAGTGACATTCAATCAAAAGGGGTTCACTATAAAAGGAAGAACAAGGAATTATCTTATGAAGGGATGTAGAATAAATGGAAACTTATATAAAGTTGTTAGTAATGACAACATTTGTTTCATGAAAGTTGAAAAAGAAAACAACTTGAGGCACCGGAGGTTGGTTAACATCAATCAAAAAGATATGGAAAAGATATATAAACTGAAGATTTTAATGGATATCACAAATTTGAAGTGTGAATAAGAGAATACTTGTGATACTTGCATGCGAGGAAAGTTGGTGTGCTGTTTATTTCATCCAAAGAAGAAAAAAACATCAAATATTCTTGATCTCATTCATATAGATTTATGACGTCTAACAAATGTTTTTGGAACATATGGAGAATGGTACTTAATCCTTTTCATTGATGATTATAGTAGAATGTCTTCTGTTATGGTTATACATAGGAAATTACAACTTCATGATTGCATGAAAACTTATGGTCGAATAGCTGAGAATGATACTGGATGTATAATCAAAGCTCTATGGTCTGACAATAGAGGAGGGTGAACATCCATTGAATTTGACAATTACCTAGAGAAACATGGAATACAACATAATGTGGATGCTGTGACAACCCCCAGCAAAATGGAGTTGTTGAGAACCAGAATCAACAGGTGAATAGTATGTTCGAAACTATGCATATTGATAGTCATATCTCTTGCTATTACTATAATTAGGTATTTCATGGTATAGTTTATATTCAAAACAGAACAGGGTTTTATATAGGGGAAACCAAGACACCCTATGAGTTATTTCATGGAAAGAAACCCTCTTTGAAGTATTTTTTTTCAATAAGTAAGTGATTTATCTGAAACAAAGAAGGAAATAATGGAAAGTATTGTGATGTGGCAGATGAAGGAATATTCCTTGAATAATCAATGAATCACAAAGCCTAAAAAAGTTTCAATAAACATCTTGGAAAAATTATGGAAATCAGAGATGTGAATATCATCAAAGATAAAAACACAACTATCTCAATTAATTCTTTTGATGATGTGGTTGATGATGAGGAAGAATGTAAACATGGAATGGATCCTTAAATAAATATAGAGGAAGGCGTGAAAAACACTCCAGAATCACATCATGATGTTGACTCATAAGAAGAATCAGAAGAGGAAACCATGGCTGAAGAAAATTCTCCTGAACCTCACTGGAGAAATTGAAGATCCTAAATTGATCAACCTAAAATTATTGGGGATTGTACATCTCCCATAAAGACAAGGAGAATTAAGAATAATGTACAATCAGTATTCCTATAAGTTTTGGAACCATCCTCATTTGAAGAAGGTGAAAAGGATGAATCATGGGTGAAATCCATGAATGAATAGTTGGATTGGATCGATAAGAACAAAACCTAGGACCTAGTTAAGAGACCCAAAAACCATAATGTGATTAGTACCTAGTTTATTTTCAAAAATAAATTTTATGGGAAAGGAAATGTGATTAGAAATAAGGCATGGTTGGTGTGTAAAGGATATTCACATATTGAAGGTGTTGATGTTGAAGAAACATTTTCTTGGGTGGGAAGATTGGATTCAATCAAACTATTTCTTTCCATGGAAATTCAAATAGGATAAAAAGTGTATCAAATGGATGTCAAAACATATTTCTTAAATGTTTTTATTGAATAAAAATCCTATATTGAACAACTAGTGGGTTATATATTTGGTAACGATGAATTGAAGGTTTACAGATTAAAGAAGGATCTATATGGTATAAAACAGCCACCATATGGTACTCCTAGTATAAATCTTATCAAAGAAATATCAGATTTAAAATAGGGTAAGTGGATCAAAATTTATATGTGAAGAATTCTCAAAAATATCAGTTCATGGTTCTGATATATGTAGATGATATTATATTTGGTGGAAGCAGGCATGGATCCGTGGATGAATTTTCCAATCACATAAAATAAAATTTTGAAATGTCTATGATTGGTGAACTCAAATAATTTTTGGGGTTACATGTGATTTATAAGAAAGAATATACTTTCGTTTCTCAGGAAAAGTATGCAAGAGAGTTGGTGAAGAAATTCAATATGCATGATTCCAAACCAATGTCGAATCCAGTTACAATTGGTAAAAATATGGGAAAGAATGAATATGAGAAATCTATAGATCCCACAATGTACAGGAGGAATCATTGGAAGATTATTGTACTTTACTATGTCATGGGTAGATAGTTTTTTTGCAATATGCTTAGTAGCCCACTTTCAATGTAATCTGATTGAAGAACATATGGAAGCAATGAAAAGAATCATGAGGTACATTCAAGGTGCTCACAATTATGGATTATAATTCGCTTCCAAAAAAGATAATTAGCTTTCATCAGTTTATGATTCGGACTGGGATAGATATGTGGTGGATAGAAAATCCAAAAGTGCTGAATCATTCTTCATTGGAAAGAAATGTGTGGGTTGGTTTACTAAACAATAGGAAATGACTTATATCAGTACTACTGAAGCTGAATATATCTCTGCTATAAAGTCTTTCACTCAACTACTTTGTATAAAGAAACAACTAACTGATATTGGTAATGAGGTGAAACACCCAATGGTGATTCCCTCTGATAATAAGCGTACAATTTTTATTATTAAGAATCTTGTTTTGCATTCTCATATTAAACACATTGAAATAAGGTATCACTTCATCAAGGAAAAATTGGAACAAGGAATGATTAAAATGTATCATTTTTCAATTGATGATCAAGTGGCTGACATAATTTCCAAGCCATTGTCAACACATGTGTTCGAGAAGAATCTGTTGAACCTTGGTGTTCAGTCACCTCCCCATGAATGAGGAGGTTATCATGTCCCCTCTCCCTAGTTGTGCAAACTTTTTTAATCTTTTTTTTTGAAGTATTTCTGGTTTATGGGTGAGATATGATCCAAGGGGAGTGTACTTTGAGCTATACAAGTCAAATTTTGATTCTTCTGAATTATTACCAATGGGAGAGAATGGAAAAATTCAATGATAATGAGAAATTCAATTTTGATGTATTTTTTTTAGTTGTATGAAGGAATATGGAGAATAGATAAATTCAAAAATGTTACAACGGGGTTGAATAATGAGTTACAAAAAGGAGAAAATGGTAATGGAGAAAACAATTCAGTGTTATGAGGAGACGGTCAGAGCTGAGCTTGGACATCTTTAAGAATTCTAAGACACGAGAATCCAATTCATGCTCCTCTTGTTTTCTACACTGATCTTTTCTCACATAGACATAGATTTCTGGATGATTTGTTTCTTGAATATCAGGTTTTCATTGCATATGGTGCTTCATTTAATTTAACTGCATTTTTTCAATAAATTCAAAGGGGGAGATTATTGGAACTAAGGATATTCTTTTCTAAAAATAGAGTATGGTTTTTTTTGTTAATCCACTTTTGGGTTGACCAAGGGGTTTTCAATTTAAGTGATCTTACAGTACAGGCCGAAGTAGGTGCTTAAGGTGGTGGAGTTTCCTAGTTTTTTCCAAATTTGTGGGCCTCAAAATCGGGTGTTTGTTTTTTCAAAAGGTAGTTTTTCTGCAAACGTTGTACATAGAATGGGATTTCCGAAAATAGTTCTTGAATCCAAAAATATGGTATGTAAAATAGTGAACCACAAACCACATTTTGGGAAGTGTTCATGGAATGGAAAATGGTACATGGAATACATAGAAGGAATACTTCACGGGGTGAAGGAGGTTAATGTTGAAAACGTCCATATTATAGTAGGTCTCATAGTATGTGGAAGTCATAACGGTTCATAGGATGGTGTGTGATTTGTGAAAAAAAAAATATTTTTGAGAAACTATGAAGGGTTTTGTTTTCAAAAATGAGGTGGTGATTTGTGTCATTCCATAGGGATAATGGTAGTATGTGGACCACATTGGGGATATGGTTTGTGGGAGATTCTCAGTACGTTGTAAAAGAAAATTCCATATCAAAGATTTGGTAAATCTCTATTTAGAAGATTATGTGGATATATTTAACTATATAAGTAGCACTAATCTTATCATTAAAAAAACTAAAATTAAAAATCTAGGAGGATTTCGGTGAATTATAGAGTGGTTTGCAAGAAGACAACCCCATGAAGGATATTTTGATAAGAAATTAAGAGGAAATTAGTAAAGTGTTAACGTGTTTTTCAGGAATACATGACCACGTAAGAGAGACATTACATAGAGGAAGAACATAGTCCATGGTACTCTTGCAGTACGCAGTGGAAGTAGAGTGGTGTGTGGTTCAAGGGAAGTTTTCATAATGCTGTTTGCAGAGTCAATACACAAAGGTGGTTCGCATAGGTAGTTTGTGAAGGTGGTACACGAAGGTGGTATGCGGATCACACACAATACACGGTGAAACACTATACATGGAGGAAGAATTTCAATTCACATAGGAGTTGTTCACAAACTATCAGTGCACGAAAAAGTGAACTTCATATGTGGGTGAAAACAAGACTTCAAGAGAGAATCCATCTATAGTTGAGGATGCATGATTCAATGCCAACCCATTGAAGTGACTTTCAAGTTGATAAACTAAGTTACGATCTACCCAACACAGTGAGAAATGGAGAGTCAAAAGAAAGTGATCTGAGGGATATAGTGTGCCATCCCTAAAACATTGTAAAGGTAATGAGTTGGCAAAGAGTGATTGTGCTAAACTTTTGTACTCCAAAACTAGTGAAGATAAGTATATTTTGGTATGAACGACACATTATTGATGTATTATCCTTTGATATATCCCTTAGTGTTGAACCATGTATAATTGTTGTGTCTTCTCTTTGAATATGATTGTTTTCTTCAGTTTCTCACCAGACAGGTTTAGCTGGTTTTACCAACATGGTAATAATATCTGTCCTTTTAAAAGAAAATTTTGACACTAAGATTCACCCCTCCCCTCTCAAGGTGTTCCAGGGTCCTTCATATATGACTAATTTATAAAAAATGTGATGATGAGAAATAAAAATTATGATTATTTTAAAGTCTCAATGAAGACCAAC
Source organism: Viscum album (assembly GCA_963277665.1). Classification (NCBI taxonomy): domain Eukaryota; kingdom Viridiplantae; phylum Streptophyta; class Magnoliopsida; order Santalales; family Viscaceae; genus Viscum; species Viscum album. Next base: position 1,213,376,608 of record OY728127.1, read on the forward strand.
TATTTATTATAGAACTATCATGGAGTAAAATTTATCTCTTTATTAACACTTTTGTTTCCATTGAAAATTAGAGGTATCTAGTATAAAGATCTTTTCAGGAGAAATAATGGGTCTATCAAAATATTTTCCTTTTATATTAATGTTTGTTGTATAGTGAATATTTGGGTCTTGGGATAATAATTGAATGTTGTATGGAGTGGGTACCCACATTTTTATTGACCTTATAAATATCTTGTATGCCTTATATTTTCTTCTAATACAACTATATATAAGTAATATTGATATATAAAATTTGTAGGATCGACAAATTAACTAGTTCCAATGGTTAACTTTATGATAAATGAAATTTTTAAAAGAACACCACTGAATCAACCCTCACCCCCACAACTTCTTAATGGTATAACATATTCTAGGTAACTTTTATTTATACCATATAAAAGGTTCCCTTTATTAGACCCTCATTTAGTTAAGATGGATAATATCAACTTAATCAATATAATATGTATACCTATGTTTGATGTAAAAATTTATGATGGATCGAAAAATAATATGATACCCTATCTTCTTTCACTTGGCCTATGAGTAGTTGATGCTACTAATTTGGGATATTATAAAATAAAAAATAATGATCTCATGACATTTATTAATAAGTGTAACTTGGGATTTTATGTAAATATAGGTAATGTTATTCTTTTGACCTTATCAAACAATGTTTATAAAATGGTAATGGATCTCTAAAATATATTGAAAACATTAGATAAACATGAAATCATTTTCAAAGGTAATGTGAATGTAAAGGAAGGAATTATTTATATTTTAATAAGAATATTTGAACATGTGAGGAGGGATGATGAATATACAATTTATGACTACTTTAAAATAGTGAATGAAATTATCAAATACATCAAAGGATTCAGAGACACTATAAAACACTCAACTATCATCAAGAAGATGATGAGAAATTTTCCTAATAGTAATGTTCCTAAATTCATTAAATTATAGCATAGAGAAGACATATCTATTGTTGAATTATATAGAATAAATATTTTTTATGAGAAAATGAGATCTCTGTAACTGAAGAAAAATATTAAGGAGGGGAACACCTTTGAGTCTATGTGGAAGCTAAAATAAAAGAACCAAAATACAGTGATTCTAATGAATTGGAAGATGATAAATATATAGATAAGGACTAAAATAGGGTTATATCTCTTACCTAATGGAAATTATTAAAATGAATAGGTAAGTAAAAAAAGTTAAAACACCCTAAAATATTTTAAGAATGGTGTAATTGGGAAATTTTAAATTAAAAATTATAATAAAAAAGGTTTGTGAGTATGATGATGATGATTATATGGAAGTGAAACTCTAAATAAATAAATGGGGTGAAAATTAAACGGAAGTTAAAAAATCATATGTGATATAAAAAATGTTCCCCAAAAATAAAATAGTAAATATGTTGTATAAGGAAAAGGAAAACTACTCAATTGAAAATTGTTTATTAGAATAAGAGGTTATGGAAAATTTATGGAACTATGTGGCTCATTTTAATGGATTGAAGGATAAATTTGGTGATTAAGAAGTTTAAGGTGAAGAAAAATTCAAGAATAAATGTTGAAATTATAACTCAAGGATTTTTATGAGAAAAACACCAAACTCAAGAAGAAAGTCAGGGTGTTGAATAATTAATTTGAAAAGATAAATGAAGGAAAATAAATGTTCTTCAAAAAGGAATATACTTATATTGAAAGAAAAAAACTCAAACTAAATGTTTCAAATGAAGGTAAAATAGTGAAATACATTAATGGAAAAAATGTTGTAAAATAATAAGAGTTATATAAGACACGATCAAGGTTTATTATAGCTACATTTAAAATAAATAAGATTAATGATTATTTCTAACATGTTTTGGATGTTAAAGATGGGTGATATCAAGCTAATGTGAACATTATGAAAAAAAATAAAGTGAAATACACTCCAATTAAATATGAAAATAGATTATTTTTTACTAATAATTAAATACCTACATTAAAATCATGGTGAGTTTAGGTTGATAAGAGTTATAAAACAATTATTCTACACCAACATAATTCAAGAGTTACTTCTAAAAAAATAGCCCCATATTTCATAAGAAATAAAATTCTTCATGAACTACTATACCTTTATAATATTTTCATATAAAACATTCATAAAATTTTAAATGATCAATGTTTATAGGTTATCAATGATTATATGGAATATTTTTTCATAAGGAATATTTTTTTTAGTAAAACAAGTCACTTCCTTAGAGGAGCCATGTATTAGGGGGCTATGAAATAAATTGTAGAAACATTAAAAACATAAATAAATACCTTGGTAAGGATAAAGTGGTTGATAAACTTTCTCCAAATCATTTTCCTCATAGAATATTTGATTTAATGGAATTTTTGACTAATTGGGTCATTGTACTAAGGAGTGAATAACTACTTTTCTGGGGATAGTTCCTTATTCTAGAAAAGTAAAATTTAAAAAATAAATAGAAGATAGAGGGAAAATATATTTTGTTTTAAGTTTCTATAAAATATAGAAGATATGTTAAGTATTAGATACTTGACTATGGCTGTTTCTCATATGTGAAAGGTGATATTAAAATCTTGAAAAACAAATTAAAGAACATGATAGTGGAGAATTTTCCTTTTGGAAGGATAGTTCATTAAGAATATGAGGAATAAATATTATTAAAATATAATATAAAAAATTTTAAGTCAAAAGATGTTCTATTTTTTGATGGAAATAAAAAAAATTATCAAGTTTCAGCTAAATTTTTTATAATGGTAAGGAAGATATCTTCCAAAAAAATATGTACATTCCAGTAATTTAAATATATATGAATTCTCAATAGTGGATATAAATATAGTGGTAATTCATTTCAAATTATCATCCCTGATAACTATTTTTATTTAAGTGATGAGGTTGAATATAAGTTGTGTCACTAAATACTTTTACATCTTGGATAGAAAAATATGATATGAATATTAAAGGAATATTGGTGAGAGATTTACCACAACTAAAGAGGAAAGAATATGTAATTTTTTATATATTACAGAATAGAAGGATAGTTTGTGGAAGTCACAAGATAATAAAGATCCATTTCACCCAACCACCAAAGATTGTACATTTTGATTTATGGGGACTAATGAAACATCACTACACAAAGGGATATTTTTTACTTTCTCAATTTTACTAATGAATAAACAAATATGGATGATCTGATGTTTGTAAAACATAAATTTGAACATGTGTAGATATTTAAAATATTCAAAATGGATGTTTAAAAGGCGTTAAGAGTATATATTTCAATGTTGAGAACAAATTTCATAAAGGTGTTTACAATAAATTAATTTGATACCAATCAAAAGAATAATATAATTAAACATAAGTACATTTCTTCAGACACTCCTTAGTAAAATATATTTTTTGAAAGGAAAAAATGAAGCTTGGTTAAAATGGAAAAAATCATTCTTACTAAATATAAACATTCAAATTTCATCTAGATATAATATATATATATATATATATATAGTTTTATATGTTAATAATTGAAGTTTTCTCAGAGTGGAATAAATAATGACTCTTTATAAGATGTATTAAAATATGAATCCTATAGTAAAATACATTAAGGTTTTTGGGAGCCCATTCTTAATGAAGATAAAAATAAATTTGGTAAAAAAATTTGCAAATTTTTGTGGGAGATATATTTTGGAGCATTTATCCAATATATGGTGCTATAGGTGAAAAATCAAAGGAATATACCATATGGTTGATTTCAATGATGTGAAAGTCCTTAGAAATAAATCTATCATAAAAGATATATGTACAAAAAAATATTTATGAAATAATGGAAAATATCATTATATATATTGTAATAGTTTTTAAAATGATGATGGTTATAGACCTGGATATGTTGAGGTAAATTCTAATCAATCTAATGGAGATAAAAGTAATGGAGAAATAAATTTTTAATGTTTTAGATGTTTTATAAATTGGATGATTTAAAAAATATCATTTGAATATAGGAATATACAATTTAGATGATAAAAATATTGATTCATGGAAATAAAATATAACATTTCTTATAGGTTGAACCACAATAATTTTCAAGAGAAATAAATCACAAAGAGTATATAGACGTCATGAATGATGATCTAGATCAAAATTTTAAAATTAGTACCTAAAATATTGTTCCTAGACCAAAAGGAAATAATGTAATTATACATTTTTTTTATGGCATGAAGGCCTTCATTTTTATTGATTTTTGATAACCCCCTTTCAAGGGATGAGGGGAAACCCTTACAAGGCCCATAGGCTTAGATATTACATGGCCTGTAGGATTAAGAGATTACATGACCTGATGTTCTTAGGGAATTAAACCTGAATATAACTACAAGGAACTACCCCTACCCAACATTTTCATCGTGATGGTATCTCTCCACCTTCGCATGGTTGTCTGGCTAGGCTTCCCATGCAAGCACAGGCTGTTCCTGATAGTGTCGCCATACCCTCTCATTCTTTTAAATACATTTCGTTCTTCTCTGGTGAGTTCACTTTCTCTAAATGCACTTCTGGGGATGCTCTTTTTTGTAGAGTTCTTGGGTAACTGCACTAATCATATAGTGTGAAGGCCTTGAGGTGGCCTGAAGGCATTAAAGGTGGCTTGAAAGCCTTACTGACCTGAGGGCTTGGGTGGCCCGAAGACCTTAAGGACTCCAATCCCAAACCAGTGTCCCAAGATGAATATTTTCGGCTTCTACAGTACCGAACAGTAACTGCTACAGTCCCTGCTACAACACCAAACAGTAACTACTACAGTGCCTGCTGAAGTACTGCTACAGTACCCTGGAAATATTCCTCTACCTGGTTTCAAACCTGGGCCTTGTGGATTCACTTAATAAGTCCTCACCAACTGGGCTAAGGCTTATGTTCTATAATGTAATTATACTTAAATGGGAGTTCTAAATAAAATCAATGGAAATATGTGATCTCAAGGAAAAGGAAAATATTAGTTTTTAAATGGTATTCATATATGGAATTTGTGGACTTTATATAACATATTTTCCTCATTGAAACACATGAAACCATAAGGATTTATTTGGTAGTTGTATCACATAGGATTTAGATTATTTATTATATATATATAAAACCTAACTTTATAAATATAGATATTAAAATAGAATTTTTTATTGAAAATACCCAAGTGTTTATATTTTATAATTATGGAATTATTGTGTGTAATTTGAAGAAATATTTGTATGGATTTAAAAAGGAACCTAGAGCCTAATACTCCAAAATTGATAGTTACCTAAAATAGTTAATTGCTTCTTAAGGAAATATTGATAGTAACTTATATGTAATATATATGAGATCAGGTAACCTCATTTTCAGCATTTATGTTAATGATTTAATTTTAATAGGTGATAGGTAAAATTCATTTGAGGAGTTTATATAAGTAATGAAAATGAACTTTAAGATATAATTTCATGGTGGGATGGATTTATTCATGGGTTTAAAAATTCATGAAAAAAAATGACATATTCCTATAATAAGAGAAATATTCCAAGTAATTTTTGAATAAAGTTGTCAAGGATGATTTAGAGGAAGTTATCACACCTAATATAGTTGGTGTAAAACTGGGAAAAGATTAAGTAAGAATAAGTGTAAATAAAATGATCTTCTAGATTCTAATTTAAATCTTGATTTATGTTACAACACAAATATTATATATTGTGTATGATTTATCCTTATGTGATAGATAAATAATTCATCCAAAGGAATCCCACGTTCTAGTTCTAAAAATTGAGTTTTTTCAAAGGAATGATAATTTAATTTTTATGTATAAACTTAGTGGAAAATGATCAAACATGGTTTAATAGATATAGAATATACTGTAGATATCTAGGATTGAAAATAAAAACTTAGGGGAATATTCTATTTGGTGGATAGTTTTGCGAGTTCATATAGAAAGAAATAGAGTTCTGTAACCTTAAATATATCTAAAGATGAATGTTTTGTAGATAAAAATGCATGTACAAAGATGTTGTGGATGAAAGATTAGCTGGAATATTTTAAGGTGAATGTTGAGAAACTATTTAAAATTACATGTGATAATTATATAGAAATTAACCAAACTAAAAATTTGGTAAAACACTATATATCCAAACATTATAATAATAAATATTATTTTATCATGGAAAATTTTATTAATGGTGATGTAATATAGGAATATATCCTATAAAATATAAAAAAAATTAATATGTTCACAAACTACATTCTAAGTTAAAGGTTTAAGTAATTGAGATTGAAACATTGTGTCTGTTATACCCCCTCTCTTAAAGAAATTATGAGTCAAAATCACATTAAATTATATTTTTTTTCCAATGGTGGAGAGAAGTATAAAACTCTATAAATTACCATTAATGAATCTAGATTTTCTTTTATGGTGAAAAGATTGAAACTTTAATGTGATTTAATCGAGCAAAAGTACATAAAAATCATGAACACAAAATTTCTTATCTCTAAAGGAAATAATTCCCTCAAAAACATTTTCTTATCTAGAAATTTTTTTTCTGGATAGTACTCATTTAGAATATTTTTGGTTTTATTGAAAATTTAAAGGTTGTTGGAAAATTGAGATTTTTTTGGTTGAAAAAAAGAAAAAGGGAGATATTAAAGAATGCATGATTTAGAATTGTTAAAGGTATTATATTTCTTATTAAACATATGATTAAGAATGTTTTGGGGTGAAGGTGAAGATTATTATATAATATCCTTCTGTCATATTCTAGAATATTTAATTTGAGGTGTTCTTATTGGGTGGTTGGAAGTTATCTTGTTCTAAATAATTAAAGAATATACTCTTGTGGGATTTAAAAGATCACTGGATTTTTTTTCTCGTGGTTATATGATGATTTGTGGAATTTTTTTAACAATTATGTATGGATAATAAGATCTTAATGAGTACTAATTATCGGAAATTAATAGATTATAAAAATTATTTGAGATGAGGTGTGTATCCTAGAATTTAAAAACTAATGAGATGTGTTTGGTTTTTTGAGAGTAATACTTTTCATTTATTTGAACATGAGGAGATGAAGGATGTTTCGAAGAAATTTAAGAAATTGAATCTGACTATTCATTGAATCAAACATCATAGTGATTAATGAGATCAAAATTAAATCATATTATTCTAAATTATTGCTTCCAAAGGAGTAATAAGATATGTTGATATTGAAATATCTCAATGATGGAAGAGGTATAGATTTGAAAAAAGAAGGATATTCAAATTTTGGAAAATTATATTACTGGAAGATAATTTAATATAATGTTGTGATGTTGAGGTGTTAGAAGATTGATATTGACAATTTTCTAAAAGAATATAAGTTGTACAGGATTTTATTGAGAATAAAAATTTATTTTGATAGTTCATAATGATTTTTAGTAGCTAAATTAAAACCTGATCGATTCACTAATGAATGTATAACATGATAATTTAGAGTTACGGAAGATGTGTCTATAACTAAACATATAATATGTTTAAAGATATAAAATTTAATTATTTCATAGTGTTAAAAGTTATGGATTTAACATTGTTAGCATATGATTCAATCAGAAGTTATAATGATTGGTAAATGAACCAGAATCTAGGTGACTACAAGCCAAAAGTCCAATTGTTTTTTAAAGAAACATAAGGAAAAGAGGATTTAAAAACCTTGTTCAAATAATTCAGTGGATTCTTGTTCCAAATGATAAAAGTAAAATAAAAAATCTAATATGGAATAAGGCTAAACAAATTTCTGGGGTTTTCAAAAAGTATATAATCAAAAAAATTGAATATTTCTAAAATTTCAATTTATTATTTTCTAATGTCAAATTAAAATTAATGAAGTTAAGATAGACATTAATGATAAATTATTATTAAGGTTTTATTCATGATTCTAGAATATATTTATAGATACCATGATGATCATTGATATCATGTTTTGAGGGATATTTTATGATGAAAAAATAAAATATATTCAAATACATTGAATGCAATTGATCGTGATTTAAAGAATGTGGAATATGTAGTACTTGAAGATCCATTTAATTAGATCTTTTTCTATTATAAAAATATTGGGATCATTCATAACTCACTACTACATAGTTTTGTCATAATATAAGTATAGAGAATTTGACTTGAAATTTTTGGAAGATTAGTGATGTCAAAAAAGAAGATAAGATATTTCTAATGATTTTATACCATTGAGGATAGATACTAAATTTTGGAAGTAATATGCTTTGTGAGACTTGAAACTGAAGTTATGATAGTTGTATGTAACATCCCAAGTAAATGAAGAATAAGACATATTTCATATTTAATAATATTTTTGAATTAAATATTAATTTTACTTTAAAGGGGTTTCTATGTTTGATAGCATACCCGATATGCAACAACGAGTTTCTTTGGAATCTTACATTGCACACTAATAATATAATAATATTATTTTAAATTGTAGTTAACTCCTAGCCATTGTATTGGAAGGAATGAATGAAACTAACTAAAATATGATTATACATGTTTTTTAAATGTATTTACATTTATCCAATAAAAGTTAGAGGCTTAAAATGTGAATGAATCTAATTTTAACCATAATTTGCATTAAAAGGCTGATTTATCACCTTTTAATGGAAAACCCATTTTAAATATAGTTTTGGTCACTTTAATACATTCTATATGACCAAATAAAATCCTTCTTTAGAATGGGGACATCAAAATTTACTTTGTGTAAATTTTTTGGAATTTTTCGGATAAAGTTCATTTTTTAATGAATGGTGGAAAATATTATAGTTTAATACATAAGTTCCTTTTAATATAATTTATTTATATAGTCATATTATCTTTTTAATTGTTTATAAAGGTAAATTAAAATATATTTTTACCATTTAATCCAATTTATGTCATTGTAATTAATTTCACTTTGAAATTGGACATAAACAAGTATCAATCTTTTGATAGTTATTATTTCTTTAAAACATGCTATTTGTTTTGATAATTGGAATTAATTTTAAAATTAATTAATGCCACTTATATGTTTTTAATTTGGAAAAATAGATATCAGTTTTGAATTCGGAATATCAAATATAGCTTAGGCTGATTTTTTGGTATTTTTCTGAAAAACTTCAATTTTTGATGAATAATGAAACCACATAGAGGTAGTTAAAAAACTAATTTTTCATTTAAATGAAATTTTAGAACTTCTGTGAATTTAATTTAGAAAATATGGCATACATGGTTATTATTATTTAGTAAAATTTGGATCAATAAGATGAAAATAATTTTTGGTGAATAGTAACTTTTGACTTTTATTTACCGCGGTTAAACGTAAATAGGGTAATTCAAGGTTAAAAGAATATTTTAATAATTTAAAATTAGCTTAACACTTGTAAAAACCTTATTTTTTGAGTCATTTATGACCATGTTCATCTTTGGGTCGATTTTGGGACCCCATTGAGCAACTTGGGAGTGATAATGACAATTTAGATTAATTAACTTAAAGTAAAGACAAAAATGACAAAAGAAAATATCTTTTAGTAAATTAATTTATATAAGGTTTTATATAACTTATCTTTTCGACTATAAATATTAATTAGAAAGCTAAAAAATATTTCCTACATCATGGTATTTTTTTTATAATTTTTACACATCAAATAAATTAAATTATTAATGACACAATAATGATGTAGTATTTACTTCATTAATAAATGATTTAAATAAATAAGATTATAATGATTAAAATATTATCAAAAACATGTAAAATTCTGATTGGATGATTTTATCTTAAATATTATTCATCTTATCTTCGACTATAATTATTTTTGGACTTTTTGAAACCGAAGATATGTTTATAATAAAATAATTTTTTCACACATTCCTAAAGAGCCCTTCCTCTCCCTTATAAAAAGAGACCACTTCTAACCAATTCCTCACACCTCTAAAGCCATTTTCCTCGTCCAAAAACTGTCCAATTAATCTCCCTACATCCCTCTCCTCCACCTAGAATCCTTATATTAGGTATAAGTCACTTCAAGAAGTCCTTTAGTTCAAACTAAAGGGAGTTACCCAAATTAAAGGTAAGGGTTTCTCTTAAATTATTTTCTTTTATATTACTTCTCCAACCCATAAACTCTTTTTATTACTTTCTTTTTTAACAAAAATAGTATATTCAATATACTAGGATTCTTTTATGAGAATAATTGTAACTACACTTACACACACCTCCATCAAATTGATGAAGAACATAATGTTTCTGTGGATGGAAAACTAACGCCTCACGAAACGATGATTGTTCAAATATCTCCAACCACCTATCATGGTGGACATTATGATGGAACTATATTTATATATGATATATATCATTTTTATTATTTCCTTATAATTTCTTACTTCCTATTTATATCACGCCTTTATGGTTTCCATAGTGGGTAATACGATAATCTCATTTGAGGAAGTGCGGACTACCGCCCCCTCAAAGTGATGTGATTCGTTAATGCCTTATATAGGATGTATAAAGGATGGAGTTAATGATATTATATATAATATTATACTGGAATTATAATATATCTATGTATCATTATTTTTTAATTCCATTAAAATAAGAAATAGAAATGAAAGTAGCATTCATGCGTACGTACAACTTATCGTCTCCATGAATGGTGAATTTCATTTCTTACATCTAAATGTTATGTACTATTATAAAAACATGAATATGATGAATATATATGATATATATGATATCCAAATCATTAATATCATTCTGGATATAATGAACCTTTGAACACATGAACAACATGTAATTATAAGAAGTCCATTTTTGACTCAAGTACCAAATATCGACAAAACAAACGTTATTAACTTAAATGATTGGATAATGTTTATAACATGGTAATAAGTGATATAAAAGGAATTATAAACTTTAAAAAGGTTCTTAAGTAAGTAGAAATTAACTTTAGTTTATTATTCAGGAGATTAAATAATGATCAAGTCAAGTCGGACATGATGTAAGGGACTTCGTCTCAATCTCCTTTCATTGAGGCATATTTTGTTTTAATACACAATTTTCTTTTATACACTATATAAACACCTTTGACTTTTCATTTCATTCAAAGGGAATCTTTTTATACGAAGCATTTTACTAAACGACAAAAAGGAATGTTATTTTTTTTACATAAGCAGTGACAATGACCTTTCCACCGACGTGAGTATTATTTGATCTTCAGCTTCCTTAACAAGCTGGAATGTTTTAAAAAGAAAAAAATAAATACCATATACTCTTTTTAAGTATTTTGGTATTGAAAATTATTTTGAGAATGGATTTCTTATTTCAATATCTTGAAATGATAGTTTGTTATTGCAATGTGGAAATGTTATCTTTTCTTTATGCTTATGTTTTGTGTTATGATCATGTTATGGTTCTTGGGAATTATTTACATATGCGGGTGGTTCCATGATAAAACTAGGGCGGGTGATCCCGAGATAGCTCTCCAATGCATTGGTTAATGTGACGGAGGTAAATGTGGATGTTTCTCCTAAGTGATTTAGGGAATATACTGTGATGGGTTTTCCAAAGTAACTCCCTATGTAACTGTGATAGCTACAATGTAAGTATGATATGGATGCCACAATTTACCTTTTTGATTTATGATTTCTACATGTCTTTCATAAATCTTATGATTTCACGAGGTAAGTAAAAGATCTCATGTTTTGTATGTATTTATGAACAAATGTTTTCATTTTTTGTTTGATAACCCTTACTGAGCTTTTTATGCTCATCCCAAGTTTTGAAATGTTTTCACAGGATGTAAAGATGAATAGGGTCCACGATGGGATCAAGGAAAAGTCATGCTGTCTAAAACATGGAACTAGACATGACTCTTTTTTTCAAGAGTTTTTATTTTATGAAAATAATGGAAACTATGTAGAAATGTCTAACTTGTAATCTTTTGAGATGTAATAGTTATGTCCTAATTCTCTAAAGCTCTAAACCTGAAAAGATTCTCAATGTGAATTATTCGTTTAATTCAATATTATGTAATGTTTAAGGTCGGGTCCTTATAGTTGGTATCAGAGGTCGGTTTAGATAACATTAGGAGTTAGGGTATTTTTAAATTAATACCCATAAAGTAATTTGCATTAATTTTTATATCATATAGCATTTAAAGATTACCATGTTGCTTCGCCAAAGATATTTCTTTGTTCAGAATGGTTTTCCGCAGAGGAAACAGGGTAGTTATGTTGGGATGACATCAGGAGGAAGACAACCTTCCAAATCAGCAAACAGAGATGGTCGGAATTTGAAATGAATAGTTTGTTACAATGATGGAATAGTTGACTCAACCTATAAATGGTGGTGGTATCCATATACGAGATCAGCAAGATCAACCACAGAGGAACATGTCAGTATTGTAGCATTTCATAAGCCAGCATCCCCCATCATTCAGAGGATCATTTGACCATGTGCTATCTGAAGGGTGGATTAAAGCACTGGAGAAGATTGTTTATGTCATGGGTTGTTTAGAACATCAAAAGGTTAGTCTCGATGTTTACCATTTTGAAGGTGAAGCTGATCAGTGGTGTTCGATGGTGAAAAATATCAATGAAGTAAGGAGATTGATGCTCTTGGTTGGGATGAATTCAAAAGTATGTTTCTTGAGAAATATTTTCCTAAGGTGGTTCATCTTAGGATGGAAAACCAATTCTTGGAATTGAGGCAGGAGGATGACTCAGTGGCTGTTTATGAAGAAAAATTCACTCGACTTGAAAGGTATGCTCAAAATTTCATTTGAGACCTTGATAGTAAAATCAACCATTTTTACTCAAGATTAAATCCAAAGTATTGAAAGTATTTAGATTCTTGTGAGTTAAAAAGTTATGAAAAACTTGTTCATTGTGCAGAGAAGGTGGAAATGGAGTTTGCTGATGATCAGGTATTCTTTGAAAAACAACAGAATAAGAGGTCGAGGTGGCAAGAAAAAGGTAAGAGCTCTTCAAAAGAGTCTGATTTTGAGAAGCTTAAGTTTACAGTTTGTGAAAATTGTGGTAAAAATCATGTTATGGAATGTCTTTTGAATTCGGGTAAGTACTGCCGATGTGGTAAAATGGGACATAAGGCTCCTAATTGCACTGAAAAAGATCAGGGTAATGGTAAGACAAAATCTTATTTACAACCAGTAAAATGTTTTAAATGCAATGAAATGGGTCATTATGAAAATGAGTATCCAACAAAGAACTCAACCGAAGGAAAGCAGCTAGACTACAAGCAGAAAGGGGTGGTAAAATATTTTGAAACTACTTCAGCAGATGTTGGGCCATCAAATGAAGTTGTATCAGGTACACTATTTGTTTGTTCATATTATGCCAATGTGTTGTTTGATTCAGGGTCTACACACACTTTAATTTCTGAGAAGTTTTATAGTAAATTGGGAATTCCATCTCATGATATGTATACATAACTTATGGTAAAAACACCTGGAAAAAATGTTGAGACAAAACGAAAACATAAGAACATTCATGTCCTTGTGTGTGGAAAGAATCTACCTACAAACCTTATTGTTTTTCCTCTAGTAGAGTTTGATGTTATTTTGGGCATGGATTGGCTTTCTGTTTATCATGCTAAGATTCACTGTAGAGCTAAATAGGTTTCTTTTCAGAATTATTTTCAGTTTGTATACAAAAAATGAACCCTTATTGTTGATAACAGATTAGGATGCTGAGAAACAAGTAAAAGACAGAAATTAATGTTACCTTGCACATATTGTTGAAAACAAAAGAACTATTTAGATTAATGATGTGTCAGTGGTAAATGAGTACCTTGATAACTTTCCTGATGAGTTGCCTAGTATTATACTAGATCGAGAAGTTGAATTTACTGTTGACTTAGTTCCTGATACTAATCCAATTTCAAAACCCCCTTATCGAATGGCTCAAATTGAACTTTTAGAGTTAAAGAAGCAATTGCAGGAGTTATTAGATAAAGGTTTCATTCGACCTAGCACATCACCATGGGGTGCTCCTATCTTGTTTGTTAAAAAGAAAGATGGTTCAATGAGACTTTGCATTGATTATAGAGTATTGAATAACATCACTACTAAGAATAAGTATCATTTGCCTCATATCGATGATTTGTTTGATCAGCTCCAGGGAGGTCAATATTTTACGAAGATTGACTTGAGGTCGGGGTACCATCAGTTGAAAGTAAAAGAAGCATACATTTTGAAGACCGCATTTCATACTAGATATGGCCATTATGAATTTTTAGGTATGCCTTTTGGGTTAACCAATGCACCTGCTGTATTCATGGATCTTATGAATAGAATTTTTCAAGAGTTCTTGGATAAGTCAGTGGTTGTGTTCATTGATGATATTTTGGTTTATTCCAAAAGTATGGAGGAGCATGAAAGTAATTTAAGGGTTGTCTTGAAAACCTCAAAAATAAAAGAAACTAGTTGGGAAATTCAGCAAGTGTGACTTTTGGTTACAACAAATTTCTTTCCTTGGTCACATTGTTTCAAAAAATGGAATTACTGTTGATCCCGCTAAAACAAAAGTTGTTGAATAATGTCCAAGACCCACAAATATAACTGAGATCCATAGCTTTCTTGGTTTGTCAGGTTATTACCCGAGGTTTGTTGAAAATTTTTCACGGTTATCTAGTCCAATGACTAAGTTAACTCAAAAAGGTGTTAAGTTCATCTGGACAAAAGAATGTGATGATTGTTTTCTAGAATTGAAAAGAAGATTGGTGATTTCTCTAGTTTTGGAACTACCTTCCAGAAATGGTGAGTTTGTTATCTACAATTATGCTTAGTTGAAAGGATTGGGTTTCATCCTAATACAAAATGATCAGGTAATTGCTTATGTTTCATGTCATTTGAAACCACATGAGTTAAATTACCCTACACATGATTTGGAATTAGCTTCTGTTGTTTTTACTTTAAAATTTTGGAGGAATCATTTGTATGGAGTGAAGTGAGAAATATATACTGATCACAAAAGTTTTAAGTATATATTCACTCAGAAAGAATTGAACATGAGACAGAGGAGATGGTTGGAATTAATCAAGGATTATGATTGCACAATCCATTACCATCTGGGAAAAGAAAATAAAGTGGCTGATTCTTTGAGTCTAAAAAGTAATACTTCATTAACTATGTTACATTTGGAACGAGATCCTTTGGTTTTTGATTTGATGAACTTTGGAATAGAAGTTGTTGTTCCAGGAAATTCTTCTGTTTCATTTCAGGTGTCAGTGAAATCATCTCTATCAGACAGAATTAAGAAAATGTAGAAGGAAGACAGTGAGTTGCAGAAAATGGTTGTGTTGGTTCAGAAGGGTAAGTTTCCTAATTTTAATGTTGATAATGATTGTGTTTTTAGATTTGAAAAAAGATTATGTGTGCCTTGTGATTCACATTTGAAGAATGAGTTGTTATGTGAAGCTCATAGTTCTCTATTTTTAGTTCATCCTGGCAGTACTAAGATGTATAGAAATCTTCGGGAGTATTACTGATGGGATGGAATGAAAAGAGATATTTCTGATTTTACTGTGAAGTGTTTGACTTGTCAGTAGGTTAACGTAGAGAGACAGTTACTGAAAGGAATGCTTCAGCCTTTACCGGTTCAAGAGTTGAAATGGGAAAATATATCCATGGACTTTGTTGTGGGATTACCAAATACATCTCGAGGTAATAATGCAATCTGGGTTATAGTTGATTGATTGACTAAATCTGCTCATTTCCTTCCTATTAGAGATACATTATCTCTAGATCAACTTTCTCAGTTGTATGTTAAAGAGATAGTTGGGTTGCATAGAGTTCCCCTCTCCATTGTATCTGATCGTAATCCAAGGTTCACTTCTAACTTTTGGAAAGGCCTTCAGAAGTCATTGGGTACTGAATTAAATTTTAGTATAGCTTTTCATCCCCAATCAGATGGGCAGTCAGAATGAACAATTCAGACCATGGAAGATATGTTACGTGCTTGCTCGATGGATTACTAGGGAAGTTGGGACCAACATATTTCTTTGGTTTAATTTTCTTATAATAACAGTTTTCATTCTAGTATACAAATGGCTCCATTTGAGGCATTATATGGAAAAAGTTGTCGAACTCCATCTTTTTGGGATGAAGTAGGTGAGAGGAAGCTGATGGGACCAGAATTGGTAGAAGAGATGGCAGATAAAGTTCAGTTGATTCAGAAGCACATGAGAATAGATCAAATTAGATAGAAAAGTTATGCAAATAACCGGTGGAAGGATCTTTATTTTGAGGTAGTTGATCGTGTCTTTCTCAAAGTTTCTCTATGGAAAAGTGTGATGCGTTTTGGTAAGAAGGGGAAGTTGATTATGAGGTTTATTGGACATTATGTAATTCTCGATAAAGTTGGATCAGTTGCATATAGAGTGGATTTACCTCCAAGTTTATCTCAGGTACACAATTTGTTTCATGTTTCAATGTTGAGAAAGTATATGCCAGATCCATCTCATGTTTTGAGCCCAGAGGTAGTTCAGTTGGAAGAGAATCCCTCTTATAAAGAACAACTAGTTAAGATTCTTGACCATAGAGAGAAGGTGTTGCAGAATAAAGTAATTCACCAGGTAAAGGTTTTGTGGAAAAACCATATGGTTGAAGAGGCAATGTGGGAATCTGAAAATTCTATGAGGGATAAATACCCCCACTTATTTTGATAAGTGAATAAAAATTGCGAGCACACAATTCCCAAAAAGGGGGAAGGATGTTACATCCCAAGTAAATGAATAATAATATATATTTCATATTTAATAATATTTGTGAATTATAAATTAATTTTACTTTAAAGGGTTTCTATGTTCGATAGCGTACCCAATACGCAATGACGTGTTTCTTTAGAATCTTACGTTGCACACTAATAATATAATAATATTATTTTAAATGGTAGTTAACTCTAAGCCATTGTATTGGAGGGAATGAACGAAACTCACTAAAATATGATTATACATGTTTTATAATGTATTTAAATTTATCCAATAAAAGTTAGAGGCTTAAAATTTGAATGAATCTAATTTTAAGAATAATTTACATTAAAAGGCCGATTTATAGCCTTTTAATGGAGAACCCTTTTTAAATCTAGTTTTGGTCACTTTAATACATACTATATGACCAAATAAAATCCTTCTTTAGAATAGGGACATCAAAATTTACTTTGGGTAAATTTTTGGAATTTTTCCGATAAAGTTCATTTTTTAATGAATAGTGGAAAATATTGTATTTTAATTCATAAGTGCCTTTTAATCTAATTTATTTATATAGTTAGATTATCTTTTTAATTGGTTTTAAAGTGAAATTAAAATATATTTTTACCATTTAATGCAATTTTAGTCATTGGAATTAATTTCAAATTTAAATTGGACATAAACAAGTATCAATCTTTTGATAGTTATTGTTTTTTAAAAACACGCTATTTGTTTTGATAATGGGAATTAATTTTAAAATTAATTAATGCCAGTTATATGTTTTGATTTTGGAAAAATAGACATAATTTTTGAATTTGGAATATCAAATATAGCTTAGGCTTAATATTTGGTATTTTTATTAAAAACATCAATTTTTGATGAATAGTGAAACCACTTAGTGGTAGTTAAAAAACCGACTTTTACATTTAAATGAAATTTTACAACTTCTGTGAATTGAATTTCAAAAATCCGACATACATGGTTGTTATTAGTTAGTAAAATGTGGTTCAATAAGATGAAAATAATTTTTGGTGAATAGTAACTTTGGACTTTTATTTAACGTGGTTAAAGGTAAATAGGGTAATTCAATGTCAAAAGAATATTATAATAATTCAAAATTACTTTAACACTTGTCCAAACATTATTGGTTGAGTAATTTATGACCATTAGAATCTTTGGGTCGATTTTGGGACCCCATTGAGCCACTTGGGAGTGATAATGACAATTTATATTAATTAACTTAAAGTAAAGACAAAAATGACAAAAGCAAATATATTTCAGTAAATTAATTTTTAGAAGGAGATATATAAATTAACTTTTTGACTATAAATATGCATTATAAATCTAATACTATTTCCTACATCTTGGTATTTTTTTATAATTTTTAGACATCAATTAAATTAAATTATTAATGGCACAATAATGATGCAGTGTTTACCTCATTAAAAAATGATTTAAATAAATAAGATTATAATGATTAAAATATTATCCAAAACATGTCCAATTCTGATTGGATTATTTTATTTCGAATATGGTTCATATTTTCTTAGACTGTAATGATTTTTGGAACTTTTGAAATAGAAGATATGTTTATAAAAAATAATTTTTTTCACACTTTCCTAAAGAGCCCCTCCTCTCCCTTATAAAAAGAGACCACTTATAACCAATTCCTCACACCTCTAAAGCCATTTTGATCATCCAAAATCTTCCAAATTAATCTCCCTACATCTCTCTCCTCCACCTAGAATCCTTACCTTAGGTATAAGGCACTTCAAAAAGTCCTTTTGTTCAAACCAAAGAGAGTTACCCAAATTAAAGGCAACGGTTTCTCTTAAATTGTTTTCTTTTATTTTACTTCTCCAACCCCTAAAATCTTTTTATTATTTTATTATGTAACAACAACAGTATCCTAAATATACTACGATGTTGTTATGAGAATTATTATAACTAAACTTACAAACACCTCCATCTAATGGATGAAGAACATAATGTTTCTGTGGATGGCAAATTAACGCCTCACGAAACGATGATTGTCCAAATATCTCCAACCACCTCTCATGGTGTCCCTTATGATGGAACTGTATTTATATATGATATATGTTATGTTTATTATTTCCTTATGCTTTTTTACTTCCTATTTATAGAACGTCTTTATGGTTTCCATCGTGGGTAAATACGATAATCTCAATTGAGAAAGTGCGGACTACCGCCCCTCAAAGTGATGTGATTCGTTAATGCCTTATGTAGGATGTTTAAAGGATGGAGTTAATGATATTATATATAATATTATTCTGGAATTATAATATACCTGTGTATAATTATTTTTTAATTCAATTAAAATAATAAATAGAAATGAAAGTAGCGTTCATGCGTACGTACGGCTTACCGTCTCCATGAACGGTGCATTTCATTTCTTACATCTAAATGTTATGTACTATTATAAAAATAGGCATATGTTGAATATATATGATATATATGATATCCAAATCATGAATATCATTTTGGATATAATAAATCTCTTACCACATGAGCAACATGTAATTATAAGAAGTCCATTTTTAACTCAAGTACCAAATATCGACAAAACGAACGTTTTTAACTTAAATGATTGAATAATGTTTATAACACGGTAATAAGAGATATAAAAGGAATAATAAACATGAAAATGGTTCTTAAGCAAGTAGAAATTAACTTTAGTTTATTATTCAAGAGATTAAAGAATGATCGGGTCACGTCGGACACGAGGTAAGGGACTTTGTCTCAATCTCCTTTCATTGAGGCATATTTTGTTTTAATACATGATTTTCTTTTACACACTATATAAACACCTTTGACTTTCATTTCATTCAAAGGGAATATTTTTATATGAAGCATTTTACTAAACGACAAAAAGGAATTTTTTTTACGTAAGCGGTGACAACAACCTTTCCGCCGCCGTGAGTATTATTTGATCTTAAGCTTCCTTAACAAGCTGGAATGTTTTTAAAAGAAAAAAATAAATACCATATACTCTTTTTAAGTATTTTGGTATTGAAAATGATTTTAATAATGGATTTATTATTTCAATATATTGAAATGATATTTTGTTATTGGAATGTGGAAATTTTATCTTTCCTTTATGCTTATGTTATGTGTTATGATCATGTTATGGTTCTTGGGCATTATTTACATATACGGGTGGTTCCGTGATAAACCTAGGGTGGGTGAGCCCGAGATAGCTCTCCAATGCATTGGGTAATGTGACAGAGGTAAACATGAATGTTTCTCCTAACTAATTTAGGTAATATACTGTGATGGGTATTCCAAAGTAACTCCCTATGTAGCTGTGATAGCTACAATATAAGTATGGTATGGATTCCACAATTTACCTTTATGATTTATGATTTCTATGTTTCTTTCATAAATCATAAGATTTCACAAGGTAAGTAAAATATTTCACATTTTTTATGTATTTATTAACAAATGTTTTCATTTTTTGTTTTATAACCCTTACTGAGCTTTTTGTGCTCATCCCAAGTTTTGGAATGTTTTCACAGGACGTAAAGATGAATAGGGTCAAGGATAGGATCAAGGAAAAGTCATGTTGTCTAAAACATGGAACTAGACATGACTATTTTTTTCAAGAGTTTTTATTTTATGAAAATAATGGAAACTATGTAGAAGTGTCTACCATGTAATCTTTTGAGTTGTAATAATTATGCCCTAATTCTCTAAAGCTCTAAATCTAAAAATATTCTCAATGAGAATTATTTGTTTAATTCAATATTATGTAATGTTTGTGGTCGGGTCCTTATAGTGGAGATCTGACCACCTAATATTCAAAGATTTAGGTCCTAAGAAAATTAATATTCATGTCATTCTAAATTCTTGGATGATGATTTACTATTTTTAGCAGAAACATCCAAGAGTAAAAGTTATCTATATGGTTACATTTATGTTTACATTGTAAACATATAGGATCTAGTATAAAGATCCACTCAGAATAAAGGAGGGGAAATTTATAGATATAGCTATTTTTTATTCACTTATTTCATATATGGAATATCAGGGTCCTGGGATAATAACTAAATTTTTTAAGGAGTAGGTTCCCATAGTGGGACTAAACCTAGTAAAAAACTATACAAATTTCATTTACATTTTTTACAATTGTATATGGTTAAGGGTGTGATATAAAGTTTAGAGGATCAAAACTCTAACCATTTGTAAAAGTTAAATTTAGGATAAAGGAAATTTTTAAAATAACACACTAATTCAACACCCTAGGGGTATATTATATTTCTAGGAACATTAACCTTCATGTTTACCTTTAACAAATTAGTTCATGTACATATTCATAATTTCCTAGTGTAACAGATATAGTTTTCATTTATCCTCATTCTAGTTATCTTTTTAAATACTGTAATTTCAACCAAACAATATCTTCCAATAGAAAACTTAAACCAATTTTCCATCAAAAATTCTACCTTGGTCTTATGTTTTTCATTCTTCTTTTTTACGACTTTCATATTATAATAGATAATAAATTTTAGGATTGAAAAAATATTTTTAAAACTATCATTCTCTTCCTTTTCTTTAGACATTTCATCCATAAAATCTTTTAATTTATCCTTCATTGATTTATTTTTTTTAGAAATAGTGTCTTTAAAATTTTTATTTTTGATAATGTGATTCTTGTTTTCTTTAACAACCTTCTTGAATTCCTAATTCAACTTCTTTTATAAGGTGGTATATTTTCAATTTCTTCATGATACTTATAAAATTATAATTTAAATTTTCAATAAAAGTATTTTTACAACTAGAATCATTAGGGGAATTAAAATATAAATGGTTATAACTGGCCTTACTCAATCCTAACATGAAATAAAGATTTTTGGTATCCTTCTCATTTCCATATTCTTCACTCGAATCAAAATATTTTTTGCATCTCTATATTGTCATAAAATATTTATTCTTTTAATTATTTTTTCTTACCTTTTTTTTTATTTTCACACTCATCTACTCATATTTTGTATAATACACCATATTTTATTCAAAACATCTAACATAAAAAATTAAGGTTAATTTTGGTACCATTCCTTTTAGAATCCTTCTTGTATGTCTTGTCTCTCCACTATTTCTCAAAACCAAATATTTTCTTTAAAATTCCATGTATAAATCATGAAAAATATGATAAACAATAGTATTTATCTATTTTTTAAGATTATTAAAGATCACTTGAATAATCATAATATAAATAGCAAGTTGATTTAAAATAAATTACCTTTCACCTGTCATTAGCTTCATTATCACCATTCTTCCACTCAAGTTCATACTATAATATTGAACCAGTAAGCTCATCTGAGGTCTTTCAGAATGGTCCTTACTTTTATAAATAAATAAAATCATGTAATTCCATATATTAATTATTTCTCAAAGAACTCAATCAATAAAACCATTAATCATCATGGTCACAAAAATATCAATCATTTTGTTCAGAGTCTTAGTAATCATGTTATGTAACTTAAAAACGCTTTCAATTTTCAATATCCTGAATTCTTGAAATTCAACCCTTTGAATTACATGATTAGATCTTTGAAAAAAACTCAGTTCATTTATTAGTGACTATTAATGTCCTCCAATTTCCAAAAGTTGTTTTATAATTAAAAATATAGATTTAAGTACTTATAATAATAGAGAAATAAAAATAAATTATACAATTATACTTCAAAAAATATTTAATATCATAATTACCAACCAAAGCATAAATATAAACTTATATAAATTCATCATGTATATATATAATGGTTAAATACTCAATAATTAAATTATATAAAAACTCATTTATTTTATTCTTCTAATAATAATAGTCATTTTTATAGAAATGTGGTGGTCTAAGATGATTTGAGTAATCAATTACCTAGGTAGACATAACTTCAAACAGAATTTTCCCATAATCCTAATATGTTATATGATACATATTAGCTAAAAAATATTCACCAAAATGAAATTAATTGGAGAAAAATATATCAAATATAAGAGCCTTTTCTTATTATAATTATCAACATATTAGAGTAAAATAAACAGATCACGATTTTTAAATGGATAGGAACTGAATACAATTGTTTCTACAAAACATGTACAATGGAAGATAAAAGAAGAAGTCGAGTTTAAAATCTTAAATAAATCAAACAAACCTAAACTATAATGTAGAATTCGGTGAAAAAAGATAAAAAATTCCTAAAAAACAAGATTTATGGTAAAATAGTGAAGTGTTAAAGTAGTAAAGATAAATAGGAGAAAATAAGGATTTTTTATTATCTAAAATACAATTAATCTTATTTATACTATCCATTATACAAACCTAAGAGAATATAAATCCAATAGATATAGCCATTTATAATAGGTTAAGACCAAACTAATCCTTTTAAAAATTGTACAAACAAATCACAATCTTTTACACATGACCAGACCTAGCCCAGGGCTTTTAAAGTAGAACCCCTAAAACCAAATATAAAATTTTAGCATTTTAGGCACAACCTATGTAACTTCATTTTGGTTAGGTTATAGAACCATGTGGATACATTTTAAAGGTTTTATAACTCATGTGTGAGACACATGAAAAATAATTTAAAGTAAAACAAATCTAGTATAAAAAAAAGAAACCTGTAGAATCTATAGATGAGTTGTAGGTATAGAAAAGTGATCTTCACCCCTTGAAATAAATGTAATGATATATCTTGGAAAAATAGTAAATACTTAAAAAATGAATTTAAACAATATACCTCATGATCTATAGTATTGAACAATGAAATCTAATGAATGATTTCCAATTCATAATTTCTTTGGTCCCTTATATAGAAAAGCACCAATAGATATAATCACAATGGCGTTTTCTTTAATTTTAAATGATAAATTCGCATGGGAGGATTTCCTAAATATTATCAACATCATATTAACTAGTAGTTAGAATAATTAAAATAATGAAATACAATAGTTACCGAAATTCCTCCAATGATTAGTGCTTTAAACACTCAAATACTCCTAATAAAAATTCATCATTTCCATAAAAAAACCTTAATATGAATTTTAATTAAATACTTACATGATAATAATCATTTAATTACTTTGAATAATCAATGTTATCATTTGAATTAGAGACCTATAAAAATACATCCAATATAAATTGTTAATATTATAATCCTTGATCATCAGTCATAGGATATGATAAATAAAAAAATAATAAAAACTAATAAAAACTTCTCTATAGTGGATACATATGTGACTATACTATTATAATATATGAAGGTATAACACATAATCTAAATAGTAAAACTCATAATTTATAATAATCATTCTTTAAATCTATAACTTTTAAAGCCCTGTCTTATGAATCACTTTCACTATGAACATGTAAGATCCCTTTATAAATATTTACGAGTTTGGACTTAGTGAACTATCCAACCTATTATAGGTAATAATAATTTTCCATAATGACACTAACTCATCCATCTGTCTTATTCTTGTGTTATCCTGCCACATAACTATAGGGTGTTACTGATCTTCACTAGATGGATCAAGTGTCTGGACATCTTGTAAACACCACTTAGGGATGGTTCTTTTGAAATAAATAACTAAAATAAGAACCAAAAAACATGCATGACCACTTTGTATGTCACATCTTCATAAACCAATAGAAGTGCATAAAAAATTATAATCAAAATTAGTTTAAACAGTTGAAAACAAGGGAACAAATAAATTATATCTAATCCCTTCACTCACCCTGAACACCCTCATAAGTAAAAATTGACACCACTAAAGTCCTATCAATAACCACCATAATAATTGTACACCTCCAACAATAGAATAAAATAATATGTCTACATTTCCAACACAATAAAGAAAGAAATAAAATTATATATACCTCCACATGACCCCATGAGTCACCATCCACCTTCAAACTAATTAAAAATAAATGAGCGGTAAAAAAACTTCAAAACTAAAACCAAATTGATGATATATTTAAGAAATAAGATCTGTAAGTATTCCAAAGGAAACCAAACCCCATATTTAAGTATTCAAATAAAAGATCATTTTTTATAGTTTGATATAAAATATTTAAAAATTTGTTTCTATTCTATTTTACATTAAATCAAACATAAAGATTATTGATCATTTTTAAACATTCATTTTCTTTTTTTATAAAAAAAATCACCAAGATCGAAAAAATTTCATTGGCCAATGATATTGCAATTGAAAACCTATTTCAAAACCACTTTCCAAATCATTTAGAAATATTTATTTCTAAAATCCTTTTATAAATCACTTTATAAAAATAAGGAAGAAAATAACCTACTTTAAAATTTTATTAAAAAATAATAGAGAAAATTTTATATATTAATAATTCTAATAAAAATAAAGAATGATCTATAATGTAATGAGTTCAAAAATATAAACCAGTGGATAATTCCATAGGGATTATTATATCAGTGGGTCCTCTAGTTTCTCATATCAACTCATGTTTCAATCCACTCAAATCCAATGCGTGTGAAACCAACGAGGAGAACATATCATGGTCAAGTAGTGTGGTAGTGTCATTCCACCACACCACATCCATGTCTACTAAAGAGTTTATGGCTTAGCCAAGATCTGTAATTATATAGAGATCATTACATGGGCTCACAGGATGGTGTCTCCCACCCATGACACAATAACTAATTTTTCTGCTAAGGAGTTAATTTCATGGCCTAGTGGGATAGTGTCACCTGTCTATTACACCATGACCTTTATCTAGTTTGGATTAGTGGTTAAGCTAGAATAATCTAAAATATATAATTAAACAATACTTCTCCCTTAGATAACTATATTTCTATATACTTTACACATTTTAATGGTTTAAAATTTCATTTAAGAAAAATAAATGTCCTTTTATCTATCCATCAAACCATTTAACATTTCAAAAACTAAACATTCCCATTTAAACCATTTCATTTATAAATTCAAGGAGAAATTTTTTTTAAAACCAAATATATTGACAAATCATCAAAATTATCATAATATGGATTTAATTAACTGAATCATATTTTATAAAATCTACAAAGAAAGTTTGTTCATTCAAACAAGGCCTCTATAATTTAATTTATAAGTCACATAAAACCCCATTTAAAAATCAAGATTGTGTGTCACATTTAAAACAACAACTGATATTTAATAAAGCGTCCAAATAAACATAAATCGGTATAATTAAATAAAAAACACTTTATAAAACATCAAAAGTAAATAAGGTTATTCCTATAAAAATTTATATTTATTTATATTTATTATTTCACAAATTCACATATTTTTTTTGAATTTATACACATACATGTGTGTGCATGTGTGTTTTCAAATGTGTAGGTTTGTTTACCCATGTATATGTGGATAACCAAAACATGGTGAGGGAAAATTTAAGAACACACAACTTCTATAAGATATTTTTAAACAAGGAGGGACCCCATATTCAAAATCAAAAACATTTCCTAAAAATTTTTAATCCCATGAATAAAATATAATCATGAATTTATAAGAATAATGGTGCACAAAATTAATTATTGAATATATTTAAAAATATTTCAATTATGTAAGAACCTTTGATTTGGAGAAAAAAATAAATTGAAATAATATTTTACCTCCAAATACTCCTCGAATATATTAATTTTTATAATTTGATATTAATACAAGGGATTAAAAATGCAACCCAGTAAGGTTCTAAAATTTGATGAACTAAAATAGTGTTAACCTAACTAGTACTCACTTCTCATGACACCAATGGTTCTATTCCACCTCAAAAAAGATCAAATACCCCATATTGGACCATGAATAATCAAAAAATGAAGAAATTGCAAATTAAATTTTAGCCCAATATTAGGAATAGACCAAACCCTCCATGGAATCGAAGAATAAGTCATCGCCTTTGTTGAATGATACTAGAGTCATCCTTAAATTAAGATTCAAAAAATATAAGGAACAAAAAATCAATAAAAATAAACACTCTAACCATATTAGGGTTCAGACAAGGTTGGATCATAGTGAGAATGAGGGAATACAACTAGGCGAACATAGAAGAAAGAGGAGGAGGAAGCCTTACCATGAAGGATCAAAACTATAATGAAAAAACAAACACCATGGAATTATGATATGAGAGAGAATATAGGGGTATTGGAACACAAGGTTGGTGGCTGTTAGTAATAGATCTTGATGAATATGGAGATATAGGGGGTGGGGCATGACATTGGAAAAATAGATCGGGGGAATTTTTCTATTTTGATTTTTTAAACAATATGGAAATGTGCATGGTTTAGCCACATGGTTTGAAAAGACATGTGAATAATACCCCCCCCCCCCCATAATGGAATACCTAGAGAACCCCACATGGGTAGGTCACGTGGTCAAACAAACTATAGTCCAACCATGTGATTTTTGTCTATAAAGTTATATAGGTACTCGCATGGTTTGTGCATGATTTCAACTAACAGTGCACCAAACGTTCCCCAATTATGAAATTAAAAAACAAAAAATTTTAACCCTTATACCAATAATAGGGTGTGATTATATATAATTAATTAAATAATTAAAAGATAAAAATCAAGTGATAGTATATGGTAGTCATAACTTCTCAGAGTGAAACATACAAAAAATTCTTTCACCTAAACAAATATTTACAATAAATAAGATTAAATATTCACTTACACTATAATAAAAAATCCATTAGCATAGATATAATTAAAACTATCAGCCTATGAATGAATCATATCATGAGAAAATAATGACCATACATATTTCTTAAATTAAAAACTCTTCCAATACATTAAATCTATTTCCTCAAATGTAAAAGTAAACTCTCTAATCATAAGAGTACAACTGAGGAAAATTATTCAACATAGAATGAGTACTATTATTTTCTAAAACTATATTCAAATAGTGATTATAGAATCCTTTATTTCATTAAATATTAGAATAAAATAGTACTTATTAATGAATAATGATAAATAACAAATTATGTTAATAATATATAATAAATAATAATAAAAAATAAAAAAAAATTGAGATGTATATATATAGTTATCAGACCATGATAAATAAATTGGTATGGATCCACTAAACACTAAATAATACATATCCCTCTTTCATGGTGTGACACACATTATTATACTATGATTGAATTCTATTTAATACTGCTAACACCCTGTCATTGCCAAACACTTAGAAACTTTTCCAAGACTCTATTGAACCCATGAAACAAAAAATAAACTTTATTTCCAAAAAAAATAACACTTTTTACAACATGAGGATCAATTTGAATCAACGTGAAATG
Source organism: Viscum album (assembly GCA_963277665.1). Lineage (NCBI taxonomy): Eukaryota > Viridiplantae > Streptophyta > Magnoliopsida > Santalales > Viscaceae > Viscum > Viscum album. The sequence goes on from OY728127.1 coordinate 1,213,404,715, forward strand.
CCCCCAATGATCATTGAAGATGCCTAATAGGGTAGGTGAATCATGTGTTGAATAATTATTTTACTAAAATCTAATTACTCTTTTGATATTTATCATAATTTGGTATCTAATAATATATTTCCATTTAATATATATGAATCTGATTATCTTTTATCATATATTCATCAATAACATGCATAGTAATAAGGGATGGTAAAAAAAGAACACAATATTTTTATAAGGTTCGACCCTGATATTTGAAACCTACTCCATGATGTGTTTGGAAATGATCTTAGGGAATAGATTTTCCACTAATAATTTAATGAACAAGAAAATTTAGTTGGATAATTATTATCCTTTAACCAAGTGTTTCCTAACAATTCAATGTGGGGTAAGTTTCATCCTAAAACTATTTCCACACCCAGATTCCCATTAGAATTACAACATCCCAATACACTTCAGTCTCCCACTTCGTCTTATAACTTCCAACTACTAATTTACATATTATTTTAGAATAGAATGTTGATTAATCAACATCATCAAATCTCATTCCTCTCAATAATAGTGACTTTGAGTGCCTTTATATCTTCAATAGTACCAACATTAAACATGGTATCTATATTCACCCAATCACCAAGATCTTATTTAAAATATTCACAATGGAATTTATCACTTGAGTTAATCTGATATTAAAATATCAAGTATATCCTCAATATTATTCAAGTACCTTGATAAATAAATGATGAAAAAATTTATTTTTATTAGCCTTTCTCACTCAAAATTATTCTACAAATTGAAAATTTTGTATAATAGGGTATTTTGGGTTTTCCTTCCTCTCTATTTAGCTTTGGCTCACCCAATCTAAACTCATATTGGTGTTTATATTCCTTTTCACATTATTCTTATTCAATACTCAATGGGTTTTTCTTCAAAAAAACATTATTAGGTTCTTCTTATTTGAGAGTACTTCTTACTTTTCTCTCAACACTCTCAGTTCACATCACTATTTCTCTTTATCTCTCTTTTTTGTTTTTATACATAGGTCACAATCAATTTTTTTAAATTGGAATATATAAAATTAACATAGAAAATGAATGGTTATCCTATCTCATTTTCCTCGATTCCTTCCTTGTGGAGTGGTCCCCACAATAACCATTTCCTATTTATCAACCTTTTACATGGGACAAATACCATGATCTCATAATATCTTTTCATTATAACCACTCTCATGTGTAGTATTATAGAAATAACCATTTTCATTCACCTTTATCATTTTATAATTTCATCATATATAACCACTTTAATCTTCCATAAATCTCTCCGAACTATTCTCTCATATCATTTTCAAAGTATCCTCATTTAAAAATTCTTACCTTTATTTATAAAAATACACAGTACTTCATGTAGTATTATGGAAGATTTATTTCCAAGCATGGGTTATTCAATAAAACCAACATATAATTTAAGAATAATAATGTAAACTCTATATAGCTTCCCAATAGATCCTTCTTCTTTCACATTTTGAATTACAACATTTTTTCTATCTTTAAATACAATAATGCACATCATAAGTAACTTCTGATTTATTTTTAGACTTATTTATCCATAATTTCTTCATTTTAGGATTAATTAATTTCTCATAAACTCATAATTCCTTGATCTTTTTCTCACTAAAATCAATTATCTCATTATTTCTAAAATAAGCATGGATCATAATTAATTATTTTATGTTTAAATCAATAATGTATTGCACATGAATCATCTGTTTAATAAATTTTTTATGATATAAATTATAGAAACTTCACTTTTTACATTATCCTAAACTCACAAATTATGGATAAGAATTAGACTCATAATGAAATCTGAATCATTCATAAGTTATAGTAAGTGACTCATAAATAGGTTTCAATGACTAATTTATAGATTATAATGACTCGTACACCAATTCAATTGACTTATACGCACCTTCTAATGGCTTGTACATAGATTCCATCAACTCATATTAACCATTCATTGAATTGTATGAAGATTCAACTAACTCATAAAATAATCAAGAAATATCCACATTTCTATCAATGATATCAAAGTGTGGGTGAATAAATCATAAACAACACAATGAAATGACTCATATGATACTTTTAATGGAACATATGTAGAGTTTAAATGACTTATACACATTGTCCATTTCCTCTTGAAATGACTCATATGTTATGATATTTTTTAAAATTCAAAAAATTAATATATATATATTGTTTTATGAAATTAATTTACAAATCATACAATTCGTCCTAAGGTCTTCTAATGTCCTTAAAAACCACCTTAGGATATGTTAAAATAATTCAATGGATTAATATAATAATCTCAAACCTAAATGTATTATTCCCAATTTACATAAAAATATATTAAGTACTATGGTCAAAGTATTTCATAAACTTCACAGCCTTCACAATTCCAGTCATAAAATCATCCTTCAAGAACGTTCATCTGAGTGAATTTCCTCCTTGATTTGAGTATCCTTAATGTTGTGTAACACGGAGATATATTATCAACAACCTTATTAACATTTCAATCATTTTACTATAACCTTTATTGTTTTTTTATTAGGTCAGCTTCCAAAACATCTCTAAATTTTTGTATAAGAGATTGGAATCAATCCATTAGAACTTTTCATTGTATTTCATGAATACTTTCCTATAAAAATAAAATTTAGGGTATATTAACCAATATTATTCTTCATTATTTCCATTTAAAATGGAAAAATATTCAGTATCCTTTACCCATTAATATGTGGGATGTCTTCAAAAAAAATTTGTGAGTGTATTCTTATTCCACCACCAAAATTCTACAAGATGCATATTGACATTCTCATTCATAATAAATAAAATTGCAATCCAATGGTAATTTCATTCTCCCCATTTTGATCTATTATAAATACTTTAAATTTTATAATATGTTAAGTCCATTCCATTATTTGTTTAGAAGTTCACTTTTACTCCCCCCACCCTATTGAAAATAAATACAATAGAGGAAAAGTTTTCTCCCTCTTGATACCATGGGTGTTGGTGATTATATAATCAACTAAAAGTAACATCCTATCCCCTTTTTATTCTTCCTCAATCCATGTTCTCCCATTTGATGAGATATTCCATCAATTTGTATGATAAAATGGAGGCACCACATTTTTCTTAGCAGTGTTCCATCAACTAATCAACTATAAGTCTATATGGGATAACATAGTGTATCTAAAAAGATTTATCAATTTTGAATAAAAATCTATCTATAAAATAATATCTATCTAAAACCAACTCTATCCATATCTATATGGGGTTATCAAAATGGATTTTCAATAATTTTTATAAACATTTACTCAAACTACCAAAACACATTAAAAAATCAATTTCTTGTTTGATACTCCCCATTTTTGTTAAACAGCCACTACCCCAATATAAGGAATTTAAACTTAATCCAAAAGAGATTTGGTAGTGGGAAAATGATAACTTATATTCATATTTGGTGGTTCTATCAAAAATTTCATATTTAACAAGAAATAATAAACCTTAACAAGCTCAAATTCATTGATATCTCCCCCTTAAGTGATTGTTTCCATTGTTCACTGTTGTTTATTCATTATCAATAAATAAGCTCTAATAATTTTGATACTGGTTGAGTTTTTTATACCAATTTATATTTGAAAATAAATTTTTTACAAGGAGACAAAAATATAAAAATTGAGAATTTTTTACAATGGATGTGACTTCAAGTTGTATAAATATGAAATATTTCATTAGTTATCTTGCTTCATTATTTACCTTCAATTCTCAATTCCTTATTTCAAAACCACATACATATGAGAATAATGTGGGACTCCATCATCACATTAATGTTGGAAAAAGGACTGATACATGGTCATTAACCCAAAAAAATCATGTCATTCAAGCATCAAAATGTCTAGAACACTTCTTTCATTATTTATCCATATAATTTTAGATCGATATCTATTTTGGAATAATTTTTTTCATGGGTTTATTTTTATATATATTCTTAACTAGAATTGGATTTTTTGAATAGTGATAATAAATAACATTAATATTCTTTAGATTTTCTCATTTTCCTATCTTCCTATAATTGGGATGGCCATATTGTCAAGTAGTATTGTTGTACATGGATATCATTCTTCTTGAGTGTAAATTATTTTCTAGTTGTTACACTTTTACCACCATAATTAACTAATTTTTTCCCCTTTACTATTCATTTTTCTAGAAAAATAGTCATAGATTTGTTAGTAAGGCTTATATCTTTGTTACACCTTTCAAAAATTTCTTCCCCAACCTTTGTATTAACCCTTTTATAACCCCCCCCCCCCCCCCACCCATGAAATTTATATTCCTAAATTGGAGTTTCAACAAGAAAAACAATCATATTATCCTTTTCATGGATTGATTATTTTCTTATTGTTTCCATATTTGTCCCTTATTTCTTAATATTCATTGACATTTTAGAATGGTATAAGATGTATAATTTCTTACCACAATAGATGATTATTTTCATTATTGGTTTCAAATAATTATTAGTATTATTATTCTATGGATTGTTGGGTTAACATAAAATTATTATATGTCTCACTCTTCATAGGAGACTCATCATTTTTCCTTACCTAATTAAATTTACATTGTAGCCCTTTCTTCACATTAGTATAAGATTTGTGTTAATTTGGAATAGACCAGCACTTTTATTAATAGTGAACACCTATATTTTAGTACTCATAGAAACTATCAAGTAAAACAAATCTATTTTTCATGGATAGATTTTTCTTTTTCTATTAAGTTTTCTACTTTACATTATCTTTATTTTCAATATCATATTTTAACCCCCCTTAATTCAAGCCATATAAAAAATATATTTGTTGAAAAAAAATTCCAGAACAATATGTCCATATTCCCAATCCTTCAATAGCACCAAAATATCCCAATTAACATTTTTCTTTTTCTTATTGATGTAATTTTTTTAGATATTTTCCTTAATATATTTTGTCTAAGATTCCACATTTTGGGATCAATTTAGAGATTTTATGTTCTTGGATATAATTTTATCCACCATTGAGGATGTGGTAGGTATTTTAAAAAAAATTATCATCCATATTTGTCCAAATTTTGAGTTTTGTTCTATGTGATTCATAAAAAATAATTTAGAGCAATCAGATATTTGAAAATAATCTGATACCTTTTTTGTGTGCTGATTGTATGATCATTAAGTGATGATTCACAGATCTTCTTTCCACTATTTGGATTCTACATAAAAGTAATACTTATTGAAGAATTTATTTTGGTAGAACTTTATTTTTTAACTATGTGGTATATTTTTTATTGAGAAGATTCTAGATTTCTTTGTAGTATTTCTAGCTCAAGACACATTAGGTTGAGGAAATTTTTCTAATACTCAAGTAACCTGATTATAACTTTCCATTCCTTATTTATCTGTATATTTTTATCTAAATTCATCTTTAGTCTTCCATTACAGGTATTATATGGCTCCTTTACTCTTTTCAATTAAATTTCCAATTCAAAATCAATGAATCCTATTGAAATTTTATATGAATCATCCAATGCATGGGTCTTTTATAATTAATATTGTTAACCTAGACATTCTCATAAATGTGGTATTGAAATTTATTATTAAATATTGAAAAAAATTTATTAGTTTATTAATAAGGATTTATCCTTAGCCTTTACATTATTCATAAGAGAGTTTCATTTTTATAACTAACATTCTCATGATTTTTTCATTGCTCTAGCATCATCCTTTAACTATGATATCTCATTATATAAATCCAAGATGAAGTCAAATAAATAAAGAAAAAGTACTACAATAAATTTATTCTTGTATTCCCTAACACTAATGTTAAAGACGCTAATAGATTTAATAAGACCTTAATCAACAAAAAATTAACTTTCATAAAAAAATACTAAATCATTGACACTCTAATTACCTTCATATGGTGGTATATCGTCCATTATGTTTGAATTAGTTTTCATTTTATTTACCTCTTTTGTTATAATTTTTTTCTAGGTCAAGGATGTGACCTAAGTATTTGTAGTGATTGTAATAGAAATATAATATTAATTTATAGTATGTTATAAAATCCCTTCAAATATATACTTTATATAATTCTAATGAACCCACTGGGGGGAAATTTTAGAACCAATAAAAGGTATCATTTTCTTTGATACCAGTTCAATATGCACACAAGATTGGTGTAGACACTTGATAGAGGGGTGAATCATGGCTGGATAAATTCCATTACCAAATTCTAATTTCACACTATATCTTTATGCCCGTCCTATTTTATTGGAACTTTTATTTCTAGTTAAGAGGAAGAATTCATTTTCCTTTTACACAAATTCAAAAACTACATGAAATGTTGTGAGGGAAAGTAAAAAATCAAAAACATTGTATTTTCACAAGGTCTAAACATGATGTAAAAAACCTAATCCTTATTGTGACCTGTTATTATGAGGGGCTATAGATTTCCCACAAATAATTATATCATTAAATATAATGGGTTGGGAAGGGGTATCATTTTCTGAAATGTTTAACCTAAACTTTAGAGGGGGTCAAGTATCATCTTAAATGCATTTTCTTATACATCATCCCACTACTCTTACAATATCTCACGACACTTCATTCACTTGACTCATCTTAAAACATCAAACTTCTAAAGTAGATATTTTTTCATATCAAGAATTAAATGTGTCAAAATCATCATATCTTTTTCCCCTCAAACATAGATTCTTTGGTAACCCTTATATCCTCAATAATACTAGCACGAATCATGGTTTCTAATTTTTTCCAAACTCCAATATATTTCTAATAATATTCTCATTGGAATCTCACACTCTATATACTGTGATCTTAAAATTTTAATCAACTCCTAAAAATCCTTATGTTATTATAAAAATAAATGATAAATAACAGTATTGGTTTCATCCTTTCTCAATCATACTTCATCATCAGACTCTAACTTCTAAAATTAGGGTTATTTTAGGTTCTTCATCCTCTTATTTAAGATTTGGATCATGTGGTCTGAACAAATATTGACTATCATATTCCTTATCATATTTTTTTTCAATACATAATTATTTCTTATTTAAATAAAATATAGAGTTCTTATTTTTCATTGAGATCTCTTAATCCTTTTCTCTCAACAATATCAATTAATTAATCTATTTATCTATCTACTTTTTCTATTTTACATATACATAACCAATTTTTTCATATTTTATTAGATAAAATCACCTTTAAATCCAAATTTTTATCATGAAATTTTCTTTAGTACCTTAATCATGATCGTATCCCTATTCTATACATTAGATTTTTCTCAACATTTTCCATGGACATGATCCCATGATATCATATTCTCTTTTTATAACAACAACTATCTTACATGGTATTATAGAAATTACCTTTATCATTATTCTTTCACATTTTCTCATTTTATCACATCTGGTCACTCTAGTCTTCTAATAGGCTTTCTAAACTCTTCTCCTCAAACCATTTTCATCAAATTTAAAATTAAACATTATTACCATTAGAAAATATAAAGTAGTTAATGTTGTGGGGTGGAATATTCCTTTCATGACATGATATATTCAACAAAACTAGAAAATGATTTATGATTAAGTCTAAAAACTTCAAATGTAATCTCACCAAATCCTTCTTCATCCACAACAAGAATAGAAAAATTTTGATATTTGAATACACTAAATCACATCACAATAATAAAATAATTTATTTCTAAATAATTTCATATGTAACTTATTAATTTTTGGATTAATCAATTTCTCATATATTCATCCTTCTTTGATCTTCTTATCACTCAAGTCAAGGATATTCTTCCCTCATAAATGGGCTTGGATCATTTTTTATTTTTTAATATTTAGAGCAATAAATTTTAGTGCATGCATCATACAATTTAAATACATTTTAAAAATATAATATTTTGAAACCTAATATTTTATTCTATATAAATCATCAATTTTCACTAAATGTTAGACTCATATAGAAATATTGATCACTTATACCCAGATGTAAATGAAACTTACATAAGTTTTAATGACATATATGTATAGTTCTATGAAAAATAATAATATTTAATTTACACATATTCATCTTTCAATGAATTTTTTAAACTTCTATTGACTCTTACACGCCTTCTAATGACTTATATAAAGATTTAATTGACTCGTTGTTGAAGGCATAGTTGTATTTTGTTTATTAATATCAACACATGAGTCTATAAATCATACTCATCATATTAAAATGACTCATATTATACTCTCAATGAGATAGAAAAAAATCATAATGAATCAAACAGATTGTCCCATTTCTCTAGAAATGACACATATAGTTGGAGACTTTATCAAATTCGGCATTAATTCAAAAATAAAGATCTCATAAAAGTAATTTAGAAAAACTCACAACTATCTCAAGGAGATTTCATGAACTTTAAAATAACATTATAAAATCTTAAAATAGTTACATATATTATAAAAACATTCTCAAAAAACAATGGCTTGTTCCCAAATTACTTAGCAGCATATTAAAAACTGAAGTCATAGTATTTCATATACTTCACCACCTTCATTATTATATCCCTTAAATTATTTTTAATGAGAACTAATATATGGTAATTACCTAAATAATTTTATAATCCTTCATTATAATTGACATTAGGATAGATTCTAAATAAAACATTCAACCTTTCAGTCATTATATTATAGATTTTAATTCTATTTACAAAAATTCAACATCTCTAATTTTAGAAAACGTTTGTAGAAAACATTGAAAAATTTATATACACACTTTTCAATGTATATCATGAAGTCTAGTACATAAATAAATAGATTTATGAACTTATAAACAATCATAATCTTTATCCTTTTCCATTTATGATGGTAAAACCTTTAAATCTCCTTTACCCATCAATGTATGGGAAACCATCACTTTTTCTTCAATTGGAGGATTATTATTCTATCACCCAAAGAATCCAAGATACATATTGAGATGTTCATTGAAAAAAATTACAATCAAAATGAAATGGAAATTTAAATTGTTAAGATATTTCAAGAAAAAATATCTTAAAACCCACAACAGGTGTAGGGGTCCACATGTGATCTGTATTATACTATCCACATTGGATTTGTCATCATCCAACTGTTTTTTATCCTATAGTATCATCCCAAACATAAAAAGGCCTCATGAATAAGATGATTTACCACCCTTTTTATTAGTTTTTTTATTCCACCCTACATGCCCCATATGCGACTCATGGCTGGTAGGTAGTATGCATCCAAGGATGTCTGTAGGAGGTCGGTTAAAGCCCAGTCACAAGTCAGTTTTATGTAAAAATGAATATAAAAATATAATATCCCCCTCATTATATTCCCCAAATCGATATTATCCTGCATATATCTCTTTTTATTAGTTAAAATAGTGTATGAGATTATTATCCTAGATCCCACAGTCAATGAACCCACCCATAATGGATTTTCATGAAATTATACACTTTGGATTTGTCATCTTCCACATAGTTGTTATCCTAATGTATCATCCCAAAAAAGTAAAAGGCCTTATGACTGGGATTTTTTGTCATCATTAATATCTAGGGTTGCATATCAACATCTATACCCCATATAGTAATTTCAGTTGACTATCATTTTACACCTCAATCTATTAGCAATAGGTTGGTTAAAGAAATTTCAGAAATCAATTCCATTGAAAATATTGTATTTGGCACAACATAGTGATTCAAACGCCATGATTCCAATATCCTCCATTATTAGGTTTTTTTTGTTTTTTAAGTTGAATTTGTTAAAATTAAACATAAATTAATCTATAATAGTAATAGAATAGATCATCCACCACTCTATGATTTTGATCTATGGTCAATTTAAAAAACAACTAACCATGGGATAATTCTATGAATACCTCCAAACTCTAAATTCTAGAATCCATATGTTTAATTTTTCAATGAACCAAAAGAAAAATATTAAAATCCACCTTTATTATATTTAACCATACTAATATTCATCAATACCATCCCCAAGGATCATATCCCCCTTTCTTTTAGAACACTCAATTGTAGAATCCCCCTTGAATAGAGAATACATTCTCTAATTTGACTTATTAGTGTCATTTAGCTACTAAATTTAACTAGTATTTCATTTCTCCCCATTTAATAATAAAACTAAATTGTAACTTCCTTTTAAAAATAAATAATCATATTAAACATTAAAAATATATGTGTAAGGGTATTAAAAAATCTCCCCAAGAAAATGGAGATAATTGAACACCATGATTTGATATATTTTCTCTCAATTACTGGTTTAGAAAATGGTTTCATTAAAATATCTACAACTTATTGATTTTTTTCCACATTATCCATCTTGATTATTCATCACTCTAGTTTTTTTAATAAAAAAATTACCATATCTCAATGTGTTTTGTTTATAGATATTGGACCTAAATATTTTTTAGTGTAATTACACTATTTTTGTCTCATTGAATTATTATTGGAACTATCATATATTCACTTAGATCCTCTATTTGTTTCTTCATCCACAATTTTTGGGTATATTACATTGTAGATGAAATATTAATTTCCTTATCCATGCTCATAGACACATTCAATTCATATTAATAATCCATAAAAAAGAAATATCCTATTTTTTGAGGATCTTATAATCACCACATCCCTAACCCAATTCATGTATGAATATACATATAATACAAGATGAATCCATACATAAAATACCAAAACATAGTTAATTGTGCCATAAAGGTTCCTCATACTTATCTTTATAATAGTGAGGTATTCATTCTCTAAAGTAATTTGAAATAGAGAAACCAAGAATGTGTCATAAATCATATTTGGATTGATTATTGTAAGATGAAATAGAATTCTGATCATTTTCTGGTATATTTTGGGATTGATAATTCCTCTTTATCTTTATCTCTAAGCTTTATTCCAAATACAATTAGTGTTGAAAATATTTATCTATTTTCATTTCAAACATGTTAAATTCCTATATTCTATACATAGTATAGTAAAAAAGGTATAACCATCCATTTGTTTCAAAAATAATCCAAGAAAGTATATGATCTCTCTAATGATTAAGATCTCAATCTCAAATCTCATCAACCATGTAAATTACTCGACCAATATTATATTTCTACCATTTATATTATTTCATCAACATAAAAATCACCATAAATTGTTTATACTTGGTCAAATTAAAAATATATATGATTGACACCACCTCTCATAAAATATAGATTTTTCATTAAAGAATATAATGATGCATAATAGGATTTAGGTGGAAGTTTAAATTTATAAAATAGTATGGATTTTCACAATATTTTCAACAGCTTTAACTTTTTAACAGCCTTTTCACGCTATCCTTTCCTTCTTCTAGATCAATTTTACCTAATCATCAAATATATTTTTAGGAACCCATTTAGTTCTAATGATTTTCTGATCCAATTGCCTCATTATAAGCTCCCATATTTGATTATTTTTTTACTTTTTCAAACTCATTATTCATGGACATGACCCATAATATATCCATCACTACTTATTAAAATGATGATATCTCTACTTCAGAAAACAAAGAGATGTTCTCTACATTACTCATTCATTAGGTTTATATAGGATTATGTTTTTATCTTATCATATTTGACTCATTGATCTCATCTCTCTTATTCCTCTAATGAGTAAATGATAGACTCTATTTAATTATTTATTTATCTACTGATTTTATATTATAATTCTATTCGAAAGACAGATTATTTGATTTGCCATAATTTTTTTAAACTTCAACTTATTCATCAGATACATTTAAAAATCTTGAATTACACTTTTTTTAACCATATCTTTATTCACTTCCAACTAATTTCCATCCAAAATCTTTTTTTGAACTTTTTTTGAAACATTTGTAGGTATTTATCTCAAATTATTACCCTAAAAATGTTCTTTCACCTATTATATAATTATACTATCATTTTTTACTTCATTCTTCCTAATGTAGCAACTGTTTCTAGACATATAAAAGTGATTATGTGTTGGACTTCTTCCTTTAAACAATATGTATTATGTCTTATTCTCTCCAGATCTTATCAATGTTTGATTTTTCTTGTAAACCATTAATTTATCTATTTATTTCTAATAGTTCCTTGACATTCCATTTTCAATAAAAATGATTTTTTTCATGTTTATCATTATATAGTTCTTCCATTAAACAATAAGATTTTTTGTGGTTTCTTCATGAATGAGACCATATTTTTCACCCCTACATCTCTTGGAAACATTTTACCTCAATGGAGGTATACATCCTATCATTTTATAATCATAAAAGTTCTATTGTTCCCCTAGTATCTTTATCTTTAGTTTTATAGAACTACTTAATGCACTAAATTACTTCTGGTTTATCCTACATGAGCATGATTGAACCCATTATACTATCATTATAAGATAAAAAGATAAATTGACTCTCAATATATGTTTAAGGAACCTACATTGGACCAGTAACCTATATTTCATATTGGGGATATCCATCGAAGCCATAAATTTTAATAGGATATCTATATTTTATTGACACAATTGTAATTCTCCTTGATATCCACCTGATAAAATTTTACATTTTTTCTTCACACCTTCATTAATGAATTATAATATTTTCATTTGATATGATATCCTCTTTGGTTTAATGTATCTACAAGCCATGATTCCCAATGCATACGTATTCTTAAAAAAGTATATCAAATTATGTCCACATAAAGAAATTCTATATTCATTGATTCATCTATATCTATCCTTTTTCAACTTCCATTGACATTTAAAGACCCATAATTGTCAAATTGACCCATTCTATCATCACATTACCAATACATTTTTCCAATGATTCATATTCCTAATCATATGTGATGAAAAACCTCTATCTATCGACTATGTGTTTCTATTATTCTTTACATTGATATTGTTTTTATCCAAACTCAAAATCACATTATTCTTCACATCATCCCAATAGATTCTAGTTTAATTTAGAATAGGTTGTACTCTCTTCATTCTCTTCAACATAAGCAGTGAAATAATTTAGTTTTTCTTATTCAAAATATGGGAATCTATTTTCAAATGTAATCATATTAGGTTTCCTTGAATCAATCCTCCTTTTATTCCCTTATGATTAATTTTTACTCGTATACTTCATAAATTCAAATTCATGTGACCAAATTTAGAATAATGAAAACAATATCCATAAATTGTGTTTATTCTTTGAGGTGTAGGATATTTTTCTATAATCTATTGTGCACTTCTTATTGTATCCCTTTTAGTGTATCTTTATGAATCTCAAAAATAAAATAAAATGTTACCAATAGAGCTATAAAACAAAATTTTCATAAGAGGGAAAATTTTCTCTCCATCTCTCAATATATTTCAAGACTCTAGATAGCTATATGGGTTTTATTAAGCCCCATATATGTGTGTGCTGTCAAAAACCTTTTTATTTCCCTTCTCCTTTTCATTTTCAATATCTATTTTTGATGTTTCACCTTTATGACCAATTAGATTTTTACCCATTAAATTTTTATGTTTATAATTTATGATTTTCTAAAACACTACTAATGCATTGATAACTTATTTATTTCAATTCATCATATAATAATATTAAAAAAAATCTTCTATACTGAATCACATGATTTAATTTACACTTAAAGATTCATCCTTATAGTTACCAACTCCTCTTCAAGATATTAATCCATTTATTCTTTCTCATTAATACAAACATTGAGTTAACTGATCAATTTATCTTGTTCTTCAATTTTCACCACGAAGTAAAAAAATTATTCAAACGATTCTTGATTTGCTCCATATACTTCCATAATCTCCTATAACTAAGAAACCTCATCTTTGAGTTGGTCAATGAACGTTGATGATCCATTCAAGAATCCACCTATCTTCCTATAATTTTTTTATATAGTTCAATCTCCCAAGAACACCATCATGTTCTATCTTGAGGTCAATAATTTTTTCAAGTTCATTTTCTTAAATGGTTTTATATTCTCTATTTTCATCAGTTTCATTTTTTTCATCCCCTATATCTAAAATAAATTCAATTACATATTTTTCATTACTCACCATAATCCTCCAATTAAAATGTTTACTAGATGTATTTATAGGTATAAAGTTTTATTTTAGGTGAAATATTATTTATTTCATTTGTGTGTATTCACTGTCAGAATCTCCATCAAAATTACTTGGGAATATTTTAACAATATTCTTTATCTTTCAATAATCTAAACCGTATACTAATAGATTTCCTTTAACTCATCCATTTCTATGATTAAACATTTTTTCAGAGGTGATAAGATGACTTCACTTACATCTTCCCCTTTATTTCCAAAATAATGAATCTCAATATTATTTATAGATTCAAATGTTATCATCTTTGATGAATTATTTGATGTTCCCAACGGTTTTACTTTTATTTTATAGGCAACTAGATTTCAATAAATATCATCATGTAATAGATCCATGATATTTATTTCTTTAAGTTTTTAAGATATAATATTATTTTAGGGGGAAACCTTCATAATATATTCTTTATAATTCCAACATCCATCATTTTACAGTGTCTTCCCCTTTATGGATTCTATAAATTTCATCTTAAATTTCATTAGAACCTACAAAACTCATCACATTCATATATATTTATTTATATAATTCATTAGAAAAATAATTTTTCACTGTATAATCAATATTTATTAATTTTATATCTTCTTTTGTCATGGAAAACTCCATAACATAACTCACATATATATTCAATGAATAGAGGAAACATAGACCTAAATTTATAGATAAAAATATGTTATCTGATCTAATTGTTCAAAATATTATAACTCTATCCATTAAATAAGGTAATGGTTTTTCATTGAAAGAATTCTACTTGAAAAAAAACCTTGTATTCCAAATTCATCAAGCTTAATCCTTGTTTATATGATACCACTTTTTTCAACCATATCATTCTAACACACCCTACTAGGGGGAGTTAGTGAATTAAGGTGTTTATTTTTTATTTATTAACTTGTTGATGGATATTTTTCCCATGTTGTAAGTAATTTTATAAATATATCATAATAAATCCATACAATTAAATCATCCAAACATGAAATGAAAATGTATCGAAAAAAAGTATTTCATAAGGTACACTACTAAAGGGTACTCTAAGTATCATACACTGATAATGTATCAACATAACAAATAATTTCACTGTAAAATATATGTGAATTACAAGTTTATAAAAAGATAAACTTATAATTCTATGATTTATACATATATTTATTTATTCCATCAATGCTTCAAGGATGTGTTATTAGAATCACATGATACAATAGTTACTCAGAAGAATCATTAATGATCCCATGTTCATGTTTATTTTTTTATAGGATATTGTGATAATATTAGGCCATAAATATGTGTTAGGGAAGGGATAAAAGGATTATAAATAATTATATAATAAATGTAAAAGGATAATCATTAAATTCTTAGAAAAAATGGAAGGATATGTTTAAAATAGTGTATATTTACATTTACAAATTGGAAAATATGATCTTCATTAAAATATAAAGACATAAATTATGTGGTGTGTTTTTTCTAAATCACCTATAATAAGTTATATAAGAAATCACATGATGATACTAAGTCTAAATTGGAGATTAGAGTGTTAATATGTATAGAATATATCCTTGAGTGATTGATCTAAAAGGATATTAATTATTATGTTCTATATCTCTTGGATGATGATTTATAATGGATGAAATAAAGTCAGAGTTTAGAAGAAATAATATTTCTTGGAAATACTCTACATTGAGTGTTTATTATGTTACAAGTCTTATAAATAAGATTTAATGGGTTTGGGGATATTTTAATAATTCCTAGAAATATTTTGAGTTTCTATAGAGTGATTTTAAATGGTTGGAAGAGTCCTTGAGAATATCCAAATTAATTTTGAGTTTCATATATGAATATTTAATTCATGTATTGGAGTTGAAAATTAAAAAATGGATTTCTCAAAAGAATAAAAATTTTAAGTCGTGTGTATTATTTTTTGAGGTTTGTATGATATTTATGTCTATAAATAATAGAATTGAGTATTGTAAGATATATTTTTGGGAGAAATATATGAAATTTTTAGGAACTAAGACAATTTTTGAGTTTATTGTGATACATTTTTTCACATAATATAATTAAAAAATGTTTATGAAATTTTTTAGTCACATGTATAAAATTTGAATCATGTTAGAAGATTAAGATATGCATAAGATATTTCATTATAAGATATTTTATTATAAAATATTTTAGTCCCATATAATATTTATCTTTGTGAATAATCAAGAATTCCATAAGTATGATATTCTAAAGAACTTAATTCAGATGATGTTGCATGCTCTGTTCTTTAATTATTAGATCATCATGATCACAAATGTGGATCATGATTTAAGATGAGATCAAAACTGAGCCAGTAGAGGAGGAGGTTGGTGCTTGGGTAGTTTTTCATATTTTAAATAGATATTCCATAACATATTTATATAAAGATTGAAATTAAAATAGACATAAGAGGGAATATTTCATGCATATTTTATCAAAATAACATCTAATACTCTTGGAAATTTAAATAAGTACTTTGAACAAGTTTGTTAAATGAAAAAATCATAGAGATATCAAAGTAAATTTGAGATGTGATTTAAGGTGAAAAGATATGAAATGTTTTTATGATTATTTAAAATGAATTTAAAAACCAGTGCAATGAATCATATAAAAATATATTATTACAGGATATTAATTAGAAGTATTCAGTCCCTATAATCCCACACCCTTAATGAATTCTACAAGATTGAGATTTTTAGGAAACTTTGTTAACTAGAAAATATTTCCATTTTGAAAAAGAAAAATTTGTCGACATCAAATAAATATGATTTTCAATAATTCGGTGGGAAATAATATTCACACAATTTTAATGAATATATATATATATATATTAGAATTCAGAGAAAATATTTCATATTGAAATCTGGTTTTTTTCTAATAAAGAATTATTGTGTATCAAATAAGATAGAATGATTGTATCCAGGAGTTCATGTGAATTTAATAATAATTGATATTAAATAGTTTCTACTATACTATTCTTAACATCCATATAATTCTCATTTTCTTGAGAAATAAAAGGAACATTACTTATCCTTAAGAAACAACCCCAAGATTCCAATGGATGTAAATAAATTTTGAAGGGTTTCAATACATGTGGGGGCTTATTTTCCCATTTATAAATAAAAAAATAACCAAAAAAACAAATCTAAACCACCCACTATGTGATGAATGATAAAAATTAAAGACACCTAACATTTAATATGTTAAAATAAAACTAAAACCATGTACCACAACGGAAGTCTACAAAGTCAATGTAAACAGTGGATGAAAAACTATTAAAACTCAAGTATAACCACATGACTCCAAGGATCCACATGATCCAAGCTCAAACTCCACTAAACATCACAAGTATCATGAATTAGTACTAAATATGTGTGATACATTACCATTTCATGTATATCGATAGGAAATATATGTAAAATCACCAAAGTGACAAAGCAGAGGTGAGTATTAAAACGTAGTAGGTTTTCCCTGAATGAATTCTCCACTCAGGACACTAGGATAGAAATGTTAGAAATATTTATGTAAAAAATTATATAAAAAATTTATTAAAAAATATAATGAAATATAAACAAGAGCCATATCAACCTGTTTTCCAACAAAAGTTGTTTTTCAATGAAAATAATCAAATAGTGCATGAAAACCATTTCACAAGTTCCATTTGGCATAACCATTTAATTAAAAATAACTTCACAACCAACCATGCATGAATCATTAGGACAGTTCCATACCCATGAGTGGTCTCTCATCAATCTACCAAGTCACCGCAAGGTAATTATATCCCATGTGCCATTACACCTTTGGCATTGAGCACATGCTCATATTTCAACCAAGCCTCATAAATGAAATATGAACACACACACCATGTATTCCCAAAAACCATCCTAAACCATTTCAATAAGAAAACCTTTTTATTGAAATCCTTTTTCCAACAACCCATTTCAAAAATCCAATATGTCCATATTTTCAAATAACCATTTTAAAATCACGAAACCAAATCACTTTTCACAACTAATTACTATGATCCCACAATTTCACTAAAAACCAAAAAACATCACTAAAGGAGATTTATAACATTATTTAAACACAAATTAAATCAATTTAAAACAAAACCAATCAATTCTAGAAATAGGAGTCGAGAGTGAATCCACCTACATCAATATTTTTTAGAGAAAACAATAAATAGAATGAAAAATGTCAAAAAAAACGAGTTGAAACTCCATGACATTTCCTTATATATCTTTTCCTATCATAAACCAAACCAAATATAATCATATTTTTAATCCAAAACCTTAGATCTACCAACAATTAGAATAGATATAAAAAAACATAGAGATAGGGATATTTTGATCTAGAAAACCACCAAGAATGATCACATGCCGCAAGAATTCAGCTTTAAATCACTAAGAGAAGCCTTCAGATCACTTCAAGAACAATGGGATAACCTTACTTGACCTTTAGGAGAGAAAAATCCTAAGTTAGGGACATTTTGGGGCAAAACCGTGGCATTAAATCCCAAGGATAACCTAGATCCACTCTTTTAGGATCTAGTTTTTTAACTTCCCACGGTTAAGTCACACGCTTTGTAAACCATGTGCTAACTGATCACCATCCAATTCCTTAAGGGAAACCCTCACACTATCATCTCACGTAGTCTCCAAACTATGTGCCAACCATGCTAAAGACATATCCTTAAAAAGTCTAAAAACAATTTTCAAAGTGCACAGTTTCTACTAGGAATCAACATGGTTTGGACAACCCATGCCCCTCATGTGCACCTTCTCTTCTTCCCCTTTTTCACTATTCGTGATTTCATGTAGGTGATTCAGGGTTTTCTCAAATAGTTCACTAACCATGAACCTATATAAAATCCCCAAAAACTCTCAAAGAGTTCTCCAAACTTTCCTAAACTTTACCCCTATACTATATATACTTAAAATCATAATTAAATTGTTACTAACTTGAAAAATGGGGGTGCTGCATTATTCCCACCATTGGTATTTCCATCCCCAAAAAAGAAAAAACCAAGGTTTCCCTAGAATAGTTCATAATATTACTCTTTCATTTCCTTATCATGTTCCCAAGTCTCCTCCTGAATCTAACCATGTTTCCACAAAACCTACACTAGACTGATTCTTTTTCCATGAAAGATTTTCTCTTTCATATCCACAATCATCCCATGGATATGTACCAATGAAACATCCAGATCTAGGTCAATCTGATCCCATCTGAACACGTGGTCAGGTTCAGACTAATACCTTTTCAATTGAGATACATAGAAAACATTATGCACTGCACTGAATCATGTTGGTAATGCCAACCAATATTCCACCTCACCAACTCATTCTAGTTTTTCAAAAAGGCCTATTTATTGATGAGATAACTTTCCCTACTTCCCAAAATTATGTTGTCCAAGCCTTGGAGAGATCCTTAAGAACACAAGATCACTCACTACAAATGGTAATGACCATTGACAATGATCTGCATATTATTTCTAAAGACTCTAAGTTGTCTCTGTTAGATGGTATGTGAGTATGATATAATATATGATACCAAATGTAGGATCGAATATGTAATGAGATTCTCAAATATAATAGGTGGGTGAATTTTACTTTTAGAAATTCCTTTGGAACTTTTAAAGATGATTATGTTTAACAAGGTTAAACAAGATAATTCACAAAACCTCTAAGTTCTAAAAACTTTCTTTATTTAGGAAATATGATTCTGAGAAAGCAATTCCGAAAAAGTGATTTCAGAAATGAGACATAATGAAAGTTTACAAAGATGAATATTCTACCTTGAAGCGCATAGAATCTAACAAAATCATAGTACAAGTATAAGGAAGTATAAGAGAGTTATACTTTCCTCAACAATACAAATGCAGCGGAAAACTTGTAACACAATAAGTAACATGTAGTAAATCTTTTAACCCAAAGAGAAGGGTATCCAACAACCTTGGATAATGGTCCCTTGATTTATACTTTCAAGAAAGTCTATCTTACCTTCACCAGGGTAAGATCTCGATACAAAGATCGGATTCTGTCTTGCTATCCCCGCAAGCCCTCAACTATCAGGTAGTCGGCACCTCTTTCTTCCTCAGCATGGAAGCCCTCAACTTCAAGGTAGTTGGCACCTTTGTCTTCCTATCCTCAGTAGCCCTCGATTGTACACAGAAACAATCAAAGTCGCACGAATAAAATATGAACCAGGAGTTCAGTACGCGCTAAGAATGAGAGTTTATAATAGCTTCCCTCTCTAAAAATCACTTCAGAAAGTTATGATCTTCAAAAACATCATAAGTCTCAAAAGTCTCGAGCACGTTAAAATGATCTTCTATTTATAGGCACAGCTCCAACGGTCGGATCCCTCATCCAATGGTCATATTCTTCCTTGAATTTTGGAGGGATATATACACGTGTCACTCAAACAACGGTTAGTTGATAACTGAAAGCACGACATCGTTTTATAACAAAATGAGTGTAAGAATAACTAAAATCTGATATATGGAATGTAAGAAAATGAATGTTCAGAGTCTATAATACAAGGAAATTTGGATTCTGTTTTGTAGGAATTTGGAACCTGAATTCTATAAAATTCTGAAGTCTAAATTTCAAGGAAGTTAGGTATCGGGATTCACCAGAATACGGAACAAGAACTTTCAAAGTTTGGAGTCAGAGTTCATGAGAATTAGGTGTCAGAACTCATAAGAGTTTGGAGTATGAATTTAGAGAACTTAAGAGTCAGAACTTAGAGAAGTTCGTATCCAAAATTCTTATTCAGAATTTGGAGTTAGAACTCAGAGAAGTTCATGTCCAGAATTCGTATTCAGAATTTAGAGTTAGAACTCAGTGAAGTTCGTAACCATAATTCTGATTCAGAATTCGGAGTCAGAACTCAATGAAGTTCATAACCATAATTTTGATTCAGAATTCGGAGTCAAAACTCAGTGATGTTCATAACCAGAATTCTAATTCAGAATTCGGAGTCAGAACTTAGTGAAGTTCATAACTAGAATTCTGATTCGAAATTCAGAGTCAGAACTCAGTGAAGTTCATATCCATAATTCTGAGAATTCGAAGCCTAAAACAGAATGCTTTATATCTAAGTAATTATAGGATTATAAGGTTTTTGTTACAGTCAGAATTTTACACTTAAGAAAAATATTGATATGAACAATGAAAATAAGGTAAGGGTAAATTTCCTTGGGTAAGGAAATTTTCCTTAAGGAAGTGAAACAAGGGGTAAAATGAGTTTTGCCTTAAGATAAGGTGTTTGTGATTTTCAAAACAAGGAGAAATGGTAAAGTCATAATGAAACCTTAATGACTCAACAATCTCCCCCTAGAAAGAAGTAATATAAAAGTCATAAGGAAAACTTTATTGACTCAACAATCTCCCCCTTTTTGGAAAGCACAAACATCCTTATGAAAAACAATATAAGGACTTTGCAAAACTTTTCTTGACTTAGAAAATAAAACTTATCTCCCTTTTCACATTGGTAAAGATGAATACGACTAACTCCCCCTTAGGATTTGGAACTCTAAGGATCGTATTCTAGATTTCCGAAATGGGATTTTCATTATCTTGGGTATGGAAATCTTCATAATGAGAAACTCCCCTTAGATAAACTCCCCCTTACTTAGGGATATTTCTTACTTAGAATTATTTTTCCTTCTCCCCAATAGATTATTTTCCTTCTCCCCCTTTTTTATTTTCAGAAAGAGTTTGAGGGAATGGAAATAATATGGTACCTGAAATATTAGTATAGACAACCAAACAAAACAACCAAGCACAATTTCATTATAATTGGAAGAATTTGTATAGAAAAAAAGAGAAATAACAAAAGAACGGATTAGGGTCTATTTTGGTTCTTTTTCCTTAGGCATCAGCTTCTTCATGATTGTATTCAGATTTTTCAGATCTTTTTGATCCTCCTCAGCTTGCTTTTATAAGGTTGTGATTCTATCCTCTTGATCCTTCAGGGCCTATGCCTGAGCCTTCATCAAGTCATCCTGCTTCACAAGATTTTCTTCCATCTCTGTCTGGAGATCCCTCTCTGTTTTTAAACATTAGACAACATAACTCAGCTTCCCATTCAGATCTTTGACATCCTGAATCCAAGAATTTTGTTTTATACTTGGATTTTCCATAAATATTTTTGTAAAATCCTTGATTTTGACATATTCGGTATCAAAATATTCTTTGACATCTTCTTGAAACTGATCGAGCTCTCCCAAATCTTGAACGATCTTCTTTAATAAGATAGTCATTTTTCTGCAAGATTTTCTATGGGCATCATAATTGATAAGGAAATTCTTGTGATCAGCATCGATCTTCACACATCTATCCATCACCATAGATACGGAGTCTGATTTCTGATTCATGGTGTGCTTAAGCATCTGGCATCTAGAATCGATTGTTGGAAACATCGGAATGGTATCCACCAGCTTCTTCAGGGACTGAACAACAAAATCATTCCCTAAGGTTGATGACTCTGAATCTGACATTTTTCTAATAGATGGTTCTTCCTATATCTCTACCATCTTCCTCTTAGAAGATCCTCCAGCTTCTTTCTTCCTCAAAATATCTTTGGTTGGGGTGTCAACAACCACTTGTTTACCCTTACTGGTTTTCGGATTAGCTTCTTCATTAGAAGATTCAAGCTCACTTCCTGATAACTGTACAATCTTATCTTCATCAACTTTCTCTTTTTCATCTCCAGCAACAATATATTCTGGATGTATGAAGTGATGATTGTGACTTTCTTCCTCGGATAGTTTGTTTACTTCCTCTTCACCCATCTCATCATCTGAAGGTGTAGCACGTTTTGAAGATCCGTCTTGAGAAGTCCAGAGTGAAAATTTCTTGGAAGAACTTTCCTTTTCATGAAATTCTTCTACTTGATTTAACAAATCAGCTATCTTTTTAGAGATTTGAGCTTCCTAAACTTCTTCCATAGATTCTTTCTCAACTTCCTTCCCTTTGAGTTTTTCCGGAGACATGAATTTCTTTCCCAGAGTCTCAGGCAATTGTTCTAAAAGAAAATATTTCAGTATAGGGATTTGTTCAGATGCAACCTCAGTGGCCTTCAAAAGATATTGTACAATATCAACCTCAGACATTTTATTCTTAAGTTTCTTATCTTAGGCTTTCTTCTCGAGCTCTTCAGTAGTTGTTTCTCTCAAGGCCTTAGCCTCAGAAGGATCCAAACCAAATTGTGGATCCCCTTCTTTTCTATTATTCTTATCCTCCCTCCATTTTTCTACGACTTCATCTGGGTAGGCCTTCTACTTCTTTGGTTTAGGAGGTTCGGTTTGAACTTCTTTGGCTTTAGGGGTTTCAACTTCAGCTACTACTCCCTTCAACTTTATTTTCTTCTCGGCCTTATTTGAAGGTTCAGCTTCTTCTGTATTTTTCAAAATGGCTTCTGCCTCATCCTCAGGAAGATCATAAAATTATCATGTTTCCTTGGAGTAACCAAACTTCATTATCTTGAGGGTGTCATCATTGATCAGCATTACTTTGCAATTCCTCGGCTTGGAACTGCAGGTGATCTTTAATGATTCCAGACACCGAACTATTAGCTTTGAAAGAAGGGCATGATACATGATGATCTGATCTCTCACATTCCCATTCTTGATGTTCTCAATCGTAATGAGAATGTGCTTCATGAGGTTCACCTTCCTTAGGTTTACCAAAAAGTCCAAGATGTACATGTCACTTTTCTTAAGGGTGTCTTTATCACCCTACCTAGATACGATAATACCTTGAACCCATAGATGTATAATCTGATTGTTGGTAGTCAAATGGGAAATCTTTGCTGTCTTGACATCTTTAAGCCCAAGGCATTCCATATCCTTTGTCTTTACAAAGCTTCCTTGAACCTCTGGCAGTTTGTGTGAACAGAATTCGGCTTCTCCTTCAAATGAGAGCCCCACCAAGCTCGCATCCTTGGTGTAAGAGAGTTTATACATCTTTCCATTACTCTTGAAGGAAAATTTTTCTCTACCTTCTTCCTTAAAGAAGAAAACTGATTCATAAAATTCCATGAGAAAATCCAGATAGACAACATCCTAAGTTTCTATCTTGGAAATAGCTACACTTTCCCATCCATTGATCTTGATGTTGTTATAAATAATAGAGTCAAACTTGTTGAAGAAGTTCGGATGAACTAACCTCTCCCTGTATATTTTCCACTCCGCAATCGGCTGGATAGAAGAAATATCTTGAGAGGTAACTTCTGCAGACATTCGGAATTGAGCACTTCTGAAAAATTCGAAACTGGCTTTTGTAGAGGGGCAGAGCTTCGACACGCACAAGCTTGATAACCAATGTGGGACAACCCTTCAGGGGTCCTTTATATAGGCGATGGAAGCGATGATTGAATGTCCCATTTGAATCCAATGGTTTAGAATTCTTCAGATCTAATCCGACGGTTAAAATGATGGCTGCAAAGAAAAAATTGTTTGAATCCGATCTTTTGAGGTTTTAAAAGGAAAACATTCGGATTTAAGGAAACTAGAATCCGAGAAATTTTAAAAACAAAAGAAACTATCATCAAGTAAAAGGTAATTACGAAAAACTCAAGAAAGAATCATAACTTTCGGATTGCTAGGAAGATTATTCATATTGAGGAATATTCTTCTTGAATAACTTTGGATTCCAAAAAAACATGAATACGAAAAAACACTTCACTACAAAAAATTTAATTGATAATTTCACTCGGAAAATTTCAGGTCTGAATAATTTCATTACGAAAACTTCAGGTCCGAATAATTTCATTACAAAAAATTCTGGTCCAAAGAATTTCATTACGAAATCTTCAGGTCTGAAGAATTTCATTACAAAAGCTTCAGGTGCGAATATTTTCATTATGAAAGTTTTGAAAAACTTACTACGAAAATTTTCATTACAAAAAATTTTGAAAAACAAACAACGAAAATTTTCATTACGAAAAATTTTGAAAAACTAACTACAAAAATTTTTATTACGAAATTTTTTGAAAAACCAACTATGAAAATTTTGAAAAACATTAATAACAGATGTACTCCTTCTATGAAAAGGAGGTTATTAATGTAAGGAGATTGGTTCAACAGGAAGTTAATAAAGGAATATTACCTAACAATTATCATTCCAAACTTTTTTTTAATGTATTCAAATCTATCAGAGGTTAAAGATTTTGTGAAAATATCAGCAAGTTGATCTTGCCTTCCGATAAACTGATGAATGATATCTCCTTTTTGTGTGTGATCCCTAAGAAAGTGATGCCTAATATATATGTGTTTTTTACGAGAGTGATGTGCAGGGTTTTTACTAACGGCAATGGAATTTGTATTATCACACAAAATTTTGGTTTTGGTAAAACTCATACCATAATCTTTTGGTGTGTGTTGCATCTACAACACTTGAGCACAATAACTTCCAGCTGCTACATATTCATCTTCAGCAGTGGAAAGTGCTACTGAGTGTTGCTACTTGTAAAAACCAGAAACTAATGAATCTCTTAAGAAATGACAAGTTCCATATGTACTCTTTCTATTCATTCTACATCCACCAAAGTCAGTATCTGAAAAACGTTTTAAAACAAAATCATTTCCAGAAGTATAAAAGAGTCCTAAATCCATGGTTCCCTTTACGTAGCAAAAAATTATCTTCACTTCCTTTAAAAGAGATTCCTTGGGATTGGATTGATGTCTTTCACATAAGCATACTGAAAACATTAAGTCTAGATGACTAGCTGTCAAGTAAAGTAGACTTCCTATCATACCTCTATAAGATGTTTGATCTACTCGTTTCCTAGCTTCATCAAGATCAGGTATATTTGAGGTACCAATGCGAGTACTAATACTCTTAGTGTTGTCATATCTATACTTTAAGAAGATATTTAATATAATTATGTTGGGATATGTAGATTCCTTCTGGTTTTTGAGAAATTTGAAAACCAGAGAAAAATGTTAACTCACCCCTCATACTCATTTCAAACTCATATTTCCTTAGAACCGCAATGGAATCAGTTAAAGATTGCTGAGTGGAACCAAATATAATGTCATCAACATAAATTTGAACAATCAAAACATCTTTCTTATCTTTATTTATAAAAAGGTTTGGATCTGCATTTCCGTTAACATAGTTATTTAGAAGCAAAAATCTTGTAAGTCTATCATACCAAGCTCTAGGGGCTTGTTTAAGGCCATATAAAGCTTTGATAAGTCTAAAAACATGATCAGGATGTTTTGTGTCTTCAAATCCAGGAGGTTGTTAAACAAAAACTTCCTCTTGAACATAACCATTAAGGAAAGCACGTTTCACATCCATTTGAAAAAGTTTGAAATTGAATAATGTTACAAAGACAGGAAAAATATGAATAGATTCAAGTCTAGATACTGGTGTAAAGACACATAAATTTCAAGGAAATTTTTTTTTCTTAATTTTCTTTGGAATTTTACAAGAGCACAGTCTCTGACGGCACCTGATTCTGAGGCCCGGTGTGCCCAGAATCATTTTTCGAAGTTTGGATCAGGTACGTTCAGTGAACGGACGAGCGGGTTTTTCTAACTTTTGAACCAGTGCCCGGAATCGAATTCTGAGGGCACCGATGAAATTGCAGCGCCGGTATTCGCTTAGAAACGCCTATTCCGGAGTTGCGTTTTCTCGGGTGTGGTTTTTAATTTTCAGGCTTAAAGTTAAGAAATAAAATATTTTTTCAAGAACTTTATTTTAGTTCACTTAAGCCACTTGGAAGCCACTTGAAGCCACTTAAAAGAGGCTTAAAATGAGTTGATCAGGATAGGATTCTATCCAGAAATATCCTACCCCCTTGGTAGGATATTTGTGAGGTGGGGCCCGCACGAGCCCCGCCGTTTCTTTCCGCTAAGTAACGCACCCGCGAAAACCCGTCATTATGAAAGTCAACTGACGCGTTTTCTTAAATTCTTAACAGACCATTTAATTGGGTGGTTTATTTCGTAAATTAAATGAGCTGTTTCTTTCATTGAATTAATTCAATGAATTGATGGGTCGTTACTTACCCTTTTTCGTGTGTTGGCATAATAATAAAATAAGACCAACTAGTCTTTTGGGGGATTACTGGTTGAGAGGTTTTGTAAGAATTTCTTGAGCCTACATCCTCCTTCGCGAAGAACGCGAAGAACGTGAAGAATGCCGTCACCCTCGGAGTTTGACGACGCTTCATCCGAGACATCCTTCCCCGCCCCGATCTTCGATCTTCTGCTTGAGGTAAGAGTCTCGGATTCTCTTTTTTTAATCTTGTTTGTGGTTTTTACCAAAACACGGATTTAATTATTTAAAATTAAATCTGTTGTCTCTTGATCCGTTGAGTTTGCCAACTCAACGTCGGGTTCCGCGATGATGTGACGCCTTTCCGTGACGACGTGACGCTTTTCCGTGAAGAACGCTCACGCGCGGCAACTTCAAGGTAGGGATTTTATTTTTGGAATTACCCCTTTTTATTATTCCCGTAAATGTTTCTTTAAAAAGTTAAAGAACCAGATTTGTGAACAATTTTAAATTTATTAAAATTGTTGTTTCCTCTGTGGAATAAAAATTCTCTCGTTGTTTATATCTAACGCGGAGGGTGCGGGCCAAACGAACACAGCCCGACAACCCTCCGCCGATCTTCGTGGTTGTGCGGATTTGACAGGCGATGACGGAACGTGCCGCAATGGAGGTGTGATGGTTCTGAAGTGAAGAGCGAGTCCTGGGAGGAGCAGCGGCGCAGACGGG
Organism: Viscum album; assembly: GCA_963277665.1. NCBI lineage: Eukaryota > Viridiplantae > Streptophyta > Magnoliopsida > Santalales > Viscaceae > Viscum > Viscum album. The sequence continues at coordinate 1,213,432,696 of OY728127.1, forward strand.
AACAAAAACGGACCACCGGAGCGACTCCGGTGGCCCGCGGAAGCCGCCAGTGGCGCGGGTCGCCGGCGCGGCGGCGCGGGTCTCCGGCGCGGTGGCGCCGGCAGCCGGGAGCGGCGGTGCCCCGGCGCGCCGCCGGACAATGCCGCCGCGGTAAAAGCCGCGGCGCCGGCGCTCGCAGACCCGCAGTCGCGCGGGTCCGGTGCACGCCGAACGCGGCTGAAGCCGCGTCTGTCTGCCAGGGAGACACCCCGCGGGTGTCGCGGGGGTTTCACGTGGGGGCGGCGGCTCACCCCCGCGTCACTCGGGACGCGGCTTCAGCCGCGTCCGGCTGTCTGGCCGACACCCCGCGGGTGCTGCGGGGGTGTCACGCGGGACGGCGGCTCCCCCCGCGTCGGCCGCTCGGCCGAGCCGAGCCGGGCTGGCCGAGCCAGGCCGGTCCGACCGGGTCGGGCCGGGTCAGCCCGGGCCCGGACCCCCCGTCTCCGGACCATTTTCGGTCAAATGCCCGTAACATGAGCTACGGGCCTTCAAACGACTTGTCGTCTGCATAAATGCGATCCTTGGATCGAGACGGTCGTTTCGGTATATCGCACTCAAGGTTTCGGAATACTTTGAGTTCGGCCGGGTTGGTTCGTACACGAAACCAACCGGGCCTTCGGAGCGGAAACGCTCATATCTTGAGCTACGGACGTCCGATTGACGTGTCGTCAGCTTTGTTGAATTCCTCTAAGTGAGACGGATCTTTTGGCGTACTCCGCCCGAGGTTTGGACGCAGGTGGAGTACAGTCGGGTTGGTTTTTCCTTAAAAACCAACCGGGCCCCTGGGACGAAAAAACCAATAACTCTCAGACCGGGCGTCCGATTGACGCGCCGTCTGCGACATTGAGTTCCTGTTGACGATACGGAACTTTTGGATACATCAACTTCGGACTTTGTGACAGTTGATGTATCAGCCTCTTGGCTCGTGGAGCGGACCCGCCCGAATGAGCTTGCTGTGTGCGGGAACCCTAGTGCTGGCTGCGACTGCTACTTCGACAGCGACGACCGTGCAAAGATCCTCAGTGGACTGTGACAACGACTGTGCAGAGATCCTCAGTGGACCGCGACGACTACAGCACTCAGCGATCCTACGTGGATCAGTGCTACAGGTCATGTGTGGGCCCGATCCTGTGTGGGTCCGATCCTGTGTGGGTCAGTGCTCAGCGGTTCTGTGTGAGCCAGCGCCTACAGGTCCTGTGTGGGCCCGATCCTGTGTGGGTCTTGTGGGGGTTAGTTACCTATCTATCCTTCGTGGGTCCGATGACTTAGACGGATCAGTGATCATCTTTATCGTCATCCGAAGAAGTATACCTGTGTGAGCTGAATCTTCTGTTTACTCTCCTTTGTGGATTGTGTTGAGCTGTCCTGTGTGGATTTACTGTTTACTCTCCTTTGTGGATTGTGTTGAGCTATCCTATGTGGATTTACTGTTTACTCTCCTTTTTGGATTGTGTTGAGCTATCCTGTGTGGGTATACGTTTTGATTTCCTGTGTGGACTGGTTTGTGCTTGGGCTCGGACGTTGGAGCCGAACGGGAATTGATGACTTAGGTATATGTATGGGCATATACCTAAGCAGTGTCGGTTGTTACTTCGTGATTATATATTTCCTTTGTGGTTTATCCTTTGTGGATTTCGGGAGACATTCGGGGGTCTCGGGGTCCCTACTGAGTAGCTTATACTCACACATGCACGGGCTATGCCCGCACTACGTTGTGTTGGTTGCAGACGACGGACAACGCTGATCGTGGTGGAGGCGTGTGGAGCAGGACGGTACCTGGAGGTGGACCACTGGGCGGGACGTACTCGGAGCGGTCAGGTGGACCCGAGGAGCAGTGGAGGCTATCTGTACCCACCCTTCAGGTGGGACTTCCAGAGGATGGCTCGACGCTGCGGCTTTTCCTTTCAGTTTCTGTTTTTCCTTTCAGTTGTACTTTACAGTTGGGCTTGTATTTCCGGCCCCTTTTACTTTCAGCACAGCTTGTACCGTTTTTACTTAGTGTTTACTTTTCCTCTTTCTTACTCTGTGGTGCTTGTTTACTTTTCAAAGGCAATGCCTTCCCTTTTTGTTGGGATTTACGCCTTGGTGCTAGTCGCTAGCCCCTGGCCTATGGAAGGTGGGCTTAGGGTAGTCACGGCACGGGCCCCGAGGACGGGTCGTGACAAATTTGTATCAGAGGCGGTCGGTTCTACCGCAGACTCAGATCTTTCTTCTATGTGAAGCAACAGTGTTTAGCGTATTCAGTGTGGTTATCAGTCTAGGGAGTCCAGTGTTGGTGCGGCGGCCGACGTATCCGTACACCAGGACCCTAACTTCTGATTTCCGACTTAATGCACGAAAACATTGATTGCGTGTGTGTTTCAAGTTTTCTTTGTGATTACTTGTGTCAGCTCACCAGGTATACTGTTCTGACCGTGGCACACTTGTTTCCTTTTCAGGATGGCCCCACGACGGCAGCCAACTAGGGTTCCGAGATTAGAGCGCAACGACAGCCCGCCGAGCGACGAGGCCTCGGTACAGGGCCCGATGACAGCGGAGGCACCGACGGTACCTTTACCCGCCGAGCCCCCGATGCTTCCAGCACCGGCCGTAGACGATGAACGATGCCTCGGAGCTCTGCACGAGTTCCAGCACCAGCGACCACCCAAGTTCCGTGGGGAGACGGACCCCCAGGCCGCCGAGGACTGGCTGGAGGCGGTCGTCCGAGTCTTCAGGCTAGTGAGGACACCAGCAGACCTCATGGTGATCCTCGCGGCAAGCCTACTGCACGCAGCAGCAGGGCGATGGTGGAGCTTGATGCTCCAAGTACACGATGAGGCCTCCCTCATCTGGACGGACTTCGAGAGCCTCTTCTGCTCAGATTTCGTCCCGGACACCCTCCGTGTGGTGCGCATCCAGGAGCTTCTTTAGCTGCGGCAGGGCAGCTTGACGGTCGCCTAGTACGCGGTGAGGTTCACCAACCTTTCTCGCTAATCGACAGACATGGTACGGGACCCCTTCTTCCGGGCCTGGACCTTCAAGAAGGGTTTGAGACACGAGATCAAGTCATCGCTGATCTCCCTCAGCATCCCGAACCAGGCAGGAGTGCTAGAGCGAGCCTTTCTGATCGAGATCTTTATGGCTGAGTCCACAGCGAGACCTACCGTAGGGCGGCAGATAGCGGAGTCTTCGGCAGCAGGTAGCCGATGGATGACTCAGGGTTCCAGGCGGACCAAACCTTCCAGTAGACGACCTCAGGACACTGGCTCAGCAGTGCGGGGCACACAGCGCGGAGCCAGCCTTCCGAGAGGCAGGCAGTGCTACTCCTGCGGCGGGCAGGGCCACATGGCTCGTGACTGCCCGACCCGTCGTACCGAGGATCAGCAGACGGTGGATGGGCCACATAGGCAGAGGCAGAGGGTCGACCGTGGCGTTCCGCAGGGAGGAGGCGGACGAGGCAGAGGAGCTGGCCGAGCAGCAGGTGGTGGGCGACGCTTTGAGGCTCTGCCACCACCACCACCAGGAGGTCCGCCCCGACCACAGGGAGCTGGCAGGCAGAGACAGGCTCAGCTCTAGGCAGCGGAGGCCTACGACCACGGCGCGCCAGAGATGATTCGAGGTACGATCTATGTCTATTCCACCCTTGATGCAGTCCTTATAGACACAGGAGCGAGTCACTCTTTCATATCCACTGCCCTTGTTCGGAGATCGGAGATTCTGATAGAGCCGTTGGCTCGATCCTTATGGCTAGAGACTCCTACGGGAGCAGACTCGACGATTACGCATTGGTTCCGGCAGTGTGAGCTTACTCTAGGAGGCGATAGCTTCGGCTGGGATCTTCTTGTAGCGGCTTCGAGGCCTTACGACGTCATCTTGGGCATGGATTTGTTATCTACAGTCCATGCTCAGATTGACTGCATTAGGCGCAAGGTGCGATGTGTGCGCACCGATGGGAGCAGGTTCACCTTCACCGGCGAGAAGGGAGCCTTCGCAGCACAGGATGGACTCCCACAGAGGAGAGGACAGCCCATCACTCATCAGTTGGCTAGCCTCATCCTTGGAGCAGTTGACGTGCAGATTTCTAGTTTTCCTGCAGTGGTGGATCAGTATGCGGACGTCTTTCCCGACGACGTCCCAGGGCTACCTCCTCGTAGAGAGGTAGACTTTTATATTGATATGTACCCCGGGACAGCCCTGATATTCACTCCAACATATCGGATGGCCCCCGCCGAGCTTCGAGAGCTACAGGTACAGTTGGAGGACTTGCAGGGCAAGGGGTTCATCCGACCCAGTGTTTTACCCTGGGCTTCCCCGATTTTGTTCGCCAAGAAGGCGGACGGGAGCTTGCGACTGTGTGTCGATTATCGTCGCCTGAACCTGGTGATAGTGAGGAACAAGTATCTGCTATCGAGGATTGATGTCCTCTTCGATCAACTCAAGGGAGCACGGTGGTTCTCGAAGATAGACCTCTGGTCAGGCTATCATCAGCTCAGAGTTCGAGACGAGGACGTGCAGAAGACGGCCTTCAGGTGTCGGTATGGCCACTATGAGTTCTTGATTATGCCTTTCGGCGTAACCAATGCTCCAGCAGTGATCATGAGCCTCATGAACAGGATCTTCCAGCCATACCTCGATCGATTTGTCGTGGTCTTCATCGACGACATCTTGGTATACTCGACCACGGAGGAGGAGCACGCCTACCACTTGCGGGTTGTACTAGACACACTCCGAGAGCACCATCTTTATGGAAAGCTCTCGAAGTGCCAGTTCTGTTTACATGAGGTCTAATTCATGGGGAACATAATTTCTGAGGCGGGAGTTGCAGTGGATCCCGCGAAGATCGAGGCAGTGCTAGCTTGGGAGCCACCCAGGAGCGTGACAGAGGTGCGGAGTTTCTTGGGTCTAGCCGGATACTATCGGAGATTCGTGCCGGACTTCTCCAGAGTTGCGGAACCACTCTCATCCTTGACAAAGAAGGGGAAACCCTTCATGTGGTCAGAGAGATGTCAGCAGAGCTTCTAGGAGCTGAGGCAGAGGTTGACCAGCGCACCTATCTTGAGGTTGCCTGCGGAGGGAGTTGGATACGTAGTCTACTGCGATGCATCAGGGACCGGACTCGGGTGTGTCCTGATGCAGGAGTGGGACGTGATTGCCTACGGATCACATCAGTTGAGGCCGCATGAGCAGAACTACGCTACCCATGACTTGGAGTTGGCAACAGTGGTCTTCGCCCTGAAGACATGGCAGCACTATCTGATGGGTGAGTGCTTTACGGTCTTTTCTGACCACCAGAGTCTCAGGTACATCTTCTCTCAGAAGGACCTGAACCTGAGACAGCGGTGATGGCTCGAGTTCCTCCAGGACTATGAATTTGAGATAGTCTATACTCTTGGGAAGGGGAACGTGGTAGCCGATGCCCTCAGCAGGAGGACGGGCATCCAGCTACTTGAGGAGGCGACAGAGCAGCTAGCCGCTTTGCAGATATCCTTCATGGATAGAGACGGAGCAGAGCACGATGTCCTTTTCAGAGGACGTACCCTGGTACCAGTCGCTTTACGAGAGGAGGTGCTGAGAGAGTTTCACACTTCTCCTTTGGCGGTACATCCTGGAGTGGCGAAGATGTACCAGGATCTCAGGCGACAGCACTGGTGGCCGGGCATGAAGAAGGCTGTGGTAGAGTTCGTTTCACAGTGCCTCACCTGCCAGTAGGTGAAGGCAGAGCATCAGGTACCAGCAGGCTTGGTACAGCCCTTGGAGGTCCCGGAGTGGAAGTGGGACGGGATATCTATGGACTTCGTGACTGGACTTCCACGCACTTCCAGAGGTCACGACTCTATTTGGGTGATTGTTGACCGACTCACCAAGTCGGAACACTTCTTACCCATCCGAGAGTAGGGCTCAGTGGAGAGATTGGGGCGTCTCTACGTTCTGGAGATTGTACCGCTTCATGGTGTGCCATCGACAATCGTCTCTGATCGGGATTCTTGCTTTACTTCCCGGATTTGGAAGGGGTTGTAGGAGGCGTTCGGGACGCGGCTACGTCTGAGCACCGCCTTTCACCCTCAGACGTATGGTCAGACGGAGAGGACCATTCAGACTCTCGAGGACATGCTCCGCGCATGTGTCCTCGACTTTGGTCGCAGCTGGGAGGACACCTACCCTTGGTGGAGTTCGCATAAAACAACAGCTACCACTCCACCATTGGGATGGCACCATACGAGGCGTTGTACGGCAGGCCTTGCAGATCTCCTTTGTGCTGGACAGACCCTGGGAAGTCAGCACTTGTGGGACCAGAGATGGTCCGGGCCATGACAGAGAAGGTCCAGGTCATCCAGGAGCGGATGAGGACAGCACAGAGCCGGAAGAATTCATATGCTGACAGGAGGCGGAGGCCACTAGAGTTCGAGGATGGCGACCACGTCTTCTTGCGGGTCTCACCTTGACGTGGTTTGCGGAGATTTGGCCGAGGCGGCAAGTTGTCTCCATGCTTCATCGGACCTTTCCAGGTCCTCAGCAGGATTGGAGAGATGGATTATCTCCTGGCTCTGCCACCTCAGTTGCTCCGGGTGCACGACGTCTTCCACGTATCCCTGCTGAGGAGATACGTGCACAACCCGACGCACATCATTGACTATGGGGAGCTAGACGTGGATGACGGGGCGACTTTTGCGGAGGTCCCGGTGGAGATAGAGGATCGATAGGAGCGGGTCCTACGTGGGCGATCAATTCCTCTTGTGCGCATCAGATGGCAGCACGGGAACCTCCAGGAGAACACATGGGAGCGGGAGGCTCAGATGCGTGCTCAGTACCCACATTTGTTTCCCTAGTTTTTGATGTATCTTTACAGGGACGTAAAGCCCTGAGGTGGGAGTAATGTAAAGACCCGTAAATTTCAAGGAAATTTTTTTTCTTAATTTTCTTTGGAATTTTACAAGAGCGCATTCTCTGACGGCACCTGATTCCGAGGCCCGGTGTGCCCGGAATCATTTTACGAAGTTTGGCTCGGGTACGTTTAGTGAACGGACGAGCGGGTTTTTCTAACTTTTGAACCGTTGCCCGGAATCAAATTCTGAGGGCACCGATGAAATCGCAGCGCCGGTATTCGCTTAGAAACGCCTCTTCCAGAGTTGCGTTTGCTCGGGTGTGGTTTTTAATTTTCGGGCTTAAAGTTATGAAATAAAATAATTTTTCAACAACTTTATTTTAGTTCACTTAAGCCACTTGGAAGCCACTTGAAGCCACTTAAAAGCGTCTTAAACTGAGTTGAGCCGGATAGGATGCTATCCAGAAATATCCTACCCCCTTGGTAGGATATTTGTGAGGTGGGGCCCGCACGAGCCCCACCGTTTCTTTCCGCTAAGTAACGCACCCGCGAAAACCCGTCATTATGAAAGTCAACTAACGCGTTTTCTTAAATTCTTAACAGACCATTTAATTGGGCGGTTTATTTCGTAAATTAAATGAGTTGTTTCTTTCATTGAATTAATTCAACGAATTGATGGGTTGTTACTTACCCTTTTTTGTGTGTTGGCATAATAATAAAATAAGACCAACCAGTCTTTTGGGGGATTACTGGTTGAGAGGTTTTGTAAGAATTTCTTGAGCCTACATCCTCCTTCGCGAAGAACGCGAAGAACGTTGTCACCCTCGGAGTTTGACGACGCTTCATCCGAGATGTCCTTCCCCGCCCCGATCTTCGATCTGCTGCTTGAGGTAAGAGCCTCGGATTCTCTTTTTTTAATCTCCATTGTGGTTTTTACCAAAAAACAGATTTAATTATTTAAAATTAAATCTGTTGTCTCTTGATCCGTTGAGTTCGCCGACTCAACGTCGGGTTCCGCGACGACGCGGCACCTTTCCGCGACGACGCGACGCTTTTCCGCGAAGAACGCTCACGTGCGGCGACTTCGAAGTAGGGATTTTATTTTTGGAATTACCCCTTTTTATTATTCCTGTAAATGTTTCTTTAAAAAGTTAAAGAACCGGATTTGTGAAAAATTTTAAATTTATTAAAATTGTTCTTTCCTGTGTGGAATAAAAATTCTCCCGTTGTTTATATCTAACGCGGAGGGTGCGGGCCAAACGAACACGGCCCGACAACCCTCCGCTGATCTTCGTGGTTGTGCGGATTTGACGGGCGATGACGGAACGTGCCGCAATGGAGGTGTGATGGTTCCACAGTGAAGAGCGAGTCCCGGGAGGAGCAGCGGCGCAGACAGGAACAAAAACGGACCACCGGAGCAACTCCGGTGGCCCGCGGAAGCCGCCAGCGGCGCGGGTCTCCGGCGCAGCGGCGCCGGCAGCCGGGAGCGGCGGCGCCCCGGCGCGCCGTCGGACAAGGCCGCCGCGGCAGAAGCCGCGGCGGCAGCGGCGCGCGCGGGACGCGGCTGAAACTGCGTCCGGCCGCCAGGGAGACACCCCGAGGGTGTCGCGGGGGTGTCACGCGGGGGCGGCGGCTCCCCCCGCGTCACTCGGGATGCGGCTTCAGCCACATCCGACTATCTGGTCGACACCCTGCGGGTGCCGCGGGGGTGTCACGTGGGGCGGCGGCTCCCCCCGCGTCGGCCGCTCGGCCGAGCCGAGCCGGGCTGGCCGAGCCAGGCCGGTCCAACCGGCCGGGTCGGACCGGGTGCGGCCGACCCAGGGGGGTCGGGCCGGGTCGGCCCGGGCCCGGACCCCCCATCTCCGGACCATTTTCGGTCAAATGCCCGTAACTTGAGATGCGGGTCTCCAAACGACTCGCCGTCAGCGGCAACGCGATCCTTGGATCGAGACGGTCGTTCAGGTATATCGCACTCAAGGTTTCGGAATACTTTGAGTTCGGCCGGGTTGGTTCGTACACGAAACCAACCGGGCCTTCGGAGCGGAAACGCTCATATCTTGAGCTACGGACGTCCGATTGACGTGCCGTCAGCTTTGTTGAATTCCTCTAAGTGAGACGGATATTTTTGCATACTCCTCCCGAGGTTTGGATGCAGGTGGAGTACGGTCGGGTTGGTTTTGCCTTAAAAACCAACCGGGCCCCTGGGACGAAAAAGCCAATAACTCTCAGACCGGGCATCCGATTGACGCATCGTCTGCGACGTTGAGTTCCTGTTGACGATACGGAACTTTTGGATACATCAACTTCGGACTTTGTGACAGTTGATGTATCGGCCTCTCGGCTCGTGGAGCGGACCCTCCCGAACGAGCTTGCTGTGTGCGGGAACCCTAGTGCTGGCTGCGACTGCTACTTTGACAGCGACGACCGTGCAGAGATCCTCAGTGGACTGCGACGACGACTGTGCAGAGATCCTCAGTGGACCGCGACGACTACAGCTCTCAGCGATCCTACGTGGATCAGTGCTACAGATCCTGTGTGGGCCCGATCCTGTGTGGGTCTAATCCTGTGTGGGTCAGCGCTCAACGGTTCTGTGTGAGCCAGCGCCTACAGGTCCTGTGTGGGCCCGATCCTGTGTGGGTCTTGCGGGGGTTAGTTACCTATCGATCCTCATGGGTCCGACAACTTAGATGGATCAGTGATCATCTTTATCGTCATCCTAAGAAGTATACCTGTGTGAGCTGAATCTTCTGTTTACTCTTCTTTGTGGATTGTGTTGAGCTGTCCTGTGTGGATTTACTGTTTACTCTCATTTGCGGATTGTGTTGAGCTATCCTGTGTGGATTTACTGTTTACTCTTCTTTGTGGATTGTGTTGAGCTATCTTGTGTGGGTATACGTTTTGCTTTCCTGTGTGGACTGGGTTGTGCTTGGGCTCGGACGTTGGAGCCGAACGGGAATTGATGACTTAGGTATATGTATGGGCATATACCTAAGCAGTGTCGGTTGTTACTTCATGATTATATCTTTCCTTTTTGGTTTATCCTTTGTGGATTTCGGGAGACCTTCGGGGGTCTTGGGGTCCTTACTGAGTAGCTTATACTCACCCCTGCACGGGCTATGCCCGCACTACGTTGTGTTGGTTGCAGACGACGGACATCGCTGATCGTGGTGGAGGCGTGCGGAGCAGGACGGTACCTGGAGGTGGACCACTAGGCGGGACGTACTCGGAGCGGTCAGGTGGACCCGAGGAGCAGTGGAGACTATCTGTACCCACCCTTCAGGTGGGACTTCTAGAGGACGGCTCGACGCTGCGGCTTTTCCTTTCAGTTGTTGTTTTTCCTTTCAGTTGTACTTTACTGTTGGGCTTGTATTTCCGGCCCCTTTTACTTTTAGCACATCTTGTGCCGTTTTTACTTAGTGTTTACTTTTCCGCTTGCTTACTCTATGGTGATTGTTTACTTTTCAAAGGCAATGCCTTCCCTTTTTGTTGGGATTTACGCCTTGGTGCTAGTCGCCAGCCTCTGGCCTATGGAAGGCGGGCTTGGGGTAGTCACGACACGGGCCCCGAGGACGGGTCGTGACAACTGGAGCATAGGTTTCTTCATAGTCTATTCCTTATTTTTGATTATAGTCTTTAGCAACTAATCTAGCTTTATTTCTAACAATGACTCCATTTTCATCACACTTATTTCTGAAGACCCATTTTACTCCAATAACATATGTTTCCTTAGGTCTTTCAACCAAGGCCCAAACTTTATTCCTTTAGAATTCATTTAGTTCATCTTGCATGGATATAATCCAATCATCATCACCTAAAGCTTCATCAGGGCTTTTAGTTTCCAATTGGGAAAGGAATAATAGATGTTCTACTTCATTTCTTAAGGAACATCTAGTCCTTATAGGTTGATTCACATCACCAATTATGCTATCACTGGGATGATTCTTAAGAAAAGACTGATTTGGGTTTTGTAAAACCTGTTCATCAACATAGGGTAGGAAATCCTCTAGGGTAAATGTTTCAGTAGTGTCTTCTTGAACATTTTCCTTATCAGAAGGATCTTCTATAAAAGGTCAATAATTTGTTTTTGGAAACACATATGAAGATGTAGGTTGGGGTCATTTAAAAACAAAATGATCAGTTTCATCAAATTTTACATGTACTGTCTCTTCAATAGTACAAGTGTTTTTATTGAAAACTCTATATGCCTTAGAAGTAGTGGAGTATCCTAAGAAAATTCCTTCATCATATTTTGGTGCAAATTTATATAGATTATCTTTAGTATTAAAAATGAATATCTTGCAACCAAAAACCATAAAGTAGGAAAGTCTAGGTTTTCAACCATTCCATAACTCATAAAGAGTTTTATTAACAAAAGATCTAATCAAAACACGATTTATAGTATAACAAGCAATACTTACAGCTTCCACCCAAAAATATTTGGCTACAAAATACTCACTCAACATGGTTCTAGTTATCTCTTGAAAAATTCCATTTCTTCTTTCAACAACACCATTTTGTTGAGGTGTTCTGGGTTCTAAGAAGTTGTGAGTAATACCTTTTCTACTACAAAAAGTTTCAAAATCATAATTTTGAAATTATCAACCATGATCACTATGAATAGCTTTCAATGGAAGATTTTTCTCATTTTTTACTTGGTCTCTAAAACTTTTGAAATAAGAAAAATCTTCAGACTTCTTTGCTAGAAAATAGACCCATGTAAATCTAGTGTAATCATCAACCAAGGAAAATACATAATATTTTCCCCAAATGCTTCTAGTTTGTGTAGGACCAAAAAGATCCATATGCACTAGCTATAATGAATCAGTAGTTGAGACTTCACCGAATTATTTAGAACTTGATTTATATTTCTTTCCATATTGACAAGGGTCACAAACTTTAGAAGAATCAAATCTAAGATCTGGTAGATCCTTAACTAATCTTTTCTTAGAAAGTTTCCATAAGTTCCTAAGGTTACAGTGTCCTAACCTTCTATTCCATAAAAAAGAATGATCTTCCATTTCACAAAGGCAAGGTAAATCTTGGCTCCTAAGTTCTTTTATGTTTAGTGTGTAAACAGTCTCTTGCCTATGGGCAGAAAGAATAAACTCTTCCTTGGAATTGTGTACTAATCACTTGTCATTCCTAAAATTCACAAGGTAGCCTTCATCACATAATTGGTTTATGCTAATGAGGTTGTGATTAAGACATTTAACAAATAAAACATTTGAAATCAATGTTTTTCCAACAATATTGATGTTACCTATACCAATAATTTCTCCCTGAGAATTTTCTCCGAAAGTTACTTTTCCTCCTTTCGTCTTGATAATCATTTCGAAATAATTTTCGTTACCAGTCATATGTCGGGAACATCCACTATCCATGTACTACGTATTTTTTTGGTACTTTCCCTATTTTCTAGAAAATAAAAGAGTTAGACTTTCGGAATCTAAACTTTCTTGGATCCAGAAATTTCAGAAAGCAAAATTTTAGGTACCCATATCTTTTTAGAAAAATAGGCTTTATGAAATCCTAAAGACTGGGTTTTTTTAGAGAAAAATTCTTTTTCCAATGTCCACCGCACTGACATTTAGTACAGAATGGGGAACTTTGAGGAACAAAATAATTATTACTAAAAATTGGTTTAGAACTAGTATAACCAAAACCAGAACTATTCTTTAGAGGTCGGATTTGTGAATACATTTTATCAAAATTTTCCTTACCTAAGGTAAAGTTCAACAAACACTTCCTCAAGGAAATATTTTGGATTTGAGTTTGATAAATAAGTTCTTGTCTTCAAAAACATTTGATTTTGAACTAGAGCTAGGCTCGAAAACATTTTTCCTGGAAATTATGTTTTCTATAACTTTAGAAAGTTTATTCTTCTCAGAATTTACTTCCTCGATATTTTTTAAAATTGTTTCAAAATCAGAGTTTTTCTTATCATGATCTTTAGAAAGATCTGATATTTAGTTAGTAAGAATAGTATTCCTAGATTTTTCCTTATCATGTTTTTTCATGAGTTTTGAATTCTCAATCTCAAGAAGTTTAGAAAACCTAGAAAAATATTCATAGGAAGGTAAAGTATTATCTTCATCAGAAGAAGATTCTTTATCTGAAGAGTTATAATATTTACTATCATTAAAATTGAAAGAAACATTGGTCATTGATTCAGCATTTTGTACCTTAGCCATCAAACAATGATTATCAATAGGTAGCCTGGATATTAGACCAAGATTCTTCTATCTAGAAGATTCATAATATGAAGATTCATCTGAAGAGTCTCTACCACTGGCACTCCAAGTGTCATTATATTTCAAGATTTTCTTATCATTAACCTTGTAATACTTCTTTCTATTTTTCTCAGAATGCCTTTCTTTTCTTTATTTTCTCTTAATCATAGGGAAATCAGGTCTTATGTGTCCAGCTCTCTTGCATTCATAACATGTGACTTCTGAATATTTCTTATCTTTCCTTTCCTTTTTCTTATATCTAGATTGAAATTTCCTCTATCCAGCTAACATGTTCATCCTTAGAGAAAGATTTGCTAATTCATTTTCTGAGGATTCACTTCCACTAGATTCGGATTGGATAAAAACTTTCTTAGACTTGGATCTAGTAACTCTCTGAGGAGTCTTGGATTTAATATGATTAGAAGTTATAGTAAAAGAAATGTTGTCATTCCCATTCTTCTTCTTTACATTATTAGAATCTCTCTTCATTGTAGTCCCATGTTGAAGAATAGTTCCAAACAACTCATCTAAGAAAATTTGAGTGACCTTTCTATTCTCATCAATAGCAGTTCTCTTGGATTCCCATTCATTTGGAAATATGTATATGATCTTATCAACCAGTTCTTCATCATCTAATCCTTTATCACCCATGGATTGTAAACTATTCACAATAGTCATGAATCTTTGTTGCACCTTACATATGGGTTCTCCATAAGGAAAGTAGAAACCATGATATTCATCTCTAAGAATGGCTCTTCTTGTTTCAATTACTTTGGAAGTTACAAAGTGAGTAACTTCAAGTTTCTTCCTTATAGAATTTTCTGCTTCACAGGATGAAATTTGGCTATATATGTTTCCAGTCATGGAGCAAAGCAAATATTTTGTGCCTTATAATTCAGTTGATATTCATGCTTTTCCTGATTTGTAAAGGTACAAACTTCTTTATCAGGGATCTTATATCCTCCAGTAAGCATAACAAAATTATCAACACCAGTATTGATAATTAAAGTCTTCATGCGATCTCTCCAATATTCGTAATCATTTCCATCAAAGATAGGTGGTCTAGTTGGATTGAGATTGTCTATGGAACCAACATTGATTCCTGTCATCTTTAACAAAAGTATTTCCACAAAAACTTGTTAATAGTAAAAGTTTGTGAACAAGGAAAAAAGTCCTAAGCAAGAAAAATATAGAACAAGAGTATCTATAAGTAAAAAAGAATCCGAACTTTATGAGTCCGAAAAACAGATTCTGAAAAAAAAAGATTGAATATGAAAAATTCAATTCCGAGAATTCTCTTCTGAACCAAATCGTGAGATTAATTCAGATTGAACCAATGCTCTGATACCAATTGTTGAATTGGTACAGGGTATGAGGTTTCCAACCTATGATACCAATTGTTAGATGGTATGTGAGTATTATATACTCTATGATACCAAATGTAGGATCGAATATGTAATTAGATTCTCAAATACAAGAGGGGGTGAATTTTACTTTTAAAAATTACTTTAGAACTTTTAAAGATGATTACGTTTAATAAGGTTAAACAAGATAATTCAAAAAACCTCTAAGTTCTAAACACTTGCTTGATTCAGGAAATATGATTCTGAGAAAGTAATTCCGGAAAAGTGACTCCCGAAATGAAACTTAATGAAAGTTTACAAAGATGAAGATTCTACCTTAAAGCATATAGAATTTAACTAAATCAGAGTACAAGTATAAGGAATAATAAGATATTTATACTTTTCTCAATAATAAAAATGTAGAGGAAAACTTATAAAAAAACAAGTAACAAGTAGTAAATATTTTAACCCAAAGAGAAGGGTATCCAACAACCTTGGATAAAGGTCCCTTGATTTATACTTTCAAGAAATTCTATCTTACCCACACCAGGGTAAGCCCTCGATACAAAGATCGGAGTCTATCTTGCTATCCCCGCAATCCCTCAACTATCAGGTAGTCGACACCTCTATCTTCCTTAGAAAGTAAGCCCTCAACTTCAAGGTAGTCAGCACCTCTGTCTTCCTATCCCCGGAATCCCTTGATTGTACACAGCAACAATCAAAGTCTCACAAAGAAAATCTGAACCAGGATTTTAGTATGCACTAAGCATGACAGTTTATAAGAGACTCTCTCTCTAGAAATCACTTAAAAAAGTTTTGAGCATCAAAAACATCAAAAGTCTCAAAAGTCCCAAGTATGTTCAAATGACCTACTATTTATTGGCATAGCTCCAATGATCGGCTCCCTCCTCCAACGGTCATATTCTTCCTTGAATCTCATAGGGACATGTACACGTGTCACTCAAACAATGGTTAGATGATAACTAAAAGCACGAAATTGTTTTATAACAAAATGAGTGTAAGCATAACTAAAATTAGATATTCTGAATGTAAGAAAATGAATGTTCGGAGTCTAACCAAAATTGGATTTGGATTCTATAATACAAGGTTATTCAGATTCTATTTTATAGGAATTCAGAACCTAAATTCTGTAGAATTCCGGTGTCTTAATTTCAAGGAATTTCAGAATCTGGATTCACCAAAATTCGGAACCAGAACATTCAAAGATCGGAGTCGGAGTTCATGAGAATTCGGAGTCAGAACTCATAAGAGTTTGAAGTCTGAATTCAGAGAACTTTGGAGTCATAACTTAGAGAAGTTCATATCCAAAATTCGTATTCGGAATTTAGAGTTAGAACACAAAGAAGTTCATACCAAGAATTTGTATTCAGAATTAGGATTCAGAACTCAGTGATGTTTGTAACCAGAATTCTGATTCAAAATTCGGAGTCAAAACTCAGTGAAGTTTGTTACCAGAATTCTGATTCAGAATTCAGAGTCAGAAATCAGTGAAGTTCGTAACTAGAATTCTAATTCGGAATTCAGAGTCAGAACTCAATGAAGTTCATATCTAGAATTATGAGAATTAGGAGACTAAAACAGAATGCTTCATATCTATGTAATTATAGGATTCTAAGGTTTTGGTTACAATCCGAATTTTACAATTAAGAAAAATATTGATATGAACAATGAAAACAAGGTAAAGGTAAATTTCCTTGGGTAAGGAAATTTACCTTAAGGAAGTGAAACAAGGGGTAAAATGAGTTTTGACTTAAGATAAGGTGTTTGTGATTTTCAAAAATAAGAAGAAATGGTAAAGTCATAAGCAAACCTTAATGACTTAACAGTCTCCCCCTTGAAAGAAGGAATAGAAAAGTCATAAGGAAAACCTTATTGACTCAACAGTCTCTATCTATTTCTAGATTAGATAACTCTTCTCCATTGTTTCTTAATAATGCTTGGCCCAACAAGTGATGTATAGTCTATTTCCACCCAACAATGTGGTTATTGAGAAAGGAAACCCATAAAATACTTCGAAAGGAGCCATATGTATCAAGGCCTGATAGTTTTTGTTATAAGAGAACTCCACCAATGACACATGATCCTCCCATAAGCCACTAAAATACATTACGAAAGCCCGCAACATGTCCTACAACATTTTTATCATCTATTCAGATTTTTCATTTTCTTGGGGATGATATGTCAAACTCATAGTCAACTAAGTCCTAGGGGATTTCTATAAGGATTTATAGAAATGATACATAAACCACAGATTTATGTATGATACAATTAAAACTGGTATGTCAGGTCTCATTGCCACTTCTCATATGCATATTTTGTATAGATCCTCCACCATATCAGATTCATGCATATGAATGAAATGAACATACATTGTGATCTGATACACTATCACTAATATGGAATCATGTTTCGAAACCATTAATGGGAGACCTTGTAAAAACTCAATATCCATCTTTTTCCATTTCCACATTGGAATAGGTAAATACTGCAACATACCTTCCAGTCACTAATTTTCTTCCTTAACATACTAACATGTTAGGCATCATGAAACAAACTCAGTCACCTTTCATTTCATGTCAATCCACAAAAACTGTGCTTTCAACACCGTATATGTCTTCAGTATTCCAGGATGAACAACCCATCCAAAATGGTGGTATGCATGAATAAGTTGTTCCTAGCAAGTTATAAGTACAGCCATCCAATCTCAAAACCATAAAACAAAATTCCCATTCAGTTTCCATCCCTTAATGGTCTCCCCAACATTGAGTTGTGAACTCATTAAAACACATTCTTTATCATATGTTTGTTCCACCTTTACCATATTTACCAAATTAGGAACAAGTGAAATAGTAAAGAAAAATACAACATCACCATGCTCTTAACATTCCACATGCATGATGGTTATGACTCACATTAACTTCCACCCATCTAAAGCTTCTTTTTTCAACTGAGCAAATTACTTTCTACTTAATGCATCAGCCACAAAATTTCATTTCCACAGTGTATACATCAACTTAAATTAAAACATTTTTAGATACTCCATCCATCTTCTTTGTCTCAGGTTCAAATCCCTTTTGAGAAAATAACCTCTAAGCTCTTATGATCAGTGAATAAAGTAAATTTTTCTATAAATAGGTAATGACACCAAGTCCTCAAAGCATGGATTTCTATAGCTAACTCCAAATCATTTTTTGGGTAATTCTTCTCATTCCCTTGTAACCGCCTTCATCCATAAGAAACCACACGGTTTGTTTTCATGAGGAAACACACCAACCCAGATCCCTAAGAATCACAATACACCACATACCCTTGTCCAGATTCTAGAAATATCAAGATAGGTGCTGATGTATGGAAAACATTCATCTCTTGAAACAATTTCTGGCATTCTTTAATCCATCAGAATGGAACATTCTTCTTTTTAAAATTTATCATAGGTGAAGCTAATCTTGAAAAATCATGAACAAAGAATTGGTTATAACCAGCTAGAATAAGAAAAATCTATATCAAAAATATATTATTTGGCAGTTTCCAAGAGGTAACAGCTTCTATATTATTTAGATCCACTAAAACACTCTTTTTTATGAATCACATGGACAAGAAATCATACCTCTTATACCCCAAAACTTCACTTTGATGATTTTTCATAAAAATGATGGCCTCTCAATATTTCCAACACTATCTCTAAGGGTTTCACATTCTCATCCCTTGTCCTTTAATACACCTATATTTTATCCACAAACACCACAACAAAAGAGAATCTAGATAACACCGAAATACCTGATTCATCGATTAAATAAAGACCGCTGGTGAATTTGTAAGATGGACTAGAATCACAACTTATTCATAATTTCCATATCTACTTCTAAAAGTTATCTTCAAAATATCCTCCTTCCAAACTAGTAATTGGTGATATTCTGATCACATTTAAATCTTATAGAATCACTTATCTCCTCTCAATTGATTGAACATATCATTAATTCAAGGAAGTTTATAGCTTTTCTTTTTCTTAAATTGGTTAATATTACAATAATCCACACAAATACTTAGAGTTTCATCTAATTTCATCACAAACAAGATAGGTGATTCCCACGGAGATGATCTAGTCCAAATAAAACCCTTTTATTTGAGATCTTCCAACTGCACTTTCAAATCCATTAATTATATTGGTTCCATCCTATACGATTAAATATAAACAGGAATTTTCCCCAAGAGGTGATCAATAATAAACTCCACTTCCATTATAGGTGGTAACCCTGATAATTTTTTAGGAAACACATCTAGAAATTGATCCACCACTATTGGTAAATTGATATTCTAGATCTCTTCCATCGATACCAAAGCCAATTCCACTATATGGTAATAGATTTTTCCCACTATAGATTCCAAAAATCCTATTACACCCATCTTCATACTCCTTTCTCCTCTAAAGAGATGTCTGACACCATCCTCAATCGTGAACCTAATTGTTCTTCTACAATATTTGATGTGAGTCTTGAAAGTTTTCAACCAATCCATACCAAGTATTACATCAAAGAATGCCATATCAAGCATAGATAAATACCATTTCAACTCAAATCCATCAACAATTATCAAACATGTTATACACACAAAGGCTTGACATTCTCTTTGACCAATAGGAGTTGGATGTCTATTCAAAGAATAAATCGACTCAAATTTTAAACTTAGTAGATCAATAACAGAATAATTGATAAAATAATTCAATGAACCAATATCAAACAACATATGTATAATGGTATAAATAAAAATAATTGCACCTCTCACTATATATAGTCCATCATTATAATCCACAATGACATGTGAAGCTCCATATAATTGATTTGTCACTTCATGTTGTTCTTTGTTTCCCTTATAATATTACCCTTGTTAAGGAGTCATGGAATTCTTATAATCACCAGGGCTAGCTCTATTATAATGATGAGATTGATTTTTTCCCCTCACCCCATCGAAGTATACAATTCTTGTGATACTTGAGAAGTGTTCCAAACACCTGACCATGGAGAGTTGTGAAAATAGAGATGAAGATGACCCATCTTTTTGAAATTATGGAATGATATTGGTGGTTTTGTACACTCTCACTTCATGTGGTTGAAGTATCCACATTGAAAACATCCCACTTTTTTCACGGGTCTTGGAGCAAGGTTCACTGAGCTAGCTGTCTAATTTTGATTCGTCCTCTCACCTTGGAAATATGTGACCCTCGTCTACTTGCTTCTAGCATTATAGTTCCCACCAATTCACATGGTTATAAACATACATCCTCCTCCCATATCTCCTGAGATGTCTTATTCATCCACTGTCACTCTATTGATTATCTCTGTATAGTTAGTAATATAGATCACAACAATCTTCAAGAAAATATTCTTCCTTATCCATGATTCAAACATGTGTTCCTTCAAGGATTCACTAGCCGAAACCTTAGGTGAAAAGTTCACTTAATCCATGAATTTGTCTGCATACTTTGTTATAGAATGATTTTTCTATTTTAGGAAAAAAAAAGTATGTTGTTCTCTAGATCTTGAACGTGTGAAGATAGAATTGTTTGTTGAATAATTCATAAAAATACTTTCAACTAAGGCCTTGATCTACTTTAGCATGCACCTCTAGATCCCACCACTGAAGTGAAAGATACTTAAGAATATACATCACTATATTGAATGTCATCTCTACTAGTGTGCCGATGAAATTGAAGATATGATTCATCCTATTCAGTCACACCTCTACCTTTTATTCATTAGAATCACCTCAAAGTATTGGTGGATTCTACTTCTGGAACTATATGGAATGATACACTTGTCTTGGATCATCCTTCCAGTTCCCTATGTCCATAGACTAAAATACTTGTAAGATACTCTGAACTAGTTTTTGGTTCACCTATAGCTTAGTTTCAACCACATTCTCTACAGTGTTTTCTTTTTAGTTTCTATGATTCATATTGGGTTCCATTTTCTATAAAAACAAAAAACACCATAAGTCTCACTCTTAAGCATCTGACAGCATAGAATTTTAAATTATATCACATCAACTATCACAACAATGCTTTCCAAAATTATTATTTTTCCATGTTTAACCATTTTTGAAAAAAATAACTTGATTTTGAAAATAAAACCATTTTCAAAATATCACATCGATGCACATTTTCAAAATCATTCATTTGAAAAAAATCAACACTTTTCAAAAATCAAAAAATTGCACCAAATCATATATCATTACTAAAAATGAAATATTCACTCCTAATGGGAATCCATTCCTCTACAATTCATGTCATTATCATCTCATTGGCTAAACCCATGACAATGAAATTCCATATTCTATAAGTGTCTCAAAAATACATATGTTCTCACCTCCCTGGTAACTTGATGCTCAGCATTAAAGGGTTAGATAAATCCTTTTATTCTTTACATTCAAGTTCTTACAATCCTACTCCTTGCTACAATCCCAACTCGAGAAATGCCAACTCCAAGACTAACGGCTTATACCAAAGGACCAAACAAACTTATTTCACTTGAAATTAAAGGACTAAAAAAACCTATACACTTGTTCTAAAAGATAATTAGAAATACCAAGACTGATACAATATTTCTTAAACATATTTTGGATTGGAGACTGATACCACTTGTAACATCCCTCTTCTTCTCATTGGCTTGAGAAAGAAGAGGAACATTACTTGTCCTTAAGAGACATCCCCAATATTTTAAAGGTTGGAAATAAATACTGAAGGAATTCAATACATGTGGGGGTAATTTTCCTTTTTATAAATAAACAATTAACAAAAAAACCAAAGGAAAAAACCCCACTATATGATTTGTGATGACAATAAAAGACAACTCAACATTTCATATATCAAAATCAAACTAAAACCAAGTACCAAAGTGGAAGACTATAATATTTGAGTAAACATCAGAAGATAAACTATTAAAACATAAAGACAACCACATTACTCCAAGGCTTCATATGATTCAACATATAACTCCACCAAACATCCCAAGTATCATGAATTAGTACTAAATATGTTTTATACTTTACCTTTTCCCATTTATTAATAGACAATATCTACAAAAGCACCAAAGTTCCAAAGTTGGGGTGAGTACTAGAACCCAGTAGGTTTTCCCCCAATGACTTCCCTACTCACACCACTAGGATAGAAAAGTTATCAATAATTGTATAAACTATTTAAATAATAAAATTTCTTAAAACAGTTTATAAGTAAATATAAAAAAGATCCATATCAACTTGTTTTCCAAAAAAAGTCGTTTTTCAAATAAAGAAACCAAACAATTCATTACAAGCATTTCACAAGATCCATTTGGAATAACCATTTCATTCCACAAATCTACACCACCAACCAAGAATGCATCGTTATTACAGTTCCATACTCATGAGTGGTCTATCTTCAATATTCCAATTGATCATAAGGTAATTATATCTCATGTTCCATTACACATTTGACACTGAGGACAAGGTCATATATCAACCAATCCTTTTAAATTCAATATGAACACACACTCTAGTATACCCAAAACCATTTTAATAAAATAAACCTTTTTATTGAAAACCTTTTTCCAAAAAACCATTTCAAAAATTCATCAAGGCCATATTTTAAAATAATCATTTTAAAATAAAGAAACCAAAGAACATTGCAAAACTAATTACTATGATCCCAAAATATCACTAAAAATATTAAATTGTCACCAAAAAGGTTTTATAAACTTATTTGGAAACCAATTTCACAGTAAATATCATGGAATTAAATCAATTTGAAACTAAGACAATCAGTTCTAGCAAGAGGATTTGTGAGTGAAGCCACATACCTTGATATTTTTGGAAAAAATTATAAATGCCATGAAAAACATCACCAAACCAGTTGAAACACCATGAACCTGCCTTAGATATCATACTCTATCATAAACCAACAGAAATATAATCATATTTGGAATCCACAACCATAGATATACCAACATCAGGCATATATATAACAAAATAGGAGAGAGGGATAAGTAGATATAATAAAACCACCAAGAACAACTAAAAACAATCACATAACACAAGAATAAAAATTCAAATCACCAAGGGAAGCCTTCGGATTGCCTCTGAATCAATGAGAGAACCTTCCTTGACCTTTGAGAGAGATAAACCTTTTTATAATCAAGGATATAATTAACTAGTATTTGAAATATATTTACAAAATATAATGATTAATTTCATTAACAAGATATAATCTATGTTTTTTAAATAAATTTAAGAAATTCAAGTAACATGTTACTGTATCTATAATATAGAGATATAATTTAGAAAAATAGCTTAAATTTTTTTGGAATGGAATAAATTTATGCTTCTTGACACTATATAAGTAAAACACCAGAGAAAATAAATTTTTTTGACCAATTAAACTGGAATAAAAACTCAAGGAGTAGAATAAAATGATCATAAACTATTAAATATTGAGTCTAGAAAAGAACTAGAGATGGTTGAAGAGACAATAAAATCATGTAGGAAATAAGGAGGATAATGGTTTGGTAAGGTGAATTCATAATAAATATTAAAAATAAAATGATAAAAATATAAATAGGCCCTAGTAAATAAAAGAATGGATGAATAAAGTGAATTCATAGTAATCAATAATTTCATTCCATATATTTTATATCCATTGAGGAAAAAAAGGTGAAATTAAGAAAACTCTAAGAAACATTTTTTGTTATTTAAGAGGATAGAAAGTAATAAAATATTTTTGGATCCTCATATTCAAATTCACATATGCACAAAAAAATTAGGATTACTACTTATAATAATAATAAATTTTATGAAATTACAACCATTTAACTGATAAAGGGATATGGGGTTATACAAAACAATATTCTTCCCGTGTTTAAATTCAATATAAGTTTTCTTATATCATGTCAATTTGGAATTATGATTGAATAATGGTTTCATTTTTACCTTGTAGAATTAATTAATATATTATCATATTCACTATTATAGTAATTTAGAGTTAGTGAGGAAAATCCTTCAACCATGTCTCTTCCACTTTCAGATAGTTTAATAAAATACCACATGAGAATAGTGGATACTATTCTAGTGAAAGTTAGGAAATTATTTCTAACTGCAATCATTTTGGTTTTATAAATTTAATGTGAAAATGATGTTACTATCATTTTAGGGTGACTATTCATGGATACTAAAGGGGTAATTAATAAAGTGTCCCAAGGGAAGCTGGTTTTTAATGTGGGAAATAAAAGATTATATTTTAAATTATTAAATTATATAAAAGAATACTCACTTTAGAAAACCATATTGAGGGTATATTCATTGAGGAAGAGATATTGATTTACATAGATATATTAAAAACATTAAATTTATGGAAACTGATGTTGTGATTGAGAAGAAAAAATTTTATAACAATGTTAAAAACAATAATTTTTAAGGACATAATATATAAAATATAATTTTGAGTGATTATGACCAATCTAGACATAATGACTCTTTTTTTAGATTGAACATCAATTCTGGAATTAAAGGTTGTACTTTATCCTTTTTATTGTGCATTTTTAAGAGTGATGAAGAACTAAAAAACATTATTTCATCAAAACATGAATGATAAATGTGTAAAAAGTTTTTGGAGGTCATGAATAAGTATCAGGACGCCATTTATTTTCCAATTTCCATTATCAAAGGAAATAACCCATCACACGATATGCAAAAAATTGATAGAGATTGGACATGAATCAATGATTGTATGAAAAAGTTGTAATAACCTAAAAATGAAGGAGGATGGTTGAGAAGTGGTAATTAAGTTCCTAGATGCATGAAATATTTAACCCATTTAGATATTTCTTGGGTAATGCATATGAAAGTGTTTCTAAAGAATAGATGAGTGACATTTATGACCAATGAAAATAAATATTTGATCCTAACTAGAAAATTCATGGAATAGAGGGTCTATATTTATTATAAGAATCCAACATGATCACTAGAAAATATCACATTCCGATGAATTTTTATGAACATATGCTGAAGAATTATAAAGGTAATTAATTCTACTATTTTATATAAGGGTATTGAGTAAATAATTTGGTCTAATATGATTCTATGGATCATGAAAAAATTACATTCACAGATTAATTTTAAAATTTCACATATAGAAGAATCATACTCTTATTTTATAGACCATAAGTCACATTCCACATATGTATGATAGTGATCTTATCATACATTTATAAAGGAACAAAGAAATTTTTATGGATGACTTCTCCATCATGGAAAAACATTTTATGATTAATTAAGAAATTTAACCATGGTTCTGTAAAGATTTTCAGAAACTAAAATGTTTTTAAGCATGGAAAATTGTTAGTTTATGGTTCTAGAGGGTATGTTACTTTGATATATGACCTTTAAAATAGGTTTTGAAATTGAAAAATCCAATAATTAAGTTACCCAAAACATGCCTCCAATGGATTTTGTTATGCTGGTAAAGAGTTTCTTAAGACTTGTAGTCTTTTACAAGAGGGTTATTAAGGATTTTGAAAAAATAAGAAATCAAATGTTTAATTTTCTAGGTAAGGATATACCTTTCATTTTTTGATCAATTCCTATGATTATTTAATTTAAAAAAGAGAAATTTAATCATTTTCCAAAATCATAATAAGTTTCAATTACAAGATATGCTTTAAACCCATGTGTGATTTGAGTAATACTATATTTGGAGTATTTCTTTGAAATATATATATATATATATATAAAGATTCATGATATTTATTTTGTTGGAATGTTTTTTTAGTAAGGATATGAATAATTATACTGTATTTGATAAATAATTTGGTAGTTTTATGCTTTAGAGATGTGGATTTAGTACCTATTAACCTCAAAGGTCATCCCTTATTCAAATAATAATATTTTGAGGTGTATTATGAAAAATAATTATTCTAAGGAAAGTTTAATTAACAAGATTATAATATTTTAAGATATTTATTTGGAATTAAATGATAAAAAATGTGTCTATAATATAATATCTGGTTGTCTCACAAGGATACCCTATATTTAAGAAAGTGAGTTTCAAGTAATAAAAGTAGAATTTATAGATGAATAAATAACAGTTTTCTATCAAGTTAGAATTTTATGGTTTTTTGGATTTTATAAATATTGAGCATCAAGGATCATTCCCCATGATTTTACTTCAAAAAAATATATGTTATAAATTACTACCTGGATGAATATATACATTGAAAAATATGTTATAAAATAATTATGGGATGGTTTTTACCTAAGGAATATATGGAAATAATTCTATAAAGGTTATCAATATTCACCCTATATAGGTTACTATAGAGGTGATGGAATAATAAAAATAGTGACATGTTGTGGATTTTATTGTCATACACTTTTTAATGATTTAATGAGATTTTCAATTTCTTATGAATAGTTCTAGATAATGGGAAAAATTAGATGGTGGTAAGAGATTACTAAAATTGAAAATTGGAAGTATAAATATTTTATTTTCAGTCCATGTATTTTATTGGATGATTACTACCATCTTATGGTAATGGATATATCTTCACTATGTTAAATTATGTCTCTATGTGGTAAGAGAATGTTCCACTCCAAAATAACTTAGCCTACAATGTAGTGATAATAATCTTGAAAAACATCCTTTTATGATTTTGGTTGTTAAGATATCATCGGGGAAAAGAAAGTGTGTATTAAGAAATAAAGATCAAATAATTGATAAATAAATATAGGGATTCTCACATGTCATGGAAAACATATCTCCCTTGGTCAATTGGGTTAACATAGATCTCTAACCGTGAGATAAATAAATTTTTTGAAATAGTGCTGGGAAAATCAAGTAATTATTGGTCCAATAAGCTGGGTAAAGTACTCTAGTACTATAGAGACACATTCTATACACTAATAGCGATTCTTATATATAGGTTTCTATATATAAAGTCATGTCACGTACCTATGGAGATAGAACATACATCTTATTGGGATATAAAAAGCTATGAACTATGATTAATAGAGTTTTGGAGAAAAAAACTTCTATAACTAAATGAGTTAGATGAGATTACACAAGATTTATTTGAGAATGTATAAATTTATAAGAAAATAATTAAATATATTCATTACTTCAGGATTCAAATAGGAAACTTATGATTGGAAAAAATTTGTTTCTATTTAACTATAAAATGAAGCTTTTTCTTGGGATACTAAAGTCAATGTGGTTCAAAACGTCATAATTAGAAATGTTCGGATTGATAGAGCTATGGGGATGTTGTGAGAAGAAAATATATCATTTTTAAATAATTTACAATTAATTACACTCTACATATTAAGATAGTTTAAGGGGTTGGGTTCCATATAATTTATTATAAAATAAGGTAATTAAATATTGGTTACGGACATTATACCAAGAACTACATAGGAAGAAACCCATGGTTCATGGAGTTTTTTATTTTATTTTTTAATAAAATTTACTAACTCTATAATAAATACCTTTGATTGAAATTTTTTTATCACTCATATTTCTATTATAGTAATATTTTATAGAAAAATACATGGAATTAATCCCCTTATGCTTTTGAAAAAGAACCACATTATATAAAGGATAACATTAAACTTAATATTATTTTTTCATTCCCTTTAATTAATGTATTGAAATTTTTATATTTTATTCACTTTCCTACTTTTATAAATATAGACACAACATTAGATAATAATAGTGGAGTAGGTGTTAGGTAACACACATAAGAATCCTCACATTCCACAATTATTGAGGATATATGGGTCAATTTAATATTATATTATTACCAGGTATGAGGTTTAACAATAATGGTGTCTAATTAGGGAGTGTATCAGTGAATTTTATTCCTCGAGTGACTTCATTGGACTAATAAACAAAAACTTAAGTGGTTAATTTTTAGAATAAATTCTCATTTCTAAAAGTCTTGGTAAAAGATAGATAGTATATTTGTAAGCTAAGTATGAAGTAGGAAGAAGATATTGGAAATAATTTCAAAGAAAATTATTTCTAATTTGGAACTATGTTCTTAATAACGAAATAATTCATAAATTTTTATAAAAAATAAAAAATACATTAAATCCATAAGTTTATTAAGAAATTTTAATTCCTGTTAATTAATGTCTTTATTTTTAAAAATAGTTGAGTGAGTATTATAATGTCTCTTCCCCCTATCAGATAACTAAACGTAATAGTAAAAATAAAGATAATCATAATTTACAATGAACTCTATAGAATAAAAATCATTGTCATAATAAAAAGATATATAAATAGTCATCACATGATAAAACTAAATATGTTCCATTTTACGTCATACATGATATAAATCAAGTTTAAGAGCGCACACGGATGATTGAATACAAAACCTAATACAATATATATAAAAAATTTGAAAACTACAAAAAAATAAGGCTTAAGGATCCACCTTGTCACATCCCACAATCCTTACATGCAACATAGATCCACCTTGATTGTAGGTCCTTTTGCCTTACCATCACCCCTAATTATGAAGTTTCCATGGCCATTAATGTGCATATTTTAGGTGTGAGAAAAATACACAGTAGGCTAGCTCCAATTATTCCCTGAAATATCTCTAGTAATAAATGTGTACCTTATATATGATATGAAGATAAGAAATAATATATATACTATTCATCATATCATGTATTACTAAACATACACCCATATAAACTATCATACATGCCTTAAAACGTTCCGAAATGGAATGAATACTCCTTTGTTTGAACAAAACATTATAAAAAATGAGATATCATCTCTAACAATAATATAACAAGTGAATAGGGTATTAACATTATTATAGAGAATGAATGGGTTATCAAATCTGAAAATAATATAATTGGTGAGTGTGTAATCACAATAAATATTTACTATGGATGAATTAGAAATCAACAATCATAACACTAGATGATGTGAAAAGGATATCACAATAGTCACAATAATAATGTTGAGTAACTCATCACCATTTATAATGTTATGGGTGAATGGTTCCTCAAAAATAAGCATAAGATTAATTTAATGGGTCTTCACTATAATGGAAGTTCCCTAGAAGCAAGTTTACCACTATGAAGTGGAGGTAGTGAATCAATGGTCACATTTTAAATTTTCTTTCAAATTAACCAATATGACCTATTAGGATCTGATCAACTCAAAACATATCACTCATCCTTCCAGAAAAAAATATGAAATAAACTAAAAGTGGTTGTAAATAATTTTCACATTGTTTGGTCTAAGTGTGGGTACCTACTCCTTGTTGAATTCGGTTATTCACCCAAAGTCATAGTTTTTTCACTATAAAAATAATAGTTATATTGGGTATCCTCTTAAACCAATAAAACTTATCACAAAAACACAACATCCCATTATTTTTCCCATTATTATAAGGGATTCACAATCTACTACTACTAGTTACAAGTAATTTAGAATATGGTGAGAAATATCACTTCAAACTTCATATTTTTTAAAAAACTGATGATGATGATCTTAATATTCAATCCTATAAGATAATTATAATAAAATATGATCACTTATTCAATATCATTGAATTAACTTTCTATATTATATACAATGGTTTAATAGGATCATAAAATATTTTATTATCAATTATTAATCCTCTATACTTTCCCATTATTCATTTTCAATTTCTTATATACATAGAATTATATGAATATTTTTCAATTATTATTTTAAATAAAAAACTCCTTAATTTTGGTAAATTCCATTAACTCTAACCAATAACACCCAAATATCAGTATAGAATGATCTCGATAATGATTTTATAATATTTTTATTTTAAATTCTCACCAATATCTCTACTTTATCTTATATTTTAATCTTCCTCAATTCTTGGATTTCATCACAGATTTTCAAAAATAATGTGGTATTTCATGATTTGAATTCTAATACTATCATAAAATTTGAGTTAAAAAGTAGCCTCTAGAAATTTAACATCAAAAATTTGAACACCTATGATATCAGCATAATACTTATGTAGCATAGTGATTCCTTTTTCAATTTTTATTCCTTCAGTCATCCACTTATATTTCATAAGATTTAATGAGTCTAATAGTATTATGAAAATTCAAACAATGTATTATGAAATCTTATAGTATTATGTAATCTAAAAAAATGTCCAATGTGGTACGAAACAATGTCTTATTTGATCATAAAGTCTTAAAAAATATTATACAATGTCTTACAAAATCCTATAAAAAACATGTGTGATCTAAACTTATTATGAAATATTCAAAATAATAGTTTTATAAAAACTCAAATTCCTTATAAAATCCCAATAAATTCTTGAAAAACATAAAAATTATTATAAAATATCAAAAAAATCCTAAAAAAATGATATAACTTTTATAAAATATTCAAACTATTATAAAAAATCATGGACATATCTTTTTCCCCGTATTCCGAACAAAAAATATATAATTCATCTATTAAACATGAAACTTCCTATAGTTATTTTCAAGAAATCTCAGGTAGGATCAAAACAGCTGAAAACATTCAAAATATTTTTTAATGTACCATACTTAGAGTTGAAAAAAATAAAACCTTCTTCAATAATTACATTTGGTTCTACAATCTCCCCCTTTTTATTTTTTATCAAAATTAACAATTTTCTCAAAGGAAATTAAAATCATAGCCTTTACCAAATATAATAATCATAATTTCACACCATTAGATAAAGTATTTTTTTTGAGAAAATTCCATCCCTAAATGGAAGGTAATATTGTATAAGTGATTTTAATACCTCATCTATAATCCGAACACGGATTATCCTTTTTCTATAAATTTTTTTAATAACAACAGTCATAGATTTATAAATGAAAAATTACAATATTTACATATCCCCCTATGACACAATAATCCAAGGAATACTTAGGGTATATCCAAAATTCCCTAAAATGTGATATAAAGGTTTGACCTACATGTCCAAACTCAAAGTCTCAAATCATTATTTAAGCCTTGATTTGTTGAAGAAATATGTAAGTTTATATTTGGTAGGAATAAACTCAAGATTTATATCCCCAGTAGAAAATTTCTATTTAATAAAATTAAATCTCAAGTTAATATTCTTATACTGAGAGTATTACAATAGATTTTTAGATCAATAACTTTCACATTGATTTCCACATGAAATTATGAATGGTTTCTCAATATTCACCCTAAAGTCATAAATATTATAATTCATCTAGTTCATCTAGATATAACCACTAGTATTAGACACATATTATACCTATGTGATTCTCAACGCAACTAAATTTTTCTTCATATAGTTCGGTATCACACAGATTCCCCCCAAGAGAAAAAATCCCCCTTAATTGGATCTCATATCATCACCATCTCCTTCCCAGTCAACATGAGTAAATAAAAACTAATTTTATTTATCACCTATTTTACAGATCATCCCAAAGTTAAAAGTTCATTTTAATTACTTGAGAACACTTTTGGTATCCATTAAATATATTTCCTTTAGATAACTTTTCTACCCTACATTCATGATCACTATATAGACAATATCATGTATTGATGTAGTGAGATGGGGTAAACAAAAAATCCATATTCAAAATTATTTTTAATTCAAACTCTTTTCTTTAACAACTTTGTTAATCCTAATCCCATCATATATGCATATGGACATTGGTTTGGAGTCTTCCATACTTAACATCTTCAATAATTATATTACAAACATTTCTAGGGAATGAAAAATAAATTTTTTATTTTGTAACATATGAAATCCCATAAAGTACCTCAATTATCCCAAAATGAACATATAAATATCATTATTCATTTATCTTGAAAATTAATTATAATAAATCTTTTGATCACCAGAAATAATAATCTCATTAACATATATAATTAAAATTAGAGTACCAAACTCCATTTTATTTATATATTAATTTTTTTATCCTTTTCAATGGGTGAAAAACATTTCTCTCAATCATTTTTCCATCTATGAGTAAAAAAATATTTGGTACTATCTTATCCCATAGGTATCCTTCTTTGGTTTCAAACCCTTATTCCAGAACTATATCAAACAAACCCTTTAGGGTACTCAATGTAGACTTTTTCTTCATACTCTTTATTCAAGAAGTTAGATTTCATTCCCATATCATAAATTTTATAAATTATAGGTGATAAAATAGCTAGGAATATTCTTATTTCTTCAAGACTTATAATAAGACCAAAGGTTATATTAAAAAACCTCTTCAACCATTGAGTATCCTTTGAATACAAAGTTTATACATATTCTGTGTAACTTATCCTTTATCATTCAACTTATTCTTGAATACCCACTTCATATAAATCAAAATGTTCATTATTAATCATGAGAAAATATACCATCTGGTATTCTTCTCTATATGATATAATTAATAATTCATGGAATCAACCCATTATTTTTTCTTAATAATTTCATCAATTGAATGAGGCTCAATTTAAGATATAATAGTTAATTTATTGTAAATCCTCAACCTTTTTATTGGGAAAAATAGTTCACTATGACTTCCAATTATATTTTATATCACTATATGATTGCTTATATTTTGGTATTTTAGTTTTCCATTTTCAAAAGACTTGTATTCATCATTGGTATAATCAAAGTCAATAACAACAACACTTTGTTCATTTTATACTTGTTCTTCAATAAAATTCTTAGAAAACTCCTCAATTTATTTTTCTAAAATATTTAGGTTGTCTATGTCAAAGTTTTCAAAACAAATGTCGCATATAATTTTCATAGATTACCCAAAACATCAAACATTTCATTCATCCTCTTATTCTACCATATATAGCCTTTACCATTTGATAAGTATCCCATGAATATTCTTTTCTCTATTTTCTCTTCAAAATTTCCTATGTTTGTGTTATTAATATTAACATATTAAGTACATATAAATAAATTATATTACATTATTTTTGTATTTTTATTGTACCATTTTTTATATGATTACATGTGTGTCTCATATCTCAGTAGAAACATGTTCTCTATAAGCAAATCCATACACACTTCTTTCCTTCAGAAAAACACTAAGATTTTGGGTACAATAGGCATTTTTATACCCATCTCAACTAAAATTATGTTAATCATTTATGTTACACCATTATTTTAGGGAGTGTATGGTGTACTGTATTGATTCATAGTTATAAGATTAGTAAGATAGATTTTAAAATAATCAATGGTGTGCATTATTCTATTATTTGAACATAGATTCTTAATGTAGACTCGTAATTATTTCTCAGCCTATCTTCTAATGATTTTGAACATATTTAAAACATATAACTTAGGATTACTAAATATAAAAAAATCATCTTATTTTAATCATAAATGAAAGTAATTAAGTGAAAAACACATATGGTAGACTTTTATCCCATAGGATCTCATTAGTTCATATGAATAATATTAAGTGTTCTAGTGAAATGAATCTCCAATCCTTTATGAGTAACTTGAACCATTTTTTACACCTAATAAGTTTCACAAATATCATATATATCTCTTTATCTATATCTATCTAGTTGATTTTGGTTTCTCACAATATAATACATTAAAATTATAATAAAAATTATATGTCCAAGTAGGAAAATACTTTAATGGCATTGGATTTTTTCAACTTTAGTAGTTAAAGAACATGAATTATTGGGATCACTAATTAATACATATTACAACTTATTCTTTTTTCATTGGGGTATGATCCTTCCATATTTCATGATTTTAATATTACATGAGTATTAATTGAAAATAACCTCTTTCATATCATCATAATTTTTTTTAACTCTCAAAAGATTATGCCTAAGGCCTTCAACAAATTTACATATTTTGACAGTCGATTTTGAGTTTCAATTTCTGTATTGAAAACTCCTATGATTATAAGTGAATAGTCATTTCTAAAACGAAATAACCAACCATAATTTTTTTCAATATTAGTAAATATTTGTGTATCACCATTCATATATAAGTATTTAATACAATAAATAATCCAAGACATAGTTCTTTTGTAATAATTCAATGCAACTTTAGCAAACCCTAAAATTTCTTCCATCATTTTTGAAATTCCCTTTCCTTTATCAATGTATAAAAACTAAATAGTAAGGATAGTAATAAAATAATTATAAAAATAACCATGATTATAAAATATAATCTATATTTATTTAAATAAATCAAACATGTTTTTTGTTGGAATAAATGGTGTATTTTTTCAAAGCTTGCTTCTTTTGATAATATCTTCTATTCATCTTAGAATTTCTTTCTATTGATTAATGTAACTTCCTTATTAGTTAAAATTGAACCAACATGAATATAAATTATACTAAAAAACTCCAAAATAACATTAATATCCTCACAAGCCTGGTATTTCATATAGATAATTATTCTTTTCATAATATTGTTTCTACTAACATAATATAAATTATGCTAGTTTTTCCTTCGGAGGTAAGATTTTCTTGTGATATAGTTCCCTTATTTTCACATAGAATATGGTTTATAATTCTATTATTGTCCCAAATAGATCTATCTTTATTTTTTTAACTGTATTATTAGGGTCTAGAAATTGATTTTTGGATTTGGTGGGAATAGAATTAAACTACCTCTTTAGACTCAATTTTTCACCAGATTGTGATGATTCAGCTTTGACTTATAATACATTGTTAAGTATTTTATTATCCTCCTCAAAACATTATTAGATTAAATACACTTTTATTATTTCTTAAATAACTCTTCTTTTATAAAATAATTTTTTTCTTCTACATCATTCATCATCATGTCTTGCACAGAAACTCCAAAATTGATTTTTTTATTTCATCAATGTAAGATACTTCCTACTTGAGAAATTAATCCATTAATTTAGATTTTTTATCATTTTATTTCTTCAAAATATTATTATACTTCCTAGTTTTTTTATTTTATTTATTATTGGCCTCAATTTCAACCATTTATATGTTCTCTCTAGGTGTATATTAACTTCTTTGGCTTCGCTGCTTGAAATTTCATCACATTCTTAATCATCAACCAAGAATTTTATCAACTTCTTAATATATTCTAATTCTGATTAGTTTATTAATGAAGATTCATATTTTTCCCTTACTTTTTAAAATTTTTCCTTTACATATTGAAAAAATATTCTGTCTCCTGCTAGATTTGTTCACATTTTTAGATCTTAAACCATTTTATTTTCAACGTTTTCTCATCTTTTTCACCTATATCATTCTAAATATGCTAATTATTTGTGAAAATTGACATAAAATTTCTAATAACACCACAACTTTAACACCTTGTTGGGATTTCCCATTATACTATCTATTTACCTTATTGACTTTATTTTATATAAGATCTATAATTCTCTTAAATTATTTATCATATTCCTCATATTTAGTTTCACAGGAATATTTATCTACTTCATCTTTGATATTCATATTTCTTAGGGCCTTAAAATACATTTCCTCCTACATATTATTTTCTAATTATGGAATCATTTTAATTTCATAAGTAATGGAAATGATGTGTAATTATTTAAGGGAAATATCCTCTCAGTCTTCTAATGTTGAATTTTTTGGATCAAACCACTCTAGAAATTTTTTTAATCAACTTATCAACAATTTTGAAATCATATATCTTTTATCCATACCCTCATATATTGCTTTTAATTTTATTGTAACTTGTAAATTATCGAAAAAAATTTCTTCATCATCCATCTCCACCTCATCAAATATTCTTCTCCATATTTGAAACTTAGCCTTTTTATATTTATATTTCCTTTATAACTACTCTCTAGTTTTCCTTAGATTTATTTAGATTTTTCAATACCTATAATGATAGTATGAACTTGGTATGGTAAATGTATGGGAATGGTAATTTGATATTTTATATCAACAACTAATTGTCTCTAAGATAAATGAATATTATTATTTTTATCACCAGCAGAAAATCAATTATTACTCTACCTTTGACTTCTAGGCCTAGGGATAGAAGATAGGTAAATTTTATATTCTTCCATCTATGATGTATTATGATTTATAAATTTGGTACACCCATCCTATTGAAATAATATTTATTATCTATTACCATTAAATTTTGGATCATATAGTGGGAAACTAGGTATTATCTAGTACCCGTATAAGTTCCCCTAGAGTGAGTTTCACCACTAATAAGGGGGTAGAATAAATGATGCTCCCATTTAATATTTCATTAAAATTTTAATATATGGACTATTTTTATATGATCCGCTCAAAATATATCACTTATCCCTGTATAAAATTAACATTAAAAAAATAACACAAGTTACAAAATTTTGTACTAGGTTTATCCTTAATGTGGGAATATACTCCTTATTTTGGTCAGTTATTTACCTAGAGTAATAGATATTCCACTATAAAAATGTTTTAATAATGTTTTTCCTTAAAAACAATAACATTTCTCTCATAAGAACTATTTAATCCAACATTTTTATTACATAACTTTTCATGTAGAAGGTATAAATATGGGATATTATAATGTTTAGTTTCTTGAAAATAAATTACATAATACATGAAAACATAAAAACATTATTCTATTTTTCTCGAAAGGATTCATAATATGTTCATACTAATTACAATTAATACATCTCATAAACTTGGGATATACATCAAAGTAAAGGGTGAGTAGAAGGCCCAGTAATGAAAAGTAAGGGAAACAATTTACATTTGATCTTTAGAAATATCAATAAGAACTTGAGGAATATCATAAAGGCTTGAGAAAGAGGCATATAATATTAATAATAATAACATGAATCATAACTTGGAAATATAGCTACAATATTTAATTTATACATTTATGAGCATATCACCAAGGTTTTCATAGAGGGGTCATAAAAATTAATATGGTTATTCACCAAGATATCGTAAAAAAATTCATCTCTATAGATTAAATTTTTTACCCAATGCGTTGGAGAGCTATAACTGAACACCCTTCATATGTATTAATTTTTATGTGATACACATATATTATAATAAAACATTTCATAAATAACCCATGAATAATAAAATAAATGGGTTTCGTATCAAAATCATGGAATTTTAAAAAGTGCTTTAAAAATAAGATTTGTATGTCATTATTAACCCATGAAAAAAGGAAGGATGGTTTCATGTATATTAATCCAAGAATAAAATATATCATTTTGACATCTAGGTTAATAACCCTAGAAATAAAATAGGTTTCATATTCCCAAAATTTAATAAGATAATTTCTTGAAAAAAAAGAGAGAAATTTCGAGAAGAAAATTCGGTAGTATAATGGTAACAAACATGGTTTTAGAAAAAGGTAAAAAGATAGTGGAAAATTATATTCCACTCATAAAAGACTATCTATATAGTAAAAAGATATACTAAAAAGTACATAATAACATAGTTTGGAAATTTGAAAGACAAACCACATAAAAAGGGAACTTGAAATGAAAAGAGAAGTTGAGATTTCCCTTACCATGAAGAGTGACTCCTAAAACATTAGGATTGGGACCTTGGTGGCTTGAGGACACCTTGGTAAGACTCATTGAAAGGTAAAAATATAATAAATTCATGGTTAATTAATTTTTAATGAAAATAAATGGTGAAATGGGTGAGTATTTATAGAAAAAGTGGGGGGTTTATTTATTAATTTCATTAGACAACATGGTAGTCGCAAATAAAAATCCATGGGATTTACCATGTTATTTTCCCATGGTATTGGAAACATGGATCATATTTAATTTCATTTTATCCCAAAATATTTGACCATATTTATATATTAATTAATTTGGAAAAGAAAATTAATGCTCTCACAAAATAAAATTTTTAAATTTAATGTTTTAATTTTAAAATTTGGAAAGTAAATTATATATTTGAAATTTGATTAAAATATATTAAAATAATATATTAATAAAATAACATAATTTGAGTCTTGTTTATGGTCAACTAATTATTACATCATTTTTATATAATTATGATGTCATTAAACTTACAGAAAAACACAAAATATATTTTTAATATTCATTGGAAAAAAATATTTTATAAAATTATCATAATTTCACCCTAACCTAATTTCTATGTGGTGATTTAAAAAATGATATTTAATTTATCATAATAATTATTTAAATATAATAATTTTAACTTTTAAATGTAAAAAAACTATTTATTAAAAATTATAGGGGATCGAAAATGCATAGTGAAATTACATAGTGAAACTTATGACACATAAAAATTATCATTTCTATATAAATAAGAGTATTTTAATTATACTATTTCATTAAAATAAGTATTATTCCTAATATACTAGTTTATTTTAATATTTATCTTTTCATAAAAGTACAATTTTTTCCTAAAAATCAATTTATCAAATTCCAACTCAATTTTATTAAAAAACTATTCTTAAAACAGAAATAATGGAAATGAACTTTTAATTATACACTATCATTACACTTTAAGTAACTAGGGAATCAAAATATAACCCCTTATAACTCCTGCATATGAATTAAGGGTAAGTTTTTCAATGGTGATATACTCATGGGGTAGCTCGACTAACATAGCCTAAGTGGTAATTTACACTAACTTGAACTTCTCCCATAAGGGATTTTGTTCAAGACTCAATTGTTGAAACTAAAATTAGGTGTGGTCAAGAGAAAAAGATCAGTGATGTTAACTGCATCCCATGTTCTAAAAAAATGTCTTTATATAGCATTAATCTATTATTTGAGGTCTTCGACACTTTTTTATATATCAATTATCATTTATCAAAATTTTACTTGTAAAAACTATTTATAACATTAAAATTATTAAAAAGATTATAGTTTTCAATGGTCATATTGACTAATGGCCATAATTGACCATTTTTCATATAATTGTCAAAAATATATGGTTATGTTTCAATTTATACTCACTTCATTATTAAAGAGATATTTTTTTAGAACAAAATAATATAACACAAATTTTTATGAAACAATTATCATTCTAAAAATCTTAGGTCGTTACATTCTTCCCCCCTTATGAAATTTCATCCCTAAAATTTCAACTAGTTACCTTGGTTGAGAAAAGGTGTGGGTACTTCTATCTCATTGTATTCCTCTAGTTCCCATGTCACTTATTTATATTTGTGGTTCCTCCACAACACTTTGACAAGGCGGGTAGTCTTGTTGCGTAGAAAATTTTCTTTATGGTCTAAGATCTCTACTAGTGTCTTCTCATAGAAGAGTTCATTTTCCACTTGTATCACCTATAGATTTAGTACATGTGAAAGGTCAGGTATGTACTTCCTCAGGAGAGATATGTGGAAAACATCATAAACATGAGCTAAATTTGGATAATGTTCTAGTTTATATTTCATTGCTACTATGAAGTAAAGTAATTTATAAGGGCCAATGTACTTATTGATAAGCTTCCCTTTCTTCCAAAACTGTATGAATCTCTTCCAAGGTGAAATTTGAAAGAATAATTTGTCACCAACATCAAAGTTCATTTCTCTTTTATGTTTTTCATCATATCTCTTCTATCAACTCTGAGTATCCTTTATGTGTTGTTGGTTGGCATGAACCATTTCTCTCATCTCTTGCACAAGATTAGGTCCAAGAATATTTCTCTCACCAACTTCATCCCAACAAGTCAGAGTTCTACATCGCTTCCCATATAGATCTTCATATGGTGCCATTTGAATACTTGAATGGAAGATTTTTTTTTATGATAACTCAACTAATAAAATATTTTGATCCCATATACCATTAAATTTCAATGATCATGTTCTCAGTATTTTCTCGAGTTTCTGATTAGTCTTTTTAGATTGTTCATTGGTTTATGGGTGATATGTCATACTGAAATTCAATTCAGTATTCATATCATAATGAATACTTCTCTAGATTTTTGATGTGAACCTTGGATAACGATCATAAATGATAGAAATTGGCACTCTATACAGCCATTCCAATTCTTTCATGAATATCTTGGCAAGTTTTTCATAATAGAAATATCCCCGAATAGTGATAAAATAGGAATTCTAGGTGAGACGGTCCACTATATCCCATATCACATTGTTTCCTTTGTATTTTTTTGGGAGAATAGTGAAAAATTCCATAGTGATATTTTCCCAATTACATGTTGGTATGTGTAGTGTTTGTAATACCCCTTTTAGGAAGTTGTCACTTTTCCTTCACTTATTGACACATAAGGAACCATGTAGTGTAGTTAGCAATCTTCATTTTCATGTTATCCCACCAAAATGAAAACGAAGGTCCCTATACATATTCGTGCTTCAAGGATTTATAGATAGTGTGGAGCTATGAGACTCATCCATTTGATCCTTCATTATTTCTATAAAAGTCAGAATACATATCCTCATATGAAATATTAGTACACCTTCTTGATAAATATTGAACTCAAGAAACTTCTAACTCTTCCCAGCGTCAATATTATTCTATAATAAAGGATATTCCATATGATATTTCTTGATCATATCTAGTAATGATTGTTGATAAATCATTTTTGATAGGGTTTATGATGTCCCTTCTCTCATGATTCCAATGTCTAACCTTACTAGCTCCTTGGTCAATATATCTCTTTGAATCCTCATCATTTCTGGAACAAAAGGGCCTTTCCTAGTTAATAAATCGGAAACATTATTTTCTCTTCCAGGGTGATAATTAATTGAACAATTATATTATTTAAGAAGTTCTATCCATATCCTATATCACATGTTTAATTAATTTTTTGTGAAAAAATACTTCAAACTTTTATGGTTTGTGTATATATCACATTTCTCCCCATAAAGATAGTTCCTCTATATTTTTAGATAAAAAACAACATAACTATCTCAAATTAATGCATAGGATAGTTATACTCATGAGGATTCAATTGTCGAGATGCATAAGTAATCACCCTTTCTTTTTTCATGAGGACTCACCCAATCCATTTCAGATATGCATCACTAAAAACAATGAATCCTTCTTCAACAGAGGGTAGCGTTAACATAAGTGCAGTAACCAATCTCTTCTTTATCTCTTGGATAATTTCTTCACACTCATTTGTCCAGATTAACTTGACCCCTTTTCAAGTTATCTTGGATAGGTAATTATAATATCATTAAATAATTTTCCCAAACCTCCTATAATATACTACTAAACTAAGGAAACTATGAATCTTAGTTACTATTTTAGGATGAGGCCACTTTTCTACAACCTTGGTATTTGCAGGGTTAACTGATATTCCATCATTAGTTACACTATTCCCTAAGAAAGAAACATTTTCTGACCAAAATTCACATTTTCTAAACTTTCCAAATAACTTATCCTTTATCATAGTTTGTAATATAACCCTTAGATGGTCCTCGTGCTCCTCGTAACTTTTGTAATATATTATAATATCATCAATAAAAACTACCAAAAAGTTATCAAGGTGGTATTTAATGACTCTATTCATCGAATTCATAAATATAGTAGGTGCATTAGTCAAGCTGGAGGGAATAACAACAAACTCATAATGTCCATATCTTTATTAGAATACAGTCTTTGGAACATCTTCTTTTTCACCCTCAATTCATGATAATCAGATCAAAGATAAATCTTTGATAAGAATTTATCCACATGAAGATGGTCAAATGAATCATCAATTCTTTGAAGAGGGTACTTGTTCTTTACTGTGATCCCATGATGTTCTCTATAATCAATTCATAGTAGCATTGATCAATCCTTATTTTTCATAAAGATAATATTTTCTCCCCAAAGAGAAACACATGATCAAATAAACCTCTTCTCCAAAGATCTTCGAGTTATTTCTTTAATTCCCCCCACTCAAAATTTTTGATTTTGTGTGGGGTCTTTGAAATCAGATTGGAATCAGTCATGAGTTTAATGGAGAACTATACCACTAATTCATGGATATTTCTGGGTAACTCTTCCAAAAATATGTCAATGTATTCATGAACGATGGGTAAAATTTATATTTGAATAATTTCATTTCATTTTTCATCTTCACTGATCATTTCAATAATGAAGTCTATGGGAGGTTCTTCTAGGAAAAGATCAGGTTGAGATATCTCTCCTTTGAAAAAACTATAGGTTTTCCATTCAAGACTACTGATATTTCCTTACTTCTACAGTTGACTTTAGCATTATACTTTGAGAGCCAGTCTATCCCAAGTATTGTGTCAAATTCTAGAATGGGAATGACTACTATATTTTTGATAATATTAAGATAAAAAAAGTGAACACTAGAGTTTCTATACATTTTTATGCATGGATAATCCCTCCATGAGTCTGGAAAGATAACTCTACATCTAGATGTTCATTTATTGATTCTATATTCTTTGCAAACATGGAGGAAATAAAACAATTTGTATAACTAAAATAAAAAAAAATACTTACTATCTTTGAGAGAACAAAATGATTACATTCCACCATATCATTTGGAGCTCCATCTTTAGTTGCCGTGATATAAAAATCCTGACCTTTCTCACTTGGATAATGTTGAGGTCGATGGTGATTCTCATCCATTAACATCGGATTTGGATAGTTATTGGAAAATTTCCCAAGTTGTCTACACTTAAAGCATTATACTTCAAGACATACTTACACCATATTTCTTTTTCCTTTAATGTTAATATGATAAGGCTTCGTCTCATTATGATAGTTCCTAGAAACATAGCCATTTATTCAAAATTTATAACATTTCCCACTCCTGACCAAGAAGTTCCTTAAATTATTCTCCCCACAATTATTACATATGGAATGTTTCACTTTATTTCCACCTCTTCCATGATCAAAGTTACTCACTATTTTTGCTCAATTGATATATTATTTTCATTCAATCTATGGGACCACTTCACCTCTTCAAACTCTAGTAAAATCTTCATACCACTTTTCATTATATCCTTATAGCTTTCATAGTCTCAATTGCAAAGATTCTTTCATAGATAGGGTCTTAGTACACCAAAGAAGCTATCAGCCATCCCATTAGGATCCATGAAAAAACTAAAGTTTTAATTAGAATAGTTTTTGAATTTAATCTCATAGATTCCCATAGATTTATTTTTTTTTCTAATTCACCTATAATAATTCCATCTTCGTTTTCATTCTCCTTGAATAGAGGAATTTTTTTTTGAAAAAGGTTCCCCTGAACTCTTCCCACTTCATTTCATCAATCTCCCCTCATGGATTTTTGTTTTTAACTAAAGACCACCACTGATCAACTTATCCCTCTAAGAAGTATATTTCCACGGTGACTTTCTCTTATTCCGAACAATAGAGTACAGAAAATATCAAATCTATAGATAGTATATACTATTCATAAATCAATCGGTCAGTATATCCATTGAAAGAAGGTTAACATTAACGCATAAAGGTATCAACATAATTTTTTTCTCATCAAGGTGAATCCAGTATCTCATCTTGATTCAATTTCTTTCTCATAACTCAATTTTATTGATTCATTATTCTCATGAATTTTTCCATTTCATCTTCTATCAAAAGGTCATCAGTGCATGGTCTATTGCACTCACAATTTATATGGTTTCTTATATATCCCTAAATTTTATAAAAATAAAACCTTATTAAGAAATATGTTTAATTTAATATTTTTATAATTCTTAAGTAATATAAATTATTAATACAAAATTATTAATTGTGATATTCTTTAACAAAAATTACATTTTTTATAAACCCTTCATAATGGTTCAAAAAAAGATTGTGATTAGCCAAATATATCCCATGGGAGTGTCCAACCAGGTTCTCAGTAAGGCCCTTTGTCATGTACTAGGTTACGCTGAGTCATACCCAACACACCATGTTAGAGTTATTACCCCTAGGTACATATGTTCTATAAATACGTCCACTTGTTCATATCCATATATGGATTTCTTTACTCAGAAACAACTTACTTAATATTTCACCAAAATAATTTTATGTTTTACTATATTTAAAATTAACCCTAGGGTTATTCCTAATGCTTTAAAATAAAAATTTCTACAAATAACTAAACTATACTTTGATACCAACTATTTAATCCCACCTTTTTATTACAAAACTATTCATTTATAAGGTACAAATAAAGAATCTTTTAAAGTTTAGTTTTTTAGGAATTAGATACATAATACATGAAAAATTAAAATGATATTACATTAAACTTGAAAGGATTTATCATAAGTTTATCCTAATTAAAATTATTTCATCTCATAACCTGGGTCATTCATCAATGGAAAGGGTGAGCATAAGTCCAAGTAAGGGAAAACAAGGGAAACAGTTTACATGGGATCTCGAGAAATATCAATAAGAACTTGAGGAATATCATAAATGAATGAGAAATTGGTATATAATAATAATAATAATAATAACAATAATATCATGAATCATAACTTTGAAATTTTGATACAACATTTAATTTATACATTAATAATCATATCAACAAGGTTTTTTACTGAGGTGTCATAAAAATTACCAAGGTTATTTACCAAGGTATCGTAAACCATGTCATCTTTAGAGATTAAATTCTTTACCTAACTAATTTGAGATATATCTATGTGTACCCTTCATATATATTAATTTTCATGTGAGATGAATATATAATAATCAAACAATTTGTAAATAACCCATGGATAATAAAATAAACAGGTTTCGTATCAAAATCATGGCGTTTTAAAAAAGTTCTCTAAAAACAAGATCTTTATGTAATTATTAACCCACAAAAAGGAAGGTGAGTCTCATGTATGTTAATCCTAGAATAAATTAGATCATTTTTACATCTAGGTGAATACCCCTAGAAAATAAATAGGTTTTATTATTTAAAAAATAAAATAAAATAATTTCTTGAGAAAAGGAGATAAATTTAGAGA
This sequence comes from Viscum album, assembly GCA_963277665.1. Classification (NCBI taxonomy): domain Eukaryota; kingdom Viridiplantae; phylum Streptophyta; class Magnoliopsida; order Santalales; family Viscaceae; genus Viscum; species Viscum album. The sequence continues at coordinate 1,213,476,995 of OY728127.1, forward strand.
AGAAAATTTGAGAGCATAACATTAAGAAATATGGTTTTAGAAAATGGTCAAAACATATTGTAAAATGGTCTCACACTAATAAAAGACTATTAATACATTAAATTTATTGAATTAAATGAACATATTAATATATTTTGTAAATTTTAAAGACAAACCACATAAAAAGGGAACTTGAAAGAAAAAAAGAGAAGTTTAGATTTCCCTTACTTTGAAGAGTGACTCCTAAAACATGAGTATTGGGGGATTGGGGACTTGAGAACACCTTGTGAGAACTCATTGGGAGTTAAAACTGTCAGATATTCAAGTAGAATGAATTTGGATGAAAATAAATGGAGAAACGGGTAGGTATTTATAGAAAAATTGGAGGATTTATTTATTAATTTCCTTGGACACCTAGGTAGTGTTAAAAGAAAAACCATGGGCTTTCTCATGGTATTTTACCATTTTATTAGAAACTTTGATAATATTTAATTTAATTTTATCCCACAAGAGAGGGAAATTTATATTAATTAATTTGGAAAATAAAATTAAAGTTTCCTCAAAATAATATTTTTAAAGATATAGTTTCCATTTTAAAATTTTGAAAGTAAATTATATATTCAGAAATTGATTAAAATATATTAGAATAATTGATATTAATATCATACCATAATTGGAGTCTTGTATTTTTGTTAACTAATTCATACATAATTATTACATAATTATGACATAATTATGAGGTCATTAAACTTAACAAAATACTCAAACTGTATTTTTACTATTTATAAAAAAACAAAATATTTTAAAAAATTATCATAAATCCACCATAACATAATTTTAATATGATAATTTCCAAAATTATATTTATTTTATCATAATAATTATCTAAATTTGAGAATTTTAACTTTTAAATATAAAAATTATTATTTATTAAAAATAATAGTGGATATAAAATGCATAGTGTAATTCTATTGTGAAATTTCTCACACTTAAAAAAAATGTTATATAGTTTCTATTTAAATAAGATATTTTTAATCATAATATTTCATTAAAATAATTATTATTCATAATATCTTAGTTTATTATAATATTTATATATTTTTTGAAAAGTGAAATTTCATTCCAAAAAATCAAATTATCAAATTCCAACTCGATTGTATTAAGAAAAACTATTATTAAAATGGAAATAATGGAACAAAAATTTTATTTATACAATTTCATTACACTTTAGAAAACTATGGCCTCAAAACATAACCCCTTATAACACCTACATATGACCTAAGGGTAAGGTTTGCAATGGTGATAGACTCGTGGGGTATATCAGCTAACATCTCCTGAGTGGTAATTTCCACAAACTTAAACTTCTCCCATAGGATATTTCATTCAAACCTCACTTATTAAATTTGGATTGGGATTAGTCAAGAGAAAATCATAGTGATGCATCCTCCCTCATATGTTTTGACAAAAAGGCTTCATACGGCATGACTCTACCTGTTGGGGCCATCAACTCTTCTTTTTGTATCAATTATCATTTGTGAAAAGTTCACTTGTAAACACTATTAATAATGTTAAAATTATTATCAAGAGTATAGTTTTCAATGGTCATACTAACCAACGGTCATAATTGACCAACATTCATATAATGTTTGAAACTCGATGGTCACATTTCAATTTATACTCACTTAATTATTAAATAGATATAGTTTTTTTGAGTATAAAATAATATAACATATATTTTTAGGAAACAATTGTCATTTAAAAAATTTCAATGTGTTACATGAACAATATCCCACTATGTTTCCCAATTTCCCACTAGATTCACAGCCACTCACATTTATTTCATGTAATTCAGAATAGGGTGAGAAACATCACTTATGACTCTATGTTTCTTCAAAAACTGGGTATGGTGATCATTATCATCAATACATTATGATAATCAAAACAAAATATTATTACATATTCAAGATCTTTGAATCCCCATTCTATCTTTGATATAGGGGTTTAGTAGGAACACATAATATCCACTTCTCAATTACTAATCCTTAATACTTTACCCTTATTAATTTTCTAAAATATTTTATATTATGTGAATATTATTTATAAATTTTTTTATAAAAATGAATCGTAGATTTTTAGAAATTCCATCAAATTTGGTCAACAACCCAAGAATATTTCTCTATCCAGATCATGATAATAAATTCAAAATATTTCAATTAGAAATTCTCACTAATATCTCTCCATGATCATTTCATTTAATATTCCTTAATTCTCTACTTGAATAACTACTTTTCCAAAAGCCTATGACATTTAATTATTTCAATTACATAAAATAAACATAATATTTTACTTCTAAATGTATCTTCTAGAATTGTAACTTCAAAAAATTATCAAATAATTAAACTATTATGATATCCACATAAGTCTTACATGATAAAATGAATCCATTCATATTTTCTATTCTTTTATTGAGACACTAATATTTAAAAATAATGACCTTGTCTTATAAAATCTATGAGAAAGGATTATATAAATACAAACAATTTCATATATTATCTCAGAGTCTTATGAAGTCCCCAAAATTTTATATGTGGTTCTATATAGAGTCTTACATGATCAAAAATTATGAAATGATCATATAATATGTATTACATGATCCTAGAAAAAGTCTTACAGAATCTCAATGTCTTATGAAATCTTCAAAAAAATATTATGAAAACTAAAAAACCTTTCTAAAACCCAAAAAACGTCCAATGAAAATTTAAAAGAATTATTAAATATCAAAAAAAAATATTACTAAATTATATAAGTCTTATGAAATATTCAATTTCATTTGAAAACTAATAAACCTATCCATTTCTCTAGGGCTGATAAAGAAATTCCACATATCCTTTTATAAGAAAAAACATTCTCTAATCACCTTGATGTCATCTTAAGAATGATCAGGCCAACTCAAAGTCATTCCTAAAAACCTTGCAAGGATTTTTACTGAGAGTTGAAAACAAATGTAAAATTTTAAAGCAATTTAATTGGTTTCTTCTATAATCAACCATAACAAAAACAGATCATCATGATACTCACTCTAATAGGTGAATGGTTTATCACTATAATAGAGAGAGTAATGGTTAGCAGGTTACCACCACTAATCACATGAGTATGGGTTAATGGGTTATCACTAATAATAAATCAACCAAGATTAATAGGATATCATCTATGCTATAATAAAGATGATTGTATTATCACTATAACATAAAAAGGGGTGAACATATTATCTCTGCTAATAATAGTGTAAGAACCCGAGTTTTTAGAACTGGTCAAAATCCCGACCCTGTTTGAATTTTTTGACTGCTTTCCGAGGAGTCTGGAAAATCTAGGCAGTTTCTGGAAATTTCCAGACTTCACGTCATGTACTTTAAGTGCACGCCATGTATGAGTTACCCGAGTGACCGGCTGTGTGCTCACCGAGTACATGCCGTGTGGGTGATTGTGTAGTAAGAGACTACTACACGGCGTGTAGTTTTAAAGACATGTCGTGTATCACTTACTCGTGCAAGGTAGAGTACCTGTCGTGTGGCGTCTAGGTGTAAACTTCTATCTACATGGCATGTAGTCATCCTTGACACGCTGTGTACCTTTGTTCCGTGTAGTGGCCGTGTCTCTGGCCGTGTGTTGATTGTGTACGCGGTCCAAGCCATGTGTTGGACTCCGCTTAAGTCAGAGTACGGAAACACCACTACACGGCATGTACCTTGGAAATACACACCATGTACCTTTTTACTAATTGATTGGGCGAGATGCCATCATGGATCATTCTTGATTTATTTTTTCTTCTCCCCCTTCAGATGAACAGTCCGTCTGAAAATCCGAAACATTCAAACCCTTACAGATTCTCGGTCCGACCTCTGTTCTTTAATCCGTCGGTTTCTACGGGACCGCATCGCAGAGGCTAACACCACGCACCCTTCTTCGTCCTCGTTTCCTTTCCTATTTCTCTGCAGATTCCGTCCGAACGGAATTGCCGGATTTGATGGAAATGCAGATCTACCACGATTCAGTCCGATTCAAAGGCTAAAATTCAAGGAGTGTCATCGTACGAATACGAGGTGGGTGGTGCATACCTTTTTTTGTGTTTTCGTAGACTTTTGGGGGTTGCGACCATCGGGCATGATGTCGGGTGTTGAGAGAAACCCTATTTATTTGTCTTAATTTAATTATCTGCATTGTGGGATACCGCAGGGTATTTCCTGACCATTGTTATGCTTGAGAGAGGCCGGGTGAGAGGTCGTGGCTCGTTTGGGGCAATTCGTTCGGGGTGCCGAAGTGCCTGTGAATTTGACCCTTTCTTAAACTGCTATGTTTAGTATGCTTGTTTATTATTTTTGAATTAAACTTCTAAGTTTAATTGTTTAATTTTGATTGAGTTAGGTGCTGGTATGGGGTAGCACACGTTCGTGCATTTTGACTGTTAGTAATTGCCTGTTTCAAGTGTTGTTTTGAGTATAGTTATACAATGAGTGATATGTCCTGTGTTGAACTGCTTGATGTGTTGGGCGTGGCCCGATTGTATATTGTTGAGTGATGAGAATCACAGGTTGGGGCTTCATCTCGAGTTACTTTTGGGTGGTTGCTACCATGGGATTGGGCGTCATGGACGTCGGCTTGAGGCAGTTGGATTGTCAGGTTGGGCTTGGCCCGAGTTACTTGGATGGCACGACCATCAGGATTGAGCGACAGGTTCACAGGGACATGAGGTGTCGGATATGATGTGGCATGGGAACTTACTGAGGTGATTACCGCTCACCGGGTACTTTTGAGTAGTGTGAACATATATAGACTCCGAGATGAGGTGGTACAACCACTCGCTGGGTAGAGGCCCCCAGTAGATGTGGTTAGGTATACTTGTTTTGGGGGTGCTTTCCATAGGAAGCCACATGTAAGGTGAGGAGCCTTCGGGAGACAGCTTTGAGGAGGTCAGGTTAGGGGCAGAGGCTCGCCCTGATTAGAGGGCAGACATCGTTATCCCTCCGGTTACCTTTTGAGGACAGGGATCGTTGTTCCTCTGGATATTGTGTCATGGGAAGGTGGAGCTTCCGAGATGGGTTACGATGGTTGGGCGTGCCTTCGGGACGTCGGTACTTGAGACACATGGTGTTAGGGGGCACGAGGTTTCGGGTTATAGATCAGAGATTCTAGCGCTGTCCGAAGCAAGTGATACTCCCTGGTGGCTGCTGAGTACCAGTGGAGTTTGTGTTTATTTTGGGCATTGTACTGTTTACTATTTTTCTTGTATAATCATGTCTTCCTAAACCCTTATATTAGGTACGCACCCTTGGGTGGTATCCCACTGAGACTTGTCTCACACCCTACACGGGCCCTTCGGGACGTGTGTAGACTTTATGAAATTTCGTGCAGGTATAGGGTCAGCCTCATGAGATGGACCTTAGTGCTATTGGGCTTGGAGACTGGTATGAACCTTGAGGTCATGCCTTGCTGAAGTTACTTGTTTGGTGATTCTTTTGTATCATCATGTTACTTTCTTTTGTAGTAACTGTTGGTTAGCCATTGGCGCCATTATATTTGATATGTATGACCTGTTTTGGATGCATGCTTGGTTGTTTATAGAAGTTGTTGCAGTTGATTGCTGGCAAGTTGTTCTGTTTACTTTCCTCTGCTGTTGTTTTCCATATTTCTTCCATTGTTTGTCTATATTGTTTATGATTCCGCTATGCGGGTCTGGTTCGAGTCTGCTGAGTCTTTCTTCCACAGCATCTTTACTGTTATACTTGGACCAGTACCCTTACTATGATCCTCTGAGAGGGTATATCCTCCCCACTATACCTATTCAGACCCTCGCTACTAGTCGGCAGCCTTTGGTGTTCAGGGGAGGTGCGCCTAAGGTAGTGACACCCGACCCGTTCGGCACTGTTCGGGTGGCTGGCCGGGTCTGGGTCGTTACAAAGTGGTATTAGGGGAGTTCTTAACAAGGATTTAGTAGCATTTCTTTGCTGGATACTAATGAGTTTGAGACTTCTCTTTCCATTTCTGCTATTTTACTATTTGGGATATGGTAGACTGGAGATAGGTTATTGTTGGAACTTTATTTTTGAACTTGTACTTGGGTTCCTGCAGCCCCATGTACGAGGGATGGATTGAGTTTCTGGGAGTGGGAATTGCTGTTTGTTTTTTCTCAGATTATGGTTTATATGATTTCCACCTTGGTGGCTCACTTGTTGTGTGATGTTATTGGTTATGATATGAAAACCTTGGCCAGTATGGCAAGGATTTTTAGGCACATTTTAGGGTATTTCAATTTCATAATTGCATGTATGCTTTGTGAAGTGATAATACCATGTGAATAAAAATGAAATGCCATTATTTACATGCTCTGAAATGTGAATAGGTGAAACTCCTGATAGAATTGCTTGCTTATTCAATGTATGTTCCTTGCTTTGTATTTTGTAGAATTGCATGTTGCAGGTTTTGAGTCTGGATCTTATGAGAGAAGACAGGTACTATGGTTGAGACAGTGTAACTATCTGGATTGGGAGACTTGGTCGTCGGGATTGAGGCAACGTTGGTTGTTAGGACGGGCGTGGCCCGAGGTACCTTTTGATACTTGGCTTTGTTGAGCGGGTAAGGAGGCCATAAGGCCGGGATGCCGTGGGGCATGGGTTGCGGTAAGGGGGAGTAAGGGTGGTTGTTATGCACTACCTTTTACTACTTTCCTTATCTGTGTAGAATATATTTTTATATATATATGGGTTGTCTGGCCATTTATGGTATTCAACGGGTTACTCCTTCACGACACGATGGAGCGTCAGGCAGGAGAGGATACAGTGCCGCAGGATCAGGGGCATAATTCAGTACAGGCAGAGCACGAGCCGTAGGTACAGGCTCAGGGACAGAATCAGGTTCAGGATATAGTGCAAGTAGGGCAGCAACCGGGTTTGGCAGTGTTCAGATCGTGGCTCAACGAGAAGCTCGAGCGAGCCTAACACGCATCTTGTAGGGGATTGACAGAGGCGTGCAGGGCATAGAGGCTTCTATGGTGTATCTGACGCGGGGGTTTCAGTCGCAGCACCCGCCGCTTTTCCAGGGTGAGGGTGGTCCACAGGTGGCAGAGAACTGGATCGAAAGCATGAACATGATCTTCAAGCAGCTCGAGACGCCTCCAGGGCGGAGGGTCAAGTTGGCGACCTACATGCTAAGAGGATCGGCGAAGCATTGGTGGGATGTGCAGGTACAGGCTCATAGGCACAAGGGGCTGGCATGGAAGGACTTCGAGGACAGGTTCTTCGAGCACTTTTATCCGGAGACACTGAGGGCAAAGAGAGCTCGGGAGTTCTTGAGTCTCCAGCAGGGAGATATGTCCTTCATGGACTACGCCGCCACCTTCACAGAGTTATCTCATTTTGCACCTGGTATGGTGAGCGATGACGCAGCTAGGGTGAGGCGCTTCGAGGATGGCTTACGACACGCCATTTGATTTCAGGTAAACATCTTCAGGCTGAGATCCTTCTCCGAGGTGGTGAATCAGGCGCTTATAGCAGAGGGAAATGATGGGGAGAGGTCTCGTTGTAGCAGGATGACAGCTCCAGATGATAGTCCGGACAGTAGGAAGCAAGGGAGAGATGAGTTCCAGCAGGGCGGGCGGGCCAAGGACTCAGCTATACCACCACGTGGCAGTTCTACGGTTGTTTTATTTCAGTGCGGACAGCCGGGGAATGTTCGGGCTCAGTGTGATAGGCCCCCGAAGGAGTGTCGGGCGTGTGGACAGGTAGTCCATCTGGAGAGGTTTTGCATGCAGCCTTCTTAGACAGCTGGCAGGCAGGGACCAGGACAGACTGTGGCATCAGGTGCTGGTTCAGGTTCGGTACCCGGAGAGGGTAGTCGATGTTCAGCTGTGCGCAGAGGTCGTGACAGAGATAGCGGTACCCAGCTGAGGGGCCAATAGCCAGTGACTGGAGCAGCACAGTAGGGAGGTCAAGCATCAGGCAGTCATGCATCAGGCCAGGTGCACGTTGTGGAGCTGCCAGGGGTTGAGCAGACTGGAGAGCCGACGACGGTGGCAGGTACACCGCGGGTGTGGCCATGAGCATCTTGTTTTATTTTGGCATGGCCTCTTGAGGCGTGTCTGGTTGATTGTACGAGATGCATAGGTTACTTGTGGACTAACTAGATGCTAGTTAGTGGGATTGGCATCATATCGGATGCGTATTATATTCTATTTATATATTGAGATGTGTGGCATCAGGGCATCGTGGATGCGGGTTACTTGAGATGCGTGGCATCAGGGCATTGTGGATGCGAGTTACTTGAGGTGTCGTAGGGAATCAGGGCATCGTGGATGCGGGTTACTTGAGGTGCATGGCACCAGGTTTGATTTGAGCATCTATTAGATACAGGACCTCAGGGAGGCGGACACCGGTGCAGTGAGGGTTAAGTTGGGTGTTGGAAACGACACGTGAGCACCGAGGAGGTATAGGGGTGACGATGTGTCACGGGAGTACCATGGGTTCGGGAAATAGGTCGTGGGTCCTTGTTTGTTTATTTTTATTGCATTGAGATTTGTTCGATTTGAGACCGTGTAGGAAATTCCTAAGGTGGGGAGCCCCTTTAGGAATTTAGCCAGAACCTTGAGACTGGGGCAGTCCGGGTTGTTAACCGGGATGGGCGTGTTTGGTGCCATCTCCTAGTTTATTTTGGTAGATCAGGGATGAACTACTCTAAGGTGGGGAGTTTGTAAGAACCTGATTTTTTAGAACGGGTCAAAATCCCGACCCTGTTTGAATTTTTTGACTGGTTTCTGAGGAGTCTGGAAAATTTGGGCAATTTCTGGAAATTTCCAGACTACACGTCGTGTACTTTAAGTACATGTTGTGTATGAGTTACCTGAGTGACCGGCTGTGCGCTCATTGAGTACATGTCGTGTGGGTGACCGTGTAGTAAGAAACTACTACACGACATGTAGTTTTAAAGACATGTCGTGTATCACTTACCCGTGCAAGGCCGAGTACCTGTCGTGTGGCGTCCAGGTGTAAACTTCTATCTACACGGCGTGTAGTCATCCTTGACACACCGTGTACCTTTGTTCCATGTAGCGGTCGTGTCCCTGGCCGTGTGTTGACCATGTACGTGGTCCAAGTCGTGTGCTGGACTCCACTTAAGTCGGAGTATGGAAACACCACTACACGGCGTGTACCTTGGAAATACATGCCTTGTACCTTTTTTTTAATTGATCGGGCGAGACGCCGTCGCGGCTTATTCTTGATTTATTTTTTCTTCTCCCCCTTCGGACGAACAGTCCGTCCGAAAATCCGAAACATTCAAACCCTTCTAGATTCTCCGTCTGACCTCTGTTCTTCGATCTGTCGGTTGCTACGAGACCACATCGCAGAGGCTAACACCGCGCACCCTTCTTCATCCTCGTTTCCTCGCCTATTTCTCCGTAGATTCCATCTGAACGGAATTGCCGGATTTTGAATAAACGCAGATCTACCGTGATTCAGTTCGATTCAGAGGCTGAAATTCAAGGAGTGTCATCGTACGAATATGAGGTGGGTGGTGCATACCTTTTTTTGTGTTTTCGTAGACTTTCGGGGGTTGTGACCTTCGGGCGCGACGTCGGGTGTTGAGCAAAACCCTGTTTATTTGTCTTAATTTAATTATCTGCATTGTGGGATACCACAGGGTATTTCCTAACCATTGTTATGCTTGAGTGAGGCCAGGTGAGAGGTCATGGCTCGTTTGGGGCAATTCAGCCGAGGTGCCGAAGTGCGTGTGAATTTGACCCTTGATTAAACTGCTGTGTTTAGTATGATTGTTTATTATTTTTGAATTAAACTTCTAAGTTTAATTGTTTAATTGTGATTGAGTTAGGTGTTGGTATGGGGTAGCACACGTTGGTGCATTTTGACTGTTAGTAATTACATGTTTCAAGTGTTGTTTTGAGTATAGTTATGCAATGAGTGATATGGCATGTGTTGAACTGCTTGCTGTGTTGGGCGTTTCCTGGTTGTATATTGTTGAGTGATGAGACTCACAGGTTGGGGCTTCGGCTCGGGTTACTTTTGGGTGGTTTCTACCATGGGATTGGGCGTCATGGACGTCATCTTGAGGCAGTTGGATTGTCAGGTTGGGATTGGCCCAAGTTACTTGGATGGCATGTCCATCAGGCTTGAGAGACAGGTCCGTAGGGACACGAGGTGTCAGATATGATGTGGCTTGGGAACTTGCTGAGGTTATTACCGCTCACTGGGTAATTTTGAGTAGTGTGCACACTGATAGACTCCGAGATGAGGTGGTACGACCACTCGCTGGGTAGAGGCCCCCGGTAGATGCGGTTAGGTATACTTGGTTTGGGGGTGCTTGACATAGGAAGACACATGGAAGGTGAGGAGCCTTCGAGAGATATCTTTGAGGTAGTCAGGTTGGGGGCAGAGGCTCGCTGTGATTGGAGGGCAGACATCGCTGTCCCTCCGGTTACTTTTTGAGGATAGGGATTGTTGTTCCTCTGGATATTGTGCCATGGGCAGGTGGAGCTTCTGAGCTGGGTTATGATGGTTGGGCGTGCCTTCAGGACATCGGTACTTGAGACACATGGCGTCAGGGGGCAGGAGGTGTCGGGTTACAGATCAGAGATTCCGGCGCTGGCCGAAGCAGGTGATACTCCCTGGTGGCTGCTGAGTACCAGTGGAGTTTGTGTTTATTTTGGGCATTGTATTGTTTACTGTTTTTCTTGTATAAGCATGTCTTCCAAAACACTTATATTAGCTACGCACCCTTGGGTGGTATCCCCCTGAGACTTGTCTCACACCCTACACGGGCCCTTCGGGATGTGTGTAGACTTTATGAAATTTCATGTAGGTAGAGGGTCAGCCTCAGGAGCTGGACCTTAGTGCTATTGGGCTTGGAGACTGGTATGGACCTTGAGGTCATGCCTTGCTGGAGTTACTTGTTTAGTGATTCTTTTGTATCAGCATGTTACTTTCTCTTGTAGTAATTGTTGGTTAGCCATTGGCGCCATTATATTTGATATGTATGACCTATTTTGGATGTATGCCGGGTTTTTTATAGTAGTTGTTGTAGTTTATTGCTGGCATGTTGTTCCGTTTACTTTCCACTGCTGTTGTTTTCCATATTACTTCCATTGTTTTTCTATATTGTTTATGCTTCCGCTATGCGGGTCTGGTTCGAGTCTGCTGAGTCTTTCTTCCGCAGCATCTTTACTGTTATACTTGGACCAGTACCCTTACAATGATCCTCCAAGAGGTTATAGCCTCCCCACTATACCTATTCAGACCCTCGCTGCTAGTCGGCAGCCTTTGGCGTTCAGGGGAGGTGCGCCTAAGGTAGTGACACCTGACTCACTCGGCACTGTTCGGGTGGCTGGCCGGGTCCGGGTCGTTATAAATAGTGTATGATTGAACTAATCATCATCACAAACATAACATTGGGGAATAGGGTATCCCCACTACATAAGTATAAGAATAGGGTAATGGGTTATCATTGTCACATAATCAGCCATCAAAATTAAGGGGCCATAACCTACAACATTAATATAAAGAATTTGAACAGAATATACTTATATTCATGATAATAAACTAAGGATAATAGATAATCACTAATAACAATAACCTCATAATGATTAATCATAATCATGATAAATGGATTATAACCATAATCATTGGTCCCATAAATCCAAATTACTCACTTGGATACCCACTCCCATGAAGTTTTACACCTAGCAATGATATGTCAAGTCCATCCTCCCATTATCATGGCTTATGTTCCCAAAAATTATCAATCTCATAAGGGTAACACTATAGTGGAAACTCTGTATCAATTTCCCATGTAAAGTCTATTACACTTTTATCCTAACACAAAAATTCACTTTCTATTATTATAGAATGCCTAAGGATTATATATATGGATCCCTAAGTCAAATCCTAAACAAGAACACCCCTCTTCAGTTCCAATTCCAAGGTTTATCACCACTTTTATAAGGAACCATGTGCTTCAAATACCATGGATATTGAATAATGGTTTTACATGTTCTATCATATTTTTGATAGAGTATAATCATCCCTATATAAATAAGGAACCAACATTTGGTGTTTTTCCAAGTCATTTTCATGTACTGGACTACACCTCTATAAAATAAAACACATAAATCTTATATAAAATGAGGAAAATTTATGGGCTACCTACCTCATAGTTGTAGGTGTTCACTAATTAAATATTATTATAAAAAATTACATTAATTAGTTGGAATCCTTAATTCATGTAAAACCATAATTTAGGTCTTATATAAAAGGTTTATTATTCCTAAAACCCTCCCTTTAATTTTTCTATGGGATTAAACATGTCGATACGGAGTTTGGAGGAATTCCAAAGGATAAGGGAGAGATATAATTATTAATAGAAACACCATGATATTTTGTGGGAGTTTTGATGGATTTATTTGGCTTATTAGTCTTGGAGTTTAGTTGTGGAGTTGGTCGTGTGGCATTGGGATGCACCACTATGAGAAAAATGGAATCATTGGTTGAGTTGTTGGGAATGGTATTGGGTTGGTTGCCTTAGGTAATAAGGGTTGCATGGAAATTCCCTGAGGAAGGTGTGGCATTGTGCTATTTATTTTGAGGGGACACCAATGTAACACTGGGAGAATAACCTCAGTATGTCAAGATCTTGGGTTTGGTGGGGAGGAAACAACCAAGTATTTATCACTACACTAGTTTGGTTGGTTGTGGTAGTTTTCGGAGGATCCAAAACAACTTATACCACACCATGTCATACACCATGGTGGAGGTCAAAATAGTTTTTAAAAAAAGGGGAAATCAATGGTTAGAATCTTGAATTTTGGATCTTATCTTTGAATAGATTCACCACAATAATTTCAATATTCCCCACTTTATAGTAAAGGTTTATTAGTCCCCTATATAAAAAGGGGTTTCCTAAACATCTTGATTAAGTTTTACTTATTCTCATAATCTATATTCAACATATTTTCCCCCATAATCTTCCAATAACACCTCTTGAGAGTTCTAATGCATTTGTTCAACCTGATATAATCCCTGATAATAAAAGTACTCTTTTGACCCCCCCTGTTCCATTATTCTTATTTTTCTTCCCTCCAATGGTTCGTTTTTGTGGAGGTCCTATGTCTTGGGTTTTAAATAAAATAATTCTTAATAGTAAATTTTTATGGATAGATTTCATCATTTTTTCCTTCAATAGTAGTGAAGTTTCATCCCTTGATTATTCTATTATGAGTGTAGTTATCTTTGAATCTCTAATCTAGTTAATGGATCCTTGTTTTTTCCGTTTTATGCATATATATGGTAACTTCATTCTTTTTTTCCCCATTTAGTAAATATCTTGGGTTCATTTAAATATATTAATAATTACATTAAACTGAATTTGAATGGAGAAGGGAATATTCACATGTGATTTCTATTTTTATGATTTTTCTTATGAGATTTTTAATTCTTAATGTTATTTTATGAAAATAACTTTTTCTGGGAATATTATTGAGCTAAGGATAATGTGGATTATGACACACATGATTTTATTGTTTTATTGAGCTCACCATGCATGAAATTTTTGGTCAATTATGCATGGTTAATGAATCATTTCCCCATGGAAATATGGAATTTTGGGTTAATTCCCATGATAAAAAAGATTCAATGTTATGAAATCCCTTAAACTAAAATTTTGGTTGATGTGTAAGATTAAGTATGATGTTCTGTGGTGATGAAATTATTTTGTTGTCTTGTGTTGTGCATGGGTATCTTGTGGGGGTTTTACCAATAATGATCGAGGATAAGTTTGTGTTCTAATATGTTCTGTAGCGAATCCATAGTGGTTTGGGAAGGGATATGATATGGGATGATGTATAGTGGTTATCATTCTTGGATGTTGTGATGACATGTTTGGGTTGTAGTGATGGCTTGGAATATGTTATGTTGTGATATTGGTTGATTTAGGGAAGATGAGATGTAATTTTTTGTGGTTGTGTTGGTTACTAGATTGTCCATAGAATAAATTTTAAATACTAATACTAAAATATCAAGGGATAGTCCAAAATAAGAATGGGATCAAATTGATGTGTGGTATTTGGATTAAATGAATTGAATGATAAATTAATTCATTATTTTAATGTTAAAATACAATATTAATAAATTATATTTATTAGAAAAGAAATAAATAGTAGAAAAAATAATTAAAAGTGGGATTTTGTGTCTTGTGTTTAGTGGTTGTGTGGCGTGATGCATTAGTGGGGGAAGCGGATAGTAGATGTGGTTGTGCAATGTTGTGAAAATTTCATGAGATAAATTGTTTGTCATTTTATGAACACATAGGTTATTATTGTGTGTCATCTATCTATATTATATTTTCACAGTACATATATATTCACCCCATCCACATAGAGTACTCTTTTATGACACCCAAATTTTTTGGGTCTATTTTCCTCGCCATTCAGGTAGTGAGGAATGGATGGATGGATTCCCACTCTTCCCTAATCTCTCTTCCAGGAGATGTTTTTACACACAATATATGATGTTTTTTTGTTATAGTTCACTAAGTTAGTGATTAATTAGAGGATTTGGCAGTGGGGGTCATTCTTGGTAGGACGAAGGAACAAGGTTAATGTTCTTCATGTTATCAGTACCCTTCTATTTTTGTTATATGGAAATTGTTATGGGATTATGAGGATGTGATGGTTGTGGAATTATGTGAGAGATAGTACATTCCCATTATGATGAGGCCTATGAAATTTAAAGATGATGGATACATAAGTTATGGGAGTGAAAAGATGTATGATGTTGGGGTGTGAGAGTAGAAAACCATTATGGAAGTTGGGTGGGGTACCATTTTCAATATTATTCACTTTATATTATAATATTTTAATTTTTATTTAGTTACTGACCCTTAGTATGAATGATATTGGTTAGTTGACCTATTTATGTTCATTTTGGTTTTTTTTGTTTGTCCACAAGTGCATTAGTATGCTCATTCCACTAGTATATGTGAGTCTATTAGAATGACCTTACTGAGTATACATATTATGATAACCCAGTGTATATATAATATGTTTTTCATATTTCGAAGAGGAATTTGGGGACTGATATAGATATTACATATTTGTGCATTGGATCTGTTGTTGATTCACTGTCGTAGGACATTTATTTTGTTGTTTATTTAGATAATATTTTGTAATATTTCGGATTTGTATATGCATCATTGGATAATTCACTTTCCATTATTTAATTATTTGGATAGAGTTTTTTGTGATTTATATCCTCTCTACGGATCCTATGTTTATTTTTTTAGTTAATGTCTTCCATATGTGAGATATTTAAACCCTCAATTCTAATCACCATCTTGGGGACTACTGAATGTGAGACTCAAGGGTCATTATCTCTCTCTCCCTCCATTGATTACCCAAGAGTGGTGCCTATGGGGTGGGGTTATGATTGATTGTTATAAAATGTTATATTAAGATATTGGAAGGATTTTTGAGTTAAGAACACTGATAATTTCATTGGTTGGTAGGGAAACAATATCATTTGGTCTTGGTGTGTGACATAGGCTTGGGAGACCACTAGGACATAGAATTTTAGGTCCCCCCATGATCTGATTTAATGACTTTGAGATTAATGAATGACCAAGTGAAGTGGTTATACTTATAGGGTATATACCTATATGTTGTACATGAATCATGCCTATTTTTTCTTATCATTGATTTGGGATGTTTTGGGGAATTAAATGAACCTAACTAAATAAGCTTAAATGGATTTATTTCTATCAAGATTAGGGGGTTTTTTTGTGTTAGTGATGTATTTAATGGATTCATATATATATATATATATATTATGGGGAAATTATCCTATCATGATGCATTTTAAAGTTGTTTGAGAGATATATATCCCCCCAAAGTGAATAATATAATGGTATAGTGGATATTTTACCTTTATTTTCATGCTTTTAGCATCATTGTTATAATGATATATGTTCTTGTTTTAATTTAATGAATATATGTTGGTGATTACATAAAACCCCAAAAGTATTGATGCTCACCTATAGTAAATTGTTAATAGAAGAACTCAGTTTTCAGTGTTTTATTTTTGATGTGTTTTTGATAGTTGATGGTTTTTTAATAACCTAGAGGACCATTAAACACAATAATGTGAATTTTTTTCAACCACATGTTTTTTGAATCCTATTAGGTGTTAGATTAGATTCTATATTTCTGAAGTTATTCACATTGATATTAACTTGACAAAAGAAATTATTTAATGTTTTAATGGATGATTAATTAATACTTTGTATAGTATGAAATGTTAAGATGTTTAAAACATCTAGTATTAATTTCATGATTTTTTAGAATCATGATGTGTTTTTCTAGGTGTTGGATTTTATTTTAATATATGTTGAAGTTATTTCCAATGTGATAGAGTAATTAGTTTATATTTTTTTATAAAAAGATTTGTTGAATTTAATTTTTTAAAATAAAATTTATGTTTTTGTAAAAATATATTTTAAAGGATGATTTAAGAAGTTTATAATCAAAATTTTTATTTATTGTTATTCGATAATTTTAGGCATGGGTTACAAGGAATAATTATCATGTTTTTAAAATTGATTTTTTGTTTTAATTTCCATACAATAATGCTCCTTGAAATTAAAATTTTGTTACGTATCTGATTAAATATCGTAGTTAAATTTAGAATTTGATTTGTGAGTATATTTAGAGCGTTTACTTATGTTATTGTGTATTGTAATAATGATTGTTTTAGGATTAAAATTCATCCCTTATGAATTGATACATACCAGTTAAAACATGCTTCATTATGATTTATGAGACAATGAGATGCTTAGTTTTCATTATTGTATTTCCATGGATGCTTTAAATTTTGAAAATGTTGATTGAAAATTTGTGAGAGAATGTTGGGAATAGATATTAATATTCTAAATTTTAATTAAGTAGTATGTTAATATATAAATTAGTTAATAATAATTTCCAGTGGATTTTAATTACCATAAATAAATTTTATAAAAGATTTTATTAATTGGTTATGCCATTGAAAAATAATCTTTAATTCATAAAGGGAATTATTAAATAGAATGATTTGTATTTTGAAATTACTTAAAATGAAATGTTATTCCAAGTTCCAAGATGAATTTCTTAGAATTACTAAAAATTTATGAGTCCCAAATGTTTCAAATTGAGTTTATTCCATGATTTATATTCCTATATTTATTAATGTATTAAGAATGAAAGGGTAATATATAAAAATTATGTGCTAAATTAAAATAATTAAGATATATTCATGAAAAATTAATATAGTACAAATTTTATGATGTAAGAATTATAAAAATGGTAGAATTATTCAAGAACTGGACATGAAACATGCTTTAAAAACCTCTCATAAGATTAGATAAAATTCCTCATATCAGTTCTTAAAACCATGCTTTACATAACATGTTTTATTTTAAATTATATTCCTCTATTTCTATTGAAATTCATTACACATTGATATAATTTTATGAACATATCATTTGTTGGTAAATAATCTCATACATATTTTGTTGATCATAATTACTAAATTGTAAAATTTTATAAAACAATTGAATTTTATTAGATTCTATGCTTATATAATGAAATGAAATGTATTTGATCAATGAAACATTAATTTTGTATGAGTTTTCATGCCCTGATATGTTAGAAACATCTGCTAGAAACATACTATAGAATTGGGACATTACCTTTTCTTATGAAATTATAAGAAGATTATTAGTTATAACCATGTAATATTTGATAAATTTTTCATGTATGGATATGTCCCCTCCTTCCAAGATGGATAATGTTTTATGATGCTAAAATATTTTTGTTTAGAAAGATGGGACATGAATATCATGAAACGAGTTGTTGATTAAAAGATCAATCTAAATGTGTCAGAGTGATTTGTTTATGTTAAGAATTATCATGAACATAAAGATTAAATATGAACATCAGCACAAATAGTTCTTTTATGAATCTATTTTCTATATGATTTAGTAGGAAGCAAGCAACAATTTGTGTTACATACCTCAAGCATGTTGTACTAAAATTTTAATGCAAAAAAATCATCCATTTTGGAAAATTAAATGATGATTTTTTTTATTATAAAATTACTAAAGACCCTTAAATTTATAATGGAAATCATGAGTCATGAAATTAATGAATTTATAGTTTTATTTTGGTAACCTGAAATCATTTTTCCTATGTGGTAGAATTTTTTAAGGGATATTTTTTGATATTTTCAATCATAATACAAATAAACTAACCATGGGTTGTTTTTAAATTCTAGATTGAAAGGTTGTATAAGTAATTTTTATAAATTTAAAAGTAATAATTACTTTCATAAAATATAACTTGAGAATTATAATATAATTTGTGAGATATTTCTTTATTATTTTTTTAAGTGATTGTTTACTATGATGTTACCTGTTGTTCTGGTTTTTTGTTACTATAGTTTTAAAGTCACCTCCCATAAAAGAGTTAATTTGTAAGTTCTGAATAAAAAATATTTTTAATAAATTTTGAATCTATTAATGATGAATTTATATCAATAAATAATTCTCCAGAGAATAATTTTGAGAAAAGGGTGGATCAAATGTTGTATTTTTTTATAAGTCTTTTGTGGTATGTTGTGTTGCCATTACTATGATATATATTGCCAAATAGAAATTATTATGCCTAGTTTTTATGGTGGTATGTGATTATTATTGGGTAATATGTATCATTAACATGGTAGGAATGGGAATTTATGGCTTTATTTTGTCAATGATGGTCTGGATGGCCGTGTGGGATAAGAGTGGATTTTGTAGATTTTGTGCAGGTAGCTAGTCAGAGTGAGTAATATATGGTTAAAATAATGTTGTTATCTATGATTTTGAGGTGAGGTAAAATTTTTGGTGTTGTCTTTTTTCATTTTTATATAAGATGAACCATTCATAACAAAGGCTCTATTTGAGATTTATCTCACTCGGTTGAAGGTTTTAGGGGTTTTTCTTAATGGAGTTTTCAGGAATTATGATAAGATCCATAAATCAATAGTGTTGAGTATTTAATAAATATTCCCATTGAGTGGATTATCCTTTCCATATATTTTCAATTACTTTCTCTTTGTGGATATAATATGGTTTAGGGGTCTCTATTTTTGTGGTTATTTATCTAGTGTCTTAGAGGAGTGTACTTGGGAACCTTAGGCACATATGTGTGCTAAGAATCCCAAATTTCTTTCTTTTGATTTTTTTCTGGGAAATGTAACTATTAGTTTGTTGTTAGTTATGAAATTTTCAGTTTTCCTATTTTTTGGAAATTCATGGTTGGTGGTTTCACTTGGGTTGAAATGATATCATTGAGTAGTATCTCATGGGATTTTTTTTAGACCATTCCCATTCTCCAATCAATTTTCTAGGACTATTTTTCTTGGGGATGAGAATCATTTGATAAGTATATAATGTAAGATCTTGGACTAAACCCTTCCATTTAAATTTTCCTCATCTTGGTGGTGCTGAGAGGTAGTTTAGAGGAGTTTTAGAGGCCTATAAAGAGTTATGTCCATTCATAGGCACACTACAATGTGTTCTTAGGAATGTGACTCGCATTTTTGGCCTTGGTTTCTTTGAGGTTGGTTGTGGAGTGGGACATTTGGTACTGGGGTGCACAGCGGTGAGAAAAATAGCCTCACTTTCTATGTTATTTGGTGTGATATTAAGTTGTTTTCCCTCTGTAACATGTGTAGTTTGGAAACACCTAGTGAAGCTGTGGTTCTGGGTATGGTGTTTTGGGGGACCATCTGAGTAACATGATAAGGTATATCTCACTACTCAGTGGTCCTGGCTGGGCATGGTAAGGATAAAAAGGTCATGCTTTTGGCGTTATTCTATAATGGATGGTTTTGGAAGGAGTCGGAGGATCCAACACACCTTAGGCGACACCATGGCCTAATACATGGTGGTGGTCAAAATATATTTTAAATTTACTAGAAATAGGAGGTTCAAAGAGTCAAATTCATATCCTAGATTTAATAGGGATCATCATGATCATTTCAAGGACCCCCACATCATGGTAAGGTATTATGAAGATCCCTTGATAAAAAGGGGAATCCTGAATTCCCTAATTCATTTATTTATATACTCTAAAGCTCTAGACAACCCATTGGCCTATCAGCATCTTCCAGTTTCATTTATTTTGATTTTAAACTACCTTGGTATGATTGGATTGAAACCTCATTCATCATGTTAGTCTTCCTTATCCTCCATTATTAGTTTTTTTTATTATTCTTTCCTTTGGGGTTTTTTGTGGAGATCCTCTGATTTGGGTCAAAAATTTAATAAGGATTCATAATGGATTACTATAGACAGATTCTACTAGGTATTCCATAAATATGGGTGAGGTTTGTTCCTTTAATTATTCTATTGTGACTGTGTATCTCTTAGAAGCTCCAATTTAGGTTGGGGGTCCTCGTTCATTCCATTTTATGTGAATATGTGGGAATCTAATGATTTTATCTAAATTTGAATGATTATTATGGGTTGAATTCAGAAGATAAGTTATTGGATTAAACTGAGATTGAATGGGGATGAGAGTATTCACATATGATTACCATTTTTATGATATTTCTTATGATATTTTTGTTGCTTATTATTAATGCTGAAAGTAATAGTTTTTGGGAACTTTGTTATGATATTTTTGTGGTAGAACAATATACCCTTGTTTGTATTGTTTGATTAAGATCATTTTGCATGAAAACTCAAATAACATATATATGGTTAATGAAATGGTTTCCCATATAAATTGGTCATTTTTGTGACAATACCTATGCTAAAGTAGATGTGATTTTGTGAAAGTATTTAAACAGAAAATATTGTAAATGTGGATGCTAGAGTATGCTAGTATGTTCTAATATAATTTATTTTTTTCTTGTGTGATGTGTGGGGATCTTATAAGGACTTTTGTAGTGATAGTGGAGACCAATTTTGAGGTAGAATATGTTGGGTACAAAAACCATAGTTTGTTGTCATATAATGCGATGTGGGATGATGTGTGGTGGTCGTGATGTATGGTTATTATTATGAACTGATTGAGTTGTGGTTATTTATTATCATAGGTTGTTTTATGATGTTATTTGATGTGGGTAATATGAGATTCAATATGTTGTGGTTATTTTGGTTACTCATTTGTCCATGGAATGAATTTGAAATGATGAAACTAAAATATCATGGGATGGATCTAAAAAAATGGGTTGAAATTGATGTTTGGTCATTTTATTAAATGAATTTATTGATAAATTATTAGGATATTCTAATGTTAAATTAATTGTATTGATAAATTGGAGTTATTAGAAAATCAATAATTCTAGAAATGGTGGATCATTTAATCGAATGTGTCATTTTGTGTGGTGGTGTGGTGTGATGTATTACTAGTGGAAGCAGATAGTGGTAGGCATTATGACACATTAAGATAATGTCATGAGATACCTTTGTGCTCCTATTACAAACCCTTAGGTTATTCATGTGTGTTATCTATCGATATTATTTTTTCATGTAACTTATAATTTCACTCCACCCACACTGACTACTATTTTTCGACACTTAAATGTTTTAGGGGGTGTTTCCCCCAACGTTTAGATAATGAGAAATCTATTCCTATATTCCCAATCTCCCTCAATATCTCTTCTAGGAGATATTATTATGAATAGGATATAATATCTTGTAATTATATTTCACTATAGTTGATGATTGACAGGAGGATGAGGTGGTTCATAGTGAGTTCATACATGGTAAGAGGAGGGAATGTGGTTGATGTCCTTCATGTTCGGGATACCCTACTATTATAATTATATGGAAGTGGTTATGGGATAATGAGGAAGTGATGATTATGTAATGGGATGATAGTCAGGGTATTCCTATTATTATGAGGCTTATGATGGTATGAGGCTAATGAATATGGAAGGGATGGAAGATCCAGGATATACGATGTTAGGGAATGAGAGAAGCAATCCAATGGGGAAGCAGTAAGAGGTACCCTTATCTGATATGATCCTTTTCATACTATTATACTTGGATACGTTATTGGATAAGTGAGGTTTTTTTAGGTAGGGATTGATTTGTTGACCTATTTAGGTGTATGTTTTTTATTCAATCTTTTCATTAGTGAATTAATATGCTCTTTCCACATGTTTTGTGATAGACCTTGGGTTTGATTGTAAGATCTAGGTTTTTTTATAAGGTAATAACCCTTTATATTTCTATATAAAATATTTTTTTTTCTTTAGTTGGATATTACTAAGGGATTAGTAGAGGTTTTGGGAGAATTTAAAAGTGAAAGGGGTCTTGGAGTTATGGATTTTTGGAAGGCAGGATAAGGCACACTATTGGTGCATGGTTTGTCCAACCATACTCCTCAACCATGAAAACCAGAAAGGGATGATCATGGCATGTTTAACCATTTGAAGGGGTCCTATAAACCATGAAGCCTCTTCAATTTATTATCGGTTAACCACACATGTTTTGAATATATATTTTTTAACCGTACACCTAAACTGTGCAAGGTATTATGTACTTTAACAATAGGTGTGAACAGTTGGTGTGTGCTTTTTCTAACTATGAGACCAAACTATGCACCCCTTAAAAAAGATAGAAATAATTTTTTTACATGTTTACTTTAATCCTAATTTAAATTATTATTATCTTACTTTTTTCATAGTAACCCACAATGGATCTTCCCTATCCCTCTTCAATTTTTAGTAGATCTCCTCCATATGCCATCTAATTCATTTTCACTTTCTCATGTTAGATCAACATAGATATGTATAACACTATATTATATTCTTTGTTTAGTTTGATCACCTTCTTTGGTATTATATCCATGTGAGATAACTTACCTGATTTTTAGTGTTTTTTTAATTTTTATGATTTCTCTCATTCCTACCAAAATCTGAGGTCAAAACTAGATGATGAGTCTTCAATAGGGCTAAGGTAGGTTTTATAATACTTTAACCTAAAATTAATTTTTTTTATAAGTTGTATTGTTTTGATACCAACCATAATTTCTGTGTGCTATCCTAAAATGTATAAATCCTTAAATTATTTTTTTATACCTTGACCCTGAAGCTTTATGAGATCGTTGACATTGTTGTGGTTTTACAACCTTTTCTTGAACTATCCTTTTGTGGTATCTCAATAAATTGATTGTTAACCCTTCTTTTCATTTAACCAAAACACCCCTCATGTGTTTTTAGTTTGAAACATATAAATTTATTACCCCATATGAATTTATTGAATTATTAATCGCATGGATACCTTATTTTAGACTTATAAATTAATATTTTTTGTGGACTTAATAATGTGTTTAAAGGTTCCTCAAAAGAACCTTTAATTCCCAATCTATAATTCCTTGAGAGAACTAATAGGACACCACCTAATTCATTGATGTGAATTCCAAGTGGAACACCACGCTTGGACTCCATCAATGCCTTATATTTCTGAAATCATCAGTCAAACATCAATGATTCCCTTGAAAACTTTGGAAAATTAGAATGCATGGGATGAGCTCCTAAGATTGGGATTATTTTTCTCAATCATGGACTGCCATGGATTACCTCATTGGATTCCAATAAAGTCTATCTCTATTTTACCTTAGAATTACTACATGTATTCAACAAGGATTTCATGGCTATAAGACTTGGGTTTTTGGATTACTATAGGTTATATTCTTAGAGACACCCAGCTTATGTTGAAGTTGGTGGTATATACTGGTTCACCCCCATATTATAGTTTTCATTATTTATTTTTCACAAACTATTAAAGTTTATATTAATAGGCAAGATATGTATTAGGCACCATTGGTGGTGTCCTACTAAGTTCTACTCACACCTTTTACGGGCCTCTATTTTGTACTAAGAAAGACTTTAAGGATGCAGATAAGGATAAGTAAAAGCACCCAATTATATATTCTTGATTTCATTTTAGGATGGGATATCAAGAGCATATTATTGAGAAAGTTATCTAGATGATCAGGGATAGTGTTTTTTTATCTTTTTTTTCTTTAAATATACTAGTTTTGTTTTATGTATGCTCCCATATCTATCTATTTTATATTTTTTATAGTAAGTAAATCAACCTTATATAGTGTTGTTACAACATCAAGTCTATTTATTTTATCTAGATGATTTTATTTTAATGCCTTATTCAACTTCTATTGTGTTCATTTATTTTATCTTATACCAATTTGCATTGTATTTATCATTTTGAACCAATATGATAAAGAGTGTATGTCTCCCCACCGCACCACCATATATCCTAAATTCTAGTTGGAAGCCTCTAGTATATGAGGAGTTAGGATTGAGGCCATGTGTCCCATAGGCTCAGTTACTTATCAGTTAATCAGGATAGGGACAAAAAAAATTGGTATTAGAGGCTTCGTTTCCTTTATATAACAGTTTAGGGTTGGTAGGAAAGAGAGTAGGAAGTGTCATAACTTGGTAATAAGATGTGCTTGGGATTAACTAACCCACATTTTGGGATAAATCCATGTCGAAAGGAGAGGGAATTTTTGTTAATGATTTTTCCTATTCAGTTGTACTTTTTTCAAAGTTGGGTGGTGCACATGCTTTATTATTTTGTGTTTTATGGATTCCTAAACTTGGGGTGTTATAGAAAAGTAAAATTATCTCATAATTCATTATAGGCACATAGGGATTTATATTTCATGAATATGGCATGCCATGCATATTTTTTCTTAATTTCCTATTACCTATTGTGTGTGAATTGGTCATTACACATATAATTACTAATGATTATTATAGGAAATGAAGAAAAGAAATCTAAGGTGTTTTCATCATCCAAAATAATATTTTTCTTCATATATTTATGATTGAACCTTACCTATGTAATTTTTACATAGTTTAAGCTATGGAACCTTGTTTACCTAGATGAAAATTTTAATTGGTTATAGTTATATGTACTTTCAATTGCAATTTATAGTTTTATGACTATATAAATTTGCAGTGGAAAATTTATAATCAGGCTATCATATGTGGACTTTATACATTCTATAACCAAATATAAATGGTTGGTTGATGATAAATATAATTCAAATTTTAAATTCTAAAGTTTATATTTTAATAACTTCGGGAAAACAATCCATATAACTAAACCATTAAATTCAAATTTGAAAAAAATATATAGTATTGATTAATATGGTTTTCGTTAAACGGTGATGAAAATTGAATCTTAAGGATTTTTTTCTATATAACATGGAATTGACACTTCATATAAAAGAACCTTTATGATTAATGTTTAATTTTACCCTTGGCCTAACTTTAGTAGTGGGTAGTTGGGTTAGTGTATTTCATGAGTAGTGAGGCATGTTCCTGTCTTATTCCCTATATATATCTTTAAATCATTGTATCTTTTTTTAGGTTTGTGGTTATAATTTTAGATATATTCCTCCACAATGGCCCTGGCTTGGGAACCAAGAAGGTGGCGATGACCATGTTGAGTCAATAAGTTTTTCCTTATGACTTTTTCATTCCTTCTAGTTTTGAAAATCACAAACACCTTATCTTTAAGAAAAAATATTTTACCCCTATTTCACTTCTCTAAGGAAAATTTATTTAAGAAAATTTACCTATCTTGTTTTCATTGTTTACATATCAATATTCTTCTTAAGTGTAAAAATCAGATTCATATCTATATTCTCGGAATCATATAATACTCAGATATGAAGCATTCTGTTTTAGGATCTGAATTCTGGATGTGAAATCTAATGAAGTTCCATTCCGAATTCTGGATACGAACTGTAATGAAGTTCCATTCCGAATTCCGGATATGAACTCTAATGAAGTTCCATTCCGAATTCTGGATACGAACTCTCATGAAGTTCCACTCCGAATTCTGGATACGAACTCTCATGAAGTTCCATTCCGAATTCTGGATTCAAACTCCCATGAAGTTCCATTCCAAATTCTGGATACGAACTCTCATAAAGTCCCACTCTGAATTCTGGATACGAACTCTAATGAAGTTCCACTCCGAATTCTGGATACGAACTCTAAGTAGTTCGACTCCAAACTTCTATGAGTTTGACTCTGAATTCGGATGAAGAATTCTCATTATGAATTCTCATTCCGAATTCCTTCAAAACAGAATCCGAATATCTCTTTATTATAGACTCCGAATTTCATTTTGGTTAAACTCCAAACTTTTATTTACTTACATTCCTAATTTCAGTTTTGCTTATGCTTACACTTGTTTTATTACAAAACGATGTCATGCTTTCAGTTACACAAGTTTTGTTATAAAACGATGTCATCCATTCTGTTTCTAACTAACCGTTGGTTGAGTGACACATGTACAGGTCCCTCCAAAATTTAAGGAAAATATGACCGTTGGAGGAGAGAGCCAACTGTTCCAACCGAGGCAATAAATAGGAGCTCATTTGAAAAGCTCCACACATGAACTTTGACATAACTTTGACTAAGTTTTGTTGAAGTGATTCTAGAGAGAGGGGATCTTATTAACACTCATTCCTTGCACGTACTGAACTACTCGTTCAGATTGCTTCGTGTGACTCCAAATGTTGGTGATTATATTCGAGGGCTTCCAGGGATAAGAAGACAGAGGTGCCGACTACCCTGAAGTTCGAGAGCTTCCTTGATGAGGAAGACAGAGGTTCCAACTACCTTGAAGTTGAGGGCTTCCAGGGATAAGAAGATAGAGGTTCCAATTACCTTGAAGTTGAGGGCTTGCGGGGATAGCAAGATAGATACCGATCTTTGGATTGAGGGCTTACCTGGTTGTGGGTAAGATAGACTTTATTATAAGTATAAACCAAGGGATACCTTTTATCCAAGGTTGTTGGATACCCTTCTCTTTGGGTTAAAAGATTTATATCTTGTTACTTTTTTTTGTTACAAGTTTTTTCATTGCATTTTGAATTGTTTGGAAAGTATAATCCTTTTATATTTCCTTACACTTGTACTCTGATTAATTTAGATTCTATACGCTCTAAGGTAGAATCTCATTTTGTAAACTTTAGTTAAGTTTGAATTTTTGGATCCATATTTCTGGAACCATCTTACTTTTCAGATTTAAGCAAGTGTGTAGAACTAGAGGTTGGAAACTTCATACTCTATACCAATTCTACAATTTGTGTTAGATCTATTGTGAATTTGCATAGTTTAACTTTTTTAAACTTAGATATTTTCTTGTTTAAGGAAGTTTTTAAAGTATACAATTCACCCCCCCCCCCTCTTGTATATTGAGCATCTACATCATTATTTCGATCTGAAAATTGGTATCAGAGAAGGTCTCTGAAATACTTATATTAACATATAAGTTTTTCTTGCTTAGTTTTTCATTGTTCTATTTTCCTTGCTTAATAATTTCTCGAATTCACATTTTCCGGATTCATACTTTCGGAATCTACTTTTCAGATCCATAGTTTTTGAATCATAGTTCAGATTCACTTTTTTCTTAAAGATAAATTTTTTATATTCTCTCTTGTTTACAAACTTTTGCTACTAATAAGTTTATTTCCAAACATTTTTCTAAGAATGACAGGAATAATTGTTGGTTCTATCGTCAACTTAAATCCTACAAGACCACCAATATTTGATGGTAATGATTATGAGTATTGGAGAGATCGAATGAGGACTTTTATTATCAATACTGGAGTAGAGAATTTTGTTATGCTTACTAGTGATTATAAAATTCCTGACAAAGAAGTTAGAGCTTTTACCAACCAGGAAAAGCAAGAATATCAACTAAACTATAAGGTAAGCAATACTTTACTATGTTCAATGACTAGGAACATATATATCCAAATTTCTTCTTGTGAAGCAGTAACTGTATTTGCAAGAAACTGGAAGTTACTCATTTTGGTACATCTAAAGTGATTGAGACTAGAAGAGTCATGCTTAGAGCTGAGTATCACGGTTTTAATTTTCCTTATGGAGAACCAATTTGTAAAGTACAACAGAGATTCATGACTATCGTGAATAGCTTACAATCCATGGGAGAGAAAGGCCAAGATGATGAAGCTCTTATTGACAAGATTATTCATATTATTCCAAATGAATAGTAAGTAAAGAGAATAGAAATTGTGAGAACAGGAAGGTTACTCAAATTAACTTAGATGAGCTGTTTGGAACTCTTCTCCAACATGAAACAAGGATGAAGAGAGATGCTGACAACATCAAAAAGAAGAATGGGAATAGTACTGTTGCTTTTACTACAACATCAAATCACATGAAATCCAAGACTCCTGAGAGAGTAACTAGATCCAAATCTAAGAAGGTTGTTATTCAATCAGAATCTAGTGAAAGTGAAGTCTCAGAGAATGAGTTGGCTAATCTTGCTCAAAGGATGAAAAAGATATCTGGACAAAGAAATTTCCAATCCAAGTATAAAAAGAAGGAAAGGAAAGATAAGAAATATTCAGAAGTCACATGCTTTGAATGCAAAAGAGCTGGACACATCAGACCAGATTTTCCTTTGCTCAAGAAGAAAGAAAGAAAAGAGATGCATTCTGAAAGGAATAGGAATAAGTATTATAAATCTAAAGATAAGAATGTTCTAAAAGCTAATGATACGTTGAGTGAAAGTGGTGGTGACTCTTCAGATGAATCCTCAGATTATGAATCTTCTGAACAGAAGAATCTTGGTCTTATAGCCAGATTACCTATTGAAAATCATTGCTTTATGGCAAAGGTACAGAATGCTAAATCATTGACCAATGTTTCTTTAAATTATAATGATAGTAGATATTATAACTCTTTAGATGAATAATCCTCTTCTGATGAAGAAAATACTCTACCTACCTATTAATAAGTTTCTAGGTTTGCTGAACTACTTGACATTGAGAATTAAAAACTGAATAATAAACTTGATAAGGCAAATTATAGGAAAATTATTCTTACAAAATAAATATCAGATATTTCTAAATATCTTGATAAGAAAAATGTTGATCTTGAAAATATTTCAAAAAATCT
Source organism: Viscum album (assembly GCA_963277665.1). NCBI lineage: Eukaryota > Viridiplantae > Streptophyta > Magnoliopsida > Santalales > Viscaceae > Viscum > Viscum album. The sequence goes on from OY728127.1 coordinate 1,213,506,025, forward strand.
TGAGGAAGTAAATTCTGAGAAGAATAAACATTTTAAAGAACTGGAAAAAGTAATTTCTAAGAAAGATGTTCTCGAGCCTAGCTCTGGTTCCAAATCTAATGAATTTGAAAATAAAAACTTGGTTATGAAACTCAAGTCCAAAATATTTTCCTTAAATAAGTGTTTGTCAAACTTTACCCATGGTAAAGAATATTTTGATAAGATGTATTCACAAATACGACCTTTAAGAAATAGATCCGGATTTGGTTATACCCATGCAAAACCAACTTTTAGTAACAATTATTTTGTTCCTCAAAGTGCCCCATTTTGTACCAAGTGTCAATGTGGTGGTCACTGGGAAAATAATTGTTCTTTAAACAAAACCAATTCTTTAGGTTTTCATAAGGCTCATTTTTCTAAAAAGATGTGGGTGCCCAAAATTTTTTTATCTAAAAATCTCGGATCCAAACAAGTTTGGATTCTGAAAGTCTAATTCTTTTCTTATTTTCAGAAGATAAAGGAAGTACCAACAACAATAAATGGTACATGGATAGTGGATGTTCCTGGCATATTACTGGTAACAAAAACTATTTTGAAAAGATTATCAAAACAAAAGGAGGAAAAGTAACTTTCGGAGATAATGCTCAGGGAGAAATTTTTGGTATAGGTAATATTGTTCTTCTTGGTAAAACCTTGATTTCAAATGTTTTATTTGTTAAGGGTCTTAAGAAAAACCTCGTTAGCATATGTCAATTATGTGATGAAGGATACCTTGTAAATTTTAGGAATGATAAATGCTTAGTACACAATTCCAAGGAAGATTATATTCTCTCTGCCAATAGGTAAGAAATTGTTTACACCTTTAAAGGAGATATCATTCTACAGTTTATCGGAACTCAAGATCAACTTGCTGATATTTTCACAAAATATTTACCTTCTGATAGATTTGAATACATTAAACAGAAGTTAGGAATGATAACCGTGAGGTAATCCTTCTTCATTAACTTCTTGTTGAACAATTCTCCATACAGTAATAAACTCCTTTTCATAGGGGGGTACATTTTATTGTTAGCATAACCAAATTTTTGTAGTAAGTTTTTCAAACTTCTGTAATTAAATTTTTTTTCGTACTCATAAATTTTTCGGACTCATAAATTTTTCGGACTCATAAATTTTTCATACCCATAAATTTTTCGTACTCATAAATTTTTCGTACTCATAAATTTTTCGTACTCATAAATTTTTCATACCCATAAATTTATCGTACTCATAAATTTTTCTTACTCATAATGTTCTGTACTCATTTTTTCATAATGAAACTTTCGTAATGACAATTTTCGAAATGAAATTTTCGTATTGAGAATTTTCGTAATGAAATTTTCGTACTGAAAATTTTCATAATGAAACTTTCATACTGAAAATTTCGTAATGAAATTTTCGTAATGAAATTTTCATACTAGAACTTTCGTAATGAATATTTTTATACTCAGTTTTTTTTACTAAAGTTTTTCAAAGTAAATTTTTTCATAGTGAGTTTTTCGCAGTCAAAATTTCTTCAAGAAGAATACCACCTATTACCACTAAACTTCCTAGCCAATCCGAAAGGTATGACTTCCTTACTTAAGTTTTTGTAATCATTTTTACTTGCTGGTAGTTTCCATTACTTTTAAAATTTTCGTACTCAAGTTTTCTTAAATTTGAAAATTTTTGTAAAAACCTCAAAAGATCGGATTCAAGAATTCCTAGAATGTATGTTCTCAACCGTCAGATCAGATCAAAGGGTTTTTCAACCATTAGATAGTTTGTGGAAGTTAAAAGGTCGCCTCCATCGCCTATATAAAGAGGACCCCGAGGGTCGTCCCAAATTGGTTTTCTAAAGCTCTCGTGTCCCAAAGCTCTTCCTCTTTTCTTAAGGTCTTTTCAATCTTTGTAAAGCTCGTTCTGAATCTTCCAAAACTCTCCATTCCGAATGTCTGTTGAAGATACTTCTCGGGATATTTCAACTACAAATCCAATCTCAAAATGGGTAGTTTACAAGGAAAGGTTAGTGCATCCAAGTTTCTACAAGTATGATTCTCTTATTTCTAAGAATATCAAGTTGAATGGTTGGGAAGTTTTTTGTGTATCCAAGACAAGTGATCAAGATGCGGTCTATCCAGAGTTACACATAGAATTCTATGAATCAGTAAGTTTTTTTGAGGAAGATGGAAGAGAAAAGTTTTCTTTAAAGTCTTATGGAAAGACTTACAAACTTACTTACACCAAGGCGGCAAGCTTGGTGGGGTTAGCATACGAAGGAGAAGCTGAATTTTATTCACACAAACTACCTGATGCTCAAGGTAGTTTTATTATGGTTAAGGCCTTACAATGTCTTGTACTTGATGATGTCAAGACAGAAAAGATTGTTCATCTATCTTCTAATAATCGGATTCATCATCTCTAGGCAGAAGGTTTTTTGGTTCCGAGAAACCGTGATAAAGATACCCTGAAAAAGAGTGAAATATATTTCTTAGACTTCATGGTGAATCTAAGAATAATAAATCTGATGAGGCATGTCTTGGTGATGATCAACAATATTAAGGAAGGAAACTTAAGAGCTCAAATCATCATATTCCCTGCTTTACTATCAAAGATGATAGTTCGGTGCTTAGATTCTTTCAAGGTTGCATGTAAGTATAAAGTTAGAAATTTCAAGCTTATTCTTGTCAGTGATGATACGTTGAAAAGAATGAATATGTATTTTTCTAAGGAAATAGGAGAATTTTATAGTTTTCCATAAGTAGAGGCTGAAATAATTCCTGAATATTTGGAAAAATATGAGCTAGTGAAGAAACTTACTAAGAAGAGGAAGCTTAAGGAATTGGTTGCTAAAGACAAAACTCTTAAGTCCAAGGAAACCCAATCCACACCACCCAAGCCAAAGAAACAGAAATCATATCCAGATGAAGTGGCTACTAAGTGGAGGGAAGATAAGGAGAAGAGAAAAGAAGGCGACCCTCAATTCGGACTGGACCCTCCTGAGGATAAGGCCTTAAGAGAAAAAGCTGCAGATGAGTTAGAAAAGCAAGAAAAAGAGATGAAGATGAAAAAGAAGATGTCTGAAGCTAAGATAGTGCAATCCCTATTGAAAGCTACAAAGTTATCTTTTGAGATGATTCCCGTTCCGGAAACTTTTTGAACTGAGCCTTTACCAGAGACTCCTGGGAAGAAGTACTTTAACCTGGAAAAACTCAAAGAAAAAGAAGTAGATGAGGAAGAGGTTGTTGAAGAAGAAGAAGAAGGAAGTGATGATCTGGATGATCTGATCAAACAAGTAAAAGATTTCCAAGAAAAGGCTGAATCTACAAAATTAGTCACTCCAAGAAAGGGAGATGACAAAGAAAGTAAGAGAGATGAAGTTGAGGAAGAAGAGAAATAAAATGAATTATCTGATGAGGAAGTAAGCTATGAGAATAATTTCCTTGAAGAAGGAACAGATAAAGAAAAACCAGATGAAGACAAAGTTGTTCAAGTTTCTGAAAGTGAAGAAGAATCTTCTGATGAGGAACCTATTCCGAAAACTGATAAAAGAAAGAAAGTGCTCATGGATACACCAAAAAAAGATATTATCAAGAAGAAAGAAGTTTGTGGATCTTCTAAAAGGAAGTTGGTACATATTGAAGAAGAACAATCCCCAAGAAAATTATCGGATTCGGAGTCATCAGCACACGGTCATGACTTTGTTGTCGAGTCTCTAAAAAAATTAGTGGACATCATTCCAATTTTCCCCACCATAGACTCTAGGTGCCAAATGATTCAACTCAGTCAAAACCAGAAATCGGAATCACTATCCATGTTGATGGATAAGTGTGTGAAAATTGAGGCTGATCAAAAAAATTTCCTTATCAACTACGATGTGCATAGAAAGTCATGCATCAAGATGACTATGTGGTCTAATAAATATGATGATAACTTAGTTGAGAATGAATGGTTTCAGAATGAAGTTCAAAATTCTTTTGATACTGAGGACAACAAGATTAAGAATCTTCATAATGAGCTGATCAGTGATCAAAATTCTCGTAATCAAGAAGTCAAGGACTTGAATGGGAAGGTTAACTCTCTTGATCAAAATTTTAAAAGGGATAGAGATCTCTGGATTGAGCTTGAAGAAAAACATGTGAAGCAAGATGAAGTCATGAAGGCTCAGGCATAAGTTTTGAAAGCTCAAGATGAAAGGATAAAAGCTTTGGAGATGCAAGCCGAAGAAGATCAAAAAGATTTTAAGAAGTTGAAAACCTTGTTGAAGAAGCTAATCCCGAAGGAAAAGGAAGACAAATAGACTCAATCCGATCTTTTGTTGAATTTGTCTTTCCTTGTAAAAAAAATTTCAACTCTAATGAAATTTTTGGTTGGTTGTATATTGTATTGTTATATGCTAATGTTTCAGGTACTATATTTTCTTTTCCATTCCCTTGAATTCATTTTGAAAATCCCAAAGGGGGAGAAGGAAAAATAATTACTCTCTACAGAGAAGGAAAAAATAATTACTCATAAGAGAGAAGTAAAATCTATAAGGAAGAAGAAAAATTCCTAAGAAGAACTATCTCTAAGTAAGGGGGAGGTTCTCATTATGAATTTTATTCATTCTGATAAGGAAAATTCCATTCCGGAAAATCAAGAATACAATCCTTAGTGTTACAAAGCCAAAGGGGGAGTTAGTTGTATTCATCAACATCCATGAACAAAGGGAGATAAGTTTTAATTTCAAAGTCTAATGAAATTTTGCAAAGTCCTTATATTCTTTTTTGAAAGGTTATTTGTGATTTCCAAAAAGGGGGAGATTTTTGAGTCAATAAGGTTTTTCTTATGACTTTTCCATTCCTTCTAGTTTTGAAAATCACAAACACCTTATCTTTAAGCAAAAATATTTTACCCCTATTTCACTTCTCTAAGGAAATTTTCCTTAAGAAAATTTTCCTATCTTGTTTTCATTGTTTACATATCAATATTCTTCTTAAGTATAAAAATCGGATTCATATCTATATTATCGGAATCATATAATACTTAGATATGAAGCATTCTGTTTTAGGATCCGAATTCTGGATGTGAACTCTAATGAAGTTCCATTCCGAATTCTGGATACAAACTTTAATGAAGTTCCATTCCAAATTCCAGATACGAACTCTAATGAAGTTCCATTCCAAATTCTGGATATGAACTCTCATGAAGTTCCATTCTGAATTCCAGATACGAACTCTCATGAAGTTCCATTCCAAATTCTGGATATGAACTCTCATGAAGTTACATTCTAAATTCGGGATACGAACTCTCATAAAGTCCCACTCTGAATTCTAGATACGAATTCTAATGAAGTTCCACTCCAAATTCTGGATACGAACTCTAAGTTGTTTGACTCCGAACTTCTATGAGTTCGACTATGAATTCTGATGACGAATTCTCATTCCAAATTCCTTCAAAACAGAATTCGAATATCCTTTTATTATAGACTCTAAATTCCATTTTGGTTAGACTCCGAACTTTTATTTTCTTACATTCCAAATTTCAGTTTTGCTTATGCTTACAATTTTTTTATTACAAAACGATATCGTTCTTTCAGTTACACAAGTTTTTTTATAAAATGATGTCGTTCATTCTGTTTCTAACTAACCATTGGTTGAGTGAAACATGTATAGGTCCCTCCAAAATTTAAGGAAAATATGACTGTTGGAGTAGAGAGCTGACTATTCCAATCGAGGCTATAAATAGGATCTCATTTGAAAATATCCACACATGAACTTTGACACAACTTTGACTAAGTATTGTTGAAGTGATTCTAGAGAGATAGGCTCTTATTAAATCTCATGCCTTGTTTGTACTGAACTGCTCGTTCAGATTTCTTCATTCGACTCCGAATGTTGGTGATTACATTCGAGGGATTCCGGGTATAGGAAGACAGAGGTTCTGACTACCTTGAAGTTCGAGGGCTTCCTTGTTAAGTAAGACAGAGGTTCCAACTACCTTGAAGTTGAGGGCTTCCAGGGATAGGAAGACAGAGGTTCCAACTACCTTGAAGTTGAGGGCTTGTGGGGATAGCAAGACAGATACTGATCTTCAGATTGAGGGCTTACCCGGGTGTGGGTAAGATAGACTTTCTCGGAATTATAAACCAAGGGATACCTTTTATCCAAGGTTGTTGGATACCCTTCTCTTTGGGTTAAAAGATTTATATCTTGTTACTTGTTTTTGTTACAAGTTTTTCCGCTGCATTTTGAATTGTAAGTAAAGTATAATCCTTTTATATTTCCTTAAACTTGTACTCTGATTCATTTAGATTCTATACGCTCTAAGGTAGAATCTCATTTTTTAAACTTTAGTTAAGTTTGAATTTCCAGATCCATATTTCCGGAACCAGCTTACTTTTCAGATTTAAGCAAGTGTGTAGAACTAGAGGTTGGAAACTTCATACTCTATACCAATTCCACAATTGGTGTTAGTGATATTGTGAATTTTATTATTTTAAATTTGTTAAACTTAGATCTTTTCTTGTTTAAGGAACTTTTTAAAGTATACAATTCAACCCCCCCTCTTGTATATTGAGCATCTACATCATTATTTCGATCCTACAGACCATTCTCTTAAGGTGGGGGGACCTGAACCACATATAGTGCATGTTATGTCACCTCACATAGTACCACATGTTGTTCATAGTCTGGTAAGTGATTCTTAACATGGATTTGGTTACCTATGGTTTGTTCATTCCATTGGGGTAGCTCCACAGACAATGCTGGCTATATCAGAGTTGACCAAAGAATTCCAATAGTAACACTCATATACTTTCTAGAGTGAAGGTTGTCCCCATGCTACATTATCTTGGTTAGAGTCTCTGATTATGATCATTGATCATATAGAGGAACTTCTAGAAAGTAGGGTGAATATCATATCATATATTATTTGGGATCTTTCAAGTGATGGATATACATTCTTACAGAGGTAGATCGGGATTGGGGCATGGTCTAGAGGGATTTTTATACTAGTTTCTATGATTAATTCTCATGGAGATTTTGAAGGGTGATCAAGATAGGTAGTTCATGAATATAGAACTTGTTGTTATGTTCTTCATAGATTATATAGCTTGTTTAACTGAGCAAAGATTCTTTTTACCCATTCTTTCTAGTGATGAGTTTTCTAGGGATATATGATTTTAGGATAGCCTAAGGTATGTTGTCTGGTCTCAGGTGAACATCTTATGATTGACTACCATACTTGAGATAGTGAACTAGACTCTTATCTCTGAGAAAAATTGAAGATATTCTGATAGTAAAAGGCATAGTGGTTCAGATTCTAGGTTGGGTAGTGAATCTTCCAGTGGTTGGAAGTGTCTCTTTGAGATTTCTTGTGAGGACAGTGGAAAGAAAAGTGTGTGCACTGGAAGTTATAAGGTGTTCCATCATTGTGGAAGAGAGGGTAACATGAAAACCCGGTGTTATAGAGACCTTGTAGAGTGTTTATCCAATGGAAGTATGGGTCATCTCTATGATTTTTTAAGTATATTTCCACTGGTTCCTAGTGGGAGAGGATCTGCACCAGCTCCATGTTTTATAGTGGGATAAGTGGCGCCACCCCAAGTAAGAAGCTGGACTACTACTCAATGTTTAGGTTAAGGATTTGGTTAGGCTCATAGAATCTAGACACATGTTTTGTAGTTCCAGTATATGAGACCTTATCAGGAAGGGATGATTGTGGCTTGGAGCTATGGATTTTGTAGTTATAAACAATATATCTTACTTAGGAGGAATAGAATTTCAGACCATCTATAGTACGAGGTATGATGTTAGTAGCATTGAAATTAGTATATTCTTTATTTCACACAAGTGATTCACACTCATTTGTATCTATGGATTTAATATTATGTATTAGTCACAAGATTGAATACTTTTATTTATTTATGTCTTTAGACACAACATTGGGAACCCGGTCAGCGGTTGTTTTCCAATTCAAGGTGTGTCCACTTGAGATAACTGGTTATCATTTATTTTGGAACATTTTCATGCATGAGATAAATGATTCAATGTAATTATAATAATAGAATTATCAGTACCTTTTCAAGCCAATTTTTATTTTTACCACCATATTGTTTCATTATCATCACCCAAAGGTGGTAACTATTTTATACTAGAGAATGGGATTTCCATAAAACTCAAGATGCACCTGAGTATCATGGGTGGGATGGAGTGTCATCCTATATTGTATGTCTTTATCTTAATGTATAGATATTGTGATAAGTTTTCTTTCCTCTAGTGGTGGACAATTTCATAGATTTCATTCCTGATGACATTTTTGGGCTAACTCCGAAGAGAAAGGTCAATTTAACCATCATTCCTTTTCTAGGAGAAGATATAGTATTTATTTCTCCATACATGATGGCTCCTAATAAGATTTAAAAACACAATACGTAGTTGGAGGAATGAATGAAAAAGGGTGTATATACCCAGTACCTCTCCTTGGGGTTCACCTATCCTTTTCACCAAGAAGTCCAATAGAACATTGAGGTTGGGCAAGGGTTACTGTCAGTTGAATCATCTCACAGATAATAACTTCTATCCACTTCATCATATAAATTATTGATTTGACCTTCTATAAGGATCTGATTTCTTCTTGAAAATTTATTTGATGTCAGAATACCATTAGGTGAGAGTTAGGCCCTCATAAATACTATGTATATCATTCTGAATTAGTTTGACTTGTACAAGTATTTTATTATGTTGTTCAGTCTAAGAAACACACCCTCCATTTTAATGGACTTAATGAATAGGGTTTCTTACCCATACCTAGAAGGATTTTTGTTAGTTTTTATGGATGAAATATTTGTATTCTCTCATATTTGACACAATCGTCCCAAAAAACTTATCATTATATTGAGTATACTAAGAGAGTTCTGTATATATTCCAAACTCATTAAATGACACTTTTGGATTGATAATGTTCACTTCATAGGTAACATTATTATAGAATAATGGGTATTTTTTGATCTAAATATGGTGAGATTCATTGTTTCTTGGGTGTGTCCTAAGAATTTTTTTGATATTAAAATATTCTTGGGACTAGCTACATACTATATGTTCATCATTCATAACTTTTCATTCCTTGTAGTACCACTTACTAGCTTTACCGTGAAATATTTTTGTTCTTAATGGATGATTCTTGTGTCAAGGACTTTTAGGAGTTTAAGGTATGGTTAACCTTGAAAAAAATCATGATCCTACCTAATCCTCGTAGAGTATATACAATTTACTATAAAGAATCATGTGTCATACTAGGATCTATTTTGATGTAGGGGGATGATTCATGGTGTATGGGTCTCTTAATTTGAGGCTATATAAGAATAATTACAAAATGCATGATCTTGAGGTAGTAGATATTGTTCATGCCTTATGTTGTTAGAGACATTATTTGTTGAGAGAATGGTTTGTGGTATATAATAACCATAAAAGTATAAAATAAATATTCTCTTAACATGATTTGTGTCTCTGTTAGTGGATATGGAATGAAAATATTTAGTCTTTCAACTTTGAGATTGCATGCATGTCAGGTAAGTAAAATGCATTTTTTGATGCTCTAATACAAAATACTCATGCTCAAGAAATTCAGGATTATAGTAGTGAATGGAATTTGATGTATCTTATTTATTAAATACATATAGGGGTTCAATAATTTCATGAGAATCATTTCATAATAGATTTATTATTGGATTCATAACTTATGGATCAATTAATGTAGTGAAAACATTCAAATCATTAATTTATGGTCCTTAGGGAATGTATTTCAAGTGAGGACACACATCCTAGTTGGGTTGTAGATGAGGATGAGTTCCAACTATCTATGGAAATGTCTAGGTTCCTAAAAACAAGATAGAGGAATTAATGTGAGAATCTCACTCTTATAAATGGAATAACATCCCAAAATCAAAATGATATATCATGATCTATTCCATAAGTATTGGTGGTCTAGGATGATAAAGTAAATTTGTGTCTTTATTTATTGATATCCCACCTATCAGTAGGTAAAGGGGGAACACTATTGGTATGTTTCCATATTACATCCTTTACCCATCATTGAGTGGAAATGGGAAGATATCACCATGGATTTTATGATGGGGTTACTGAAGATACATCAATACATTGACATTCTATGAGTGGTTATGGACAGACTAATGAAGGTTTCCCACTTATTTCCAAACTATGATGCCATCTCATTGGATGGTCTTGGGTGAATACATGTACAAAATATTATACACATAAATGGGATTCCATATACTATTGTTTCATATAGATATTATTGGTTCATTTCTCAGTTATGGAAGGGGTTACAAAATTATCTTTGTTCAAAGGTACTTCTGAGTGCAGCATACCACCCTCAGGCCAACAACCAATCTGAGTGCACTATAAAGGTATTGGAGAACATGATTAATTTGTGTGTCTTTGATTTTGGAGGCTCTTGGAAGAAACACATTCCTCTATTTGATTTCAATTATAATAATATTTTCCAAGAAACTATCCAAGTGCCTCATTATGAGGTACTATATGGTAATCTATGTCCTTCATCTTTATGTTAGTTATAGGTTTGGAGGTATTATTATAAGTAACTTGTATTATTCAAGAAATGTAACACCCCAAGCTTCTATGGTACGCTTCTCTTTGAATAATGTGATAGCGTGTGTTGTACGCAACACCGAGTTCTAACACACCATAACTAATCAAACTAGCCGTTATGAATAGTAATACCTACTTTTTGAAATTATATATATTTTATATTTGAAAATGGACTTCATTTTTGGATTCGGAATATCGAATTTAGCCTAGGGTGAAATTTTGGTACATTTCGGATAACTTTCATATTTTGATGAATAGTGAAAATTACTAAATTTTAATTAAAAACAACTTTTTTAATCAAATTAATTACTAGTGATAAATTATGAATTTGAGTGGTTTTAAAGTATATTTAGAATATATTTTTACCATTTAATATAATTTTGGTCATTGGACATAATTTTACAATTAAACCGAACATAAACAAGTGTCAATCTTTTGATAGTTATTATCTCTTAAAAACACGCTTTTTGTTTTAACAGCGGGAATTAATTTTAAATTAATTTCTGCCACTTCTGTGTTTTGAATTTAGGAAAATGGATTCCATATTTGGAATCAGGATGTTCAAATTGTGTAAATAGGTAACTTTTATTTTTAGACATTTTGAATAGTTACTGTGGTAAATATTTTATTTACCATGGTTAAAGGGTAAATCCGGTAAATAAGGGTTAAAAAAATAATATTATAATAATACTAAATTACCCTAAAACGTGTCTTAACCCTATTGGTTGATACATGGTCGACCATGGGCATCTTTGGGTCTATTTTGGGACCCCATGGATCCACTTGTAAGTGATAATGACACATTATATTAATAAAGTTAAAATAAAAATAAAAATGGCATAATCTTACATCCTTTAGAAGAACAATTTTTACATAGGGTTATACATGTTGGATTTTCGATTATAAATATTCATTAGAAAGATAAAAAGATTTCCTACATAATTATATTTTATTTATAATTTTTAGACATTAAATAATTTATTTTATTTATGACACAATGATGATGCAGTAATTACTAAAATAGTGAAAAATTAAAATAATTGATCTTATAAATACCCAAATAATTATAATATGAAACTTTTAATGAATTAAACTAATTTTCTATGATAATATGATATATTAGGATTGATTTAATTGACTTTTTTCGAAGTAATCAATCTGTTAGGAGTTTCACAAAAATCAACTATTGAATAGTGTCAAAATTGACATAAAAGAGTTCTTAAAACAAATATTATATTATTAATTGATATTAAATTCCTAAAAATCTAAGGTTCGGCCAAGAGACTTATATTATGATAGGTTCCTCATTAATGGACCACTTGGGGGTCGCTTGGATGTATATAGTAAGTTTATTAACCATATTATATAAAAATACAAAGAGACATTGTAAAAGTGAAACTAATTAACTTAGAGTTAATACTTAAAGATAAGGTTAATATAAGTACCCAAACCTGTCTAAATTCTATTGGTTGAGTGGTTTTCGACCTATCCCCACCTTAACCTTTGAATAGTCAATTTTGAAGCCATTAGAAACCGAATATGAATTTATTATAAATTAATATTTCTAGCTTTTCCAAAGGTGCCCCTCACCCCTCTTATAAAAGGGCACTCCTCCTTCTCATTTCTTCACACCTCTCAAGCCACTTGGCTCGTCCAAACTCTGCCCAACTAAGCTCCCCACATCCCTCTCCTCCTCCTTGAAGCTTCCCCTTAGGAAGAAAGCATTTCAAGAAGTCCTTTGGTTCCAACCAAAGTGAGTTACCTAAATTAAAGGTAACGATTTCTCTTAAATTATTTTCATTTATTTTGCTTCTCCAACCCCATAAATCTTTTTATTTCCTTTCTTTTGTAACAACACCAGTATCCTAAATATACTAGGATGTTGTTATAAGAAGGATTCAAACTACACATACACACAACTCCATCTAATGGATGATGAACATAATGTTTCTGTGGATGGCAAACTAACGCCTCACGAAATGATGATTGTTCAAATACATCTTACCACCTCTCATGGTGGCCATTATGATGGAACTGTAATTAAATATGATATTAATGATATATATTTTATATATAATCTTCTGTAATTCCATTTTATTTCATACCATTATTCGTTTCATGTTGTATATACATACGATAATTTCATTTGAGGAAGTGCGGACTACCGCCCCCTTAAAATGATATGACTCGTTCATACCACACTTGGAACGTATAAAGGATGGTGTTAATGAACTTAAGTAACATATATAAAATATTATATTATACTGGAATAGTAATATACCTATGTATCATTTGGATTCGATTCTTTTAAAATAAAAATTAAATGGAAGTAGCGTTCGTGCGTACGTACGGACTACCGTCTCCACGAACGCGATGAGATTCATTCTCCATCGTATCCATTCAAGTATAATTATCATTTAATGATTTAAAAATGATGTTTAAGGACTTGATATCATTCTGGATATGAATAAGATACAACAAACATGACTTATGTAACAAAACATATAAAAGAAAATTAGTAAGTTAACACCCGAAACGACGATAATTCTAAGATATTATTAACAAATCAATGTTAAAAGATCATATATGATATCATATTAATATATATGATTCTTGTATAATTTAATAACAATTATTTCACCATTATACAGGAGGTTAACCTACCCCAACCAAGGAAAAGTACAAGGTAAGGGTTATTTCACAATCTCTTCATTATCCGAGGTTGTATTATACGTAATAATCTACTGGGATCTCTTTATCATCCACATCCATGTTTCTTCGAAATGTATTTCAAAACATTTTTACTATTTACAAGAATATGGGTTAAAGTCATTTATACCCTTGTTTGACTTTTTATAAGAGGTTTATAAAGGAATCTTTCCGTCGTTTTCAAAACAAGGTCCTTTTTAACCTTTTCGACAGAATTGAGGTAAGAATGTTTTTTTTAACTTATACGGCGGGTGCGGTTATTTTCCGCCGTTATAAAATCGTCGAAGCTTCCCATACAAGCTTATAAGAATATTTTCAAAGAAAATGTTTTATTTTATATGGATCTTAAATAATTTCAAAATAAAAGGAGATATTTCTTTTAAAAGAATTTTGATTTCATCTATGTCAACATCCTTTGATGGATTTTAAGATTATTTGAAGTTGATTTATTATGATACAAAACTTCTATATTGTATTGAAGGTTTTGTGATATGTTTGACTGTGGATGTGCTATTTTTATACCATTCATAGTTTATTGTGAAAGTATTGACATTTCGTATGCTAGTTTTAATACGAATGTTTATGTTATGTTTAAACCTTTTCATATGGGAATGCATTGGACTTAATAAGTGACGGGTGGAGCCCGCTATAGCTCCTCGATGCATCGGTAGGTCTCATGAGACAAACTAGTGTCTTGGCACAAGGCCTTGACAAAATCTTATTTGTAGTCTTGGCACGAGGCCTTGGCTATGTGGTTATGATAGTCTGGCATTATGCATTCCAACATTATGAAAGTGGTTATTGATTTTTGCATGTGATTATTCGATTAGTAGAATATCCATGTGAATAAGTAAATGGCATTATTTCATTTTACTTTTGCCATACCATGTTGAAGTTCAATTTTAAAAGGCTTTTGTTTTAGTAATGCATTGCCTTAAATGTTTATTCTTATTTATGAAAGTTTCCGCTATATTGTTATCCTTACTGGGCATTTGAGCTCACCCCTTTTCTATGTTTTATTTTTCCCCAGGATGTGAAGAAGTAAATTATGAATGACCTGTAGGGATATTATGAGGGGATATTAGTGTGGATTATGGAGACATTATGTTGTTGTAGTAGTTTTTCATTTTATGATGTAATGTAAAACTTATGAATATATCTAGTGTTTCCAAGGCTACTAAACCAATCGGTCTTTCGAGATTTGATCTTTCTTGTGATCATGCCAATGTTACGAAGTAATGCACCGACTCTGGGTAGCTGGGGTCGGGGCGTTACAGTTGGTATCAGAGGAAGTTTAGTACAAACCTTGGAAGCTAGATTTAGATAAACTCTGATTAGAGCACGTAGACCTAAGATGAACTTTGAGGATTAGTATAGAAGAACTTCCTAGAATTTTGGTATTGTAGAGATTTTGTGAGTTTTCCGAGCAATACATCCATGTCTGGATACAAGCAGGTAGAGGCGGCTCTGGCACAGATGTACCTAGGGGTAAAACCCGAAAACACCGCTTTGAGCTAGACTCGAACGGGAACTGGTGCACGACAACGGGCCTTGCTGCACTCTTGGTTACGACACTCCCGGGGGATATGCTTAGGATAACTCTCATTATCTTTACAAATCATTATGAAGGGTTTATGAGTATATACTTCCTCAAAGAAAACATTTTTATGATTATGGATTATATCCATAAATAGTTCAATTTATGTTAAGTGTTTTATAAGTATGGTATTATGTATTTTGATTCATAAACTGATCTAGTTTATGCCAAAGTTCAAGAAATGGCGCCTAGTGGAAGAAATGGAAACCGTATCAATGCACGCACTCCATGTAGGGATTGCCCTCCTGCTCAAGATAATTATAGTGGGGCTGGTGATGCAACTGGTGTCGATCAGCTAATCACCATACTGGGACAACTTACTCAGGTTATGAATAATAACCTTACCCGTATGGAGCACCCTGATCCGCAACGTGGAGGATCAATGTTAGATCGATTCATGAGGCAACAACCACCAACGTTCAATGGGAATACAAATCCATTAGTAGCTGAGCAATGGATATTTTCCCTAGAGAAAATATTTCAGGCTTTGGGGAGCAGTGAAAGGGAAAAAGTTATCATGGCAGTTTACCGCCTCACTGGAGATGCTGATCAATGGTGGTCATTGATTCAAAATACGAAGGAAGATGATGAAGTATCAAATATGGAATGGAGGGAATTTAAAGATCTGTTTTTAGAAAAATACTTCCCTCGCGACCATCGAGCGGATATGGAAAGACAATTTCTGAGTCTGAGACAAAAGGAGGATGAGAATGTCACAAAGTATGAGGCTAACTTTACAAGGTTAGCGAGGTATGCTGGAGATTATATTCGCAACCCAAGAAGTAAGATTGATCGTTTCTTTGATGGGTTAAAACCATTTCTCCGTCGAGCATTAGTCTCACAATCCTTTTCATCGTACGAAGACATTGTCTCATGTGCTATCAAGACCGAAAAGGAATTCTCTAAGTCTTATGACTTTAAAGCAAAGCAAGAGAAGAAGAGACCTGCTGATCAATCTGGGAATGGAAATAAGGGGAAGAAGGGAAAGGTTGAATATCCATCTTGTGGTAAGTGCGGGAAGAAACACCCCGGTGCTTGCCTGAAGGGAATGGGAGTCTGTTACAAGTGTGGTGAAAAAGGCCACCAAGCTCATGATTGCAAGGGGAAGAAGGAAGCTACCAATGTTCAGTGCTACAATTGCAGGGAGATGGGTCATTATGCAAATGCATGTCCTAAGCGTCAGGAGAACTTACCTCAGAAAAGGCCAAGGGATCAAGGCCAGGCTTATGCTATCACTACTGCTGAGGTAGAAACTTCGAAAGACGTGGTGGCAGGTAATTTAATGGTTTCCTCAAGTTTAGAAAATGCATTATTTGATTCTGGATCATCGCATTGTTTCATATCTTCCCAGTTTGCTAAGAAAATTAGATATTTCCAATTTGATTTAATAAGGGAGTTGTCAGTTAAAACTCCTAAGGGAAGTATCGTTGCAACAAAGTTTTGTGAATCAGTCCCCATTAGAGCACATAAATTTTATTTATCTGCTGATTTCATCGTCATACCTATGATTGAGTTTGATATAATCCTCGGTATGGACTGGCTTTCGGACTATGATGCGAAGATTTATTGTAAGAAGAAAGAGGTTACGATTCATGATGATAATGATAAGGAGCACCTTATTTTTAGAGCAGAATCGTCACCACCTAATTCTTATTTAGACCCACCCCCAGTAGCTCAACTTAATTCAATTATTGGGGAGGAAGAGAATGAAGTAACTATCGGTGAGGAAAGGAATGTTCAAATAGAGGATGTACCTGTTGTGAAAGAATTTGTAGATGTATTTCCGGAAGATTTACCTGGACATCCTCCAGAACGAGAAGTTGAGTTTTCTATTGATTTGATTCCTGGATCAAGGCCTATATCGAAGACCCCTTATAGAATGGCCACTGTAGAGTTAGTCGAACTAAAGAAACAACTAGAGGAATTGAGTAATAAGGGATTTATTCGCCCTAGTGTTTCTCCATGGGGAGCCCCTGTTCTTTTTGTTAAAAAGAAAGATGGATCTATGAGGTTATGTATTGACTACAGGGAGATCAATGCTATAACGATAAAGAACAAGTATCCCCTACCTCGTATTGATGATTTATTTGACCAACTGCATGGAGCTCAATACTTTTCAAAGATTGACCTTCGATCTGGATACCATCAGTTGTGTGTAAAGAAGGAAGACATTCCGAAGACAGCATTTCGAACCAGGTACGGGCATTACGAGTTTACTGTAATGCCGTTTGGATTGACTAATGCACCCTCTGTATTCATGGATCTGATGAATAGAGTTTTCAAGGAGTATCTCGATGAATTTGTGGTGGTATTTATTGATGATATCTTGGTATACTCCAAAACCTACGAAGATCATGAAAATCACTTGCGCATTATCTTGAAGACTCTGAGGAGGCATGAATTATATGGAAAGTTTAGCAAGTGTGAATTCTGGCTTCAGGAGATTTCTTTTCTTGGCCATATTGTCTCTAAAGATGGAATCTCTGTTGATCCTTCTAAGACCAAGGCAATCCAAGAATGGCCAGCACCTACGAGTATAACTGAGGTACGTAGTTTTATTGGCTTGGCAGGTTATTATCGACGTTTCGTCCAGAATTTTGCCCGATTGGCTAACCCATTAACGAAGCTCACACGTAAAGGGGTTAAATTTGTTTGGACAAAAGAGTGTGAAGAATGTTTCGAAGAACTGAAGAGAAGATTAGTCAATGCTCCTATATTGACTCTACCATCGGGGAATGATGGGTTCGTTATTTATAGTGATGCGTCAAAGAAAGGACTTGGTTGTGTCCTTATGCAGAATGATAGAGTTATTGCCTATGCATCACGACAGTTGAAAATTCATGAACAAAACTATCCTACTCATGATCTTGAGTTAGCAGCTGTGATCTTTGCTTTGAAGATATGGAGGCACTACCTCTATGGTGAAAAATGTGAGATTTATACTGATCACAAGAGTTTGAAGTATATTTTCTCACAAAAAGAACTCAACATGAGGCAAAGGAGATGGCTTGAATTACTCAAGGATTATGATTGCACGATACACTACCACCCGGGGAAAGCAAACAAAGTAGCAGATGCTTTGAGCAAAAAAGACCATGGAGTTCTGAACATGATGAGAATTGAAAGGGATCCAATTTTCATGGATCTAGAGAAGATGGACATGGGAATAACCAGGGAAGGTGAAACATCAATGCTTTTTCAAATGGTTGCCAAACCATATTTACTAGAAAGGATTAAGAGTTCTCAGACCGATGATGAAGAATTTCAGAAGAAGATTAAAGCTGTGAATGATGGGAGATTGAGAGACTTTGTGTATAAAGATGGAACTTTGAAATTTGGAAAGAGACTTTGTGTTCCCGATTTACCTGATCTGAAAAGGGAATTACTGGATGATGCTCATAGTTCCAATTTCTCTATACACCCTGGGAGCACCAAAATGTATAGAGATTTGAAGGAACATTTTTGGTGGGACAACATGAAGAGGGAGATTGCTGATTTTGTATCAAGATGTATGGTTTGTCAACAAGTGAAAGCTGGAAGGCAACAGCCTGGAGGAGTCATGCAACCTCTTCCCATACCGGAGTGGAAATGGGACAATATTACGATGGACTTTGTCATGGGGCTACCAAAGACTCCTAGAAGGAACGATGCAATATGGGTTATTGTTGATCGTCTTACCAAGTCAGCACATTTTCTTGCTATAAGAGAAGATCTACCCCTGGAACGTCTAGCAAGACTATACATTAATGAAGTTGTGAGACTTCATGGAGTTCCCCTATCGATTGTTTCTGATCGTGATCCCCGTTTTACTTCAAGATTTTGGAAAAGTCTTCAGAAATCCCTGGATACTGAACTTCATTTGAGCACTGCTTACCACCCTCAGACAGACGGACAATCAGAACGGACTATTCAGACCTTAGAAGACATGTTGAGATCTTGCTCACTTGATTTTCAGGGTATTTGGGATCAATATTTACCTCTGGTAGAATTTTCCTATAACAATAGCTTCCATTCGAGTATACAAATGGCACCATATGAAGCGTTATACGGAAAGAGATGTCGTACACCAACCTGTTGGGATGACGTTGGTGAAAGAAAACTTGTAGGCCCAGAACTGGTGGAGGAAACGGTGGAAAAGGTGAAGGTAATCCAAAATCACATCAAAGCAGCTCAAAGTAGGCAGAAGAGCTATGCCGATAATCGAAGGAAGGATTTGGAATTTCAAGTCGGTGATCATGATTTCCTGAAGGTATCTCCGTGGAAGGGAGTCATACGTTTTGGTAAGAAAGGTAAATTGAGTCCCAGGTACATCGGACCTTTCGAAATTTTAGAACGAATTGGGGTTGTAGCTTACCGATTGGCAATGCCGCCAAGTCTCTCCAAAGTTCACGATGTGTTCCACGTATCTCTGTTGAGGAAATACATGCCTGACCCAACGCATGTACTCACCTATGAGGAATTAGAACTGGAACCCGATCTTTCCTATTGCGAAGAGCCCATCAAGATTCTTGATACGAGAGAACAAGTGCTGAGAAACCGGACGACGCGTCTGGTAAAAGTTTTGTGGAGGAATCATAAGATGGAAGAGGCAACGTGGGAACCCGAGGAACTTATGATGAAGAACCACCCGAGTCTTTTTATGCAGTAATACCCTAGAAATTGCGAGGACGCAATTATTTGAAGGAGGGGAGAATGTAACACCCCAAGCTTCTATGGTACGCTTCTCTTTGAATAATGTGATAGCGTGTGTTGTACGCAACACCGAGTTCTAACACACCATAACTAATCAAACTAGCCGTTATGAATAGTAATACCTACTTTTTGAAATTATATATATTTTATATTTGAAAATGGACTTCATTTTTGGATTCGGAATATCGAATTTAGCCTAGGGTGAAATTTTGGTACATTTCGGATAACTTTCATATTTTGATGAATAGTGAAAATTACTAAATTTTAATTAAAAACAACTTTTTTAATCAAATTAATTACTAGTGATAAATTATGAATTTGAGTGGTTTTAAAGTATATTTAGAATATATTTTTACCATTTAATATAATTTTGGTCATTGGACATAATTTTACAATTAAACCGAACATAAACAAGTGTCAATCTTTTGATAGTTATTATCTCTTAAAAACACGCTTTTTGTTTTAACAGCGGGAATTAATTTTAAATTAATTTCTGCCACTTCTGTGTTTTGAATTTAGGAAAATGGATTCCATATTTGGAATCATGATGTTCAAATTGTGTAAATAGGTAACTTTTATTTTTAGACATTTTGAATAGTTACTGTGGTAAATATTTTATTTACCATGGTTAAAGGGTAAATCCGGTAAATAAGGGTTAAAAAAATAATATTATAATAATACTAAATTACCCTAAAACGTGTCTTAACCCTATTGGTTGATACATGGTCGACCATGGGCATCTTTGGGTCTATTTTGGGACCCCATGGATCCACTTGTAAGTGATAATGACACATTATATTAATAAAGTTAAAATAAAAATAAAAATGGCATAATCTTACATCCTTTAGAAGAACAATTTTTACATAGGGTTATACATGTTGGATTTTCGATTATAAATATTCATTAGAAAGATAAAAAGATTTCCTACATAATTATATTTTATTTATAATTTTTAGACATTAAATAATTTATTTTATTTATGACACAATGATGATGCAGTAATTACTAAAATAGTGAAAAATTAAAATAATTGATCTTATAAATACCCAAATAATTATAATATGAAACTTTTAATGAATTAAACTAATTTTCTATGATAATATGATATATTAGGATTGATTTAATTGACTTTGTTCGAAGTAATCAATCTGTTAGGAGTTTCACAAAAATCAACTATTGAATAGTGTCAAAATTGACATAAAAGAGTTCTTAAAACAAATATTATATTATTAATTGATATTAAATTCCTAAAAATCTAAGGTTCGGCCAAGAGACTTATATTATGATAGGTTCCTCATTAATGGACCACTTGGGGGTCTCTTGGATGTATATAGTAAGTTTATTAACCATATTATATAAAAATACAAAGAGACATTGTAAAAGTGAAACTAATTAACTTAGAGTTAATACTTAAAGATAAGGTTAATATAAGTACCCAAACCTGTCTAAATTCTATTGGTTGAGTGGTTTTCGACCTATCCCCACCTTAACCTTTGAATAGTCAATTTTTAAGCCATTAGAAACCGAATATGAATTTATTATAAATTAATATTTCTAGCTTTTCCAAAGGTGCCCCTCACCCCTCTTATAAAAGGGCACTCCTCCTTCTCATTTCTTCACACCTCTCAAGCCACTTGGCTCGTCCAAACTCTGCCCAACTAAGCTCCCCACATCCCTCTCCTCCTCCTTGAAGCTTCCCCTTAGGAAGAAAGCATTTCAAGAAGTCCTTTGGTTCCAACCAAAGTGAGTTACCTAAATTAAAGGTAACGATTTCTCTTAAATTATTTTCATTTATTTTGCTTCTCCAACCCCATAAATCTTTTTATTTCCTTTCTTTTGTAACAACACCAGTATCCTCAATATACTAGGATGTTGTTATAAGAAGGATTCAAACTACACATACACACAACTCCATCTAATGGATGATGAACATAATGTTTCTGTGGATGGCAAACTAACGCCTCACGAAATGATGATTGTTCAAATACATCTTACCACCTCTCATGGTGGCCATTATGATGGAACTGTAATTAAATATGATATTAATGATATATATTTTATATATAATCTTCTGTAATTCCATTTTATTTCATACCATTATTCGTTTCATGTTGTATATACATACGATAATTTCATTTGAGGAAGTGCGGACTACCGCCCCCTTAAAATGATATGACTCGTTCATACCACACTTGGAACGTATAAAGGATGGTGTTAATGAACTTAAGTAACATATATAAAATATTATATTATACTGGAATAGTAATATACCTATGTATCATTTGGATTCGATTCTTTTAAAATAAAAATTAAATGGAAGTAGCGTTCGTGCGTACGTACGGACTACCGTCTCCACGAACGCGATGAGATTCATTCTCCATCGTATCCATTCAAGTATAATTATCATTTAATGATTTAAAAATGATGTTTAAGGACTTGATATCATTCTGGATATGAATAAGATACAACAAACATGACTTATGTAACAAAACATATAAAAGAAAATTAGTAAGTTAACACCCGAAACGACGATAATTCTAAGATATTATTAACAAATCAATGTTAAAAGATCATATATGATATCATATTAATATATATGATTCTTGTATAATTTAATAACAATTATTTCACCATTATACAGGAGGTTAACCTACCCCAACCAAGGAAAAGTACAAGGTAAGGGTTATTTCACAATCTCTTCATTATCCGAGGTTGTATTATACGTAATAATCTACTGGGATCTCTTTATCATCCACATCCATGTTTCTTCGAAATGTATTTCAAAACATTTTTACTATTTACAAGAATATGGGTTAAAGTCATTTATACCCTTGTTTGACTTTTTATAAGAGGTTTATAAAGGAATCTTTCCGTCGTTTTCAAAACAAGGTCCTTTTTAACCTTTTCGACAGAATTGAGGTAAGAATGTTTTTTTTAACTTATACGGCGGGTGCGGTTATTTTCCGCCGTTATAAAATCGTCGAAGCTTCCCATACAAGCTTATAAGAATATTTTCAAAGAAAATGTTTTATTTTATATGGATCTTAAATAATTTCAAAATAAAAGGAGATATTTCTTTTAAAAGAATTTTGATTTCATCTATGTCAACATCCTTTGATGGATTTTAAGATTATTTGAAGTTGATTTATTATGATACAAAACTTCTATATTGTATTGAAGGTTTTGTGATATGTTTGACTGTGGATGTGCTATTTTTATACCATTCATAGTTTATTGTGAAAGTATTGACATTTCGTATGCTAGTTTTAATACGAATGTTTATGTTATGTTTAAACCTTTTCATATGGGAATGCATTGGACTTAATAAGTGACGGGTGGAGCCCACTATAGCTCCTCGATGCATCGGTAGGTCTCATGAGACAAACTAGTGTCTTGGCACAAGGCCTTGACAAAATCTTATTTGTAGTCTTGGCACGAGGCCTTGGCTATGTGGTTATGATAGTCTGGCATTATGCATTCCAACATTATGAAAGTGGTTATTGATTTTTGCATGTGATTATTCGATTAGTAGAATATCCATGTGAATAAGTAAATGGCATTATTTCATTTTACTTTTGCCATACCATGTTGAAGTTCAATTTTAAAAGGCTTTTGTTTTAGTAATGCATTGCCTTAAATGTTTATTCTTATTTATGAAAGTTTCCGCTATATTGTTATCCTTACTGGGCATTTGAGCTCACCCCTTTTCTATGTTTTATTTTTCCCCAGGATGTGAAGAAGTAAATTATGAATGACCTGCAGGGATATTATGAGGGGATAGTAGTGTGGATTATGGAGACATTATGTTGTTGTAGTAGTTTTTCATTTTATGATGTAATGTAAAACTTATGAATATATCTAGTGTTTCCAAGGCTACTAAACCAATCGGTCTTTCGAGATTTGATCTTTCTTGTGATCATGCCAATGTTACGAAGTAATGCACCGACTCTGGGTAGCTGGGGTCGGGGCGTTACAAGAAATCATAGAACATGTAAATAGGATCTATAAACATATGTATATGGATCAATCTAAGTAGGAGTCATATATTTATCATTGTCACTGAATTCTATAGATTGAGGTAGGGGATCATGTCTTCTTGAGAGTTTTACATAGATTGGGTTATCTATGGACTCAAAGACAAGATAATGTAGAGCCTAGATATGTTGGTCCTTTCAAAATCTTATAGATTGTCGTTTCTATAGTGAATTAGTATTCTCTTTCTCAATGGTATAGGGTAATGCATTATGTATTACATAATTATCTACTCTTCTATTATTACTCCAACCCATCTCAAGTCTATGATTCTGAGGAAGCTGAGTTGGATTTAGATGCTCTTTTTTAGGAGTATCTAGTTCGTATAGTGAATCATTGAAAGAAAACTCTCTAAGGATATAAGTTCACTCTGATTTATGTACTAAGGAGACACAACTTTATACAGGAGGAGATGTGGGAAAATTTTATGGATATACATTATTATTTGATGGAGTTATTATTGGATACACATTAACCACCCTCAAAAGGGAATCTTGAAAATGAGTTTGATTAATGAGGAGATTTTGTAAGATATGAGTTTTTCTATAAGGTATGGATCATTTATAATTTTGTATAAAACTTCATTTTTCTGTGGTTGGAAGTTCCTGATGGATTAGTGGATGTTTTAGGAGTGTTTGGAAGATCTAAAAGGCCCATATTTAAGGATTTTGGGGAGGCTTGATGAGTTGAATGGTTGGTTCATGATTTGTGTGACCATATAGCTCATATGTGTGACTCAAAAAGGGAAGAGCATGGTTTGTTTAACCATGTGCAGGGAGCCAATAAATAGTAATTACTTTGAAATTTATTATATGTTGAAAATGAATGGTTTTCGTAGGGTTTTCCTGACCCTGCTCCTAAACCATTTGAGGTATGGTGTACTTGTAAAGTAGGCACACATGGTTGTTGCATGATTTTTCTAACCATGCACCCATTTAAAAATATAAAAATAATTATTTTTCCCTTTTTTCCTTTAACATAATTTTTCAACTTTTTCTCATAATTTACGGGTATAAGTCATCATGGATATCTAGTAACACTCCAAGACATTATAAAATATATATATTTTTCAAATAAATTTAATTACTTTTATATCTTTTATTACACAAAACACTGACTTTAATTTAACTGTGATATATTATCAAAATACTATTATGTGAATATTATAATATAGCAGTTAAATTAGAGATTATGAAGAGGATTAACTAATTTATGATAAATATAAAAATATCAAACTCAATATAAATTATTTTCGTTATTCTTAAGACATAAGCATTCAATTTTTTAGTAAAGTTATATTATGCCTAAAAATAGTTGTCCTTCAAAATGTATTTTTTATTTCTTTCTGTTAGAAAATATTATATTCATTATAAAAAAATATTAAAAAAATTATATAATAAAATTAACTTCATTTTTCAAACTATCATATCAAAATTATCTTAGGGTCAATTTCTATTATTTTTTGGAAAATATTGATTTTCTTGTGAATAGTGAAAAATAATGATTTTTTTAAACTATATTTTGATTCAAGCATGAAAAAACTTCCATTTTATTTTAAAATTGTTTAAAAGTATAATTATTTATTTTTTATTTATATAAACTAATTAATTTCACTTTAATCAGTTTTTTTAAATTTGGTATAAAAACATTTTTTATAAGTAAAAAGTCATTTTTTTTAAAACATTCTTTATGTTCACATTGTATCTTTAAATTAATAAATTAAAATGGTAACTATTGGTGAATTGTTTTAATGAAATATATATATATTTATATATATTATTAAATAAATTTTTTTTACATTCATCTAATATTTTTTTTCATGGCATAAGAATAAATCAATTTTTTGATTAAAAACTGTATTTTTTTAAAAGCGCTTTTCACCAAAATTTTCACACTAAGTTTAAAATTAATTTATGATGCTTGTAGGTATTGATATTGATAAATTGTATTTCATACTTTTGATCAATATTTTTGATTTTTTAAAATAGGCTCTTTTTATTTTTTGGTCAATAAGAATAGTAACTATGATAAAATATATCACCTTGGTAAATGGTAAATCAAGATAATATATGTTAAATATAATTGATAAGGCCATAATTTTTTACATTTATTATTAATGGATAAATGTAATTAAACTATTATAAACATAGTATTGGAATTTATTTTTTAAATGGAAAATTTTCCATGAACTTGACCTGTATAATATTTAAGGAAAAAAAGATATAAAATGCCACTCTCTTAGTTTTATATATCTCTTATGTTTCATAGATAAAAAAACAAGGTATGAATGAATATTATATTCTATTTGAACATTAATGATATTATTTTCATAATATAATTTTATTTATAATTTTTAGTAAATATATAATGTCCTTAAATTCTTTTGCATCACTAATGAAGTATTTCTACATATAATAAAAAAATTAAAATGATTTTAAAATATTGAAAGTAATATAATTTGGGTACTTTAATGTGTTACAAGAATTTATTATATGGATATGAAATATTAGTGTAATTTTAAAAAATTATATTCAAATTAACCTTTTGTATTTATGCATTTAAAGTCAACTTAAATGAATAGTACTAAAAATGACTGTAATGATATTTTATAATACATAATAATATATTAAATGATAAAATTCATAAAAATATAGATTTATAAAAATTAATAGGATATGTTTGTAAAAATAAAATATTTAACATTAATTTTTTTGGCATTTTATAGTAACATTATTAACCATTATTTTTTTGAAAACATTAGTATTATAGTAATTGTCAAAAGGGTTAAGGATGGTTTAAAAAATATAAGTCTAAAAATGTAACCAAAATGGGTCCAAATTTTATTGGATGAGATTATTTCATCACATAATCATCTTATATTATAGTATTTTCAATTTGGATCCATTTTCACATCAAAATTAATTTTTATTAATTTAATACTTTAAGATATTCTAAGGGTTCCCCTCCCCACAATTATAAAATAGAACTCCTCCTTTATCTTCTTCAGACGACATTGATATTTATATCATTACCAAACACTATCATGTATTCATGTCTACTCCCTGAGACACATTCTATAGGTTATTTGATTCCTAAAATTCCAACCCCAGAGACCATAAGTTGAGATCAAGGGGAGTTATTTCAAAGAATAGGTAGTCGCCTTACCTGATCACTTTATTTTTAATTATTATTTTACCTCCTCTAAATATATAATATTATTCATAAAATATTAAATTCAGTATCCTAAATATATTTAAATGTTATTATGTTTATTTAAACACATTTATTCACAATCTTTTCCTTAAATTGGAAGTGAAAATATTTCTTGTGTGTGTGTATGACTTATCGTCTCCATATAGCGATACAATTCATTTATCATCGTCTTTTTGTATGGTGGGTATTATTATGGTATTAATATTTATATATGATAATTATTAAATAATTATACTTCTATAATTATAATATCATATCTATCTTCTTACCTTCCAAACCATTGGAAAACAATAACACTGAACATGCGTACATCTGGACTATCACCACCACGAAATGATGTGCTTCGTTCTTTATCTATGTTTCAATTGAATTGTAATAAGGATGAATTTAATGAATATATATAATATATATGAAATAATAACGATTATATAAATGTGATTTATTATATATATTTATTTTTTTCCATCCATCAAAAAAATGAAAACATTATTCATGCATATGTACAACCTTCTGTCTCCATGGATGGTGTAGTTAATTTTTCTATCTATACATTTATGAATGACTATAAACATGTATATAATGAATATTTATGATATTTATATCATAATTTAAATTATTTATATGATTTAACCATCATCAAAATACAAGGACCAATGAAATTGAACTAGAATATAGATGAAAAATAAAGCAGAGATCACTCAGAAAAGTGATTTAAGTAAATAAGTGTTAACATAAGGGTGATAAAAGGTTATAAGTAAGTAACATATGGTATGATATATATTATTATATTTATATAAAAAAATTTAATAAACCTATATTTATTTAAAAGGAGGTTCCACTGCGTACAAAGGAAGTTGGACCTATGGTAAGGGATTTTTGTCTCACTTTTTTTCTCTATTGGACACATGCCTTATACATCACTTTTTTCTTTTATATGGTGTAAAAAATAACCATTAATTTATTTTATAATTATTATAATTAATACAATGGGACATATATATCTATTTATTATTCTCTATTTAATAGGTATTATGATTAAAAAGTTACAAAAGTGGTATGGTTTTGTGATACAATCCCTTTGTTAATAAGGTTTTTTTATGATTAACTTTCTGATGATGAAATCCAATGATATATCTCCCAATAAAATTATGAAGATTTATTATATTATGGTTATTTCATAATAATACATTTTTCCTTTCATTTTCATCACCTTAAGTACTCAAGAGAAGAAAAATATATTTTTACAAAAAATAGACTTTATTTCTCTCTTTGGATGAAAATACATTTTCATCCATATTAATTTTTTATAAAAAAGTTTTTTAAAAGGTTTTTATTATTATAAAATGATTTTTTAAAGTAATTTTTTCATATTTTTCATCTTTAAAAAAAATTAGGAGAAATATTTTAGTCATTTTATGAATGAAGTACTCTTTTTACTTTTTACAAAAGTCTGAAAGGAATGTTTATTTAACTTATATAACATTAATGGAGTTTCATGATGTTATAACCTCACAATTATTTGAATATTACTTTACATTTTTCTGTGTATATTTTCAAGGAAAATATTTATCCATTATATTTAAAAAAAAGAAATTATATTAATGTAGATATTTCATTATATAAAGTATATTTTCCTCAAGAATCTATTAATAATATTTTAATGGTATTTATTTTCATCAAAGATAACTACCATTTATTTCACTTATGTTTTAATAGGGATATGATACAAGGATACAATCCTTATTATTTCTTTAGATGATTTATGTTTATAATAATGTGTTTATGAAACTTTTTCTATTTCCATGAGTTATACTATGATTAATTGTTTATGAAACCTGTTCCTTTTTTATGGGTTATGTTATGATAAAATGTCTATGGAACCTATTTAATTTCTTGGGTTTTTATATGATGTATATTTTATGATCTTGTGGTTTTCCTTATGTGACACTAGTTACATTATAACCATAGATGGTGGTTACAATATAACCGAGGATGGTAGTTACGTTATAAAAATGGATGGTGGTAATTTTTTATCCAAGGACGATGGTTACATTATAACCAAGGATGTTGGTAATGTTATAAACAAGTATGTGTGGGACCTATATCATCCTCCAATTCATTGGGTGATGATTTTTATCTCATGGGATAAATAGAACTGGAATAGGGAGTGAACCCAATTCAGTAAGGGACTTTTTCCACTATAATAGTCTTGGGAGTGAACCTTGACTACTATGATGGGTTCGGTATTGAACTCAATCCACTATGATAGTATTATAAATGAGTCTTTACTACAATTTAAATTATTTTTTATGATTATTGTATGTAAAAAACTTATGTCTTATACCAATGTTATGATCTTGTGGCTCATGTTATTTGATTACTTTATGATTTATGTCTTATTAACTTCTAAACATTACTCCATGACTCAATATTATGATCTATGATATAGATGGTATGATTTTCAATTTATATGATCATGTTATCATTCTATCATGATCATGTTATAATCAATTGATCATTGATATCTCTCTTTTTTACACTTACTGAGCATATTAGCACAACCTTTCTTTTGTTTCCTTTCCCTGCATTTTGAAGAAATGTACTAAGTATGATATCCTTTATAAGGGTTCTAGTTATGAATAACTTTGTGGGAGATGGTGTAGATCTTTTATAAACTAGTTTTTTATGTGTCAAAGTTTCCAATGGAACCAAACCTACATGATTCTAGTGTGGAATGTTATTTTATAAAATGAATATCAATATATTATGATTTGATATCTATTTATCAAAATTCTAGATCATTATAGTTGGTATCAAGTCAAGGATTAGTTATCCATTGGAAACTATGATGATAAAACATTAGTGATAAAATTGAGGATAAGGGTATATATGTGATAAAATCCTATAGTTTTGGTAATTATCTTGAATTACCTAGGTCAAACATAAGGTTTCATAGGAGAAGGTGTGATGATTTAGACATCTCATAAGTGATTTTTCATGATTATGTGCTTTTTCACTATGATTATTGTTTCTCACATAATTCCTTTTGGTTTTAGTCAATGGTTAGAAACAAAATAAATTTAGTTAATTCTGAATTTGATGGAAAATTCAATGATTATACTAATGAGAAACCAAATGTTATAGGGCATGGGATGAAAAATCGCATTATTATGCTAACACATCATTCTCAATCTATGAATCATGATGAAATTAAAAATTATCAAATGAAACAAGATTCTGTTGATTCCTTCATAAGAAATCATCCACCTTATTTGAGTGGTTTCATTGATCCACAACTTTATAAGAAGTGTACCAGTACTAGTGAAATTATATTTTCCATTATCCAGTGTTTGGAACATGAAAAATTCATTTTTTTCTATCAATCATTTAGAAGGTGAAGAGAATCATTAGTGGACTATTATCAAAAATACTAGGCATCTTGAAGAAGTTGAATCCATGGAGTGGGTTGAATTTTATGAGCTTATCTTTCAATAATTACCTTCCTCACATTCTTTATTTGAAAATGGAGAACGAATTCCTTGAGATAAAGAAGAAGGATAAGAAATCTGTTGGTACCTATTAGGAAAATTTTATAAAACATGGGAGTTATTTTTCTAAAATTATCATCCAACCATAAAATAAGGATTATCGATTCTTCAATGGATTAAACCCAATCCTATCAAAGAATTTATAAAAAATAGACATAGGTGGTTATAAATAAATTTTTCAATGTTCCATTAATGTGGATATTGAGATTGGATTTACCCAATAATCTCATCATTTTGATAAGAAAATAAATATGGATTTCAAAGGGAATTATAAAAACCAGTGTGGGAAGAATATGAGCCTTCTTTTATGATCAATGTGTGGAAATAATCATAATGGAATTTTACATAAGGGAAATGGTAAATATTTCCAATATAGAAAGGAAGGTCATCAAGAAATTGAGTACTGAAGTGATTGGAAGAAGTCATATAATTATGTGATAGAGGGAAATCTTCATAGAATCCACCACTCCCACTCTAGTGTAATAAAATCAAAGATTCTGGACATTATTCCAATTAATTCCCTAATAGAAGGGAAAATTAGGTTAATAAGAAAAAACCTACTAATGTCAAAGTAGGAAATGGGAATCTTATGCAATCAAAAATGTTAAAGTGAATCATGAAAATTATGGAAAATTTATCTTTCATGAAAAGGTTATGGATTTCATGTTGAAGTTTGTATGAATTATCCCATTGAAAATATTATTATTTATAATTTAGTGAAATTTTATGTGATTATGATCATTAATTATCTCTATCTAAAAATATTACAGAATAAAGGTATCACATTTGATATTTAGAATCATCTTACAATAATCTATTGGTGAAATGATGAACCTATACTTCTAATGGAAGTATATTTGGTTAATAAAGAAGCTTATTTATGGAATAAAATTTTTATTATATTTTGATAGAATATATGATTTTATTTTGAATTAAATTTTGGGAAATGATTAGGGTATATAAATTTTCATATGAGACATTATGAGTGATTAAAATTATATCACAATAATCATTATGTAGATCATAGAAGGATATGAGATCAAATCATTCAATTATTTGGGATTTAAATTTGGTTAGTCATATATTGAATGAGCATTAACGATAACTATTAATGGATTGTATTAATTTTAAACTTGTATATTATTTGATAACTTATACTAGACATTTTGGTTTTGGTAAATATTTAGTGGAAGATGGAATGACTTATCAATCTTATGATTCGTTAAAACATAAATTTAGTATTTCAGACATGAAAAAAATTGTTGAATATTTATATCATGGAGTTAGAGTTAAAGATGGAATTGATCAAAGAGAACCCAAAGGATTTTATTTGATAAAGAAACCTATTGGGATGTGGGATAACTGAGGAAATGATAGAGAAAGTCAGAGACATTTAGTAGCACATCAAGATATCTAAGAGTTGATAGAAATGTTATGCTACTAATAGTTGGTGTGACATGGAATTTTAAGTTTGTGAGAAGTTTTTTTCATTGAATTTATCCAACAATGAAGGTTATTTGATTCCAAAATAAGGTAAATCTGAGCCCTAGGTATATTTTACATTTAATATTATTGATTGAGTAGGTACGGTAGCAAATCTCTTGGAACTTCCACTGAATCTCAATCAAGATCATTATGCATTCAATTTATCTCTTTGGATGAAGTACATACCAAATACACCACATTTACTATACTCATAGTTCATATAATAATAAAATTATCATTCTTATGAGAAATAACTAGAAGAATTCGGCTCCAGTACGCTCCTGGCTGCGGGATATCATCACGGCTTTGGGATATCACCTCGGCTTTGGTGTTCAGTGTCGGCTCTGGTGCGCTCCCGACTTCATGATCTCATTGCAGCTTAAGAAACTCACCTTGAATTGGGTGTTCGTCACCGACTTCAGTGTTCTCTGGGATTCAGGATCTCATCACAGATTTGGGAACACACCTATGCTCGGGAGTTTGTCGCCAGCTCTGGTGCGCTCCGGGTTTCGGGATCTCATCGTGGCTTCCGGAACTCGCCTCAGCTCAGGGTTCATCATCGGCTCCAGTGCGCTTCTGGCTTCTGTATCTCATTACAGCTTTATTGTGTGCTAAGCATCGACAGAGATGGATCTGGGATCTATCTTCAAGCTGGTTTATTGTCAGTTTTTGCGTGCTCTAGTGAGCTTGGAGTCGGCGCCAGTGGCATAAAGGGGGGAGGCCATGTGTTTTGGTTCTGCAATTGTTGTCTCCAGGTTTTGATTTGGTAATTTTGGGATCGTGGTTGTTTGGATGTGAATTTGGGTTTGGATTTTCCTTGATGAGTTGTTGGAAGTGAATTGGATACTCTGTTGGGGAACCTAGATAATCTACAAGGTTTTTCTTTATATGAGGATAGAGTTGGTCGTCTTATCCATGCAAGAATTTTTGAATTCGGAAGATTGAGATGGTGTGGCATCTCCATAGGTACTGTGCCCATGCATTCTTACATGGGATTGCTTTCTCATCAGTCATGCTTTGGTGGAGGTAGTCCTTATAGTTGTTGATGCTAGGTAGAGGCACTTCTACATAGTCTTTTCTGGGTTACAACCCCCCTATTTCCTGAATATTGTTAATGTTTTGATGTCCTTAAAGTCTTGGTTTCCCCCATTTTACCCTTAAAATGGGGCTTATCTAAAATCAATAAAAAATTCAGCCTTCGGGCCATTCAGTCAGATTAATAAATAAGAATTCAATTGTTTAGAAAAGATATATTATGGTTAAAAAATAGATTTACTTCAAAATGATTTTTATTTCCTATTATGAGAAGATATTATATTTAATTTTTGAAATTTTTAAAAATTATATTTTATAAAATTAACTACTTTTTTTAAATCAAAACTTCAAAATTATCATAGGGTGAGTTTCTATGATTTTTATGAAAGGATTGATTTTCTAGTGAATAGTTAAAACTATTGATTTTAATTGAAAACTAGATTTTTTTCAAGCATGTAAAAAAGTTCCATTTTATTTTAAAATGGTTTAACAGTAAAATTAGTTCTATAATATTTCAAATAATCCAATTAAGTTCATTAGAATTAATTTTATTTTTTTCATTTTGTCATGAACCTACCCAGATACCCTGATACTATGATACATGACCCGACATTGACATGGCCTGAAGGACATTCCTGATCCCCATGGATTGGAGAATAGTAGCTGGAATCATAAAATATAATGGTGGTAATAGTTTTTACACACAAAATAGTAGAAGAAATAGATACAATACAGTACGATCAAAAGAAAAATCCACAGGGAGAATAGTACAAGAAGTAAAATTGGTATATAAACCCAAAGTACTATAAACTGAAAGGTAAATAAACCAAGTCCCAATGGAAATAATAGTCCAAGCCCAAAGATAAACAACCACCACCTTTAAGTGGTTCTTTTCCCTTTCTCAAACCTTGAAAAAGGAAATTTATAAATGCTTGAAGGAAATGGTATGGTGTGAGATAAAATCTCAGTAGTGTCTCACCATGGATTCCACAATAAGATGATATAATAATTAACCAAATAATTATTTAAATTTTAAATAAAACATGAATGGAAGTACAACAACATATTTAAACAAACATGTTTTCATTTTAATTGATGTAAATATTTCAAAAAAATGTATTAATGAACATTTTATATAAAATAGTTTATATAAATTCACAAGGCATATGTAAAGTAGTTTTAAAAAAAATGGAATATATATAAAAATAATCAAAAATAAGAAACATTTCCATATACCAAGAGGTATGATAGTTCCAGGTTACGAAATCCTCACACACTCATATGGGTGATCACAAAAATATGTGTATGCATGTCCCTATGACACTGGTCAAATAGTAAAAATCAACATCCAATCGGGGATAATATCTACTGCATTATTTTAATGTTAGTGTTTTAAAGTGTCAAACAAAGAATGTTTGTCCCAAATAACTCACTATATACCTTTGATTTCATTTTCTCAAACAATAATCAATAATCAGAGAATTATTTCAAAACTATTCAAAATACAATTTCCCCATTTTCCATTTCATTATGTGGATTTCTCTTTAAAAATAAATACATGGTTTTAATAAATTCATTCTTTTCTTCGGATAAAACCAATCCAAAGTTTTCTATAAAAAAAATTAAGCCATTATTCTCAAATACCAATTCCAAATCAATTTTCCAAATCTGTTTCACAATTCTATCAATTTACATCAAATCCAAATCACACCCCAATTAAATGGAATTAGGGTTTTTCCACTATAATGGATCGGACCTCTCTGGTATATTCCTTTGCTAAAATCTGGTTTTTGAGGTGTTCTAGAAGGTCAAGGTGACTTATTCCCAACACTTTGAAAAATTTCCAGCTTTGTGGATAGTGTTTCCAACTATTGGTAGGTGTACATTGTTTCTAGGTTAATGAGTCATCTATCGGTAGGTGTATAGTGTTTCCAGATTTCAGTAGGTGTACAGTGTTTCCAGCTATCATTAGTCCATCTATTGATAGTTGTACAATGTTTTCATCTATTGGTAGGTGAATAGTATTTCCAGCTGTCAGTGGGTGAACAGTGCTTCCTGCTATCGGTGGGTCATCTATCGGTAGGTGTATAGTGTTTCCAGTTATTGGTAGGGGTACCGTGTTTCTAGCTATTAGTAGGTGTATAGTGTTTCTAGCTTTCGGTAGGTGTACAATGTTTTTAGGTTGGTGAGTCATCTTTTGGTTGGTGTATAGTGTTTCCATCTATCAGTAGTTGTGCAGTGTTTCCAACTATCGGTCAGTGTTTAGTGTTTCTAGTCTGGTGAGTCATCTATCAGTATGTGTATAGTTTTTCCAACTATCGTTAGGTGTACAGTGTTTCCAGCTTCCTACAATTTCTCCCCTTTGATGTTTAATTTGATGTAAAATTCATTCAAAGCCTTGTTTTAATTTATTTAAGTCTGATTTAAATCCCATAACTCTTATCTTAATTTTCCTAAGGTCCTAGGTGTTTTTACTTGGTCAAACCACGTAGTCATGACTAATCTACCTTTAATAGAAAATATAAATTGTATCTTAAACCATTACTCTGTTTATATTTTCAAAAGGTCAAGAAACCTTCCACCTTGTTCTTCCTTCTTGTTCTTCCCAGGTAAGAGACACCCAGAGTTCTTACTCCCATGGGAGTCATGAGATCGAACTTCCATCCTTGGATTGTTTCCCCACATATTTTTTCCTGCTTCATTTTCACTCCCTATCTTGGAGGAACTAGGAAGTGTCGATCCATATTTGATATAAGATATGTTATATCTTCGTTCTTCTAGGTTCCTCGATCTATTTCCTCTTGTTCTCCTTTCTATGTTACAGCATGCGATCTCCATGTTTCCAATAGACCTTTCTTGGTTGTTGGTTGATGAGGTTGTGTCGTGGGATCCTTGGGTGGATGCATTCATTGCAGGAGAAGTGATCATGATCGGTTGTGGTGGCTCATTCTCATGAAAAGAACATTAGAAACCTTTTTGAGGTAGGGGATTTGTTGCTTCTCTATTCTTTTACATGCAGTCATTGAGTTTGTTTTAGCCCATTGGATCACAATGGAATTGACATAATAAATATTTAAACCAGATTAAAGAATTGGTATTTATTTCTTGGTGATGTTATTGCCTCTTGATTTTATAGATAGGGTTATATCTATGTTTTTCTTGTTTATAATTATGTTCTTGAGATAAATTGGTAAAGAACATAATGTAGGTATTAATTATAAATTAATTTTCTAAAGATAAATAGGCACATTTAATGAATCTGGTTATTGTTGTTGTGCTTGGTGATAAATAAAATGGATGCAGATGTGCATGTTTAATTGAATCTGTTAATTGAATATGAATAAAGGACTGGTTGTGTGATAAATATAATTCCTTGAAGGGTTATGAGTTACCATATTTCTTTTAAAATTACAAGAACCTTATTCTTGGTAATCTTGAGTGCTCATTGTGTGTGACGGTTGAATGCCTTGTTTAGGTCTGAGAGCCTAGTTTATATGTTGTTTGTTTTTCATGTTGCTTCTGTTGTGGTGTGATCTTGTGAAGACTGATCCTGGAGGGATATTATGGTATGTGGGGGTAGGGAGGCCCAGTGGTGGTGGAATCAGTTAATACCAATAGTGGATAGATGCATCTTTTTATTCATGAGGGTGTCGGGGATACACCAAAGTTGATGAAATAGGTTTCTTGTGAATGTTGGATACTTGTTAAATCTTGTTTTTTGTTTATCTTATTTATCTTCTCCAATTCTTGAGACATATGTTATTGCTAACCCTCCTTCCAAAATAGGTGAAGATTCTTAGGGTATTCCATGTGATTTCTATGTTTATCTACTTGAGGATGGATGGGCCTGCACTCCAGCTATAGGTGGAAAAGACTCGATGGGTAGTTCATCTACTAACCGTGTTGAGCCCCTTGTGTTTGGAATCTTAGAATGATTTTTCTAAAATACCTATAATTATGGAAAATTGATAAAAAATTTTAATAAATTATTGAATAAATGATGTTAACCCATTTGTTTGGAAGTTGCTGGGATGAAATTTTGGGGTTACAATTTAATGGAATTGTGGATTTGGTTTGGTTATGCCTAGAGGGCATGGAACTTTGTTATAATTCTAATGAAATGTAATGTGGAAATGATAATGGTTAATTAATGGTTAAATAATTAATTAATGTAAAGTTAAACTAATAAAAATGGATAAAGTAATCTAATGTATCTCTTTAAATGGTGGTGTGCTTACAGGATACCTAGTCTTAGCAGTGGCAGTCGGGAGTCTGAAAGATGTTTACTTTAGTTGAGTCTAAGACTCGGTTATTCCAATAGTGTGGTTGTGAGATATATTATATTTTGAACTTTTTTTGTTTCTGTACGCTACTCCACCATGTTAGTTAGTTCAACTAACACCCTGAGGATTCTGATCCCTAAGGGTGTTTTCCCCAACATCCCGGTGGGAGGATGGATGGATGGCTACCCCCTATGGCCTCTCTCTATCTTCTATTGGTAGTTACTTGTGCTGGTATGAATGGCATTTAGTTTTCCCTATATATCTTTGTAGAGGGTTTTAATGGATTTTGTTTGGTTATTCACACACATATATTCTGGATATAGTTTCATATGGACTATTATAGGTGTAATGTGTATAGGCTATGATGGCTTGAGGATCCATACTCAGTGTATGTGTTGTAATGGCTTTAGGTATAATACACGACATATGACACATGTAATGCGAGTTTTTGTTGGCTCCCAGAAACTACATAGTTACTTTGGTTATGTGTATGTGGTGATTTTGTTGCACAAGGTGCATGTTTTGGAGCTTTGCCCAGGTGTTTGTGGGCAAGAAGTTTTTGAGAGAGATACTTAGTACATGAAACATTTGGGAAAAGCATAAAACTAGAGCAGAAGTGGTAGAGGGGTATCCTTTATATTCATTACTATTTTATATACTATTTTATGTAATACTTGGTGAGAGTATCCCACATGAGGATAAGAACATAGTATACATGTTTAGGAGATGAGTTAGTTTAACTTGTTGTTCACTACCCTTTAGCATGATTTCATTACTTCTTTATGAGAGGATTCGAGGAGGATCCTACTGAGTATACTATTATACTCACCCTGCGTATATATAAACTATTTTTCAAGTCACTTGGAGAAGGTTGGAGATCAGTTTGGTAACTACTAGATTGGGGTTACAAGAGTTGTTAGGGCTTCGTGGTCACTGTCATTTTACTTTCTTTTGGTAATTATAGTTTTCCATTTTAGTTATAGTAGTTCTTGCAGAACATTACATATGTGCACTTGGGATTTCTTTTATATTGTATTCTAAGTAGTAGTTAGTTTTTCTATGTATTATCTATATCTTTCGCATGTGTTCTCTTAAATGGTAATGCCTCCCATTTGTGTGTTTACTATACCCTTGGTGCAAATCGCCAACTCGGGGCCTACTGGAGGTGGGACTGGGGTTTTACTATCTCCCTTCTCACATTACCAGCCCAGGAGGGGTAACATTTGTGGGGAGGGGGTCATGATAGAGTGGTATCATAGGTCTGGTTAAGGGATAGGATGGATTTTAGAGTTAGGCATAGGTGAGGTTTCATGGGTTGGTAGGGAAACAGTGTCAGATAAGTTTAGAAAGCAATGTAAATACGGGAGATCGGCTAAGACATGGGTATTTAAGGTCCCCTGTGATCTGATGCATTGACCTTTAAGTTTATAGTGGCTACTAAATGAGGTGATACTTGTTTTACGGAAGATACTTAGGAAAGGATCATGCATCATTCTTCTTTGTGCCTATGTTTTAATGGATAGACCTTAGGATAGGTTAACCTAAAATGAATAAAAGAAAACAATTAATTAATGTTAAGCCTTTCGTATTCTATGTTTAGGAGCTCTAACTATTTGTTCTTTTGCAGGTATGGATCTAGGTCGATATCCTCATCAGGTTCGCACAAACAGTGTTCAAGAGGTTGTGCCAGCTGATCACTACAGAGTAGAGGTTGACGATGACGAAACTTGGAGGAGGTCACATCGAGAGTTTCAGTGCTAGAGTCTACAAAAAATATAAGGGATCCATTTCAGATGTAGCAACGGAAGACTGGTTGGAGGAGGTTGAGATAGATTTCAGTTCAATCCATGCTCGGAAGGAGAACTGGGTGTCGTTGGTTGTGAATATGTTGCATGGGGAAGTGAGGAAGTGGTGGTTCTTGTTCCTAGGGGATCGTGAGGAGTCAGTTGTCTTGTGGAAGAAGTTCTGAGACCAGTTCAGAGTTGATTTTCTATCTTTGACCACAAAGGTTTCCAGTTGTCAGGAGCTTCTTAACCCTTCGACAGGGGATCTCTAGTGTGTGAGATATTGGGATCTGTTTCAGAAACCTTTTATGATATACTATAGATCTATTTTCAAATGAAGAGGCTAGGGAGATTCATTACGAGGAGGTTTTGCATCCAGAGATCCAGTTCCAGGTCACCCCATTTATGATGAAGATGGATCTCAAGGTGATAAAAAGGGAAGAGGTCATGGAGAAAATGTTAGCCAGAACCAGATCATCACAAGAGAGGAGTCATTGGTATTCCTCAAGTTGCAGAGATTTGGTCTGGGGTTCCTAGTTTTTAGGTCAAAAGAGTTTCTATTTGGATAGGGGTAGGTCTCAGCCTCCAGTATCGCATTTCTCTAGGAACAGCGGCTCTTAGACCTATGCCAAGGGATTATGTGCTTTTTTCCATTTTATTTTGATTTCATCAGCAGTAAGAGTGCCTAACCATTTTGAAAAGTCAGTGTGCATCAGGTGTTCCACTTTACGTTCATCCATTGAGGCAGTTCCAACTGAGGTAGCAGCAGCAGGTTGCACTAGTTTTGGATCAGCAAAGAGCAGGTGGGGTAAGTAGAGGACAGATCTGGGATGCTCCTTGTCATTATAGAGAAAAGTTCAACCATGGTGGTGGTCTTCATTAGGGTTATAGAGGCTATGGATTAGGTCGTGGTCAGCTTGATGCTTTAGCATTTCCAGTTCCAGGTGATCCAGATATCGTTCGAGGTGCCCTTTTCTTTTTTTCTATATTGGTGTGTTCCTTTTTTTATATAGGAGAGATGAACTAATTCATTTCTCCTACCTTTTACATGCATTAGTACTTGAGATAGAAAGGATTACAATGCCCTTGGTATTGACTACACCAGTTGGAGGTCGAGCTGGCTTGTTTGAAGTATGTACAGACTGTGAGCTAGTGTTGGGGTAGCACTAATTTTAGGGATATTTCCTATGTTTATGGATACAACCATATGTTGTTATACTCAACATGGATTAGTTTTATTCGGTTCAGGATATCATGGACTCCTTCTGGAGGCAGGTGGTGTTCTTCGATGTTGATGTAGAGCCAGCGGTGTTTATTGGCGAGCGAGGCCCATGAATGGGTCAGAGGCATGTTCCATACTTGTCATCCTTGATGGATGAGATGATGTTGAGTTCATCGTATGTTTATTAGTTGATGTTTCCTAGGATCATAGAAGAGTACCATGATGTCGTCCCATAAAAGGGTGTAGCATTACCCCCTCAACTAGAGATTATGTTCGAGATCAATCTACAACAAGGTGAATCTCAAATCATAATGTCTCCATATAGGATTGTGCCTTCCGATTTGTAAGATCTTCATATATAGATCAATGGTTTGTTGTAGTATGGTTTTGTTCAGCCAAGTGTGTCACTATGGGGTGCACCAGTTTTGTTTGTGAAGAAGGATCGTGAAAGTTTGCGGTTGTGTGTTGATTTTCATCACTTGAACAAAATGGAAGTGAAGAACTGATATCCTATTCCAAGGATTAATGACTTATTCAATCAACTGAAGGGTGAAATTTTTTTCTCTAAGATCGATTTTTATTATGATATCATCAGATGCATGTAAATGATAAGGATATCCCAAAGACTGTTTCCATTGTAATCATGGGCATTAATAGTTCATTGTGATGCCATTCAGTGTGACGAATGCTCCAGCTATGTTCATGGATTTGATGAATTATGTGTTTCATGAGTTTCTAGATAATTCATGGTAATCTTCATCGACTACATCCTTATATACTCTGCTTCTAAGGAGGATCATGAAAAGCATTTGCATGTCGTTTTGGGAGTTCTTCGTCAACTGCAACTATTTGGGAAGTTGTCGAAGTGTGAGTTTTGGGCTCAAGATTTTTGTTTCTTGGGGAATTTTGTATCCCAATAGGGATTAGTTGTAGATTTGTTTAAGATATAAGCAGTTGTGTCTTAGGAATACCCCAATATAGTGGTGGAGGTGTAAAGTTTCCTTGGTCTTACAGGCTATTACAGGAGGTTCATAGCCGCTTTCTCTCAGGTTGCGACTCCTCTGACAGCATTGACTTGAAAGGATCAGGCATTCAGATATATTGATCAGTGTGAGGTAGTTTTTGAGTATCTGAAGAAGAATTTTTTCAGTGCTCTGATTGTTTGTCTTCCAGTGGAATGAGTTAATTTTTAAGTTTTCTATGATGATTTGTGTGTGGGGTTAGGTTGTGTTCTGATGCAGCATAGATCATTCATTTCTTATGGGTCTTAGAAGTTACGTCCCAATGAACGTAACTATGCCACCCACAATCTTGAGTTGGAAGAATTGGTGTTTTCCATGATTTTTTTTATACATTACCTCATTAGAGAGTGCATTGTGGTCTTTACTGGTCATAAACTCCTGAGGTATGTTTTCTCCCAACGTGACTTTAACTTGCGACAACGTAGATGGATGGAGTTTTTACAGGATTGTGCCTTCAAAATCTCATATACACCTAGTAAGGGGAATGCTATAGCTGATGTGTTGAGCAAGAATTCGTGTAGTGATGTAGTGTATAAATCAAGTGATTCCTAGAGAGTAATGGAAGAACTTTCAACATTATATCTGGACATGGGAGAAGTTGGGGGAAAATGTTGTCTTTTAGAATAATTGTGCAATCATATTTAGTAAAGGAGGTGGAAGATTCCCAGTTGTGGGATCTTGATGTGGAGGTATGGAGAGACAGATTTGTTTGTAGCGTGGCCCCTAATGGTTGGTCTGAGGATGAACAACACTGGGTGTTATTTTAGGTAAGGCTTTTCATTCCTTTGGTGGTGTGTGAGATGGTTCTCAAGGAGATCCATAGTTAAACCTTAGTATTATATCTTGCTGTGAAAAATATGTACTGAGCATTGAGGAGTTAGTTTTGGTGGTTGAGGTTGAAGCGTGTGGTTGCGGATTTTTTGTCTCGATGTTTGGTCTGTCAGAAGTTGAAGGTCGAGCACCTCATTCCCACTGGTTTCCTCCATCCATTGAATCTTCCTCATTGGAAGTGTGAGTACATATCAATGGACTTTGTTACCAGTTTACCTCA
The DNA here is from genome assembly GCA_963277665.1 of Viscum album. Taxonomy (NCBI): domain Eukaryota; kingdom Viridiplantae; phylum Streptophyta; class Magnoliopsida; order Santalales; family Viscaceae; genus Viscum; species Viscum album. The sequence continues at coordinate 1,213,548,305 of OY728127.1, forward strand.
ATCACAAGGATGCTGTGATGTTATATGGGTAGTAGTGGATCACTTGATGAAGTCTACCCACTTTGTAGTGATTAAGGAGTTGAGATCAGTAGAGGATTTTTTGAGGCAATATCCTGAGGAGGTAGTGAAACTCCATGGAGTCCTTAGGATGATCATTTCTGATCGAGATCCTTGTTTAACCACCATGGTGTGGAGAGATCTCCATCATGATTTTTATTCTCAGTTATGCCTTAGCACTACTTTTCATCCGCAAAAGGATGGTCGGATAGAGCGATACATCAAGATGCTTGAAGACATGTCGTGCTCTTGGGTCCTAGATTTTGGAGGTTCATGGATGAGGCACTTACCCTTGGTAGAGTTTTCCTACGACAATATTTTTCACTCCACCATAAGTATGGCACCGTTTGAAGACTTTTATGGCCAATTTTTCCATTCTCCATTATGTTGTACTAGGGTTAGTGAGTTAGCAATTCTCAGGCCAAAACTAGTATAGAATATGACAGAGATGGTTCAGGTGACTCACGAGAGGATGAAGGCAGCACAAGATCATTAGAAGTCTTATGCTGATCATAGGATTAGACCCCTAGAGATTGACTTTGGGGATCAAATGTTTTTGAAGGTGACTCCTGGTTATGGAAAGAAAAGGTTTTGTCATGGGAGTAAGCTCTCTCTCTGGTTTTTGGGGCCTTTCGAGGTGTTGGATCGTACTGGAGTCGAGGCGTATCAGGTAGCACTTTCCTAGCAGATGAGCAGGATACATAATGTTTTTCACATGTCGCAACTTTGTTGTTATCATCATGATGACTCTCATGTCGTCAATTGGGGAGATATCGATGTTGACGATGATGTGACCTTTGAGGAGCGGCCTTTATAGATCTAGTACCGTAAAGAGAAAGTGTTGTGTGGGTGTTATATTCCCTTGTTTTATTTATTATGGCAGCATAGTGGCATGAAGGAGAGTACTTGGTAATGTGAGTTGTAGATACATGATCAGTACCCCAAGATATTTGATGTTTATCTCTACTTGTAACGTTGTTCAGTCTCTGGTTGTAGACCCTTTCTATTTATGAAATGTATTCCTCTTGTTTCTTGTTGGGGCTTTCCCTCTTTTGAGAGGTATCTCCCCCTGGTAGAGTTTTTTGGAGCTGGTTATAGTTTTTGTGTGGTTTTGTATTTTCCCTTTTGAAGCGGTTGAGATCATGTGGTGTCGAGTGCCATGAGAGTTATCTTGTGGGGTGGTTGTTCCAATAACCCCTTTTCTATTTCCACTCTAGGTTGGTTTTGTATTCTCAGGGAAAATAATTATTTGAGAGGTATCTCATGTAATGGCCCGAACCTCTCATGTCCATTCCTTTGCAGAAATCTAGTGTTTGAGGTGTTCTACATGGTCAAGGTGACTTATTCCCAACACTTTGAAAAATTTCCATATTTTTTAACAATGTTTCTGGCTATCGATAGGTGTTCAATGTTTCTAGGTTGGTGAGTCATGTATCGGTAAGTGTACAATGTTTTCAGGTTGGTGATTCATCTATCAATAGGTTTATAGTGTTTCCAACTGTCGGTAGGTGTATAGTGCTTCCAGTTATCTGTAGATCATCTATTGGTAGGTATATAGTGTTTCTAGCTATCTGTATGTGTATAGTGTTTCTTGATTTCGGTAGGTGTACAGTGTTCCCAGATTTTGGTAGGTCATCTATCAGTACATGTACAGTGATTCCAGTTATTGGTAGGTGTACAGTGTTTCCAGCTATCGGTAGTTGTACAGTGTTTCCAACTGTGTGTGGGTGTATGGTTTTTCTAGCTCTCGGTAGGTGTATAGTGTTTCCAGCTATCATTTGGCGTACAGTGTTTCCAAGTCATCGAGTCATTTATTAATAGGTGTATAGTGTTTCCAGTTATTGGTAAGTGTACAATGTTTCTAGGTCAGTGAGTCATCTATTGGTAGGAGTATAGTGTTTCTAGCTATCGGTAGGTGTACAGTGTTTCTTGGTCGGTAGGTGTATAGTGTTTCCAAATTACTATAGTTATCCCCTTTGATATTTTCTTTGATATAAAACGCATTCAAATCCTTGTTTAAAGGGATTTAAGGCCGATTCAAATCCCATAACTCCTATTTTAATTTTCCTAAGGGCCTGAGTGATTTTACTCGTTCAAACTGTGTAGTCTTAACTAATCTACCTTTAATGGAAAATCTAAATTGTATCTTAAATCGCTACTTCGATTAGATTTTCAAAAGGTTTAGATACCTTTTTCCTTATTATTCCTTCATGTTCTTCCCTAGTACAAGACACCTAGAGTTCTTACTCCCAATGGATTTGGGTGATCGAAATTCCATCCTTGGATTATTTCCCATCGGAGTTTTTCCTGCTGCATGGGAACCCCCTATCTTGATGCAACCAGGAAGTGTCGATCTATCTTTGATATAATGTATATTATGCCTTTGTTATTTTAGGTTACTCTATTTGTTTCCTCTCATTATCCTTTCCATGTTACAACATGTGATATCCATGTTTCTAAAAGATATTTCTTGGTTATTGGTTTATGTGGTTATGTCACGGCATCCCCAGGTTGATACAGTCATTGCGGGATAAGTGATCATGATTGGTTGTGTTGGCTTGTTCTCATGCAAAGAACATCAGGAACCTTTTTGTGGAAGGGGATTTGGGGCTTATCTTTTATTTTACATGTCGTTGTAGATGTAAGAACCCAGTTTTTGTTGAAAAAGACTTTGGAATATTCTTTATATTATTCCAGAGCAGTGCCTTCAGACGGCGTGCGATTCCGAGCCTCAGAGTGGCCGGGATTATGTTTTCAGTGTGTTCACACTTGAAACGCCAAATAAATGCGATAACTCCTAAACGGTGCTTTGGATCAGGGATCCGAGTGTACAGATGGGTCCGTAATGGGGTGTTTACCCTAGTATTGAAATAAAACTTGTCAGTGCGGGACGTTTGGACCCCTCGCTCGCTTTCGGAACGTGAAATGGATAAATTAAATAATTAATTTATACGTTCAACGGCTTAACTCAAGGTTTTCTTAAACGGTATATTGGATTGAAAAACCGATGGCACCGTTCAGTTCGGAGTGTGTCGTTTACCCTAGGAGGGGTATAAATTTTGCGGGCGCGGCCCGTCTGTGAAAAATGCCGCCAGGGGCGTTTTCGTAATTTAGCGGCTTCGGACGTTAAATTTGATAACTTTCGAATGAAGGCTCGGATTAAAATTCTGAGACCTCCGTTGTGCTCGGGAGGTGGTTTTTACCCTAGGGGATTCTTAACCTTGACCCAGTCGAGCGTTTCGGATGTGGGTTAAATTAATGGTGAAATTAATTAAATTCTAATTAATTAATTAATTTCCTATTTAAACTCAATTCATCCCCTCCCCCTCCTTGGTTTCCCTGGCAGAAGAAGGCTCAACCCAAGGAGCTCATCCTCAAGCCCTCCTCCTTCATCCTCTCCCCCCCCCAAGGCGGTGACGGCTCTGGCGGTCCGGCGGCGAAGCTCAGGGCAATGCCCAACGAGGTAGGAGGTTACGTTTGTGTTTTTAATTCCTCATTTACCCTTGAACTCAATTTATAGCGTCTATTTGATGTCAAATTTTCAATCAAATCCAATGTATTCATAGTACTTTTTCTAAGGTTTCCATCGCCTATTTCAGTTTGAGAATCTGAGTCCCGAGGCGTTCGCGATTGTCCGCCGAAGGTCGGCAGTTTTTGGTGTTTTTCGGCGGTTATCGAGCTTCTCCGGCCGGTTTTGGGGGTTCCGGTAGGTGGTCCGGCGAGGGGCTTCGGCTCTAGCGGCGGCGCGGGCAGCTTCTCAGGCGGTAGGGCGCAGCGGATGTCGGTCGGGCAGAGCGGAGGTCGGCCGGGCGCAGCGGGAGTCGGCGAGGGTGAGGCAGCCGAGAGCACGGCCGAGCGGAGGCGGCAGCAGGCCTCGGTGCGGGCGACTGCGGGCGGCGGTCGTCTGAGGGCGTACTGTGGAGGAGCGGCCGACCGGGCGGCCGGCCGGTGCCGTGGTCGCCGGAACACCAGTGTCGTGTGACCCTGGTGAAGAAGAAGAGACCCGCGGGTCTCTTCCGACCATGACCTGCAAAAGCAGGAGACAAAAAAAAAGAAAAAAAACAGAGAAAGATAATGTTAAAAAAAAGGGGGTCGCGGGGGAAGAAAAAAAATGGGGAGTCTCCCTAATTGGAGAGAGAAACGCCTGGAAAATAATAATAATAATAATAATAATAAATAAGTTTATAATAAGGGTGCCCAATTTGGGCACCGCCAGCGGCGACGCATCCCTTAAATTGAGACGAACTTTTTGAGTTGATTTTGGGAATTTTTAATTCTCAAAACGAGGGGTCTCGGAGGCGCGACGCGTCTTTAAGTGGATTGACGTTTTTTCGGGGATCTTGTTTTGGACGGCGCGGACGCGTCCGACATCCGTTTTGAGCGCCGTTAGTGGCGTTGGAACCCTGGCACCGAGCCGGAGCTTTCCAGGGTGGTTTCAGGCATTGAGGCCGAAGTTGGGACACGGGCCTCACGGCCCGTCGTTGAGCTGCGAACAGCGTTTAGCGACTTTCACACCAGGCGTCCGTTCGGGGCGTGCGAGCAGTCATTTTTGGGTGTTTTTTCGAGGGAATTGCAATGACGCAATCTGCCCGCTTTAATTCAGCACGATTGTGTGGGCCCTACGGGGGCCGTTTCGGGAGTTGGCAGTGATTTTCAGCTTTATCACTGGGTGTCCATTTTTGGACAAGTGAATAGCCCAACTTGTGTTCTTTTTGGAGAGGATCGCAACGGTGTGATTCATTCGTTGTGTTTCGGGACAGGGATGCGGGTCCCACGAAGCGCTGCTCGTGTGCGGTGCGCCGGAATGCATCTTTTTCTCCGGATATATGTTGCACTCAAGTGAGTAGTGCTTTTGACGTGTTTTCCTGAGGGGATCAAAATGGTGTGATGCGCCCAACTATTTTTGGGGCAGAGGCTCGGGATCACGGGACGTCGTTCGGGCGTGAGGCGGTGTTGGTGACTTTTCCGTCGGATATCCGTCTGATGTGAGTATATAGTCTATCTCGCGTGTTTTTCTGCGTGTATTACGACGATATGATCCGTTTGGTTGTGTGGAGCCTCTTGCGTGATCTTATTAAATGTTAAAATATGAGGGTGCCCTGGTGGCGGTCCTTCTATCGTGTTTGTAGCGGACCCTTGGCGTGTGATCGCGCACTCTTGGGAGAGTGATGTAAATGAGTCATAAGATGTGGATGACAGTGCTTGGGCCTTTTAGATGGAGTTATGTTCATGCCTTCACGTTGACGTTGGGTGTCGTGTTCACGATAGCCTTTGGGCGGGAACTGGGTATACTCTGGGAGTATACGAGAACGCTTGGAGGTACATGTGGTTGATCGTACCGGAGAACGTTTGTGCGCTCGGTTGGGGTTGACTTGGGGCCACACGTCGTGTGGGCCCCATGTGCATGCCGTGTTCTGCTTTGCGTATTTGACCTCTCATGACATAGAGGGTCCCTTTGTGCTCCTTTGTTTGACTAGCAGGGTTGGGTGGTCTCCCCCTGGTTTTTTTCTCGATGGGTTGGCCGGAAGAGATGGTTTGTTCCTCTATTTCTTCAACTATGAGGGGTTTTAGTACCGTGCCCTTCCACCGGACTATGACACCGTTTATGACTACATGTGTTTGTACAGTGTGGGTGTTTTCCCCACTTTCTAAGATGAGTTGTCTCGGTTCGCTTCGACAGTGAATCAATGAATTGGAGCATGATCACCTTGAGAGGCCCGAGGAGATTCTCCCGTCTCTTCATGTTCCCTGGTAGAGTTCTTGTGGATTTGGTGTGACCAACACATTACGCGGGCATCGATCCTCTACCTAGGAGGTTGTTACCAGCATGGATGAGGTTGTTTCCAGCAGGGCCGAGGTGGTTTCGAGCAGGGCTCGCCAGTTGTACCATCCAGCAGGGATAGCCAGTGCAGTAGTGTTCACCGAGCAGTACCATCGAACAGGGATGGCAAGAGCAGTGCCGGGCTTACCTGCAGCGGGGCTGGGCAGTGGTCCCCGATGTTGGGCTTACCTCCAGTTGGGCTGGGCAGTGGTCCCCGATTCCGGGCTTACCTCTAACGGGGCTGGGCAGTGGTCCCCGATGCCGGGCTTACCTCCAGTTGGGCTGGGCAGTGGTCCCCGATGCCGGGTTACCTCCAGCTGAGCTGGGCAGTGGTCCCATCGCTCACTTTAGCCAGGTCGCCCTCTAGTGGATTACCCTGTTATGGGACTGGGCAGTGTGGCACCCGTTGACTCTTGTCGGGTCTCCCTATAGTGGGAACTCGTTGACTTCCAGGGTCCCTCCAGCGGGGTTGGGCAGGGGGTCGCCTGTAGACTTTGAGAAGACATCTCGACTGCGGGGGCAGTGACGAGTTGTGATTTGATGTTCCCCCAGAACTCTCAAGTACGAGGGGCACTTCCCCCCCCCCCCCCAAGACGCATCCTTGCGACATGACCTAAAACCGTGCGGGCGAGTCAGTGCCGCCCAAAGTGGATAGTATCGAGGTGCGGTGATTTGAGCCCCTTGACTTGCAGTTCGGGGCAGATGTGCGGGATGCTGGGAATCAATGGTGTTTACTTCTGGGACTGTTTTCTACTCACTTTCTTGAGATGGACTCTTTACTGTACTCTTTACTTCATTTTCGGTTGTACTTATTTACTTGCCCTGTTCGATCTACTGATCACCCTTCGGTACCTCCTTTGTTGCTCTCTCGAGCCTTCGGGGTATCCTACTGAGTATTTTTATACTCACCCCTGCTTGGGCTTTGCCCGCACTTGGTGTGCCCTTGTAGACGACAGACATGTTGGTCATGACTTCAGTGGAGCTTAGGATTTTAGGAGCTTGGACCGCGTGCGGTGGTTGTAGTCGGGTTCTAGGTGGGGGACCCTTCCAGCTTTTTTTCTTTTGTTTACCTATTGTTGGGTTGTGGCAGTTCTCTGGTTGGGCGTGTGTTTTTCCCCTTCTCTTTTTCACCACTTTCTTTATACTGTAGAGGTCGATGCACTTTTGTGGTTTATTTATAGCAGTTTCCCTTTTCTTTACTTGTCTTTTCTTTTACTCTGCACTTTTTCATTGAGTGTGTTGTGTGGGTGTGTACAGGTACTTAGGCAAAGGCCTCCTCGAGTTGTTGTGCATTTGGCACTGGTCGCTAGCCCCTGGCCTATGGAGGCGGGCTTGGGGTAGTTGCGGCTCGAGCCCGGGTAGGGTCGGGTCATGACAAATGGTATCAAAGGTGTTTCATTCCTTGGGACGTTGTGCGAACGTCCCTAAAAGAGGAATTGGTTGGGATTTAGAGCAATAGTGTTAACGTGTCTCGAGAGAGGCTCTCAGGCTAGGGAGTCCAGTGATGGTGCGGCGGCCGACGTATCCATTCACCAGGACCCTGATAACCCGCTTTTCGACTCGGCATGCTGAGATATTTGTTGCAGGGAAATTGGTTTGTGCATCACATAGGATTGAGTCTTTGACTGTCCTTCTTGAGTTAGCTCCCCATCGTTGTTGTTATTAGTATATACATATATGCTCATCTGACTGCGACACTCCTTGATAATATTCAGGATGTCTCCACGAAGACAGCCAGCTAGGATACCAGCTTTGGTTCGTGACGATGACCCTGTGAGCTACGAGGCCACAGTCCAGGACCCATCATGTGAGTCCCTTTCTCCGGGTGGGCTGGTAGAAGCACCCCCACCTGCTGAGCAGCAGACATCTTCAGCAGAGCAGACGGGGCTTGAGCGCAGGTTGAGCGCGCTCCGGGAGTTCCAGCGGCAGAGACCGCTGAGGTTCAGTGGTGATCCAGACCCTCAGGCAGCGGAGGTTTGGCTAGAGACAGTGGTTCTCCTTTTCAGGCTTGTTCAGACGCCGACAGATCAGAGAGTGGCTTTGGCAACCAACCTTTTTCGTGGAGCAGCTTGGCGTTGGTGGAGTCTGGTGACTCATTTTCTTGACGAGTCGTCACTTTCGTGGGGAAACTTTCTGTTGTTGTTCCGTGAGGAGTTTTTCCCCTCCTTCTTGCGCTCTGTTTGGATTCAGGAGCTTCTGGAGCTTCTGCAGTTTCAGCAGGGAGGGATGACGGTGGTCGAGTACGCAGCTAGTTTCGCAGACCGTGCACGCTTTTACACGGACTTGGTCCATGACGACAACATCCGATCGCGGAAGTTTGAGCAGGGTCTCCGTCGAGATATTCATGCAGTCATAGTGCCCTTGTGAATTTCAACATATGTCGGGGTGCTAGAGCAGGCGCTGGTGACAGAGAGCTTCTTGTCACGTTCTGGAGTTGGTGGTGGCAGCAGGCACGTTGGAGACGAGACGTCTTCCACAGCTAGCGGGCGTCGGCAAGCAGGACCTCGACGTAGGTGGCTTTCTGACAACCGGACTCAGGGGCGTGGTCATACACCACAGTGGTGCCGGAGGACACTATTGCAGCCCAGAGAGAGTCGGTACTATACTTGTGACGGGCGAGGTCACTTGGCACGAGACTGCCCGACTAGGCATGAAGAGAGCTTCGGGCAGGCAGCAGGAGCACCACCACGACAGAGGCAGCGCCGTGATCAGAGTAGTACCCAGATAGGTGGTGCTAGCAGAAGAGCGGGAGAAGCTGGAAGTGGAGGACAACCTTGCGAGGTCTTCCCATCACCACTAGGCGGTCCACGTCAGGCTCCGGGAGCTGACAGTTGGGACCGCGGACAGCCGCGAGCTTTGGATGTCTACTATCCTGCAGAGCATGAGGTGATAAGAGGTACGCTCTACAGCTCTTCTACTTCTTGCAGTGGAATTGTTAGACTCTTTGTGTGAAATTATTTTCTCCTTTCTCCTTATTTGAGTTGTTACCGGGGTGACACGGGGCGTCGATGTAACCCTGTGTTGGTAAGGTAAAAAGGCGTAGGACCTTTCTCTTCAGTCAATGGTGTCGACTCCATCACTCTCCGAGCGTGTAGGAGAGTCTTGGTTGAGAGATATCGATTGTGAATCTTGAAAGACTAGATATCCTTGGGTGTTTCACTATATGGATATTTTGAAGGAGGGAATCACCGGGCTTTGTCTCAGGTCCAGGCGGTGATTCTAGTCACGGCATGCGACGTACAGGTTCAGCCGGGGAGGTGAGCTACCCCCGAGGGCCTTTGGGCTGTTCGAGAATGTGTGAAGGGATGGCGAGGTTGTCTACTGCCTTGGCCTAACCCCAAAGTCTGGAGTGGGTGCACGACGTCTCCCGCGTGACTCACCCGAGAAGAGATGCATGCATGCCCCTATGCACGTCATTAGAGAGGGTAGACCTCGCGTTAAACAGATCAATCCTTTTGTCTGTGTGTGGTGGCGCAGAGCTGTGCGTGAGTTCTTCTGTGTACGGGAGAGCCAGGTGCGAGCTTAGTACCCTGAGTTGTTCCCTGGTTTTGCTTTTCAGGGATGAAAATCTTGAAGGAGGGAATGATGTAAGAACCCAGTTTTTGTTTCAAAAGACTTTGGAATATTCTTTATATTATTCCAGAGCAGCGCCTTCAGACGACGTGCGATTCCGAGCCCCGGAGTGTCCAGAATTAAGTTTTCAGTGTGTTCACACTTGAAATGCCAAATAAATGCGATAACTCCTAAACGGTGCTTCGGATCAAGGATCCGAGTGTACGGATGGGTCCGGAATGGGGTGTTTACCCTAGGAACGACATAAAAATTGTCGGCGTGGGACGTTTGGACCCCTCGCTCGCTTTCGGAACGTGAAAGAGATAAATTAAATAATTAATTTATACATTCAACGGATTAACTCAAGGTTTTCATAAACGGTAGCTCGGATTAGAAAATCGATGGCACCGTTGAGTTCGGAGCGTGTATTTTACCCTAGGGGGGGTATAAGTTTTGAGGGTGTGACCCATCTGTGAAAAATGCCGCCAGGGGCGTTTTCGTAATTTAGCGGCTTCAGACGTTAAATTTGATAACTTTCAAACGGAGGCTTGGATTAAAATTCTGAGACCACTGTTGTTCTCGGAAGGTGGTTTTTACCCTAGGGTAGGCTTAACCTCGACCCCTTCGAGCGTTTCGGATGCGGGTGAAATGAAGGGTGAAATTAATTAAATTCTAATTAATTAATTATTTTCCTATTTAAACCCAATTCATCCCCTCCCCCTCCTTGGTTTCCCCGGAGGAAGAAGGCTCAACCCAAGGAGCTCATCCTCAAGCCCTCTTCCATCCTCTCCCCCCCAAGGTGGTGACTGCTCCGGCGGTTCGGCGGTGAAGCTCCGGGCAATTCCCAACGAGGTAGGAGGTTATGTTTGCGTTTTTAATTCTGCATTTACCCTTGAACTCAATTTCTAGCGTTGATTTGATTTCGAATTTGCAATCAAATCAGATTTATGCATAGTACTTTTTCTGAGGTTTCCATCGCCTATTTCGGTATGAGAATCTGAGTCCCGAGTCGTTCGCGATTGTCCGCCGAAGGTCAGCGGTTTTTGGTGTTTTCCGGTGGTTATAGAACTTCTCCGGCCGATTTTGGGGGTTCCGGTAGGTGGTCCGGCGAGTGGCTTCGGCTCGGGCGGCGGCGCGGGCGGCTTCTTAGGCGGTAGGGCGCAGCGTACATCGGCTGGGCAGAGCGGAGGTCGGCCGGGCGCAGCGGGCGTCGGCGAGGGCGAGGCGGCCGGGAGCGCGGCCGAGCAGAGGCGGCAGCAGGCCTCGGCGCGGGCGGCTGCGGGCGGCGGTCGTCCGAGGGCGTACTGCGGAGGAGCGGCTGGCCGGGTGGTCGGCCGATGCTGTGGTTGCCGGAACACTGGGGTCGCGTGACCCTGGTGAAGAAGAAGAGACCAGCGGGTCTCTGCCGGCCGTGACCTGCAAAAGCAGGAGACAAAAAAAAGAAAAAAACGGAGAAAGATAATGTTAAAAAAAAGGGGGCCGTGGGGGAAGAAAAAAAAGGGGGAGTCTCCCTAATTGGAGAGAGAAACGCCCGAAAATAATAATAATAATAATAATAATAAGTTTATAATAATAATAATAATAATAATATTATTATTATTATTATGAAAATGATTTATAATTGATAAATCATTCACAGGGCGCCCGATTTGGGCACCGCCTGCGGTGACGCGTCCCTTAAATTGAGACGAACTTTTTGAGTTGCTTTCGGGAATTTTTAATTCCCGAAACGAGGGGTCTCGGAGGCGCGACGCATCTTTAAGTGGATTGACATTTTTCCGGGGATCTTGTTTTGGACGGCGCGGACGCGTCCGACGTCCATTTTGAGCGCCGTCAGTGGCGTTGGAACCCTAGCACCGAGGCGGAGCTTTCCAGGGTGGTTTCAGGCATTGAGGCCGAAGTTGGGACGCGGGCCCCACGGCCCGTCGTTGAGCTGCGAGCAGCGTTTAGCGACTTTCACACCGGGCGTCCGTTCGGGGCGTGTGAGCAGTCGTTTTTGGGTGTTTTTCTAAGGGCATTGCAATGGCGCAATCTGCCCGCTTTAGTTCCGCATGATGGTGCGGGCCCCGTGGGTGCCGTTTCGGGAGTTGGCGGTGATTTCCAACTTTATCACCGGGTGTCCATTTTGGACAAGTGAATAGCCCAACATGTGTGCTTTTTCGAGAGGATCACAATGTTGTAATCCGTTCGTTGTGTTTCGGGACCGGGATGTGGGTCCCACGAAGCGCCGCTCGTGTGCGGTGCGCCGGAATGCATCTTTTTCTCCGGATATCTGTTTCACTCAAGTGAGTAGTGCTTTTGACGTGTTTTTCCGAGGGGATCACAACGGTTCAATGCGCCCGACTTTTTTTGGGGCCGAGGCTCAGGATCACGGGACGCCGTTCGGGCGTGAGGCGGTGTTGGTGACTTTTCCGTCGGATATCTGTCTGAGGTGAGTAAGTAGTCTATCTCGCATGTTTTTCCGTGAGGATTACGACGGTATGATCTGTTTGGTTGTGTGTAGATTCTTGCATGATCTTATTAAATGTGAAAATATGAGGGTGCCCCGATGGCGGTCCTTCTACCGTGTTTGTAGCGAACCCTTGGTGTGTGATCGTGCACTCTTGAGAGAGTGATGTAAATGAGTCATAAGATGTGGATGGCAGTGCTTGGTCCTTGGAGGTGGAGTTATGTTCATGCCTTCGCGTTGACGTTGGGTACCGTGTGCACGATAGCCTTTGGTCTAGAATGGGGTATACTCTAGGAGTAAACGAGAACGCTTGGAGGTACATGTGGTTGATCATACCTGAGAAAGTTTGTGCGCTCGGTTGGGGTTGACTTGAGGCCACAAGTCGTGTGGGCCCCATGTGCGTGCCCTATTCTGCTTTGCGTACCTTTGACCTCTCGTGACGTAGAGGGTCCCTTTGTGCTCGTTTGTTTGACCAGCAGGGTTGGGTGGTCTCCCCCTAGTTTTGTTCTCGATGGGTTGGCCGGCAGAGATGGTTTGTTCCTCTGTTTCTTCAGCTGTGAGGGGTTTTAGTAACGTGCCCTTCCACCGGATTGTGACACCGTTTACTACTACGTGTGTTTGTACAGTGTGGGTGCTTTCCCCACTTTCTGGGATGAGTTTTCTCGTTCCGCTTCGACAGTGACTCAGCGGATTGGAGCGTGATTTCCTTGAGAGGCCCGAGGAGATTCTCTCGTCTCTTCGTGTTCCCTGGTAGAGTTCTTGTGGATTCGGTGTGACCAACACATTACGCGGGCACTGATCCTCTACCCAGGAGGTTGTTACCAGCAGGGCTGAGGTTGTTTCCAGCAGGGCTGAGGTGGTTTCGAGCAGGGCTCGCCAGTTGTACCATCCAGTAGGGATGGCCAGTGCAGCAGTGTTCACCGAGCAGTACCATCCAGCAGGGATGGCCAGAGCAGTGCCGGGCTTACCTGCATCGGGGCTGGGCAGTGGTCCCCGATGTCGGGCTTACCTCCAACTGGGCTGGGCAGTGGTCCCCGATGCTGGGCTTACCTCCAACGGGGCCGGGCAGTGGTCCCCGATGTCGGGCTTACCTCCAGCTGGGCTGGGCAGTGGTCCCCGATGTCGGGTTACATCTAGCTGGGCTGGGCAGTGGTCTCATCACCGACTTTAGCCGGGTCGCCCTCCAGTGGATTACCCTGTTACGGGACTGGGCAGTGTGGCACCCGTTGACTCTTGTCGGGTCTCCCTATAGTGGGAACCCGTTGACTTCCAGGGACCCTCCAGCGGGGTTGGGCCGGGGGTCTCCTGTCGACTTTGAGAAGACCTCTCGACTGCGGGGGCAGTGACGAGTTGTTATTTGACGTTCCCCCAGAACTCTCAAGTACGAGGGGCGCTTTACCCACCAAGACCCATCCTTGCGACGCGACCAAAAACCGTGTGGGCGAGTCAGTGCCGCCCAAAGCGGATAGTATCGAGGTGCGGTGATTTGAGCCCCTTGACTTACAGTTCGGGGCAGACGTGCGGGATGTTGGGAATCAATGGTGTTTACTTCTGGGACTGTTGTCTACTCACTTTCTTGAGCTGGACTCTTTACTGGACTCTTTACTGTACTCTTTACTGCACTTTCGATTGTACTCCTTTACTTTCTCTATTCGATCTACTGCTCACCCTTCAGTACCTCCTTTGTTGCTCCCTCGAGCCTTTGGGGTATCCTAATGAGTATTTTTATACTCACCCCTGCTTGGGATTTTACCGCACTTGGTGTGCCCTTGCAGACGACAGACATGTTGGTCATGACTTCAGTGGAGCTTAGGAGTTCAGGAGCATGGACCACGTGCGGTGGTCGTAGTCGGGTTCCAGGTGGGGGACCATTCCAGCTGTTTTTCTTTTTTTTTACCTGTTGCCGGGTTGTGGCAGTTCTCTGGTTGGGCACATGTTTTGCCCCTTTTCTTTTTCAGCACTTGCTTTATACTTTAGAGGTCGATGCACTATTGTGGTTTATTTATAGCAGTTTCCCTTTTCTTTATTTGTCTTTTCTTTTACTCTTCACTTTTGCATTGAGTGTGCTGCGTGGGTGTGTACAGGTACTTAGGCAAAGGCCTCCCTGAGTTTTTGTGCCTTCGGCGCTGGTCTCCAGCCCCTGGCCTATGGAGGCGGGCTTGGAGTAGTTGCGGCTCGAGCCCGGGTAGGGTCGGGTCATGACAGTAGAGTTAGCATGTTTTATCCCACTGAATCAGAATGGAATTGACATAATAAATATTTGAACCAGATTAAAGAATTGGTATCAATTTCTTAGTGATGTTACTGCCTCTTGATTTTCTAGATAGGGCGATATCTATGTTTTCCTTATTTACCATGTCATTCTAGATAGAAATTGGTAAAGAATATAAAGTAGAGATTAATTATAGATTAATTGGTTAAAGATAAAGAGGAATGTTTAATGAATCTAGTTATTTTTGTTGTTCTTGGGGATAAATCAAATGGATTCCATTTTGCATGTTTAATTTAATTGATTAATTCAACTTCAATAAAGGAATGGTTGTGTGATAGATATAATTCCTTGAAGGGTTCTGAGTTACCATATTTCTTTTAAAAGTCCAAACACCTTATGTTTTTGGATTGTGAGTTCTCGTTGTGTGTGATGGTTGAATACCTTGTTTAGGGCCAAGATCCTAGTTCCAATGTTTGTTTTTTCTACTGCTTGTGTTGTGGTGTGAGCCTGGGATGGCTAATCCTATAGGGTTTTTGCGGTATGTGGAGGAAAGGAGGCCCAATGGTGGTGGAAACAGTTGATGACTAGAGTGGTGAGATGTATCAGTTTATTAATGTGGATGTTGGGGAGGACACAAAAGATGATGAAATAGGTTGGATGTGAATGCTATATGCTTGTTAAATCTTGTTGCTTGTTTATATGCTTTACTTTTCCCACTCCTTGAGTCATATGGTCTTGATTACCCTCCTCCAAAAATATTAAAAGATGAATGGGGTATGCCATGTGATTTCTATGTTTAGCTTCTTGGGGATGGAAGGGTCGTTACTCCAGCTATAGGTGGAAAAGACTCAATGGGTAGTTCATCTATTCACTGTGTTGATCCCCTTGTGTTTGGAATCTTAGAATGATTTTTCTAAAATACCTAGAATTACAAAAAAATTGATAATGCTATTAATAAATGATTGAATAAATGATGTTAACCCATGGGTTTAGAGCTTCCTAGGATGCAATGTTGAGGTTACAATTTAAATGAACTGTGGACTTGGTTTGGTTATGCCTGGAGGGCATGGAACTTTGTTGTGATGCTAATGAAATGTAATGTGGAAATGATAATGGTTAATTAATTATTAAATAATAAATTAACATAAATTGAAACTGATACAAAGACATAAATTAATCTAAAGTATCTCTTTAAATGGATATGTGCTTATAGGATACCCAGTCTTAGCAGTGGCAGATGGGAGTCTGAGAGATATTAGCTGCGGTTGAGTCTAAGACTAGGTTATACCAATAGTGTGGTTGTGAGATATATTATATTCTATAATTTATGTGTTTCTAAAGTATAATCCACCCTATTGGTTAGGTAAAGTGATACCCTAGGGATTCTGAGCTTTGGGTTAGGTGTTTTCCCCAACATCCTAGTGGGAGGATGGTTGGTTGACTACCCCCTTTGGCCCCGATCTCTTATCTTTCTAGTTACTTGTGATGGTAGGAAAGATTGTTAGTTTTTTTCATATATGTGTATAGAGGGTTGTAATTTCTTGTGGTTATTCACACACATATATTCTGGATATAGTTTCCTATGGACTACTAAAGGTGTAACATGCATAGGGTGTGATAGCTTTAGGATCCTTCCTCGGTGTATGGGATATAATGGCTTGAGGTATAATACCCAAAATTTGATACATGTAATGCAAGTAGTGGTGGATCCTAGAAATTACATGTTTAGTTTGTTTATGTGGACGTGGTGGTTTTTTTGTGTGAGGTGCATGTTGTGGAGCTTCTTCCAAGTGTCTATGGGTATGCCTTTTTGGAGAGAGATTCTTAGGACGTGCGATGTTGGGGAAAAGTGGCAACCTAATGGGGAAGTGGTAGCAGGGTGTCCTTGATATTATTTACTATATTATATACTATTTTATTCAATACTTGGTCAGAGTATCCATGGTGAATACAGGAACATAGTATACCTGTATAGGAGACAAATTAGTTTTACTTCATGTTCAATGTGATTTAGCATGATTTCTTTACTTTTTCACAAGAGGCTTCAGGGAGGATCCTAATGAGTATGCTGTTATACTCACCCTAAGTATATATAAACTATTTTTCAGGTCACTTGGAGTAGGTTGGAGATCAGGCTAGTTACTACTAGCTTGGGGTTACAAGAGTTGTTCAGGCTTCGTGGTCTCTTCCATTTTACTTTCTTTTGGTACTTGTAGTTTTCCCTTTCAGTTGTAGTAGTTCTTGCATGAAATTACATGTGTGTACTTGGGATATCTTTTATATTATAGGCTGACCAAGAGATGGTTTGTGTATATCTTATCTATCTCTTTTTCATGTGTTATCTTAGAGGGTAATGTCTCCCATTTGTGTTTTTATTATACCCTCGGTGCTAGTCTCCAACCCGGGGCCTACTGGAGGTAGGAATCAGGTGTCACTATCTCCCTTCTCACATTACCATCCCATGAGGGGTACACTTTGTGGGGTGGGATTCGTGACATCCTCCAATTTCATGCTAAATAAATTTAAAATCACAATTCACATATAATTGTATTTTCACAATTTAATTGAAAAAAATTAAAACAATTGAGCAATTATAGATTAAATTAATTATCCAAACATATACAGAACCACCTTCCTTGGGATCAAGGGATTATGAATCAAAATTACCATAAAGAGAATCCCCAATGAAGAACATTGGCAATAGAGATCTTAGAATCAATCTTAGATTCAAGATCTCAAATAATAGAGATTAGATCCTCCAATAACATGGAGATCTAGAAAACCCTTAGGAGAATAGAGTAAGAGACCAAGACAGACAAAACAGGGGATTAACTATTATCAGGGAGAGATCAAAGAATGTTTTCCAACCTGCAATATGCTTCATAAAGGGTTTTGAGGATCCAAAACCACATCTAGGGAGCCTCCAAGGATGAATAAAATGAGTTAGGATCGAGTGGTCTCATCGAGAACTTAAACTAGTGGTTTTGATATTAAAAAATCATAAATAATATTTCATGTTCGCATGGTTATCTAAGAAGGGATACATAGTTTTCAAATTATACACCATAATCATGATCCCCTTCTATGGGGTGCATGGTTCCTCTTTGGTGGCCGCATGGTTTTTCAAATCATGTGCCAAATGTGAAAAACCTCACTACCTGGTTTTTCATGGTTTTCACTAGTAGTGTACATGGTGTGCGAAAATCATGTACAACCCAATATCCTTCCTAAATTTTTAAAATTTCACCCGAACCACCATTAAATGAGACCCATCTAATGCATGAATAAAAATATGGTTGAGGAGTACCTCAAAATAATAAAAAATGGTACAACCTCCCCATATAGAAAACATTTGTCCCTAGAAATCCGGTTAAGAGGATTCCATTCCAAAAATATGATGTCATTATTCTCTCATCAGTTCCTATCTTCCCTAAGTATCATGAGTATCAGAATCATGCTACCATAGAACTCAAACCAAAGGTATAATCCTCTGAAGAAGTATGTTAGTTTTATAGTTTACTATCCTTATTGTATCCTCATTCACTGGTAAATCAATCTCAATGTTAAGATCACTCCAACTCATAGTATGATATGGATCCAAAAGATACTTTCATAGCTGTGATGCATGGAACATGTTATGTATCAACGTCAACTGTGCCAGAAGTTCTAAATGGTAAGCCAATTTCCACGCCATCTCAAAAACTTCAAAAGGTTACACAAAATGATTTACAAACATACCTATCCCCCAATGATTTCAATTACCTAAACAAAGTGAAACTTTAAAGAACACTTGATCACCAACTAAAAATTCCAATGGTCTATGGTGATGATCATCATAAGAAATATATTGGATCTATGTTGTCAACATTCTCTGATGAATCAAATAAAATATTTTTTTTGTCTATTAAACCAAGCTTGGTCCCAACAAGGAACTTTCACTGATCTCCAACCAACACAATGAGGATTTACAAGGCCAGCCATAAAATGTCCCAAAAGAATCCATCCTGATCATGAACTAGTAACTATTATTTTAAGAAAACTCAACTAGCCCCAAATTGTCATCCAAATCTCCACCAAAGTTAAGAACATAGTCACTAAGAATATCCTCGATAATCTTTATAGATCTTTCTTTATGGCCATCTAACTACAAATGTTATGTCATATTCAAATGGACTCGAGATCCGAGTGCCTCATGAAGGAATTTCTAAAAGCTAGAAGTAAACTGGGGATCCCTATCAGAGACTATAATATATGGAAATACCTGAAAATAAACAATATATTTCACATAGATATTTACCATATCCTTAAATTGTTTTGTATCATGAATGGCTATAAGGTGAGATGATTTTGCCTGCCTATCAATCACAACCCATATCACATTATTCTTTCTATGGGTACATGGAAACCCAACCAAAAATTCCATTGATATCACATCCAAATTCCAAGTCATCACTGGAAGTTTCTTAATAAAACCCAAAGGTCTCTTGTACTTAGCCTTGACCTATTGGCACATATAATAATGAGAGACAAAATCAAAAATTCCTTATCTCATACCTAGCCACCAAAATCATCACTTCATATTGTAGAACATATTCATGATTCCTGGGTTCACTTACCATAAGGAATTATGAAAATCCCTCATAACATCTTTTCTTATAGGAGAATGACTGCTCAACAATGGTCTCCCCACTATTAAGAGGGTCTATAATGATTCTGAATTCTTCACCAAGATTTCGTTCTTGAGGAATCATCTCAAGAAGAGAGAATGTCAACTAAAGACTAGACAAGGAATCCTTGGTCCCTATTTCTTGTAACCCAATATGAAAATATGAAATGATATCCATTAAATTCCACTCTTACAATGAATCTTTCATGGCTTGGGTTGGAATTTTCCTACTCAAATCATCTATGATGACATTCCCATTCCATGGGGTATAGAAGATGTAAAAATCAAAATATTGATGGTATTCCACCCAATTCCTCTACCGGAGATTCAAATCATTTTGATAGAATATATAACTCAAGATCTTGTGTTCAGAATATATGGTGAACCTTTCTCTAAAAACGTAATGCCTCCAACTATTAACTGCATGCATCACATATGCGAGTTCAAGGTCATGGATCAGATAATTCTTATCGTGTGGACAAATATTTTGGGATCCATAGACAACGACATGATCCTGATGCATCACAAATTACCACATAACACTAGAACAATTGTCAGAAGTAATTTTAGCTCAATTAAAGAACTCTAAAAATATTAACCCAATAAAACTTTACTCCCTTATAAGTTTAAGAAATTTTTAGAGAATACAACTTTAATAAGTCCTTTAAAAACCATAGATAATATCCAACTAATCCCATGAATCTTTAAATCTCAAAAACATTACATATTTCTTCCCATGTCATTAAATATTTCACCTTCTCAGGATCAACTAAGATACCATGTTCTGACACCACATGTCTCGGGAACTTCACTTCCTGAATATATAAATTATATTTCAATATATTTTCATAAATTTAGTGATTTATCAAAAATTCCAGGACTACTCTTAGATGAAACCCATGATTCTCTTCAAATATAGAGTAAATATGGATGTCATCCACAAATCCCACCTCAAAAGTATCAAGATAATCATGGAAGATCATGTTCATAAAATCCATGAAGACTACAGGAGCATTGGTTAGACCAAAAAGCGTGAAAAGGTACTCATAATTTCACTACCTTCTTTGGAAGGCAGTTTTAGCAATGTCAAATTATTCTGTTCTCAACTGGTGATAGCCAAATCGAAGATCAATCTTCAAGAACCACTTCTCCCCTTTCAAATTCTCAAACAGATCATCAATATGTGGCAATAGATACTTATTTTTTACAATCATCCGATTGAGTTTTTGATAATCAACCCAAAGGTGAAGTAACCCATTAGCTTTATTAGCAAAGATAACTGGCGTCGCCCATGTTTACACACTCGGGCATGTAAATACTTTATCTAAAAGGTCATCCAACTAAGTCTTCAACTATTTCATTTTAGCTGGTTCCAAAAGTTAATAAGGAATAGACACTAGTTGAGTACCAAATACTAAATTAATAGAAATATATTCTTACCTTATTAGGGGAAAACCAGAGAAGTCAGAAAGAAAAACATTAAGAAACTCAGTGAAAAATTCAAGGATATCACCACTAAAATATTATCCCTCCACGTCAAAATAAAACATAGATATCACTTTCCCCAATATTGGGTAATAAGGTATGATTCTACTCAACCTCAGTTCCCATTCTCATAGAAAGATACGACACACCCCATCAGTTTCAGTAAAGGAGACCCACCAAATATAGAATTCAATTTAGTATTTATTATAAATAATCTAATCCATCCTAAATATGAATTAAATAGGTTCAATTTTGAGAACCAAAAAATCCTTGTCAAGATCAATCTTTGATAGAACGATGACACAAGTAGGAAAATGGAGACCCTTCTCTCTCTTTGTTCTAAGGGATGTAGTAATATACATCCCATAAGATAAAATCATTGTAGGATGATTTATTATACTCACAAAATGGGTTTAACTAGATGAGTGAGATTCACCCATGTCAAATAAAGTAGTCACTAAAGATAAGATATAGTGATGGCACCTCTCACGGTCATTGGACTTGTATCTTCTTTCTCTGGAGACTTATGGGAAAAAGCTTCATTCTACATACCTATGGCTAGAACCCCTTAATCCTTAAAGTATCTTATTGCACTACAGTACTTTTTTAAACTTATTATCTCATGCCACTAAATAGGTTAGAATAGACATGACATAACTTCTACAAGTGACCTGAATATCCATAGGGACCACATACCTTGGGTGCATTAGTGTAAACCCGTTTTTGGTGCCTAGGATTTCCACACTGGTAGAATATCAAAGGGCCTATTCCTTGAAATAAAGAAGGTATAAAATAACCCTAATATCTAGAACCACCACAAGAGTCATCTTGATTTCTCTTTCCTTTAAAGGAACTCACAAAAGTGCTACTGTGAGATAACGGAACTCCCATATACCCTGAATTACAAGCATGGTACATATCAGCCATCAATGCTCTATCCATCACATCTGCATAATAAGGTAGATTATACAATAAAACCGAATAAAGAATGTCATATCTAAGTCCCAAATCAAACCATTGAGTCTTCATCTTCTCAATAAATACAATCTCATGTGTGAACTACACAAGATCAACACAGTGATTTGCATATTCTATCATGGTCCTATCATCCATCTCATGTTTAGAAAACTCTACAGACTTAGACAAACCCATATACTCTAGATAGAACTCATTGTGTAATATAGATTTAAATTCATTCCACTATAATCCCTCATTATTATTTTTCATTACCATCATGTCCCACCATCACCTTCTAGGTATATCTAGCTTGAAGGTGCCACATTTCACATCGATAGAATCATGATTTTTCAAGAACTCAAATAATATCTCAACACTTATCAACCAATCCTAATCTTATTGAGGAACTTTTTAGCCTTAAAGTGTGGATATATTCTAGAGAAGTAATTCCTAAGAATGAATCTTGAATTCATCCCTCTGAGGATCCACAACTGGAGCCTATATAATAACTAGTTAAGGTTCTTTTCCCAGAGCATGGACAACACACAAAATAATTTCAACTATATTTTGGTCTGTGGGGTGACTTACTCAGTGTGACTCATCATCAACTTTCTCTTGGATCCTATTCATGCATCTTCTCTGAGGAATAATGGTACATAGAATCAGCAGACAACATTGATGACATCAGAAGGATACTCAGGTCAACACTCAAAAAGATAAAAATAGAAAATTAACACCATCAGATTGAAAAACATTATTTGGATTTCAATCTATCCAAATAAAAATCAGGTAAAATACTATAACTAATCCTCAATACACCATTCCTAAACCACCCATGGTGACATAATGGTCATTATAATGAGAGCTTGTTGGGAACTTAGTTGTAACTACCTCTTATGTACTGAAAATAATAAAAAAACCGCATACTAACATCAAGGAGATATTCTTAAACTACACCTTTGATTCCACTTTTTCACAAACCATCCTGGATACCCTAGTACTCTAATACCTGATTTGACATTGACATGGCCCAAAGGGCATTCTGGATCCCCACAAGTTTGCGCCTAGAACCAATCATCACACAAGATAAAGGTGTGAATATTTTACCACACTAAATAGTGGAAGAAACATATACAAGTCATTGTGATCATAATAAAACTCCATAAGTAGAATATTAATAGAATTTAAACAGGTATATAAATCCAAAAAACAAACAAAAAATTACAGAAGCTGAATGGTAACCATTCCATGTCCAAACAGACATATTACTCTAAGCCCAAAGATCAACAACCACCACCACTAAGTGGTGCTTTTCCCTTAATATAACTTAGAAGAATAAAATCTATAAATTCCTAATGGAAAAGGTAGGGTGTGAGATAAAATCCTGTTAGGGTCTCACAAAATATTTTATAATAAGATGGCACCATAATTTACAAAATAATGCTTTTAATTTTAAATAAAATAGTTATTGCAGTACATGATAATATTTAAAACAAAACAGGGTATTCATTTGAAATGATGAAAAAATTTAAAAATAATGGATTAATAAACATTTCATATAAAATAATTTATAAAAATTCATAAGGAATATGCAAATACGTTTTAAACAATGGCATATATATCAAAATAATCACAAATGAGATACATGGTCATCTGCCAAGAGGTGTGACTGTTCAAGTTATGGGATCCTCACACACTCATATGGATAACCATGTAAATATGTGTACAAATTTTACTTAGACACTAGTCATATAGGAACAATCAACATCAAATCAAGGGTAATATTTATGCACTATGTTTAGGTTACTGTTGTAAAGCATCAAACATAGAATGTTTGTCCAAAATAACTCATTAACTACTTAGTATTTCATGTGATCAAACAATAATCAATAATACGAAGATTATTTCAAAACTATTCATAATAAAATTTCCCCATTTTCAATTTCAATATTCTAATATATCTTCAAAAACCAATACATGGTTTTTTAATCAATTCATACCTTTTTATGGTAAAACCAATACATGTTTCTCATTAAAAAAATTCAATCCATTTTTCTCAAATACCAATTTCAAATCAATTTTCCAAATCATTATCAAAATTCCATTAATTTTCATTAAATCCAAATCACACCCCAATTCAAGGGAATTGGTCAGTTTCCCCAATTTCATACAAAATCAATTTAAAATCAAAATTCAAATCAAATTTGATTTTCATAATTGAATTTAAAGTAATTAAAAAATCTATAAATTATAGGTTAAATTAATTTACCAAACATATATGATACCACATACTTTGGGATCATGGTATCATGAATCACGAAACCCACATTGGGAAACTCCAATGAAGAAATTCACCAATGAATATCCAAGAATCAAACCTAAATTCAAGATCTAAAACTATTGATATTATATCCTCTAACAACACAGGGATCTAACAAACCCTAAGGAGGACAGAGGATGAGATTAAGGGGAAGGAATGGGGG